>CM063506.1:25484950-25487450 GCA_032207245.1 Pardosa pseudoannulata
TTTTCGTTGACGCAAACAGTGAAAGAAAAATTGTTGAAATATTTTGTCGTATTGGAGAAAGATTTTCATATATAAATGCAAATATGGTTTCAGTATTAAACAATTTGAGCAGTTGTTCTGTAAATGTTCTTTTTTATAAATTTAAGAATTAATAAAAATTCTTACAAATAAATTTTTAGGTAATTTACGAAAACAGTCAACAGCATAAAAGAATAAACATGCATATGAAAATTCTATAAAATTATAAAGAGTTCTTTATGTACTACTATATGTATGTCTTTATGTACTATATTCGCATTGTCTTCTTTCTCCTTCATATTTTTTTCTTATCAGTTGATGATAAATATAAATTCTAAGCTGATTTGTAATTAAAATCTGCAAGATTTTTTGAAAAATTTACATTATTCGGGAATTTTTCCTTACTGTGTTATCAACAGTTTCATTAATATTTTGTCTTAAAACTATCTGTATTTTATATACCGTAAAAAAATAAACTCCAAAATACTCTATTGTTATAGAAAGTAATAATGTGTCGTGAAATTGCTGTGCAATGAATGTTTTTAAATAAGAAAATAGCACCTTATTCACGTTTTGAGAAAGGTGATGTTTTGAATTTCAACTGATTCCCTAATTAACACATTGTATGCGGGACACGTACTAGTACGTTTTCTGACGATTGATACTGGACACGTACTAGTACGGGTTAGTGTAACAACATGGTTTGTTTGTGGGTACAAAAATAACGGTATATACAGGAAAACGAAGCCGAATGTTCTTGTCTACTACATAGATTCTGGAAAAATTTAGACAAATATAAACTAGTTTTTACATCAGTCGCTGAGGAACAACAGAACGGGAGGGTTGATTTAAAAAAATCAATTTAGATTTAAAATTAACTTATTATTTATCTTTGCGAAAATATTACATATCATGCTTATTTATATATATTATATATATATGCTTATTCATATATATATTTATTTGTCTATTTATATATTTGTTTATATATTTCAATATAAAATACGAATAGTTGGTTAAAATATTTAAATAATTTTCGATCTATTGAAATTTAACTGAATAACTAAATTGACGAGCAAAACACCCGCTCTCGGTACAATTCCGCTGCGAAATGTGCCTGCACACGATGTGTTAAGATCAAGTCAAATGTAATGCATATAACGATATTTCTTGTATATGTAATATATGTAATTTATAAATATTTGGATGTCCTTTAAATATTTTCCCCTGTACCTGTTTTCATCATAGAATCGTAAAATTATATATATATATATATATATATATATATATATATATATATATATATATATATTATATATATATATATATATATATATACATATATACATATACATATATATATATATATATACATATATATATATACATATACATATATATATATATATATACATATACATATATATATATATATATATATACATATATACATATATACATATACATATATATATATATACATATATACATATATACATATATATATACATATATACATATATACATATACATATATATATATACACATATATATATATACATATACATATATATATATACATATACACACACACATATATATATATATGTATATGTATATGTATATATATATATATATATATATATATATATATATATATATATATATATATATATATATTTCATAGATTTATTCTTTCAGACAGACGATCATTTAAGAGTATTAAATATTTCTGATAAATGTAAACACAAGCCTTCATTTCAATAAAATGTTCTTCAATCTTGATTTATATCACACGATATAAAAAGACCGTTGTTTAAATAACTATTGGAAGTTATTTTCTAGATTGTTCACTTCTGACATTTGATTATGATTTCACGTCCAGTAATCGGAATCAGTCTAAAATCAGCTGTCAGATGGTACATAACGATAAAATGATTATTGCTAGATAAAAATGATTTTATTTCCATTTAAGATCTGATAATGTTGGATCAGTTTCATTTGGTCACTGTAAATGAAAAAAGAATTTTTTTAATTGTCATACTCCGAAGAGAATTTAAGACAGCGTAAAACACAGCAGGTAAATTATAAAATTTCTCTACTCGTACTCAAATTGTCAGTAATATGAAAATTCTGTGTTTGTGTTCCTGGAGTGAGAAGGGTTTGTTGTGTCAGTAATTCTACGCTATCCCACTCAGGTAAGATTATAAATATGAGCCTCAATTGTTCAATTTTTTTAAATATATGTTGCACCTAAAAAACGTCGCATTTGACTTACAGTTAGTGTCACAAAATTGGTTTTTATATTAGTCTTTACCAACGATACATTAATTTTCTGACTATCCCTGATTTCTATCAGTATGCATTTTTCAGTGTTTAACAGTCAATAATGTATCTCTACACAGAGATTTCTATATGGTTGTCCGCGGGCCACTTCTAACCGCCCGGAAAATTTTACGTTCCGCGGTGTTGTTTACGAAA
>CM063506.1:25492450-25674950 GCA_032207245.1 Pardosa pseudoannulata
GCAATCTACTGGCTTTTCTAGCGCAAAGACGATTTTTTTTTATAATTTTCTTCGGGCCTGTATTTTAGTTTTGGGTTCATACATGTGACATATGGATGGTATTATTTTATATAAATAAAGTATAGGCCTATTCTTGAAAGCAAACTTCGTATTAACGGTGAATTGCGTCTCGAAGTGATATTTTTTAAAATTCTAGTGAAATGTTTATGCTAATTGTTGTGTACGGTATTTTTTTCAATTCCTTATTCTGTAAAAACGTTTTCAAAAGCATGAAAATTTTGAACATTGTTTTCAAGAGAAAGATATCCAATCCTGACGATTTTCTAATTATTTCAATTATAATGGAAGAGCTTAGGATCTAAAATTAGCTCAATATGACTATACAAACTCTAGTAATCGCAGAAGACCAATGATCATCTTAGGTCATAACTTTAACTAAAACTTCTATTACCCCTTTTTCCATCGAACTTAAACTTTGATTGCTCTGGCAACTCGTGTTCTAATCCTCCTCTTCTCCGTTAGTTTTCTTTCCACCCTTAACTTTCCTCCTAGCATTCTCAGAGTGAAACACTACTTATTGTCGCCGAAGTTTCGAGGATCAATATTTAATATTACCATTGGTCTCCTACTGTTTTCTGATTGCTCGAGATCGTGTCGTTCTGATCCGATTTATGTGTGCAATTTGATTTTCTGTTGCTAGTAATGTTGTAACTTCGTTCTCTTTAAACTCTATAAATGCTTGCATAAATTATATTAAAACTTGTTAAAATGCTATAAAAAATTAAATTTCATAAAAAAAATCCATAATTTTTTTTAAATGAATGCTTGCATCCCCAAAAATATTACTTACTTTTATCATGATATTGCTTATGTTATTTATTTTTTTTTATTGCATAGTACTTACACTATTGTCAACATCGTGTTCTGTATAAATTTCTCTTTTTTACAGTTGAGCTCAAACTCAAGTAAGCCGAACGATGGCCGATTGGTTAGGGTGTTGGCTTTCGGTACCGGAGTTCGTGGGTTCGAATCCCACTGTGGCATGGATGTTCGTAGCCGTTCGGAATCGGCTTTAAGCTGTAGGTCCCGGTCTCATTAGTCCTCGTGTTGCAAAATGTAGACCGTAGCACTCCAAACCAAACCATCAAACTCAAGTAATCTTATTGTTGTCATCAGTGGCGTGCGGTAGGTTTTCATGCAGGGTGTGCAGAGAACATGGATTTTCCAATAAATCTTTAGTTGAGACATCTGAGTTCTCCATTCTGAAACGGGTTATTTATTATGAATATAAATTTAAAGATTACAATAAATAAAATATTTACTTACGAGTAGTCGAGTTATAACTATAAAAACAGCTAAACTTATGAGAATTTTACTAGCACTGAAGCAAAAATCATGGCTTTTGTCGTATGGTGTCATATCGGCATCGAAAAAGCAACACTTTGGGCTTCCATGAAAAACTCATATGTTCAGCAAACGTAGCACCACATGAAGCCCGTCACTGTGGTGCCTCATACGGATGCTCATGGGTGCCGACAAACCGAACGTCTATTCCAAGTGCAGAGAATTTCACTTCACGCTGGAACAAAAGAACGAACTGTTTCTCGGTCAGTGGATTAAATTATATTTATTAACTGTTTTTAACATTTGGAAATCATATATTATGCGAGAAACATCTTGACAATTTTTAAAACAAAACCAGGGATATGTTGTTACAGACATAACTTATATACTGTCTATAAGACACAATAAATGGTAAAATTTGGACTGGTCTGTTAAAATTCGTTTCTTTAAAACAAAACAATATTGTTTTTAAGCGAATTATTTCGATAAATATAATACATCACTGAAATTACTTTACCACACTAAATAAAACCAGGGGTATAACACTAAATATAACCACTAAATAATGCCAGGGTGTGCAGTGCACACCCTGCACATATGAACCGCACGCCACTGGTTGTCATATGCCACTTAAGGTGCGCCTTTCGTTTTTTAAAGAGCACCGCAAGGGTGAAAGTACGACTTATGCTCAAGTGGGTCCTCATAATTTAGAAACAGGGACCAAACAGAAGACTTATAGGCTTGTCCTGCCACCCCCAGAGGTATTGATTGAGAATTTGGAGGACACTATGACCTCAAACATATTTTATGTGCCCCAGTCACCTTTAACGAACACGGTAGATTTTAGGCCGGCTCGGGGTCCGAACCCGCAACTCTCCAGTTACGAGGGCGTTGCCTTTGCAGACTGAGCTGTAACGGCTCTCAAGTGATATAATTATTTTTGTTTATCTAACTTATTTAAAACTTTCATCTTCCCACTACAATGCCAAAATCATGTCGATATTTTCTATGTATATCATTATCAGTAAAGTCTGAACTAGAGGGCTTCTTTAGTAGTATATATTTTTATTTTTTTCTAATTATGTTTCATATAAACATTTTTACATTATAAAAAAATGAAAAGAGAAATCATAAAACTAATAATGTAAAAACTAGTTTTTGTCTAAATTTTACCAGAATCTATGTAGTAGACAAGAACATTCGGCTTCGTTTTCCTGTATATACCGTTATTTTTGTACCCACAAACAAACCATGTTGTTACACTAACCCGTACTAGTACGTGACCAGCGCTCAAATATCAATCGTCGGAAAACGTACTAGTACGTTTCCCGCATATAATTTGTTAAATTAGTAAAACTTGATTAAACTTCAGTACTAAGTAAAATTAAGCACTTTAAAAAAACTGTAAAATTAAGTACTAAGTAAGCACTTTGATTATGGTTTAACTTCAAGCTAAATGTAAAGTAAAAATAATTCCATAAACTGTCATTTTCAATGGAATATGATTTGCCAAATTTGAATTTACCAAATGCAAAAATGTCACGAGCAAAATACAAGCTCCTAAACTGAAGCGTGGAGGAGCGAATGTTAGGATATCATATTTTCCATGTACGAAGAACACATAATGAATTCTAGCCCGTAATAAAATAGAGCAATCCAATAACAACATAATGACTGCAGCGTGAAGTAGAACAGAGTTATTGAATACACCTGAAAGAAAAGAACAATATAAAAAAGTGGTCCCGTTGCAAAGGAGAATAATGCAACTAGAGGTAACGTGCGAGCATATGATTAGTGAAATCCAAAAATACTTTCACCTAAACTTCATGCGAGGCTCTTAATTTAAGTAATAAAAAATAGGATCGAAAAAAATCATTTAATTAAAAAAATCCCAATTTTTTCTATTTAAATCAGATACTTTTTATTTAAATAAGATTTTTTGTATTTTAATTAAATTTCTGTTTTCAAGTACGTTCAAATTGTTAATATCAAGCAACTGTAAATTAAACATTAATACATGAGGTATAAATTATAAAATGGCAACTGCAGCCATAAGCGAGTATTGGTAACAACTTGCTTCAAGTCACCATCATGATAGTATTGAAAAGTTAATGGAATTCTAAGGTGGTGTAAACTAGGCTTTGATTTGTCTTATAGGAGAATGATATAAACATACTACTCGTTTGATTCTAAAAACTGTAGCAAATACGTTTAGACTGTGGCGTAGGTTACAGCGCTCTCTATCACAACTATCACAATAACGCCCTTTATCACATACGTGGCCCCACGTTGGGCACCACGTTTGTGATAAATAAAGATGCCCAGGGTTAATTTAACAAAATTTTACTTCCACGAAACATCAACATTTACACACAAAACAGAAATATAATGGGACGGAATTCTACAGTACAGGATGATTCCGCTAGCCTCGAACTCCGTTATTTCTTGGAATACCCTATAGAGGGCTTATTTGTTACAAAACTCTTAATCGGCGAAAATTGTTGTAGCCATACATTCTCATATCATTAAGCTCACTCCTCCATATTTTACAGATGGTGACGTATTTGCTGGATTAGTTCTTTATTGGGGTTTCACCACACCCTTATCTTTACATTCGATGTAAACATATTGGATTTTGAGTTCTTAGCCAAAATGACATTCTTTCAAAAGCTAACTGTATATTTACTGTATTCCTTTGCAAAAGATAATCTTTGTATTCTATTTTGTTTGCTTTTGTAAGGCTTACATCTCGCAACTCTAAAACGATTTTTCCCTTAAAATAGGTATGCAAAAATAATTACATGAATAGATATGCGTGCAATTCTACATAAATGACCAGATTCGTTTAAGAAACATTAAATACAGTAGAACCTCGATTATCCGAGCTAATTGGGACCACTAGTACCTCGGATATCGGAAATCTCGGTTAATAGAAACTCTGTATAAGAACCTTCCGTGCTTGCGAATCTAACTAACTTTTAAAGTAAAAAGCAATAGAACGTTCTTTAAAGGATAAAAATAAACATATATGAACTTATGTTTCACAGCTAAAAAGATTTAAAGAGGAAATCAACTCTAGTAGTAAATTTTAAAAAGTAAAATGGAATTTTTTAAACTATATTTAGTTAAATCAAAAAGACGCATTTTCAAAAATAACACATCTCAAGAAAATATTGTATTTTTAAAATTTAGTATACCTTAATTTGTTAAATTTATATTCTTTTAAAAAAGTCTGTTACCTTTCGTTGCAAAAGTTCAGAATTTCTATCATGGCAGCCCTATCGCATTTTTGAGCAACAGGAGATCCATCGGTATATCATTGTTTCTTTGCTCCAAATATTTTAGGGCAGTTGTCAGTGCTTGAGAACCTTCACTATGATATATAGTCGTAGAATCCTTAAAGTCCTCATCTTCATTTTCAGCGTCATTAATGTCCGTTGAAGAACGGCTTAACGGCTTGTATGGTTTCTCCGTCATTGAGAATTTCAAAATTTAAATCTAGATTTTCAACGTCCAGCCACTCGCGAATGTCCTCTTTCTAGACTTCCTCACATCCTTCAGTTCCATTCATGATCTCAAGAAGTTCCCTGTAGGTGTGTTTTCCGTTTTCTGAGATTCACCCTGTCTCCTATTTTCAACAATTTTGTTGAATGATTTGCGAATTGTAGCTGGATTCACTAATTGTCATGCCTGGGCAATCACGTTGTGGGAAAGAAGTGCCTTAACACGGACAACGAACTAAAATGTGTATAATTTTTTCCAAGCTCATTTTGGAAAAGATAAAAAAAAATTTAGAGTTTGTTATTGACTCGGTAAACAGAAACCTCGGTTAATCGAGGTTCTACTGTAAAATATTAAGGAAAATTAATAAAAACGGAAAAGAAATTTTTATGTATAAAATGTATTCTGTGTGTTGTGATAAAAATGTCAAAAGTTTCTTCTAAACTTATAAAGAAATCCTTCACTTTTCATAGCTCCTATCGCTATTGTAATACTACTTTTTAGGTGATTACCGTCGCCTGCGTGCCTGCCCCTAGGAGAGCCTCTTCTATTTTATGGCACGATTTTTCCCCTGTCCCTCAGTAAAATTGCTGTGATATTCGGCGAGTTGCCTCAAGTTAATATCAATTCCTATCGGTCGTTTACATCCACCCGACAGCCTGCATCACATCAGTCCAATCGCCTTCTGCAATTTCGGGGTCAGAGGTGACGCTTCTGCCAGATAATACACCATCTCCGACAAAGTGCTTGCTGTCTGGAAGTCGTGAATAGGATTCATAGCGAAAGGACGTCACAGAGTTGCCGCTAATCCTGATATTTTTTAGATAACTGTAGGAATAGAGGAATAGAGTATGATAATGTTTGGGCTACATTCAGTGAGGGATTTGGGGGGGGGGATATCAGAATGAATTCCTAGAACTTAAGTGCTTTTAATTTGATTTATTTCTTATTTGCGGTCACAGTATGCAGTAGTGTAACCGACTAATAATTTAAAAACTTAATGTTTGGAAATGTGGGATTCTTAATTTAGTAAACCTTTTAGAGAATTTATGACTATACATGATCTACTAATTATTGATCTGTTGCCATATTTTGTGAATTAAAACTTCCTACTTTGCCATGGTCAAGAAAAGTGTTCTGGCGTATATTTTGCGGTTACATATCTTTGGCGAATTCATTTATGGATATTCATAAATTTAATTTCTTTGATAAATATTTTATTTACCTTGATTATTTCTTGTCAGCGTGTATCTGAATTCCTGTCTAATAATTACTATTGAAGATGTGAAATGGTTCATATTTAAAATAACACGCTCGTTAACATTGATGTTAACATACAATTTTAACATTTATTTCGTTATCAGCATTTATATAGCATTAACTACCAACGAAATTTCACGGTACTCAGTCTGAGAGTCTGAAAATATTCTACAACTAGCATATAGCCCGTCATATGACGGTATCAGTAAAATTTTTAATTTTCCAGAATTGTAAAGTACCCTATAAGGCAGATAAAAAAATGGTTTGTTTTAAGGCTGAGAATTTTCTAGTACACGCTCAATAATTTGTTTATTTCATACTCATCGAAAGTCTCCCGATACTGTGACTTCAGAATCGCGTGGAATTCATTTAGAAAGATAATTCAAAGTTTTCTTAGCTACGTCGAAATTATCGATAAGTTCTACCCAATTTTTTTTCCACAGTAATTAATCGAAGTAAAGGAATGGAACTTTCATTCCCACTACACCCTGGAGGTAGATAGAATTTTTGTTAATACCGATAAGTTTCATTGCAACAAAAAATAATCGATGATTCAATTTAAAATTATCACATATGTACCTAATTTTATATTTCAGCCAAATGTAAAAGAAAATTATTTACGGAATATCTCAGTTCAGTGATAAAACTATGAAAATAATGCAGAAGATATTTAAATAATTTAAAATAAGAAATGATTCAATGAGATGGTTAAAGGAATGACGTCATAATGCTAGAAAAAAATGTTATTTTCATCTACTTATAATGTGACAAATTGATAAATTTAATTGCCTGCTCTTAACCGGGGAAAATAGGGCTTGAAATAATGGCATTAAACGCTCGAAAAGGGGAGAAGGGGTGGATTTCGAACGTTGCTAACCGTAACTCATCAAGAATCCAATATGGATGTCTCTCTCCATTCGAGGTCCAACCGCTTCATAAATTCGAGGACAGACGAACAGATAACTTGGGCTATTATTATAAAGGGGATTACATATGGTACGTTTGGGGGAAAAAACTGCGATATAGTGTGAAATTAAAATGTTTATTGTTATAATGAAAAATTCATAATCTACATAATTTTAATAACTTTATAAAGTAAAGAGTTAGGACTTGGGTATTATTTTCTTAAACGTGGGTGAATACAGAAAACAAATATCATATTCAATCTTATGATTCACGGCCAATAACAACAAAGAATAATAATAAAGAAATTGAGTTTTTCGTATACAAGGTGTCCAATTTCGTGTTCATTATAAGAAATTAATTATCATCGCTTTTTGAATCTCTTCCTATGATGAAAAATTGGTTTCCGATTCGTCAAAACCTGAAAATAACGTGAATTAGACAGTCTACTTTCAGTCAAAAATGAACTTTCAATAATAATATATTAAAAATATTTTGTATCACTGAACAGGGATACAAAAATACTAATCCCGCTTCAAAGAAACGAAAAGAAAAACACGACCTACTAAAACACAACCCTGCTAAAACACAGCCGAATACTTGTCGAATACGTAGGGCGCTTCTCGTTGGTATCACAATTCGTGGGTACGAATCCCAGTGTCTGCAGGGATATTTTTATCCATTGTAATCGGCTTTAAGCATTAGGCCCAGGTCTCACTAGCACTCGTGTGACAATAAACTAGATCGTAGAGTTCCAAACTAAACCAAACCAGCGAAAAAACTTTAGAATTTCACCCTTGTATTATCATACTTCACCTTTATTCTAAGGCATGGGCAAACCCCTTGTTAAGGTGAATTCAACTGCATTCCGAAGCAGTAGGCGTAGCTTGTAACTTGTTAAAAAGGACGTTAATACGTTATTCCTTTAAAGTTAATGGAAAGTTAATACGTTCCTGGAAAGTTAATACGTTATTACATTAACATTCGATAAAAAATTTTGCTGTCCTCGAGTGTGCTAGGGTCGTTTTGAACATACGCACGAAATGATACCTTATAAACAAGGTGGAAATGCAATCTTTAAAAAATGTTCATATCTACAAACTTACAAGAATACGAATTAATGTCTGGAATATACTCGTTATATTTTGCGAAGTAAATTTTTAGTGTTAATCATATTATCATAATTTATCATAATGTTCTTAAAATGTTCTTAATTTACAAGTAGACAGCTTTAAAAAAAATTCAGATTTTCTCTTTTCAGTGCGTTTGACGGACTTCTGAAAGGTGCTCTTACATTTGTAGCGAATGAACTTATCGAAAATTCGCTGAAATTTAATTTTTCGTACAATTTGAACATCGTATAATAATTTCATAGTTGGAAATTTTTTTTCTTGCAGTACACTAACAATATATTAACTTGCTGTCATTATTACAAATCTTTCTGACAAAACTACATAAATGTATTTGCATATGTTACAATAAGACATATGTAATTCAATAAGTATGAAACCATAGTTGTCACTATCTCCTGTTGATGAAAATGTTGAAAGAAAATATTTTCAGTTTTCCTTTTTTAATCTGTTGCTCACTCTTTATTACTACTTGGCATTTGGTATTTAATTTTTCTTCTTCTTTATTAGTATTTAATCTATTGCACACCAAATTAATTTTCCTGATTTCCAGTAGTCTGGTCCAAAATAATGCTTGAGGGAGTTACATCAATTTATTGCCGACCTACTTATTTTAATTGAGGTAAACAAGTGTGAACAGCAATTCTTAAATTTAAAAACCGTGTTGAGGCACACTCGACGTTGATTTGCTTCAGAAGATAGGTGGTGTCTAATCAGACTTGGCATTGGACCGAAAAAGGTATAAAATAATAGTAATTCTAGAAAAAGGGGGCATTTTTACAGGGATTTTATATTGTTTTGTTATTGATTACTAAAATTGATAGTTTTCTTGTTTTTATAAAAGTATTTTAAGATTTTATAGGATTATATAAGAAAAGAAGTGATTCATCATCTCTTTGAATAATACGTCAGAATTTTTCTAACCTTTTCCGCCACTTGTGACTCATTACGCAGTAAATGATCACGGTTTTTTTTTTCCTCTGCCCTTTCGGTAGCACATTGTCATCTTGAAACTAACCGTTAATTTACAGCGGTTATTGATAATCGGTGGTGATATATCATAAACAGATGCGGAAGCTGAGACGCGTCCTGAATTTCGAGACGCAAAGTTGGCAGCAGCCATTCTCTTGTGTCGTGCAATGTCAACGCGTGGGACGGATTGCCCAGCCACCCATGATAACCTGTGAACCCACAGAGCAAAGAAAGGGAGAGAGGGAATTCACTCTCGCCGTCGATTGACGAAACAAATACGGCTTTGTCCACGACATAAGGATGTGTCTTACTTGAATGTGTCTATGAAGATTCTATTTTAAAACAGGAGGAAAATAAAGAGCATAAAATGTTTCCACTTGTAGCAATTTAAAGTGGGTAAAAAAATAATACCCTCAACGGTGAGCAAATTTTTTTTCCATTGAGAGAAGCTATTTTAGTAGCTAGGCTTAACCAATTAGAAAATTTGACTCATTCTCATAGAGGGAGGTTTAAACACAGTAAGAGAAACCTTGAATAATAGCTTTTAACACGTTGAATGCCTCGGCACTTTTCAGAAATCTGGAGTAAAATGACAATTTGATTTAATCACATTATATTATTACAAACTCTAATTCTAGTGCATAGTTACCATCAAAAAGCATAAAAAATCTTACGAATTATCTCGTTGGCTTCTGTAACAGAAATCTCTTCGCGGAAGCCAACTACGAGTTAATTCGTGCGCACACACACAGACACGCTTCGACCTGTCGCTTCTCTAAAGCTGAATCACAGATACGCGTCCATATTCGTCAGTAGTATCTCAGCAATTGTAATCGAGTGCATCCCATTTACGTCTTTCTTGAGTGTTTTGTTTTATAATTATTGTTATAATTAAATTATCAAGAACCTATGGGTGACCCCTACTATGGCTCGATGATGATGAATGTAGTATGCACAGGGATCACCACATATATATATATCCATCCTCAGAAAGGATTTGTATGGTGCAGTTAAAATAACGCAACTAACTTCAGGCGTACGCATTTATTTAAGATTATATAAACAATAAATAAACAAACATCAGCACCTCGATGCAACCGAGCCTCCGTGCTACTGGCACGCTGGCTCTTATGTAGTCATTCAGCATACAGATATTTTACATATTTACAATGGTGTGCTACCACAAATAAAACTACAATAATAAAACTTCACAAACGTTAATAAATATCAATTCATATTACAATAGGTCAGGATACATTACAATACATAACAAAACACTTTATAATGACTAAAAATATACAAGACATTGAGATACGACATATGACGTCAATAGTTGCAAATTGCGTAATCACCACAAACCCAATATGGATAACAAAAGAGCACTGACTCAAAATGAAATTGAGTACTACGCTAATATAATTAATTCAGAATTTCATGGGATTTTTGACGAGTATGGTAACGACCATAGCGATTATGAACCTTCTGAGAATTCAATTGATAGTGAAGATGAAGTCGTCTCCGAACTTGAAGATAATGACGATGATTCCCAAGCAACAACATCAAATGCGAAAAATAATTTGTGGGCAGAAATTCAACAAAGTCCTGAATTATTTATTTCCAAAATCATTGATTTTATATTCTTTTCCCAGGAACCATCTATCGATATTAGCAATTATATACTACGAGTTTATTCGTAGCTGCACAAAATTGGCAAGTAAACACAGTACGACATAACTCGTAGTTGGCGTCCTAGAAAAGAACGTAATCTACGAGTTATCTCGCAGTTGGTAGTCAACGTGTTAATATAACCCTGAGTGGAACACACCGATTAAAAAAAAGCCTCCAAAAATACACTAAAGGTTTATTCTGTCAATGTCAAAGCGTTCTATGATTTTACTTCACCCTTTCTAGAATGGAATACGGAAATCACCCTCGTTACATCTTTACTTCCGGTTATAAATAGATATATAAATAGATATTATAGATTGTTAATTTTTAATACACATAAAGCTCGTTAAGTCTCGCAGATCATCCTATAAGAAATAATGGATTCTAAAAGTACAAATAAAAATATTCTTTAAGTAAATTATTTATATTTTTTTACGGAAGTCAAAGATATTTAAGGGGTGCAATTAGAGATAAGTCTATTACTGCAAATGAAATACTTCGAAATAGAGATTTACAAAGATTAGCTATCAGCGTCTTCCTCAGGGAGCATGCATTCCTCCATAATATCAGTCAAAGAGGGATGCAATTTCTAAACAATCGACCTGACCCTTCTACTCAAACACTGGCAAATGTACATTACATCCATTTTCGGAATTTTTTGGAGGTCGAAAATTGTACGTGACAACCGCTTTGAAGACATTATCGGTTTGGCGGAATTGTACGTGAGAATAGAGGGATAATATGACATGAAGAGATTTAGTAGTGCTACAAAATTTAGAAATACGCCTCTTTACTCATATTCATGCCTATTTTTCTTCTTTGTTATACTTTTACATCCTTTTCTTTGAAATCCCTTTGTTATTCCTATCAGAAAATTCCATTCCTTGCATTTTAACCATCTCTTTGAAAGGCGGGATTTTTGTTTTGCTTGGTGTAGCATGATTCTATTAGGTAAAATCCGTAATAAATAATGAATGTCTATTAGTGCATGTGCATTTAGATTATAAATTTTTAACGTTTTACATCGTTACATATAGTATTTCTAAGATTTACTATAGGTAAAAAAAACATTTGGGTCTGAGATGACGTAGTGGTCAGCGCCCAAGCCTGGCAGGCATACTAAACATCTCCCTGTACATCTAAAGAAAGTGCAGTTATCACTAAACATACCAACACTTAATACATACCTATTTCTACCATAGCCGGTCAAATGACCGGACTTTATTTTTTCTGATTATAAATGTATGAAATATGAAAAGTGGAAGGAAAATAGACAAACAAACTTTATTATAATTAAACAAAATTGTATATTGTCAATTTTTATGTATTGCACACACAAAGAATAAGAATTTTTAATTCATTTCCCATCGCATTTTTTACATAACCTTCTGAGTCATTTGACCCGTTATATGGTATGTTTAGTGTTAAATATGTGGGTCTGGATGTCCTCTCAATCGGAGAATAGGTGATGGGTAAAAGATACAAATTTAGGAGCAAAAACTCATCCTCCTGAGGAGGATTATAATCGAGGGGATTCTCCAGCGGGGCATCACGAACTTAGTACACCCGTCAGAGTAGGTGGCCTGTTCCAGTTTTTCAGATTTATTAGCTAAAAATACAAAAATCAAATATAAAATGTTTTATTTCTGCATTGACTTTTTCGTTTAATCTAAGACTTCAAGGATTGTTGTTCGTTATCGATAGATAAATCAAATTTGAAACCACTCACGAGACCAATATGTTTAAGAAGAGTTGTCACTGACGATAAAATTTTTTTTAAAAAAAATATTTAAAACTATCTTCCATTGCTTAAATCAAGAGCCTTACTTGAGCTTCAGGTGAGCAGAAGAATTAATGTGATCTAAATAATTTACAACCAGATTATTTTAAACCTACCGTAAAGTTTTTAAGAGGATAGGAAGTGTAGACGGAATCAACCTTGAAAATAAATATTTCTTAAATGAGGATATGCCGGCTGAAAACACAAATAATTCTTAAGTTTTTTAAAATAGCATAATTTGAAAAAAAAAGAACAGAGTTGAGCTTTTTAAATCGTGATTTTAATCACTATTTAAATCAGTTTTTAAAGATTGAATTTTTAAAAGAAAGCTGTTAGTAATAAGCACAATAAGAAAATATTGACAACTCAGAGTTGCTCCCAAATGGTTTCAGGAGGCTTCTGCACCCTGCCTGTCCTTGTATTATTAAAATAGAACCCTACCTGCTATTATTTCTTCTACCCTATCTCTTTTTTATCTCTTAGGCAAATGTTGTTTTCGTCTTTTGTATTAAAAAATTACTCTGAAGGAAATTTATAAAAATTTTTAAATTCTAAGCAGCAGATCAAGAAAAGTTAGCTTAATTTTGTAAAAATAATGAGGTGGCTTAGGCTCCTCCCACTCGTAACAAGAGAAATTCAATTGGTCGCTGCCAGGATCCGTTTTACGTTCCTGTGCAAGCTTTCTTACGTTTTTAATGCTGCTATACCTACATTTACTCTTATTTACTCTCATATAATCGCATTTAATCATATTTTAATCTTATTTAATCAATATTTATTCACATTTATTCTCATTTAATCAATTTTTTCAACTTTGTGTGCAATTTATATATATTAAACTTACTTCATTGAACTTTATATTTATTTATCTATCATTCTGAACTGGCATCTTGATATTTATACATAACTGAATGAACCGATCCCTCTCAGAACCATTCATCTTACTTACTGGGAGATATGCCCTGCCGGGTAAGGTGCTCCAAGAACTACCATCAAACGGAGAACGACGACAGTAAACATTTCATTATCATACCTTGAAAAGAATGTCCTGACTATTTAAATATTAAGTGCCTCCAAAAAATTAAACAAATGCACCCAAAAATGTAATAACTATTATCCCCCTCCTGCTTTTATTCATTTATTTTTATGAACCTGGGAAAAATTCTATTCTCGCTTTACCTGTTTATAAATCTTTTTTGAATGGAGCATGTATCAAGTTTTTCTCAAAAACAAATATGCACCTGCAGGCCAGGGCTGCTTTTATCAAAAGGATTTTTTCAACATGTGGATCAGTGCAATCTAAACTTCGAAACAAACATGGAAACGACAGAGCAGCTAAATTTTTTATTTATAAATCATTTAACATTCAACCACTGTCACAAAATAAAAAGTTGGTTGCAAAATTTTCATAAAAAATAAAAATTATTGTGATTATTTAACCCTTAATCCATCCTCCTCTTTCTAATAATTCTATGGTGGAAGGAGTAAAATGTGTAAATTAACATGAAGCATCCTTTATTTAAATTATAATATAGATAATTAAAACAAAAAAACCTATATTGCAAGCAATTATTTTCTACTGATTTATGAATTATTTTTATATATTATATTTTTTTAGGTATATGTATGTTTTATTACATATAAAGAAAGAATTAATTGATTTACAATTTGATTTGCTTGTATCAAATATTATACTTAAATCGGATTTAAATAAAAAAAAATCGACTTTTCTGATTTTTTTTTAAATCATGATTTTTATCAGCCCTGATAATGAGTATTTCTGATACACAACTGTCCGCTTGAAAAATTAGATTCTAAAAATTTCGCTCTAAGAACTCTCCAAAATTTGGTCACTCTAATCCCGCTAGATTTTGCGTACGACTTTTCCTTTATTCTCCCGATATAAATCGTAAAATAGTAACTTTGATCCATTGTTTAGTATTCACTCCCTGTGTGTAAGTTCATTCATCTACATTCCAAGTCATTACTATTGTTAAGCTCCGAAATAAGACACGAACTTTGAAGAAAGCTCGAAAAATCTTCACTATACCCTGAAATCATTTGATTATCTTTTATAGAACTGCGAGGTCGTCAGCTTCCTTGATGAAGCCCTACCTCATTTGTTCTGTTCCAAACGTGGGCTATCGGTAATCGGTCGCGGGTTCAGGTCTCAGCGGCCCTCGATCATTATAACGGAAAACAGGTGGAATAAAGTGCCTCTGTTCGCCTACGATTACTTTGCCATTAAACATTGCGGTGATGAACTGAGATTTCTCTTGAACTTTATAGGTAAATATTCTTTGAGTTCAACTCTCAGTGACCATGAAACCCAATGAGACGGTTATCTGCGGAAGTATCATTTTTGTTATAAAAATACGTGTGGAAATGAATTTATATTTTATCCATTGAAAATACATCTTTTAAAAAATTTTCTAATAACTCTCTCGCACACATGAGCCTCGTATAATGTTTTTGGTTTTAAGCAATAAAAACCAATTTAAATTCATTTTTCAACAATATTTTATCCTCGGTATTACCTTTTACAAATATTCTTCATATGAGGCTTTATATTTGAGTTCTCGGTTAGTAACACGAGATTGAAAAGTTGATGATAGCTAGATTTGTCAACGAATTGAATACAGGATAAAAAGCATTTTGTTTTGTCTTTTACTTCTACTAATATTTTAAAAAATAACCTTTATAATAATTTATGTAGACAGTCAACTCGACCTGACTTTGCACCACACCAATATACCGTCAATTCCGTTAAAGCGTCCCAAGTAAATAAGCAAACCTTAAGTATAGGACTTTAATGTTAAAAATCCGTTATATTGCTAACTATTGAAAGCACCAACCAATAATTTAGAGGCATAATCAACTGACTTTGTTAGAACTTTTCTTCATTTATCTTTCTCACTGCATTTTACTCCATAAACCTTCAAATCATTATTGTCTCAAGTGTGTGTAGTATTTACACTCTTGAGCATTTTCAAATAATATAGGATCGAAATTGGTGTCCTATAATAGTTCTCTCAGTTCCAGGAATAAGCTAGGAAAAAGTTAAAATGCCAATAGAGATTTGTTAATAAATTTGAAGCAATTTTTGTAGTTAACCATTTCAATTCCGCTACTTTCCCTTTGCTTTAATGCAACATTATCATTGGAGTAAAACACTCTATTAACACATTGTGTGCGGGTACATTTCGCAGCTAGTTATTTAGTTATTCAGTTAAATCTCAATAGATCGAAAATTATTTTATTTTTTAACCAACTTTTTGTATTTTATATCGAAATATATAAACAAATATATAAATGGACAAAATATATATACACACATATATAAATATACATATATATATACATATATATATACAACACATATATATACATATATATACATATATATATATATACACGTACACGTATATATATATATATATATATATATATATACATATAAATATACATATATATATATATATATATAATATACATATATATATATAATATATACATATATATATATAATATATACATATATATATATACATATATATATATATATATATATATATATATATATATATATATAATCTATATAATCATTTTCACAAGGGTAAATAAAAAGTTAATTTTAAATCTTAAAAGATTTTTTTAATCAACCTTCCCGTTCTGTGGTTCCTCATCGACTAATGTAAAAACTAGTTTTTATTTGTCTCAATTTTTTCCAGAATCTATGTAGTAGAAAAGAACATTCGGCTTCGTTTTCCTGTATATACCGTTATTTTTGTACCCGCAAACAAACCATGTGGTTACACTAACCCGTACTAGTACGTGACCCGCATACAATGTGTTCATTATTTAGGGAAAAATAACTCTAAACAAACTAAACCATTTTATTTTCTATTGAATCCCAAATAGCTTATTATAATTAGGTCAAAGCTCAAAATGTACCGTATTCCCTTAAAAAAATACTCTTCAATATACGTTTTCCACAGGAAGGGATGTCAACATTGTGCCCATGGGCACTCATATGCTCACGAGGCTATTTATAAGTGTACTCTATAAAGTATTAAAATAAGAGAAAATTTCCAATTTTGTACAACGTATTTGTGAGAATCTTTTATTTCCTCTATGGCTATTCAAAAAATAGATTTCAACTTGCTTATTAACAATCTTAATGATTATTTGATTGAGATTACCATCTTACACTCTCAGTTAAATTAACCAATGAAGTGCAGCGTAAAACATTACATTAATTCGTCTCTTATGGTAAATGTGTAATTTGTAACGGTACATATTACAAAATATATTATATAAAGGAAATATTACTTTTATTTTTTCAAATTTACGTTTTTGTGCAAACCGGAAGGCATTCGCAGTACAAAAAAGTAGAGAACCTCTGATCTACCGATATTATAAGTGTGAAAATTTTCGTGCTAAATGTATGGTATAGATCTGAAAATTTTAAGCAGTTGTTTCTTTTTTGTATTAACAAAATAAAATTATTTTCTGGAGCGATCTTCCTAAGATAGTTTTTTTCAAAAAGATTTTTGTGGAACCTTGATATCCATATTGAACTCTTTAATGTAGGATTAACACATGACAACTTAATTGCTTTTTGTTTCTTTGTTGACAGTTCAAGGATACGCCCAACTCCTCGTCGATGATTGAATGATTTCTTTCGACTACAAAATTGATAAAAATGTTAGAAAAAAATTGCTCATCTTCAAAAATACCTTTTATTATTAAATTTTTTAGGTATCTTTTATCGCACATTTTGACTCCATTAAGAAGACTAGCTTTTGGGAAATTTCTTATTCAAGTTGTGAACTAACAAACCATTTTAAAAGAACATTACCTGAGTCTATAACTCAGAGTATTTTTACTTGTTTTACTGGCTTGTTTTAGTCAATTTAATTCTTTTATTATCAGTCCATTTAAACTATTTCATCAGCGGATTTTTCTCGCTTTAAATCCTTATCTTAAATTATGTTTTTTTTCCATTTACTATTAACTTTTACTTCTAATGGCTCACATTAAATAATCATTATCTTTTATTTACACTCTAGACTTCAACTTGTATACAGCTGATATTTCAAGCTTTTATCTGATTGCGTAATTTACTGTCTTTTAACTTCTGCTGTATTCAGCGCTTGTTATGTTTTCATTTTGCTGTTTTGACTTTTACTATTTGTCGCTTATTGATATATAAACTGAAATAGCACTCTTTGTTTCTGACTTTGGTATTGTTCAATGTCTTGCTTGGTGTTATAAGCAGTACCTTTTCGCCGTTAAACTCAAACAAACAACTAGAGTATTTTCCCTCGAAATTGGTTTATTTCTGCGGAGTGAGTATATTTTGAGCTCTTTTGATTATCGTGGTGTACAGATCAGCAGGTTTTCAACAGGAGGTTTGAAAATGGACTCCTTTGAAAATACGATGACCTTTCATTTATGACTCTCATGAGATTGGATAAAAAACCGTATAAGTGAGAGAATTCTCCAAGTGATAGAGCACCTATTATAACAAAGTTTCTTGAAATTTAAGGGCCCCTTATTTTAATGACTATCATCTTAATTTTTTGTGCTGCGCTTTAAAGAAAGACACCCAGTGAGAAATTAGTATCCTCACAACAGGGGATTCGGCCTTCGACCTACGTACCCCCTAAAATCTTCAGAATGTTGAGAATATCGTTAAAACTGTATAATAATTATATGTGCCATATCAATATCATATAGTAATATCATATGAAAAATGTACACTGTTTTTAAAAACTCCTTAATAAATCATGAATAGGTTATAGGCATTGTAGTCGATTAATATTCTTGAAAAGTCATGTAGGAGAGAGCGTTAAATGTTAGCAAAGCAGAGAAAATGGATGTAAGAGTTAATACAAATAAAGATGCATGACAAAAATTCTTTCTGAAAAGAGTATCTTTCTGAAAAGAGTTTAAGAAAAAATAAGAAATATTAAAATCGATTATTAAAATTTAATTGGTCAGGGATTCTTTAAAAGTTAACTAAAATTGGGACTAAAATTTAATGATTGAAGTCGATCTAATTCATTAAAGATCTATAGTAAATTTTTATCAATCTTTCAATTACATCACTTCTTTAGTGGCATGACAGCCCAGGATGGGCCCTGGCCTTCTCAATTAGCTTTTTCCAAGACATCCTTCTAGAGGCCAAATTCTTCTTTTTTTTTTTTTTTTTTTTTTTTTTTTTAACTTTAAGTATCTAAAGGTCTCTTTTCAGGCAGTCTGCCCATCTCAGGTTGGGTGTTCCTCGTCTTCGCATTCCTGTAGATTTTGCATCGAAGACCCTTTTTGTTGTTTGGTCATTGTCCATTCTGATTAGATGGCCTGACCACTTTATTCTTTGCAATTTGATGTCATTTATTATGTCAGGTTCATTATATAAATTATATAGTTTACTTAATCTCTTGAGTCATATTATATATATATATATATATATATATATATATATATATTTATCCAAATATACTTTTAAGGATTTTTCTTTCAAAGGACTTCTTTCACCTGACAAAGTTGTTGCCCAGGTTTCACATGCATAAGTTAAAACTAATCTTATTAGACATTTGTAAAGTAAAGTTTCTGTTTTCCTTTTTATTAATTTTGATTTTGTACATTTTCGTAGGCCATAAAAACATTTATTTGCTATCATAACTCTCTTGTGGATCTCTGTCGTAACATTATTTTTGTTGTTTACCTCATATCCTAAATAGGTGAAACAATTAACCACCTCAAAATTATATCCTTCCATTTCTAGATGTTCATGTACGTACCCAGTTTTTGTGCATGGCATATATTTTGTCTTATTTACTCTAAGGCCCATCTTAAGAACCTCTTTCTCTGGAGATAGGAAGGACTGCGCTAATGCTGCGCAATTACATCACTGTTGAATACATTTAGCAATTAATGAGTTATTTCTAGCATTTTTCTTAATGGTTTGGATATAGTGAACAGAATCTTTGATACTTTCAAGTTTGTTATAACGGGGTTTGATTGCACTCGATATTAAAATTAATAAAGGTAGGTTGCAGAAGACTGTGCTATTTCGAACCACGACCACTGCTTAGTGGACCTAACAAAAGTAACGTCATTATTTATAATTCTGAGAATGGCATTGTTGCCACCGGCATTCTCGGAATGATTGACAGCGGTGGCGCATCCTCCCCCGACCCCGACCCTCGTTCGTTTGTCGGCAGAAGTTGAGGCGGACGTCAAGTGGCGTATCACCGCTCGTGGATGTGTTGGATGTAAGCTCCACTGAGCCGTTCACTTTTTATTGTTTCCGAATTTTGATGGCCTCGCAACTACACTCTGCGCAAGTGATAAATGGTCAAGCTAAATCGTTTCATCATAAACAGGGGATTCCTTGACGCATGTTTGTCATCGTACTAACTAGGTTGGAATGACATGTGTTACTCTCCTCGGAACGTTGCGAACCGTGCGACGCATCGTTACTGTTATGTATCTTATTACTTCCTCGTATACATAATAAGGTATTGTAATCGCCCAAAAATTCGACCTCGAAATTTTGATTGATCTTCATTTGTTTTGGACCATCCCGAGTCTGAAAGTTCCATTTTTGAAATTATGCCTGTCTCTGTGTCGATGAATACGCTTTGACTTAGAGAAACCAAATTTTGAATACGTACGTTATAGCAAAATTGTAGTAGTTTTTTAACAACTTTTGGGTTACTTTTGAAAAAGGAAATCTGCTACTTTCTGTTACCGAATGGCTACTTCCTGTTACTATCCGGTTTCCGATATAGTTATTTACCTTGCCAGTTGCACGCATTACAATTTCTCCCCGAGTGAGTTACCACGGATAGAACTCAAATTTCTCTACGTATGAAGTAAACTAGAAAAATAATGCAGCTTCGTGAATAAATATCATCGAAGACTAGTTGTATCATCGTAGACTCGTTGCCAAAGGAATAAGTCTATCATGATAATAAGCATGCTTAAATCCCAGGTATTAATTTATTTTATACGAGGCGCATTCAGAAAGTAAGTTTCCCTATTTAAAAGAAGAAAAGAACTCACACTTTCACGGACATATTTATTGACAACAAGTATAGCAATGTTTCAGCTATATTTCAACATAGCCACCACCAGAATTGAGACACTTGTCGTATTGTGGGATCAACTTTTGTATACCTCTGTCGTAGAACTCTGCCGCCTGTGAATGGAACCAGCCTTCCTATCCCAGAACACCGTGCACATCCCTTAACGTACCGGCAGCGTCTGTTTGAATTGGGTCCTGACCGAAGATCCACTATGATGCCAGTGCATTGACTGCAGCTTGGTGTCCGGGGTAAAGTGAGAAATTCAAGTCTCATTGCCCGTGACGATCCTGTCGAGGAACTCGTTGCCGTCATCTTGATACCGTATCAGAAATGTCAGTGCTGCTCCTAAGTGTTGAATTTTGTGTTCAGGTGTCAGTTTCGGCTCACAGACTTGACAGAGCTGACTATGAATTTCAATCTCAATTCAATCGCAGTGCTTTGTGCATTCAATATCACCCACAAAACCTTGCAGGCGGCGGGAGAAGGAATTAGTTTCCATTTCGGACCACTCCTACCCTTCCATTGGCACGAATCGGGACTTCTCCAGCTGGCATATGATTAATACGTCATAGATCTGTTACGGACGCGCAATTAACACGGCTAATTTCGTTTACTTTAAAGGGGAAACATCGGGAAACTTACTTTCTAGATGCGCCTCGTACATAATATTCAGACTTTGTTTTTCATTTATATGTATATGCTGTTTGTAGTTTACTCTCTGATTTAGTGCCTCGGTTTTTGAGGCTCTTTCTTTTACTGGTTCAAAATGTATGCTTAAATAATATAAAACAAAAAAATACTGTTTCTAAAATATACACTTAAGCTTTTTGTATCAGTCCATGTATTATTTATTCCTTTACAGATTGAATAAAGTTGTTGTCCTATGGAAGTCCTCTATATTTTAATCTAGCACAGATACTTCGACTCAGATAAATATTCCACTAAATATGCAAACTTACTATCTTCTAGTGCTATTTTATTAAATTTTTGTGGGGATATTTTGTTTATGATTAATGATTTTTATTTATAACGTAAAAAAAATCTTAATGATCAATGTATAACATTTTTACGTAAAAACTTGTGTAGTGGCAGAAGCTGAAAATGGAGATATAAATAAGCTCTTTTATAAGTATAGTCTGCTAAAATTGCACTTCATTTAACAAGATTCAGAAACAGATTTAAACCATAAACATTATAGGCTGAAAAATAATTAAAGGGAGGATACTTAAGCCATACGAAAGGGTTTTATAAGATAGTAGTAGGCTCAACTAATATATCGTTTTGTGCTTTGCCTATTATTTAAGCATACCATTGTCTCCTGAATTATGCATTTTTCAGAGTCTTATTTTTTCAGATCGTAAAAGAGCTGAATAGCAGAATACTAATTTTCTACCGTGAAGCGGTAAACCTCAAAAGCTATTAAGCCTTAAATACAAGAATACCGTACCACCATTACAGCCTCTGGATCTGTCTCTTTATGTTGTCCTTTTTTTAGGTCTCGGAATTTTCACTAGAGTATACAGTTGCAAATTGAAACTGTAATTAGCCTGACGCAGCTATTGGAAAGTAACAAAGAGCAAAGTACTCGGAGGATACTCATATTTCCCTTTAGACTCATCGAGAAAGCTGTTTCGGCCCCTTTTTTCTTTCATGGTTGTTTTTGTTTCTATTTCTGATCTTTTGAAAAATTCACGCCGAGTTTAGTGCAGAGTCATCTTATGTAAAATGCCGAGAATTTAAAAAACTTGTTCCCCTTCATTACACCTATGTATTTTATTCTGTGCAAAGATTGCTTGCGGTCGTAAATTTTTACATTCCCGGTATTCGATGACAGTGTGACCAGAGTATATAACAACGTCTTGGGTAAAGCGGCAGTGATTCCCTTAAAAATAAACACAATTGTGACCTAACAAAACTCTTAAACAAGAACATGGCTAATGAAGCATGGCTTCTCTATTTTTATTCGTGAGATCTATTGACGTTTTTATCAAATGTTTTTGATAGTTCAGCTCAAACGAGAAAGGAATTGTTTCGCGTATCCCTTTGCTTTGCTTTTAAGGGTGTAATACTCTTGGTGCTTCTTCCCAAGCACTCGGAGCGGCTTTGATCTTAATTGTCGGTGTTCTTTTTTTTTTCCCCTCCTCCCATCCACTCTAATGCGATGTTCGTCTATTCACACTGTTTTGCGAGATAAATGTTTCTTTTTGTCTTTTGGTTTGGAACGCTACGGTCTACTTTTTTTTTGTAACACGAGGACTAATGAGACCGGGACCTACTGCTTAGAGTCGAATTCGAACTGCATCGAATATCCATGCCACAGTCGCATTTGAAACCACGAACTCTGGTACAGATGATGATAACCATTTGACCACCGTTCGGTTTTTTTGTCTTTGGAATTTATGTGTAAATGGTTCAAACTTCCACAACATAAACGGAGACGTATAAGTGATTTTTTTTCTTATTGTAATTAGGTTGTAGCATTTATGGCACACTATCAATGAATACAGTAGAACTTCAAATCCGAAATCGACGATTCTAAATTTTTAACTTTTCGCGATTTTGTATCCTTTGCAATATTTTTCTTATGTGAAAAATAAGTTATAAATAGAAAAAAAAATTTAATCCCTTTTATTTAACGAGTAAAACGATAAAAAAATGCTCTAAAAATAAACATTGTGAGTTTTTAGTTATGCTGCTTGGAATTAGATGGCGATGTTAGTTTAAATTCTCTGCTTTATGATTTACGTTCTGTGTAGGAAATGTTGTAACTAAAAACTAAACTACCCTGCGCTACAGCTCAATTGGGGACCATGGCCTACGATGCAAATCTCCGTTCTCGAGACCAGGGGCCCTGGGGTGCAAAACATTTGCCCCTGTTACGTGGTCAACCTTATGCGGAACCCCCAGTGTTTAGTTCCCAAGCATGCTTGGTCCTCAGTTTGTCTAGCCACTGAAGGGATGAAAAGCGGAGTCGGGGCCACGCGAAAGTAAGATAACTGATAGAAAATCAGTTACTTTGTTTTTGTAATAAGTAACTTAAATATTTTATTATCCATCTCATAACCACTGACGATATTAGCATAGTATGCATGTATTTTCTTTCGAGCCGTGACGTATTGCATACGTCTGAAGATCGTTTCTTTCCCTACCGATAAGTACTCGGAGAGGGGGGGGGGAGGGCTATGTATCGGTCAGTTAGTGGTCGTAGTTGTACGGCTATGTGTGTACGGCAGTTAGCCGATGTTTATTTTCCTTTTCTTTTACATTTAATAAATGTAGTTTTAAATGATGCTAACGTTTGTCTTAGTACTGTTCAGGATTGATAGGGCAAAATGCTTCTGCTTCAATTATTATTCTATTATAGCTTACAATAAGCTAACAATAACATAAAATACTATAATTTAAGAAGAAAAGTTTGAGGTAAGAAAAAGTATTTTAAAGGTTAAAGTTCACCAAAATAGATCCATTATTAAAGAATTATATTGTTAAAGTGTAAAATTCCATTGTGAAACAGTGAAATATTAGTTTCCGTTTAAGCACTGAATAATTTAAACTGTCTTATATACGAATAAAATGTTTTCCAACTGGAAATCTGCAAGACTTGGATTACGAGCGGTCGAGTATTAGAATGCTTATGACGTCACAAAAAAGCCGCTTTACGGACTGATAGTCTTTCATCTCGCGTGGCCCCAGCTGAATCAACTTTGCCCAACCCGAGAGTCGAACCTCTGACCTGTGTCTTGGGAGCGCTACCTTAACTCCATTGGGCTTCCAGTGTTGTAACTAAGAAAATTTATTATACGGATAATGTCGATCATCAATAAGGTCGGTAAGTGGAACTTTGAACATTTGTAGTTTCCAGTCTCACATTATTACCTTAGGAACGTTGTAATCTTACGAAATAGGATTTAACCAGAAGGTACCGATCTCATGCTTCTTCGAGTAGAAAAAAATGTTGACTAAACTGCTGTCAGCCAACCTTTCTCTAAAATATGTTTCTTAAAGAAAACATTCATGTTGTAGTAGCAACTTTTTTTAGTTGAATAGAAGACCCTAGCCTCACAGGGATAAAATAATTTTCTTTTCGTTTTTCTGACAAAGTTCGAAGATCCATACAAAGATGTACCTAGGTACATTTTTGTATGGATTCTCCCCCCTTCTTGCACACACTTACACATGTCTTTCATTGATTTTTTTTAATAGTTTTCGGGAAGAAAACTGTCTAAAAAAGATTGTTGTACATGACTGGATCGCTGGGAATGCTGATGTTATTCCAACTCTTATGATTCTCACTTTTTTTTCTTAACCTTATTTCCTTTAAAGACTGCATTTTAAGTAGTTCAAGGTTACTAGTTCTTTTTGTACCTTCAGGTAATCTGTCGTGCGTAACTTGAAAGAAGAGGGAGAATAAAAAAGAGCATTTCCTCCCCTATCCCCTATATCTTGGGGATTTTTTTCCTTTGTAGAAAGGGAGATACCGCTTAGGGTAGGGGACTGAATTATTTTTTAAATGTAATGGAATTTTTGGCTTTGTTTCTTTTCTTTGAACGAAAATTGGTTTCTCTTGCTCTTCTTCTGTCTGATCGCAGATCGTGACGATTTACTATCATAGAATAGGTAATTTGGATCTTTTCATCGAGAACTTTCGCTTAATTTTTTTTCGACTTGTTCGGCTTGATAAAAGTTTTTCTCGTCTACCCCTCTCATTCGAGAAGAATCCAGACAGTGAAAATTGTCGCCTTCGTGGCTTTAAGGATGTCAGATTTGATTCCACGATAATAACTGAGTTGGTATAGTAAAAAAAAAGGTTCAGTCGAAGTACGTTGGGGGAAAAACTGTATGATTTTCAGAACGTATAAAGGATTAATACTACCCTGTATTATTATAATCTTTAGTTGAGATAATCTTCTAATATTCTTTTGTATAAGGTTCAATCTCCACCTTTTGAAAGAAATTAAATTAAATATACAGTAGAACCTCGATTAACCGAGGTTTCTGCTAACCGAGTCAATAACGAAGTCTAATTTTTTTTTACTTCTTTCTAAAATGAGCTTGGAAAAAATTGTACACATTTTAGTTCGTTGTCCGTGTTACAAGCACTTCTTCCCCACAAAAGCACTCAACGTCCAAGAAATTATTTTTGAAAATGCGTCTTTCGATATTTAGCTAAGTATAGTTAAAAATTTCCATTTTACTTTTTAAAATTTACTACTAGAGTTCATTTCCTTTTAAAATATTTTTATCTGTGAAACAAGTTCGTATATGTTTATTTTTATCATTTCAAGAACGTTCTATTGTTTTTTACTTTAAAAGTTAAATTCGGAAGCATGGAAGGTTTTTATACATGGTTTCTATTAACCGAGATTTCTGATATCCGAAGTACTAGCGGTCCCAATTAGCTCGGATAATCGAGGTTCTACTCAAAATATAAAATCAAAGCTTAGCGGTTGCAGTAGAGTTAAGCTAATTCTAATCCAGCTACTAAGCAATGCTTGTCTTTTCGCTGAAGAATTAGCTCATTTGTGGTTGTAAAACTGTTGTTTTTTTAGAAGTTTTTGTTATACTTTAACAAGTTAACTGCCTATGAAACTTTTGTTATTTACCTTGGAGCCGATATTTTATTTAAATATTTTCCTTGAAAATTATACCAATCATATATTAAGTAGTTTTATTCAGTGTTTAAAAAATGGGTTAAAAAATAGGTATCCAATCTGTATGACCTCTTATTACTAAAACCGCTCTGCATTATGTTATGTTGTTCTGTTTCTAATTCACGTTCAGTCAAATTTTCACGTTTATTTTCTATTTTTGAAGCTTTAGAAGGCCTATTTATATTGCAAGATATCCCAGATTTACCATTCATTTCAGTGGTTAAAAGTATTCTTTAAAAAATAAATAAATAAAACTAATACACTTATCTAATAGTGTAATAAACAACGTCACACTTTACACAACCGCCTTATGAAGTAATATTGTTAGAGCAACGCCACTCGGATTGGAGTGTTCAACGCTAACCGATGATACTGAAATACTCCGATCAAAAAGAGTGGCAGTCGACTCGTTAATCACGTTGACATTACTTTCATTTTTTTAATATAAACTGGTATATAAGACTTTATATTTTCTAAAGTATAGTTACTTATTAAAGAACCCATCTTTTCATTCTAATCGTTTCTTTTCCCTTCTTCTCCAGATGGACGATTTCAAGTACCTGGTCTCCAACCAGTCCGTGGAGTTCGGCGGCGTGCTGCTGTCTTCCAACTCAACGCCCGGATCTGTGGCCGTCCTGTATCCCCGCGCGACCACCATGTTCGCGACCGTCTGCTGCATCCTGTTCATCATCTTCGGCATCTCGGGCAACCTCATTACCATAGTCGCCCTCAGCCAGTGCGCCAAACTGAGGAACGCCACAACAGCCTTTGTCATCAGCCTCTGCACGGCGGACCTCCTCTTTTGTGCTCTCAACCTTCCTCCCACCGCGTCCAGGTAAGCAGAGAAAGATCCGTTTCACCTTATGTCAACGATAAAAAAGTTATGTACTACACAATGTTTATTTTGATACGAACTTAGGGTACATGGAGGAAATTCTTAGGGTGAATAAGAACATTTGGCACCTTATTCAGGAATTTTTATCTTCATCCCTCTTTATCACCTTCCTCCACCTTTTCTACTTAACTTAACCAAACATTAAACGAAGTAATACGTTTGATTTGATTTTTGATGGGTAAGCGGGCACACTCACTGATTGGTCAATTGTCTGCCCTTGATTGCTTACCTGACTCTAACCCCATAAAGTTTTAACGGGGAGACTCATTAAAAATGACTTTGAATGTTATACCTTATTCAGATACAGTTGTAAATAATTCCTGCATTTTTTTCCTTTTACTTAAGAAATCAGTCTTTACGGTATTAGCACGAGTAATGTTTGATATTTTCTCTTCCAATTTTCGAAGTCTTTTTTTTTTAATTCAGATACATATTAGGTACATAATTAAAAAATAATTTGAGAAAACTAAAGGAAAATATTTCTTCCTCAATATTTCATTGCAACTGTTATTTATAACAAATTTACAGTGCGAACATTAGCCTTCTCAGAGAGACACGACTAATGTTGGATTAATTTAACATCTTTAATTGCATTGTAGAGTAATTAGTTTTGCAGCATATTAGGGTAATCAATTTAGATGTAAATTGAAATGTTTTTAGGACTTTTCAAATGTTGTTAGTGACTTAATTCAATTTAAAATTTGCTTAAACTCTCCCTTTTTCTGAAGATTATATATGTGAAATACTTCTGTACATGCCTTGTGTTTTCGGTATCAATTTGTACAAAATTAGCGCTCTGTTGCAAAATAAGTAATTATACATTACCTTAGAAAAGACAGTAATAATTAATCACCGTAGTTTGGGGCAGATATGCGGTGGCCTATACGTGTGTAATAATTGAAGTTTAACGTGCACGGCGTATCTGGAAGAATTTTATCTTTTACCAGTCCAAAAATATTTTTAATTAAACTGTTTTCACGTACCTCTAAGACACAATTTATTTTTTTTCATACTGTACCATGTGGTATTGGTATTAACCCGATATACCGTGTCATGCGGTTGGTTTAATTAAGCAAGTCGTATTCCCATGCAAATGTGCCTGAGCCAACTTAGGTGAAAGTGTACGGAGACCGCAGATAACTGTATTTTGATAGAAAAATATAATGTTTACGAGAAATTAATCTGACATTGAAATTTCCAACAAGGTTTGGTTTGGTTTGAAGTATAACAGCCAAAATTTTGCAGCAGGAGAGGGCTAATAAGACGAAAGCTACTGCGCAAAGTCGATATTGTGCGCTGTATACACCAGGACGGCTTATATATTCGAAATTACAGTACTACATGGTCATTTATAGATCGAGTTAAAGCTTATGACGAGACGGGAAATAAACTTTTTATGAAAGATCCTTTAATTATTACTAATCTTACTTCAAAGAAAAGGGTTTCAAGTTGAAATAATACATTACATCTTTTATTCTCTTGTTACGTAATACACATACATACTAAATAATTCGTATAATTATATATAACTCTTGGCATAAAGCTATTAAACTGAACTGAATGAATCTCATCGAGATACCAGTTGTAGATAAACTGGGAAGTTCTTTCTTAGACTATTTACTGATCATCTCATAACATTTGTTATGATTGCCTCCAAAATATTTTCTGTACAGCAATCATACTTCTGCAGTTAGAGAATTACCTGCTGTTGAGATAGTTTATATAAAGAAGAGTAGACATTGCTTCAATTGCAGTGCACTCTGCTTAATGTGATCGCGGTTAATGTTATCAATCGCTTATTGTTATCGAAATCGCTTGGTCCCGATTTTCTCTATTCGTTTGTATGTTACTTATGAAATGTAAATTACTTATGAAATGTAACAAAATTATTTAAGTCACCTCCATATACGCGATAAAATAGTGTTTAACTCTTTAACGTGCATGCTCGTGTTAACTTGAGCGCGCTACACTGGTCAAACTGTGCACACTCGGGATAATTCGACCGGCGTTGTACTTTATGTTGCTATAACTTTTCACACTCGAATGCAATCGAGAACTGAAAATATTTATTCTGAAATGGGAATTCGAAAAGAAAGACAAAAAGAAGTCGATGTGCGTGTATTACAATATTCGACTATTTTCTGCAATGTTATCAGAATCTAAAATTGCAATAAAAATTTTGATTATTTTTATATTTTTGTACTTTTTTTGGCAAGACAACATTCTAAATTGTGTTTTTTGCACTAAACAAATCTATTTTTTAACCGGCTTTTTTAAAAAAACTGTGCATTAAGGGGTTAATTTTTAATTAACAACATAACTTTGGTTTTTTTTACATTAGCTAGATTTTAAAGTATTTTCCACGCTTGTATGTGAGAAGACTAATCGTAGTACTCATTTTCTGGTGTTTTATGCATTGATAAATCGAAGTGACTCAGCAACTGAAGTAACGTACACATGCGTGAACAATTATGCACAGCCGAATATAGCTGCCTCTGCCAACAAGCTAATTCTAAGCAGATAAAGTACACAATAATAGCAAGGGAAAACGGTCACTGTCGATTAAGCAGGTATCTGATTATATAGATACCGATGCGGCCATTTTCAGCAGTGAGTAAACATTCATCCCGCACGATTTTATTCTTTGACCGTCGATCTGTTGAGATACGGAAGTGTCGAAACGGCATGTCGTGACACTTGACTAACAGTCGCTGTATCAACTTGGAGTTAACAATCCTGCGAAAAATTATTAGAGGTGAGACATATGATGGATTTGGCGTAAAACCACCAGCGAAAATTTATCACTTAGATAAGTCTTGCAATTAGCGTTTTTTAAACCGGACAGCTTTTATCTAATCTGTTGATAACATTTTCGCTCATCTGTAAATACATTTCTCTGGTAGTTGATAGCTGAATGATCGATTATCCTGCACAATCAATCGAACTGAATTGGATTAATGAGATAAGTATTGTTTGAATATGGTTTCCTTTATAAAATGGAATCTTTAATTTATACCAAACTTTTCCCCCATAGACCCCCTTCTCATAGCAAACACCTTGTTACAGATCCAAACGTGAAATAACTTTATACACCTACATAATAGCAAAATTACACTTTTAACTTTCATGTTTTTAATAGTAAATATAAAATATAAATAAATCATTTTAAAATTTAAAGTAATATCTAGTGAAAATATTACTTCGTGTTTTAAATTTTTAAAAAATACTAGCTTATAGCCCGTCATAGAACGGGATTGGTAAATTTTTAATTCTCCAGAATTGTAAAGTACCCTATGTGGCTGGTAAAATATGGTTTGTTTTTTGTCTGATAATTATCTGGTACACGCTCAATAATTAGTTTATCTTCAGACTCCTCTAAAGTCTCCCGGTACTATGCATGCAGTTTAGAATCACGTTGAATTCATTTGAAAAGATAATTCAAAGTTTTCTTAGCTACGTCGAAATTATCTTTAAGTTCTTCCCACTTTTTTTTTTTGCCACAGTAATTAATGGATGTAAAGGAATGAAACTATCATTCCCACTACACCCTAGAGGTAGATAGAATTTGTTGTTAATACCGGTGATAAAATTTTCATTGTAACAAAAAATAATCGATGATTCAATTTAAAATTATCACATACGTACCTAATCTATTATTTAAGGCAGATGTAAAAGAAAATTTTTTACTTAATGCCTAAGTTCAGTGATAAAACGTATGAAAACAATTCAGACAATATTTAAATATTTTAAAATAAGAAATGATTACATGAGATGGTTAAAGGAATGACGTCATAATGCTAGAAAAAGTTATTTTACCTATTTATTGTGGGATAAATTTAATCACCTTCTATTTACCGGGGAAAATAGTGCTTGAAATAATGGCATTAACCCATTCCGGTATGATTTAATAATGAAAAACTGTGCATGAAATAACCATTTAATTTTTATTTAAAAAACTTGTTTCATTTTACAATTCTTACATATTCTTAACTACATTCCACTTTTTACATAGTGTTAAATTATATCAGAAACAGTAAAATTAAGAAAATATCAGAGCAAAACATTAATAAGGTATACAGATAATAGTCTTCAAGCTAGTGGTACTTTTCAAAACAAAGTGCAAAGGAATTCTTAATTGTTTACACCGCCAAGTAGTCTCACTTTTAATTTGATTCTTGTAACACACACGGCATTTCTTCAAAGGTTTTCTTTTATTCTGACTCATTCATTTGGCAATGACTTGTACCAAGGAATTCTAAGTAAACAATATGCAATAGTGACTTGTGATTTTCACAAGTGATAAGTGTTGCCAAATTCAGTACACTAGAAATTTTAAACGAAATTATAATTTTTAACAGTAACTTTAATTGCATGACGAGTGTAGCTCGTCATTGAGCAGTATGGAATGAAAAACTAATGACGAGCTAGACTCGTCATTTTACCGGAAGGGGTTAAATGTTAGAAAAGGGGAGAAGGGGTGGATTTCGAACGTTGCTAACCCTAACTCATCAACAATACAATATGGATGCCTCTATCCATTCTAGGTCCAACCGCTTCATAAATTCGAGGACAGACGGATAGATAACTTTTTTTCAATTAGATTAGTGAGCGTGATGGATTGAAATCAGTTTATATTCGGCTCAACGTTTGTAATTAACATTCTCAAATAATTTCTCATCTAAATTCTATTCAATTTTTTTCTTTCTTTTAAGCGATGAGACTCATAACTTTGCTAAATACACAATCTAAAAAATATGAAGGCTAGTAATTGCTTGTTACAAGCTTGCTATTGAGTTAGTTACCCATAACTCAGTATATAAGATCGGTATATTATTTTGTAAAGAGAATTTGTAGTATCCTTGTTCAAACATCTCTTCGTTTGTGAATAAGTCAATAAGTTATTTCTGTATTAGTATGCATTCATCCATGTTTGTATGTTGGACTCAAGTCAATCCACAGGATAACCAAAGGAATAATATTTTTAAATCTTTGTCTGGTGTCATGAAAAATATATATCCGCGAAGTATCCTCTATATAATAATAGCCTAAGCTATCTGTCCGTCTGTATTCGAATTTATGAAGCTGTTGGACCTGGAATGTAGAGGGATTCATAAATTTCATAGGCAGTTCATAGGCAAAAATTTCATAGCATAACAAAGACTTTACAACAGTTTTACAACCATATTAGATTCTTTATGAGTTAGTGTTAGCAAAATTCAAAGAAGGTAAAGATTATCTTCTCCTAAACTATCGATCCAATTCTAAAATAAATTTGTATAAATATGCTTCATATCACAGCAAAAAATACTGTCTTCTTTAAAACGTTCGAAATCCACACCTTTTCCTCTTTTTGAGAGCTTAATACCATTATTTCAAGCCCTATTTTCCTCGATTAGGAGCAGGCGGTTAAAATTATCAATTTGTCACATAATATATAGGTAAAAATAACATTTTTTAGCATTATGACGTCATTCCTTCAACCATCTCATTTAATCATTACTTATTTTAAATTATTTAAATATCGTCTGCATTATTTCCATACATTTTATCACAGAACTTATTACGTAAATAATTTTCTTTTATATTTAACTTAAATAATATATTAGGTACATATGTGATAGTTTTAAATTTAATCCTCGATTATTCTTTGATGCAATGAAAATTTTATCACCGGTATTAACAACAAATTCTATCTACCTCCAGGGTGAAGTGGAAATGATAGTTTCATTCCTTTACTTCCATTAATTACTGTAGCAAAAAAATTGGGAAGAACTTAACGATAATTTCGACTTAGTTAAGAAAACTTTAAATTATCTTTCTAAATGAATTCAGCGTGATTCTAAACTGCATTCACAGTTTCGTTAGACTTTAGAGGAGTATGAAGATAAAAAACAAATTATTGAGCGTGTACCACATAATTCTCAGTCAAATAACAAATTATTTTTTTACCTGCCTCATAGGGTACTTTATAATTCTGAAAAATTACAAGTTTTACTGACCCTGGTCTAACAATGACCGATTGGTGAGTGTGCTGGCCTTCGGTACCGGAGTTCGTGGGTTCGAATCCCATTGTGGCATGGATGTTTGTACCGTTCGGAATCGGCTTTAAGCTGTAGGTTCCGGTTTCATTAGCCCTTGTGTTGCAAAAAACTAGACCGTAGCACTCCAAACCAAACCAAACCAAACTTTACTGACCCTGTCATATGACGGGCTATGTGCTAGTTGACAATAAGCAACCAAAACTTCATCTGATCAGTGAACAGAAAAAATATAATAAAATAAATTAATAAAATAAATAAATTAAAATTAAAGTGAAAGATGTATACCGATATATTTACTATTTACTTCTACTTTCATAAAAATGAAAAGAGTCGCAATTATTTTTATGAAACCTTTCGTATATCTCCTCAAACGATGTCCACGTTTAATTATTAATAAAGCTTAAGACACAAGTTAAGGAAGAAAAGTTACCGAAATGAAATGTTTTAAGATATCGTTTCTATAACTAGGAGGTCAGGCACCCCTTGGAGTTCGTTCCACTTTGGGAACCCCTGATTTACACTATAGTCGGAATCTATGTTGAGGATGTCGCAAGCTGGTGAAGTCTTGCTAACTTTGGAGCTGACTATGGTTCATTCTCGTGTCTATATTCTTTGCTCGGTGCGTTGGACAATTTTGCGTGATCTTTCCTTCTTTTTCTGGGCGTTTTTTCTTCATCCCCCATCCATTCATCAAAGTCAACCCGAAGGCACCGAGCGTGGTTGTCTTTGTGGAAAGGAACGATAAAGTGGCCAGGAGGAAGCCAGAGGACGTTGATGGATGCGGACGGAAGATGGCTGGGCCACACGACATCGTACAGCGTGTATCGACACCTCTCTCTCTCAGAGTGTCGACCTGTGGGCAGATAAAAACGTAATCAGCTTTCCGGAACGGAGATTCCGCATCTGTGGATTCCTCCAAAGTAATTACCGAAATAACGCAATATATTCTTCGAAACTTACTTTTTGAGTCACGGTTGTGAGACTAGATTGGTTACCAATACAACAGATTTTTAATATTTCAATTATCCCCAAGCCATTCACAAATTAATGAAATACAGTGGACTCCGCTTAATGTGATCGCGGTTAAAGTATCCGTTGTAGCATCACGCTACTGGAAATTTATTTCTATTTGTATTTGTTTGTGTTTTACGGCTAACTCTGACGTCAGTCGAACTTATTCTTGCTATCTGGGGGGTCCCCATGCCTCCATTCTCACCTAACCTCTCCTCTGGGAAAGAGAGAGATAGGGGTGTGGGGGATTTCGAGTGACGTCAGGAGGGCCAAGCGTCGTTTGATGTAAAAAAGACGCGGAGTTGTTGTCCGGCGAGCTAGGTGGCATGAGCGCGCCGAGGATGTAATTCATGTAAATATCTGTGTATAGGATAATAAATTCTTTTTCCATCTCCACCTCGCTTGTGTTCGATGAGTCATCCTCATCAGGCCTGTGAAGAACCCTGCTCGGTGATTACGCTACCAAGTTGCCTGTTTTAGAGCTGTGACGTTACACCGTCTATTTTAAAAACGTCATTTTGGGCCAAAAATCATAAAAAAATTTTATTTTTCTATTGTAAAATTTCAACTTTTAGGCTTCTAAATATGTTTTTGTTTCATCTCTACGGCATTTTAAAGAAAAGTTACAACTGTTTAAACATCAGTGACAGTTGTCAAAACAAAACGGAAGTAGCGACTTCGAAACTAGAAGGTGTGAATTTAAAGCTTTTTAAAGAGCATTTTTTGTACAACAGTTTTTAAATTTTCATGAAGATTAGTTTAAACATTTTTCTAGTCTTTTTAATATTTAGCAACTTGGAAATGATAATGTTTTGAAGCAAGAAAATGTGGGGAATTTTAAACATGTATTTTAATTTTTTAATAGTTAAAGCTGGTTTCACAAACTTCAAATGCGTTTTTCTCAGAACGGTATTTTTAATAAAATGTTGAAACGTGAAATGGGATATCTCAAAAAGTTTTTTAAATATTTTGTTGAAAATTATTATGAATGTTTTTGATACTATTTACTAGTAAATGACCTAAAAGCTTTAAATTTGGATAATTTTTAATGATGTTACACTCATAGTTAGATATAAAGGTAATGAAAATTCGTTAAAAATTCAGTGTGTAGGATTTTAAAGAACCCAAATTTTTTACCAAACGTAAATTAAGCAATGATTTTAGGTGATCAACTAGTCCAGTGTATAAGAAATGTGTTGCATCAAAAAATATTGAAGTAATTTAATTTATTAAAAAATTAGACCTTTTAAAAAAAACCAGATTTTTTTTTACTAAATTTTCTTCATTTATTAGAAATTTTATAAAAACTTCTCCAGGGATAAATTTTTTAAGTGCAATTCTCTATGATAATATAAAAAATAAATCTAAAAATGTAAAAACATGAACTAGTTTCTACGTTTAAAGGAAAAAGTTCTCCGAACGTAGACGGTTACCTTAACGTTATCAATCGCTTATTGTTATCAAAATCACTTGGTCCCGATTTTCCCTATTCATTTGTATGTTAAAATTATCGCTTTATGTGATTGTTACATCGGTTAATGATATCAGTTTTCGAACCTGATTTTAACTCGCAAAGGAATATTCACAATGTATTCAGAAGAAAACCATTATATTCTCTCCCTTCGTTGTTTGGATTTCAGAGAATTCTGTCTCTTCCACCTAGGGAAATAGGGAATGAACAGAGGAGTGGGGATGCATGTTCCTGGGATTTTTTATAAATATGCGCACACCCTACTGCTGGTCAATGGTTGTGAGATAAGCAGAAGGCAACACATTCTTATCGGAACTGAGAAGGAGCGTATTCACATTTTATGCCTTGCTCGCTTACATGCAGCTTGTCGATGTTTAAGAAAACAAAAGCAGAACGAAGGCATAAAACGAAAGGATTTAACATTAAATAGGCTTGCAGTTCCGTCACTTTTCTCACCTTTAGTCACTTTTTTTACAATTAATCACTTTTAGTCACTTTTTTAAGTAAGCAGTCACTTTTTTCATGGTGTATCACAGCAAATGTCTGTTGTTGAAAAAAGAAAATCTGAATTAATAACAAAATATTTTAATAAAAGACCAAAAATGGGATGTTCTAATCTTATTTTTCTTATTAAAATGTAATTAGTCATATGGTTTCCAGAATTTAGTGATTTTCAAAAGTCCTAAAGAAGTTCCTGAAATTTACATTTGTACTGAAATGTACATTTAATACATTAAAGTAATTTACGTCAAAGCACACATTTCTCTTTTTCTTTTTCTTCACAATTTTTGTTTAGATACTGTGATCTAGCTATGTACATATTTCAAAACATCATTAATATATGCAGAAAATTGTGATTATAAAATTAATGTATTGTATGTATTCAAATCTGATTTATAGATTTTATTGAATAGAAAGCAACGTTGAGTTGTGTTAAACAAAATTCTTAACCTTTTTTGTATTTGACGTTAAAATCATGTCTTGCATGGATCATTTGATTTAGAGTTAAAATAAATAGAAAAATCTTAATAATAGCATCTGTAATCAAGAGAAGAAAAAAAAATCGCTTTTTTTTTTTCAAATGTTTAGTCACTTTTTAGTCACTTATTCTGTATTATTTGTCACTTTTCTCACCTTTTTGAAAGTACCTCAATAGTTGCAAGTCTGATTAAAGCAAAAGATCGAAATTTTAAATCTCTATGACAGGCTACCGAAAATGAGTCAGCGCAATGCTGCAGCGCACAATTCATCAATTTTTTTAATTATGTATACAATTCTTATGATTTTAAGTACATAAAAATAAGGCGAGTTTAATTTTATTTTGAAATTTAGTACAAGTGAATTAAAGGGGAGGGGATAAATTTATCTAATTTTGTATATCATTTGTTATCAATCGGTTATTGTTATCAAAATTACGGTGTCCCAAACTGATCACATTAACCCTTTGAAGGTCACCAACATAAATTCTATGGAATTTAATGAAATTAGTCTATAAATGTTATCTATGAACCTTATATAAATGTAAAATATATAAAAATTTGTTTTAACATTTCTTAGAGGGACATTTCATTCACCCCTCAACAACCCCCCCTTTAGGGGGGGGGTTGTTGAGGGGTAGTTAAACAGATAAAACCCTCCCCTTGTACAGCATGAATATAATACTATTTAAAATTTTAATTATATTGTAAGAACAATGAATAAGTATCCTTAAAATAGTACAATAAATAAAAAGTTTAACAAATAGTATAATAAATAAATAGCTTAACAATCAGTATAATAAATAAATAGCTTAACAAACAGTATAATAAATAGCTTAACAAACAGTATAATAAATAAACAGCTAAACAAATAGTATGGCAAATAAATAGCTTAACAAATACCATAATAAATAAATAGCTTAAAAATAGTTTAATAAATAAATAACTTAACAATTTATAAGTGTTGTTTAGTAGATACTTTTATTTGAAGTTATAAGTCAGAAAAATCGAATTACTGACTTTCCAGGTACGGAAAGTTTAATTACATATATTTCAAAAGAAAAAAAAATTAAATGTAGTGCTGTCATATATTAAGGTTTAAATTGTCAAAACATAAAAAATTGAAAAAAAAATCATTCATATGTCTACAAAAAGTAAAGAAAAAATATTTAAATGTGGTCTCATTGCGAAACCACTTTCCGCTAAAGGGTTAAGCGCAGTCCACTGTAGTTGTATAAAACAATTGAGTAGACAAAATGATAATTTTGTCATATTAATGCGTGTTATATAAGAAAATATACTACTTTGTCGTATTATTCATGCTGGAAAAATACACTTTATTATTGATATTTATATTTTTTTAATTGCACGTATTTTTGTACTTCGGAAGGTACTTAAGATATTTTTCTCCGTTGTTATCAATGCTTGTTACGGATATTAAGTTTATTTTATCTTCCCCAAAAGTAATGTTTTGAAAGATCCTAATTAACAACTAATGTGTATGGCCCGGAGAGACATATCAGTCTTTTCTAAAGAATTATATCTTTTGAAATCGTCTAAAGCGTAATCCTATACAAGAGATGACTTTTCAAAATTGAGCTGGGTGTCAATTTCAGTTTACAGTGTCATTCTTTCCTAATAATCCTGTGTTCGGAATCGGCTTTAAGCAGTAGATCCCGGTCTCATTAGCCCCCGTGTGCAAAACAGTAGACCGTAGCGCTCCAAACCAAACCAAACCTAATAATCCTGTAATGAATGTTGTGAATGACATATATTGAAAAAGTCATTTAGTAAGGTCTCGTGTGAAGTTTCAGAAACCATCTCAGAAAGGTGGTGAGGGTGGTGATAGTTGAGTAGGGAGTGGTAGTGATGGGGGTGGAATAGGAGCTGGTGGAATGGTAGTAGTGGTGGTGGTGGTGGTGGAGGGGTGTGTGTGTGAACTGAAATGATTGTATAGAAATACTTTATTGCTTAAAACATAGAACTCTTCTAATAATAAACACAATAATTAATAAAAATTGAAGCAATAAAATGTTTCTTAATGTGGTATAGCCACATTCTATATAAAAGGGAATGCCAGGAATTGCCGGATTCCTGACCCCTTATTTTATGGAATGGGGCTTGTCCATGTCCAAGTCACCTTGAATCTTCCCGAGCTGACCATCCGTGGGTTGCCGTTTTGCTCTCCCCATCTTTCACCATTTGTCCAGCTTGAGCGTTGCTTGGCGCCATAAGATTACTAGGTTGTTCTTCCTACACACGCTACGTTTTGACGATTGTCTTGGGTTCCCGCTGGCGGGATTTTTCCACTGACCTCGCCATGCGCGGTGTTGAGTGGGCATCATTTTGGTCGAAATTGGGAGAGAGATCACCCGCATCATTAAAAAAAAAAAAAGCCATTTGCTTTTAGCCATTTTGCTTTTTCTCATCTTTGTGTCATGTCGAGAACGGGTATTTTTCTGACAAAGTCAGCAAGGAATAGAAAATAAATAAAATTCCCTTAAGCTAATCAATTAATAGGACTCTTTTCTATTCGTCAATTTGCATTCACCTCTGTTCTAAAATTATAGAGCATACCATATGAATAGACTGAATTGTCTGCTGCGATATACCAAAGAACCAGTGAAAGGTTATTGCGGCTTAAAGGAGAAATGTAATATTCATCAACAATAATAATTCTACAATAATAATTCTACACTTTAAAAATCAATTTGGATTAATTAAATAAGAATATATAATTATATTACAAAGACGCAATCTGCCTAAATTCAAGTCGCCAAAGAAAGCACAGAAAACAATATGAATACATTAGTGTTTTAGTAATCTTCGCCAAATTTGCCAATTAACACCCTTCGTGGGGCTTTCTAATAATAAACAAAAAATCTTATATACTTACAAAACTTTGACTTTTTTATAGTAATTTAATTTGGTTTTAAAATAATTTAATCTTCAATATGAAAAATAAACATGAAAAAACTAAAATTAAATTTTTCTGTCCACTAATTAAGCGCATTTTATTTCGCCCACTTCATGGAGTCTGTCGTTTGCTTGTGACTGAAATTTGTTAACCTTATTTTAGACGTTTTTGGTGCTACTCTACTGTATTTGAGCTATTTCACAGACGACCAACGTGTCATAAAAAAAGTCATTTGGCTCCAGTGGCGTGCAGTCCATATGTGCAGGGTGTGCACTGCACACTAATTACGCAAAACTAATTGGCAAAATTACGAGGGATTTTCAGCACCTATGTCTACCTATCTTTATATGGTATATAATAAATGTTATTTATAATATATTCAAATATGTTGGTTTGCTTGCTTGTATTCCCGCAGTGCGTGCAGTACTAGGGGCTGCAGCACGTAACGCGTTCAAAAGCAAACGAACAAAGGAAGTTCTGATGTGTACGCACTGCGCACTAAATTGAAAATCACGCTTTATATGTATGGGCTACTAGAGAAGCACAGCATACTATAGCACTGAGGCAAGTGCAGCTATTTTTCCTGCACTTGGCATTCAGAATTATCCGAAGGTACGGTTTATTAAGCGTTGTATTAGAGCGGGGACTTACGTGCTGAAGCGCTTTTGGTTTTTTAACTGATTAACTGGCCATACGATTTTGCAGACTATTAATGTTTAAATTTATATATTGTAAGATTTTGTTTTCAGGGAAATATAAAAGAAGTATTTCATCAATATAAAGAGAAATGTTTTAGTGTGGTAAAGTAATTTCGGTGATGTATTATATTTATTGAAATAATTCGTTGAAAAACAATGTTTTGTTAGACAAAAAAGAAACGAATTTTAACAGAACAGTCCCAATTTTACCATTCATTGTGTCTTACAGACAGTATATAAGTTATATTATGTAACACCATATCCCTGGTTTTGTTTTTAAAAATTGTCAAGATGTTTTTCGCAGAATATATGATTTCCAAATGTTAAAAACAATTAATAAATATAATTTAATCCACTGACCGAACAAGAAACAGTTCGTTCTATTGTGCCAGCGTGCAGTGAAATCCTCTCCACGTGAAATAGACCCTCGGTTTGTCGGCACCGATGAGCATCCGGATGAGGCATTGCAGCGCCATGTGGTGCTACGTTTGCTGAACATAAAAGTTTTTCGTGGAAGCCCGAAGCGTTGCTTTTTCGACGCCGATATGACACCATACAACAAAAGACATGATTTTTGCTTCAGTACTAGTAGAATTATTATAAGTTTAGCTGCTTTTATAGTTATAACTCGTCTACTCGTAGGTAAATATTTTATTTATAGTAATCTTTAAATTTATATTCTTAATAAAAAAACCCGTTTCAGAATGGAGAACTCAGATGTCTCAATAATTAAAGATTTATTAGAAAATCCATGTTCTCTGCACACCCTGCATGAAAACCTATCTCACGCCACTGTTTGGCTCCCCTTTTCTTCGAGGATCTACAAAAACTTACTTCGCACAAGAAACGAACTTTGAATAAGATGGTACAAAGGTTATATAATCCTCCACTTTGATGTAACTGCTATTCCAGTACAAATAATATATACTAAGCAAATAAAATGCTTCACTTATAATAAGAGCTTAATTTGTTCCTTATACACAGTCTATTCAGAAATCACAGATGGAAAGGCTTTTAAACGAGGCTATCGATCTGTAAATAGACACAGCACCTATGGCGTTATAATCTTCTAATTGAAATTGCTTTTACTTCTACTTTATGAATAAGCGTATTTTCCTTGATTTGAGAGATATTAAGTTTTTAATCTGATAACAAAGGATGAAGGAAATATTCTTATTATATACCAGTAAAACGCCACATCTTCAAATAAAACAAATTGATGGATCCGGATCAGAAAGCATTTTTTGTTTCTGCTTCTATGAAATGCATCAATTTTCTATGCATCAGTTACCGTCTTCCTTCTTGTGATAATCAGTGAATAATGTTGGCTGTCAAGAAACGACAAAATTTAATTTCACGGAACAAGCGTATAGTTGGTAAAATATTCACGTTTCTCTTTAACACTCTCGCTCGCCTGAATCTAATACGTGGCTCCTAATTTAAGAGATAAAAAATAGTTCGAAATAATTTTTCGACAAACTTTAGTCTTCAATGGCACGTTTTATGCTTCTATGCTAGGTTTGTTTACCAAGATCCCAAATTTCTCGGAAATCGCAAATCGCTTAATAATCAAGCTAAAGTAGTTATAACAAGGCTTTTGCGAGGAAGACTAATCTCTGCTCGACTCTTTGCACTCAGAAGAGAGTACGGAAATTTGAAAAATAATCTTTAACTTTGGATGAATTGTTAGAAAAAGAGATTTATTCGAAGACAATGGTCTTACGTTGTTAAATAGTTATTTAACACAACAATAAATTGATCATCAAGTATTATAAAGCTTGTCGAGGTTTTAAGAACAATTCCTTCAATATCATCCGAAATTGAAAGAGCATTTTCTGCTGCCGGGTTGTTTGTTATAAAATTAAGAAATTTAAGCAGTAGGTCCCAGTCTCATTAGCCCTAGCGGTACAAAACGTAGACCATAACGCTACAAACCAAACATCTCTAACCAATTGTGAGCCAAACGATGGCTGAATGGTTAGGGCGCTGATCTTCGGTACAGGAAGTTCATGGGTTCGAATCCCACTATGGCAAGGTATAATCGTAACCGTTCGGAATCAGCTTTAAGCAGATGGTCCCAGTCTCATTAGCCCTAGCGGTACAAAACGTAGACCATAACGCTACAAACCAAACATCTAGCCAGATGTCGTGTTATGAATTTCATGGATCCACGTCTTCTATCCTTTGCCTCTTTACCTTTTATTTTTCTTGGCAGCTGTCAAATTCATGCTTTTCTGTTAAAAATCTCAATATTAGGGCTTAGTCCAGACAATCCTGTTAAACTCTTATCCTGAATGTCCTACAGACTAAAATGTTCAGAAAAAAAACTGCTTTATCGGTGTAATGACACATATCTGCACTTAAATTAAAAGACTCGGTCCAGGCAATCCTGTTGAACTCTTATCCTGGAGTTTCTACAGTCCAAAAAGGATAAAAAATAAAATGCTTTATCGTTGTAATGACATAATCTTTAAGGAAATTAAAAGGCTTGGTCCAGATTAAACAAGCTAAAGTAGTTATAACAAGGCTTTTGCGAGGAAGACTAATCTCTGCTCGACTCTTTGCACTCAGAAGAGAGTACGGAAATTTGAAAAATAATCTTTAACTTTGGATGAATTGTTAGAAAAAGAGATTTATTCGAATCAAAGGTCCTACGTTCTTAAAGAATTATTTAACACAACAATAAATCGGTCATCAAATATTATAAAACTTGTCAAGGTTTTAAGAACAATTCCTTCAACATTATCCTAAGCTGAGAGAGTATTATCTGCTGCCTGGTTGTTTGTTATAAAGTTAAGAAATCGACTGAGTGATAAAAACATAGCTTGCTTATGCTCTTTAAATAATATTTAATAATATATTTTATACCTATTTTACAAATGAATACTTATAAAGTATTAAAAATTTAGGAATGTATCAATATCCTTATTCTGTGGAACTTGTTAATGATATCAATTAAAAATTAACTAATTTTTAGATTTTTTTTCAAATGTTGATGCTTTTCTGGGTTTTCCGGGAACTGTTTTGTTTCCGGTATTTCCAGGAAATCAAAAACTTTAATTTAGACCTAATGTGGGGCTTCAAGCTTGATATCGATATTAGCTGGTAGTACGATATTGAAAAGTGGATGCATCAGATTTATTTAAGAAGCAAACACAAAAATTAAGTATTTATTGTTTAATTTTTGTCCCTTTATTAATAACTAGCATATAGCCCATCATATGACGGGATTAGTAAAATTTTTAATATTCCAGAACTGTTAAGTACCCAATAAGGCAGGTAAAAATGTTTGTTTTTTGGCTGAGAACTATCTGGTTCTCTCTCAATAATTTATTTATCGTCATACTTCTCTAGAGTCTCCCGATCCTGTAATGCAGTTTAGAATCACATTGAATTCATTTAGTCAAACCGTGTGGTTATGTATAATAAACAAACACACAAAAGAACAAACTTCTTAATTTCCAAATATATATAAATTAAACGTTAGATATTTATGAGTCCGTTAAATAGACTCCTAGACTTATATGAAAAGAATTTATTGTTAATACCGGTGATAAAATTTTCATTGCAACAAAAAATAATCGATGATTCAATTTAAAATACCATATGTACCTAATCTATTAGTTAAGCCAAATATAAAAGAAAATCATTTACGTAATATCTAAGTTCAGTGATAAAAGATATTAAAATAGTGTAGACGATATTTAAATAGTTTAAAATATGAAATGATTAAATGAGATGTTTAAAGGAATGACGTCACAATGCTAGAAACAATTGTTATTTTTACCTATTTATTAAGTGATAAATGGATAAATTGAATCGCCTGCTCTTAACCGGGGAAAATAGGGCTTGAAATAATGGCATTAAACTCTCGAAAAGGAAGGAAGGGTTGGATTTCGAACGTTTTAAAGACGACAGTATTTTTTGCTGTGATATGAAGCATATTTATACAAATTTATTTTAGAATCGGATCGATAGTTTAGGAGAAGATAAACTTTATTCGCTTTGAATGGATGCCTCTATCCATTCCAGGTCCAACCGCTTCATAAATTGGAGGACAGACGTACAAATAACATAGGCTATTATTATATAGGGATATATTAAATACCTTTTATCATAGTATAAAATTTTAATACAGGTATAAAGTTTATCATCTGTGAATGGAAACTAAAACTAGATATCTCATTATGTGAATTGCTCACAAACAAGTGTAAAAAGTAATTTCAATTCCTCAGTAGTCCTGTGATATCTCATAATTAACATTAGTTGAATTTAATGATTCCTTTTTCTTATGTCTTATCACTGATTATTGCTTCCTTTACAGGTATATTCACCATAGTTGGGTATTAGGAGATACGCTGTGTAAACTGTTTCCCTTTTTCTTCTATGGAAATGTAGCAGCATCTCTATTGTCAATGACGGCAATAACAATCAACAGGTAAGATGCTCTTAAAAAGTTCTTCATAGCTTTTCTGCCATTTTTAAATGCTTTGCTCCTGGGATAACAATATTTCGTTATTGTTCAATGCCATATTTAATTCATAATTTTGAAGTTAAATTTATCCTCCTTTCTCACTTGGTACATTCTAAAATTTTATTAACAATGTACTTTATAACTATTATAATTCAAATGACTGTAATAAATTCTTAATAAAAAATTTAAATTTTTAAATGTCTTGGAAATCAATAAAAATTTTTAACCGATGGCAGTGTTGGCTGATTGCTATTATTTCCTGATACCTGCTCTGCAATCTCACACATTCGACAAAACTAGTCAGTTTGATCTCTGCATTTTCGCAGTCGACCTGTGGTCACAAAAATATTTGTTTCTCTCTAAACGTCTTACTCTCTAACCAATTGTGAGCCAAACGATGGCTGAATGGTTAGGGCGCTGGTCTTCTGTACTGGAGTTCATGGGTTCGAATCCCACTATGACAAAGTATAATCGTAACCGTTCGGAATCAGTTTTAAGCAGTAGGTCCCAGTCTCATTAGCCCGGTACAAAACGTAGACCATAACGGTACAAACCAAACATCTAGCCAGATGTCGTGTTATGAATTTCATGGATCCACGTCTTCTATCCTTTGCCTCTTTACCTTTTATTTTTCTTGGCAGCTGTCAAATTCATGCGTTTCTGTTAAAAATCTCAATATTAGAGGGCTTAATCCAGACAATTTTGTTAAACTCTTATCCTGAATGTCCTACAGACTAAAATGTTCAGAAAAAAAAACTGCTTTATCGTTGAAATGACACATATCTGCACTTAAATTAAAAGACTCGGTCCAGGCAATCCTGTTGAACTCTTATCCTGGAGTTCCTACAGTCCAAAAAAGATAAAAAATAAAATGCTTTATCGTTACAATGACATAATCTTTAAGGAAATTAAAAGGCTTGGTCCTGTTTAAAAAATTTTAATTTTCTTCATTTTTTAATCAACTATTCAAATTATTCTAGAACTAAATTATGGTTGTATATTGAGTATTTTGTATTAAAAATTTAAGATAGTTTTTCCCGTTATTCAGTTTTGTTTGTAATTTTCTATTTTTTGTGGGATAGGAAGAGGGACTCGGTATAAAAAAAATATCTAGGGCTTCAAAGTAGTTTAGATGATTTTATCTGTAATATTTCGTAAACTCGCATGTATAAAATAATTTTTTTTTCATTACTTCAGTTTTAATCATTTCATATTCCCTTCATGATTTTTTTTAAGTCTTGCGTGGTAGTGATTTTATAAATGATTCTCATGTTTAGGTATCATTCATGTTTTTAGGGGCCCATAGTCTTCCCTCCTAACTTTCCCTCCTTTCTGAAAAAAGAAAGGTGACAAAGATGAACTGCACTTTGAGCATTCTGATGCAGTAAATCATTTATCAGTATAAATTTATTCTTTTTATAGTGTTTGAACTTTTTAACACTAGTTTTACGGATGTTGATCATATACCTATTTATACTGAAGTGAGCCAATTTGACTCATACAAGAAAATTGAAATTATTTGCAAGAAAATAGTTCCAAATTAATTTAATGAAATGCTTATCAAAAAAATTCATGGAAACATTTTTTTACATATAAAATCTGTTTTTGAAACACATTTTCCGCAAACATTTCTATTACATTTAGCAGAATGGTTTGACATCTATTTTTTTTTTTGCATGATTGTTGAACTTGACAATTCTTCCGTTCGTCAGTAGAATGAATTTCTATCATTGGAAGTGTTCTCGACTTCTTCTCTACATTTACTTCTATTTCGGCCAATTGGAAAATATCCAGTGATAGGACCGATAAATTTCATGTTATACGATACTGTTAAACCATTCTATTAGTCAAATTGGCTCACAACCGTGAAAATAGGTATATCACATTTGATAATGCGAAATGAAGAGGAATGAAATTTTACATATATATTTTATTTCTTAACTAAAAACCAAAGTATGTTTTTGAAAAGTGATTTAAGTTATATATATATATAATATATATATATATTTTATATATATATATATATATATATATATATTGTATATATTATTATATATTTATTATATATAATATATATTATTTATATATATTCTATATATTTATAAATTATATATATATATATTTATATATATATATAATATATATTATATATTTATATATATATATATTATTTTTATATATATTATATATAAATATATATATATATATTATATATTATTATATATATATATATATTATTTATATAAATATTATATATATATTATATATATAATATATATTATATATATATATTATATATATATATTATATTTTATATATTTATATATATATATATATTATATTATATATTTATATATATTTATATATATATATATATATATATATATATATATTATATATATATTATATTATATATATTATATATTATATTATTATATAATATATATATATATAATATATAGTGATCAATTTTTTAATGAGTCAAATTGGCTCGGTCCGTAAATCTAGTTTTAAATGAGATTTTATCCCCAGACTTATCGGAAGTGTTAAATAAGAACAGTAAATTTTTTTAGAAACAGCATTCTCTTAGCAATGGGCAATGAAAACTCAACGCCGTAATACGACTTCTGATCAGAGTTTGCTTTTTACTTATCAAGGGACCGCATTTCGATAAAATAGTGTTTGTATTGGATATGATACACTGGGGGAAAGAAATGAAACTGGAATTTATGTAAATAGGCGTGTTACAAGATGAAGTACTTCGCAAGGCTGCTAACCACAAGGTCTTAATAATGCTATAGCTCTTAATACTGCTATAGTCCTTAGCGGTGGCAATTTTTATTAGTGTTTTGACTCATTTTATTATTTTATTTAGCTATTATTTGTTTTTATTGAAAAACTCTTCCTGACAAAAATAACCAAATAACGCCTATTAAATGAAATAACGCGAGGTAACGTGTAGAAAATGTATGTATATCTTTGTTTTGGAGTTTAGAGATAAATATGTGAATTTTTGTTGCAACTCCCAGAGTACTTGTTTTCTATCAAGTGCCAGGTGTTAAGGATAAACAAATTTTTCCTTGTATATATAAAAATTTTAACGTGGAACATTTACTTCGAAATGTATTAAATGGCTAAACATTGTATCATATTATGCTAGTGTTCTAATACTTGTCTCTTACTATTGTTTTAAATATGCGCTTCATTGTTTTTTTGCTGTTTTGCATTAATATTTCAGTATTGTACATCTGTTTTTATTTAGTTATTTACCATTCAACTTTTAGTGTTTTGTTTTAATGTTATGTATAAATATTTTTTATATTTTTATTTTATTTAACATTTGAAATGTGTGATTAGGCATGTTGGTGACGTGGGTAAAACTTGCTTGTTTTTGATTAAAAGTAAATTATAAATTCAGAGCAAAATTGATGTGTAAAAATCCTTTTTGTTGTAAAATAAAATCAGCTCTGCATTTTTCAATTCTGAGTGAAGATGTATGATCTAAGCATATTAAACAACAAAGCTGACTAGTATCCTTTAAACTCTGCTTTCGAATAAACAAAAGAGGAGAGGGGCGCATTATTTTTTAGTTGTTCACGGGCGGTAAATATCAGCCTTAAATACTCGTTCAATTAAGGCCAACTACTCCGGATTCTCCAAAGCAACTCCGGAGAAATGAGAAAATTGGAAAGTCCGGAAACTCCTCAGATTGATCGGGAAAATAACAAAACTTTTGAACAGTTAAAAAATTACAATTCACCCATTAAATACAAAGTTTTGCAAAAAATAATGCTGAATATTACTCTTTCCACACAGTAATGCTACATGTTAAAAATTTTCAGTACTGTGCGGAAAAACCAAACTGAATTTAGGTCAAATTTGAGTAGACAAACTCTAGAATCCCTGATGATAGAAAAATGGAAATATTTGAATCAGGGTCAATGTTGCTATAAGAAACACTATTCTGAAAAATAAGTTGTTAAAGCTAAAAAAGCTACTCATAAATGTTTAAATGCTTAAATTTCAATTTATCTTTTACAATTTATTACTAAATAAATATTTTAAATTTAATTAAAAAACCAATAAGATATGTACTTATGTATAATCTGTAATTAGCATGTTAAAATTTCAAACCACGGTGATGCTCCGGACATAAGTGCCTGAATTTTGGCATGTCTAGTTAAATACAAATAGGAAGATGCATGACAAAAATTCTTTTCTGAAAAGAGTATTTTTAGTTTAAGAAAAAAATAAGAAATATTAAAATCGAATATTAAAATTTAATTGATAACACATTATTTAAAAGTTAACTAAAATTGGGACTAAAATATAATGATTTTAGTTGATCTAATTTTCTGTTAAGGCTCGTGGTTGGCACGAGTCATATTGCATACCTCTGTTTCTAGGTGAACCTGTAGTGTTTTGAGGATGGGGAGAAGAATGATTTCACTTGGGTGATTAGCATTTGAAGTTTTATTTTTTAAACAAATTTTACTATGAAATAGAATGGTCACTTCTAGCTGGTAGTACTTGAGCTCTACTCAGACAATACGGTTACCTTGAAAAACTTAACCTACTTTGAATCTTGAAAAGAATGTGCAAATGATGATTCTGATGACGCATTATACAAAATAATACATGTACATGTAATAGGTATACAAGGAAGTCATTTAGTGTCAACATCAGATTTTTAATATTTTGAGTCCACTAAATGTAACTTTGCGTTCAAAGACGAGTATGGAGCTTATGTATAATTTATCAAATTAATCAAAGTCACGATTTTCTCAATTTGTATTAAAAGTATCTTTATGGGATCATTATATCGGTTATGTAACTTTTTCGAACTCATTTTTTTGGAAGGAATATTCACTTTAAAAGGAACCATTCTTTTCTTTATTCGCTGTTGTTTAACGGAATTCTTCTTTTTTCCTGGATTGAACCCACCCTTTTTTTGATAAGCAGAATGCTATTTTTATTATTTATTTTTTTTTGAATTTATTGTCTATTCTATTTTCTTTTAAATGTTTGACATTTTTTTACGTACCTTTATTATCTTAGAAAGAATTCAGTACTTGATCAATTTTTTATAATTACGTATACATTTTTTGTTTTGATAGGTACATTTTTGTGTTTTTTCTTTTTGTTTTTAGTGGATTAGGGCACTTTTATTTGTTATGTTATTGTATACGAAAAATCACCTTGGCGCTTGTCCCAAATGATCACTTAAGCCGTACTGTAAAACAAAAATTTTCACAAGGGATTTAAAAATTAAATAACTCCGTATAAAAATTTAGAAGTACCCAACTTTGTAACCAGCTAAAGAGCTCGCCCAAAGTGTAATTTTTATAGTACGTAAGCTGTGCTATTCGTCACGATGTTGGTTGAAAATTCTGCAAGTTATTTCTAACTGTTCTCAAATGAGAACGTTAAGCGTTAATCGGTCAAGAAACGAATCTTTCGCAACCCACAGTAATCTGAGAAAAAGAAAACAGCTAAAGTATTTGTCTAAATAATTTATTAGTCCCTTGGCTTCTTTTGATCCCACACATGTCAATATACCTGACACCCCGCCGCCTGGGGCATTGTCGCCAAAAACCACCTCGAGGGCTAAATATTCCCTCAAACCCGGAAGGACAATAAACAACACAACTCGTCCACAGAGCGAGAGAACAATGACTGGGCGCTTCTCACACACACGCGATCATTTTCCGCGCCGCAGCCCCCAACTTTCACGCAGTCCAGGCGCCGTTGGATTGGGTTGAGAGACCTAACCATTACGGACTTCTTTAGAGAAGTGCAAGTTCGGGGGTTTTAATAACAGTTCGTCGTCGTGCATCGTTACGTGCCGAGGTTGATCGTCTTGCTATTTATGTGGAAACACGAGTGGTCGATTCTCATTGTAACTGCAGCCGCGGAACACTTCGAAAAACTGTTGCTTTCCAATGTGGACGACAATGCACGGAGAAGAAATCAAGAAATCACGCAACATCACACTCATGCGTTTCTCAAGGATTTTGTACTCGAAATATATAATAAAGAACTATCTATATAGCTCTTTCCACAAACTTACAGTTGACCAGTTACAGTATTCACGCTTTGATACAAAGACATTTCTCGATGGGGAATGCAAGGTAATAAATCCATACCTTTGACATATATATCCATTCTAAAATATACCATATACCATGTTGCTGAATTGTCGAGCCTTCCAAATTCGTATATGCACAAATTTATTAATTGGACAAACGGTAACATAAATTTATATACGTAAAATATTCAGGTGTTAATCTCTTTTAACTCTGAATCCTTACCAATCCACTCCTATTAGAGCGATATTCCTCTATATTTTGTCGCTTTCTTCTATTTCTAAACAGTAATCAATCTCTTCACTTCCCTTACGATTAAAAAGTAGGGAGTAATGGGGGATTTTATGACTAATTTTAAATGTAACTCACGACAGGACGGCTGTTCTTGCGGGTATCAGCTGTTTGTGATGCCACCCCCAAAGAAACTCCGCAATTTCGATCATCCTCATGAGGGGAGGACTTTTGCTCCTGATTCCATACTTCCTTCTCACTTGTCAATCTCTCAGAGATAGAAGGATATCCAGACTCATAAATTTATCCTGCATATTTTCTGCGTAAACAGGGAGATATTTAGGGCACTTACGAGTGTTTGAACTCGGCATTCTTTGATTTTAGACCGGAATAGCAACTACTCTGGCATATAATACTCGAAACTTGCCTATTGCTGAAATTTATATTTCAAAGGGAAATCTGCTGTAATGGTTTTCTGAATTAATTGAACAACCTCCGAACAACTACTAGTATAAACTTTTGCCATCCCCACAGGGTTTATGTTAACTGAAAAGTATTGTAGTTTAAGTAGATTTTCTCCTCCAACAAGTGTAAACATCCCCAGCTGAACTATTCCCGTGTCACCAGAATGTTAGAAAACAGTTAACTTTATCATTATCACAAAATTTTCATCATAATTCGTACACATTTAAAAATACAAGACGCTGCAGTGTTTACGGATCAATAATAGCTAGAAAACAAACATGAATTAAGATCCGAAACAACAATAGTGATTCCGATACTGATATTCAGATTATATGTATAAATTAACCAATTAAATTTTCAATGCATTCTGCAAAGAAATCCTCCTGCCGAAGTCCAAGCTTACACCTCGTTATCCGAGTAATATCATTGCTATGAAAATTGTTCTTTTTTCAGGGGTTCAAAAACATAGTAGTCATAAGGTGACCAAGCCAGCCAAGCCAAGGCAAATTTAGGCCAGACGTGGCCAGCCTGCGGCTCGCGAGCCACACCTGCGACTCTTTGAAGAATTATTTGTGGCTCTCCATAAATGTACCGAGTTCCTTTTTCATTTTTGGGTTATTATATTTTAAAAAAACTATTACAACTGATGAAGATCTGGCAATGCTGAGTAAAAAAAAAAAATCGGTCTATTTGGGCTTTTATGAGATGATTCTCAAATTCCACAATTCATACCTATTCACTGTATAATTCGCCGAGAACATCTCGTTATAAAATATTTAAAATATCCTGATGTTATGAAAACAGTGTAACACATTGTAAAAATTACATTCGCACCAAAGCAAAATATCATCGACAATTCAAAAATTACCTTGAAAAATTAAAGGACGAAGAACTTCCAAATGACATTCAATAAATTTAATTTCTGTAAAAAAATATTAACACCTCTTTTGCATATTTTTTAAATATGTATTTAATTGCGTTTCGCGAAAAATTTCAAATTTTGAAAAATGGCTCTGACTATAAGGAGCTTGGCCACCCCTGGTCTAGCAGAGTGGTCGCACGCGTACTGAACGTTTTCAGAAGCTCGCATATTTATTTAGCATGTTTCACCACTTAGCGATAGCTTAACGCTACACTGTATTTTCACAACATAACACTTATCTTTGTGATTCGAGCTGCAGCTGTTGAGATGTTTACTACTGATTATCAGACTAACTAAAATTGCCACTTGAAAGCCATTACGTCACATGATAAAGACGAATGTCTGAAGTGTTGCCACAATGTTTCGTCAAATGACCCTTCACGGAAAATTTTTACGAAGGAATACAACTGACTTTTTGACCGACCTATGTACAATACATCCTATTCAGCTTCCTATTATATAAAAAAAATTTTAATTTTCAATTTCCTTTCACGCAAGCAACTTAACTTTGTTTCCCACCAGGTACATCCTCATCAACCATTACAAGTTCTACGACAAGATATACCAGAAGAAGTACATCGCCTTGATGATAGCCTTCTGTTGGATATTCAGTTTCTCTCTGCTTGGCCCGACACTCTTCGGCGCTTGGGGAGAATTCGGTTACAGAGCACAGAGCTTCTCTTGCACAATTCTAAGGAAGGCCGGACGAAGCCCCAAGAAATTCTTGTTCGTGCTGGGATTCCTCTTGCCTTGTATCATCATTGTCGTCAGCTATTCCTGCATCTTTTATCGGGTAAGTTCATATCAAAGCATTTAAGGCAATAGAAAATTATTTGATTTATTTCACTATAAGGTGACAGTAGAAGTTCTGTCCATCAGTAATCAGTTTCCGGCATAGATTTCGGAACTTTTTTTTATAGCTTTGGGGCACGACTATTTTTTGGAGGCTCTGTTTACCAGAATTAACTCCCCCCCCCTCCTGCACGTCTAACAAATACATCTGCTCATTCCTTCTAATTTACATCATTTATTTGCTGTACAGCCATATTATGGCAAATAAATGAAGAGTTGGAAAATGTATATATGGTGCGCTGTCTGTAGAACTAATTTGTTTAATTAGAACATTAAAATGCTATTTATTTTCTATTTAATGTTCAATTTTCAATCAAAATTCGGTTTTCTTTCATTAAAGTGTATTTTCCAGGTAGTAATTTTCTGTTAAATATATACAGTTATATGAATTTCGTATCTAGTGCTCGACTAAAACAATTAAAAGAAATTGCAGCATTCAAACACCAGATGTCAGTTGTGAAATTGACTCTGTCGTCTTATTTTAATATCACTTTATATTCTTTCTCTGTTTCTAATGCCTTACGCATCATTGATTTTTATATACTCCCAAGGTCGTGAGTTATAGAATTATTTTGACAACTTTTATCTTTCCTAAGAATAAAGAAAAACCCATATTCTGCATCAAAGTTATAAATCAGCTTACATTGCTTATTTACTGGAACGGCAATCATAAAGTTTGTATGCATCGATTAAGAACAAACATCGATTAAGCAAACAAGACAATATGTCTTGAAGTTAATCATGGGAAAATAGATAAATAAAAATTTATATTATCGTTTCATTTGTGAAGCATGTCTTTATTTGGAACACATTTACTATGTTTTATCAAAAAGATGTCTTTTACACAGTGTTAGTCTTATTTTTCTTTTCTTTTATGATGTGATTAATAATTTGATGTAATAAATCTTAGAAATAAGACACGATAATGTCATTTAAACGTCTGCAGACATTAATATTTTTCTTGCCGATCAGCTTAAAGTTTCAGAAATCTGACTCATTGGAAGATACCATTAATGTCAACGCTTTTAGCATTTTTATTGCACATACTAGCTTTTAAAATTTTTTATTTCATTTTTAACGAATCTTTGATGTTTCACTTCGATTATCTTTAGGTGCACAAGAGCAGGAAGACAGTAGAAGCCCACTCTCCGAATCCGAAGTCGACTACAAGCCCAGCACCTTTAGTCCGGCAACTTTCCTGTCGGCAGGACGAAATCAGACTCACCCGGATGATGCTCATCATCTTCTGCTCTTTCATTGTCTGTTTCTTACCATTGATGGTTGTCAACGTTCTGGAGGACAAAATCACGTAAGATTTGAGTTAATCACTTTACTAACTCTAACTGGAATTCCCATTAAAGCCTATCGTCCTTATTTGAGGACAGTTAAAAAATTGTTCCTTTTACATGGTTTCCGCGCACCTGGAAAGTCATGGAAAATCATGATTTAGACACTGGATTAATTTTGTCATGGAAAGTCTTGATTTTTCAAGTAAAATGAGTAAAAGTCATGGAAAGTCATGGATCTGCTAAACTACCGATTAAAAAAAATGCTTTGAATTGTTTAATTCTATTTTTACTTGTCATTTGGCTGAAGTTACTGAGTTTGGTATTTATGTATTATCTTATTGACCATATTGCCAAATAAAATTTGTTCACCAAGGAAACTCAAAGCAATAAATATTAATGGGTGGGTAAATGTATATTATTCTGGTTTTTTCTTAAATTGTAGATTAAAATTCCATTAATATAATAATTATTTTTTAATAAAAATTAGTTAATATTTTTGCACAAAATATAAGTTTACCTCTAGGGATATTGTATATAAACATTATAGGGTTATATTTGGCTATTATTCATGGTCACCCGGATAATACTAAAGTACCCTGAATTCAAATTGGAAACATTTTGATTGAAAAATTGCTATATGATTAAACTTAGGTATGTAGATACAAGAATTTATTATTATGTATGTGAGTTTAACACTTATAAAGTAAGTTTATAGTTTTTTTATGATAAAATTCCTGTAATTTCTCTAAAAGCATATATTTTATTTGTATGTACATCAGAAGTTTTATTCATATATATTTTAACGAAAGCTTTTTAAAGTCATGGAAAATGATCTGCTAAATCAGGGAAAGTCAAGAAAAATCATGGGTTTGAAAAATTTTATTTTGGCAGATACCCTGCTTTTAGGAGTTTCCTTTTATAGTGAAGGTAGATTGTAACCGTATGAACAATCTCCCACATTTTCAAGTATTTGTTGTTATTTATAATTTTATTATGTTATATGCATAGACATTTTATGATTTTCAGAGCTTCGCAAATGAAATGCTTACTTTTCTTCGATTACATCGTTTCAAATCAGAACTGATAGATTCATCGATATATACTAGTACAAAAGAAAGACGATGGGTTTGTATGTCCCACAAATTCGTCTACAGATGTTCCTATCACGAAAAATTTTATACACTAGACTTTCTTGGCGAAAGAAAGGTTGCTATCCACTGTATATTTTCGTGGGGCTTTAATAAACCCTTTGACACACAATGACGTCTGAGAAACGTCAGTCATCTCATGTGCCAAAGTAGACTTTGACGTCTCCGAGAAGTCAATAGCTCTCTCCGACAGACGTCGTGCAGCATTATATTAAATCATAATTTTATACCGTTACTTAATTATTGTCCATTAGCATCCTATATAAACCTCATTCAATGTCCCATAGTAATGCCAATTTCAAAATATTTTCGTTCTCAATTTGCACGAAATTGTTTAGATGAGCCAGAACTTATAGCATTTTTCGGACACATCAGATTCCGTTTTACTTGTAATTAAAGGGGTTAACAAAGATATTAACACCCTCAGGGTACTAATTTCTTTACCCTTTAATGTGTACTTTCCAGAAATGCTCGGTGAAACGTCACGTGCGACGACGTTTACCAAGAGTTTTGGGACAATTGAAAATTCCCACCCGTTTGTTGTGGAAGGAGTTAGACAAAAAATGCGGACTGAATCGTATAGCCCAATTATTTCTCTGTTTCAGAATATATATTTGTTTTTGAAGAACAATTCTTACGAATTTTTACAATTTTAGTACTAAACGTCGATTTTTAAATATTTCTGCGAAGCAGATTTTTAAATTGCTATGTATACTATCGTAATTTCTTCATTTGGTGCATACTGGCATCATTGAAAAGTTCAGAATTTTCTCTCCCAAACTGTGTAATTAAAAATAATATATTTCCTTAATATTTTAGAGTTTTAAGGTACGAAATTCGATTTAAAGTTTAATGATTTCATGAATTTTTATCCATCCATATTTAAAATTACAGCCCGTTCTCTTAAGATTATGGTCTGTAATTTTCAAATTTGCCTAATTTTCAAAACTCATTTAACTCTTATGAGTTCGTATTAAGTTACATTGAAGACATCAATATATGTTCATCAGGAATGTTTCAAGTTTTAATAGGTTAATCATTTTACTAATTCTCTCAGACTCAGATTTAAAAGTATCTTAACCCTTTAATGCCCAAGTGATTTCTGCCGATTACATTTTGGAGCCTATCTTAAATCTAAGTTAATATGGACTGTACAGAACAAATAAATTTGAAGATCAAACAATTTTGAATACTAGAACATGTCACGTTAGTGATCAGTTATCGTTTTAAACATAGTGACATTTATAAAAAAAAAAAGGAAAAACTTCCTGAAAAAAGATTTATTTGATATTGCAGGTAAAATAATATCTGCAAAATGCTGTAGTGTAATGGAAAAAGCAAATTTGTCATGATCTCAGTCTATACCTGCCGAAAAAGTAAATTTATGAGCGCTGATCAAAAAATCATAAAATCTAGATCTAAATGAAAAAATAGAAATAATAGAAATTACTTGAAAATTTCGTAGATTGTTTATAATATTGCCCATTACCTACTCTCAAAAGGAAAATTTGTTCTAAGAAAACATAAAAACTCTACAAACTATTTTTTAGCCGTATCTAAAATGATACGCCAGGCATTAAAGGGTTAAACGAGACTAGCAATATTAGAAAAATAATTGATCAAAACTTCTGTAGGAAAACCAAAGATTTTTAAAGTATCGGATCAAATAAAACTTTGAGAATAATTCCTTCAAGTAGATTTGTAGATATTGAAGCACTTAACAAGAGTTTAACATCACTCGTTTATTTGGACAAAGTAAAAAATAATAAAGCTATCATATTACGGTCGGGATAAATCACATGCGATATCTGCATCATAATAGTGTCAGAAGAAAGGGGAATTTATGATACCAAATTCCCATCTCTGGCTACTTGTGGCGTCATTATAACGCAGAAGTCGACTGAATGTAGTTGCACCCTAACTACTGCCAATGCTAATAAAAGTGGTGTCCAATAATTTTATTTGCGTAGATAAAGTATTAATTTATACAGTTTCGTATAAGAAATTTTTGATTTCATCATGTATGCAAACAACTAAACTTCACTAACTTTCCTTTCACCTTTTTTTCTTCTCTTTAAAAAACAATTAGTTGAGGTAAAATATGTTAATAGGTAGTCGTGAAGAAGAATTGCAAAAAAAATACTGTCACCCAATGAAGCAGAAATAAATATCTTCTTTCATTATAAACTTTTCTGCTAATAGCTTTAAATATAGATTATATTAGAACATTTACTCTCATGTATTCTTATATATATATATATATATATATATATATATATATAGATATATATATATATATTGATAGATAGATAGATATATAGATATAGATATAGATAGATACATATAAATATAGATATAGAATATATATATATATGAATATATATAGAATATATATATATATAGAATATATATATATAGAATATATATATATAGAATATATATATAGAATATATATATAGAATATATATATAGAATATATATATAGAATATATATATAGATATAGAATATATATGTATATATACATATATAGATATATATATATGTATATATATATATGTATATATATATGTATATATATATATATATATATATATATATATATGTAGATATTTATATATATATATATATATATATATATATATATATATGATATTTATATATATATATATATATATATATATATATATATATATATATATATATATATATATGTATGTATGTAGATATATATATATATATATATATATATATGTATATGTATATATATATATGTATGTAGATTATATGTATGTAGATATATATATATAGATATATATATATATATATATATGTATGTATGTAGATATATATATATATATATATATATATATATATATATATGTATATATATATAGATACATATATAGATATATATATACATATATATGTATATATATATATATATACATATATATATATATATATATATATATATATATATATATATATATATATATATATATATATATATGTATGTTCTGAATTATTTAATATATTTGAAAGAATGCGAGGAAGATTCTATATCTAGAAATTTACTAAATCAAATATCTAGCATTCCTCAAACTCGTTTACAGAATAAAAAATGCATAGCTTTGAGGATTTTGTTAGAACAGCTACTATCTTGTCGCATTCCGTGTTGAAAATGCACTCCCATCGTGAATAATGCATTCCATAAATCAATGCAAATGATGTGTTTTAAACAAAAATTCATGACGATTTTCGATGCTTAAGCTCGAGTCACGATAAAGACTGAGCAATTCAACCTTTCAACAGGATCTTATTTGCGTGTTCATAGTTATAAGTTGTATATTTCACTTATACTGACGTGACATTCTGTGATAACAGATTTATCTAAATTGCATGTTAGACTGAAAATATCTCAAATTTTACTATAGCTATTGTTTCAAAAACGGGAAAGTATTATCGATTTATCTTAATATCAATTATATTATAGCTCTGTGAGCCATTTTACCTACCTACCCTTTTCATTTCTGTTAAAAATATATTAGCCATTTGTTACAATATACAGTTTGAGCTTTTCCTTTAGTTTTCCGTTTTCAGTGGTGCGTAATACTGAATTGGTTGAGATTGAATTAAATAATACAAATAATACATTTCATTGATTTGATTCGATATTGGGATAGAATCTTCGCATTGTTGCACCATAGCTCTTTATTAGCTCGGATTTCTTTGCTTTGATTTCAAACTGAAGTAGTTAAATTTTCCATATTCTTCATGAAGTAGTTCTTTAGAAAACCGAAAAAAGTTCCAAAACAGGAAGTTCTCGCACAAATGAGACCGTACCCTGTATATGTATATACAGTGGACTCCGCTTAATGTGCCGAACGATGTCGCCGAACGATGGCCGATTGGTTAGGGTGCTGACCTTCGGTACCGGAGTTCGTGGGTTCGAATCCCACAGTGGCATGAATGTTCGTAGCCGTTCGGAATAGGCTTTAAGCTGTAGGTCCCGGTCTCATTAGCCCTCGTGTTGCAAAAAGTAGACCGTAGCACTCCAAACCAAACCAAAACCGCTTAATGTTATCGCGATTAATGTTATCATTCGCTTATTGTTATCGAAATCACTTGGTCCCGATTTTCTCTATTCATTTGTATGTTAAAATTATCGCTTTATGGGATCGTTACATCGATTAATGGAATCGGTTTTCGAACCTCATTTTAACTGGCAAAGGAATATTTACAATATATTCAAAAGGAACCCATTCTTTTTTTCCCCTTCGCTGTTGTTTGAATTTCCGAGAATTCTCTTCTTCAACATAGGGAAATGAACAAAGGAGTAGGAAATCACACGTTCCTGGAATTTTTCAGGAAAACGCACACCTTGCTAGTGGTCAATGGTTGTCAGATAAGCAGAAGGCAACACATTCTTATCGGAACTAAGAAGGAGCGTATTCACATTTAATGCCTTGTTTGCTTGCACGCAGCTTGTCGATACGGAAGCCAGAAAGCGAAATGATTTAACATTAAAACAAAAGATCGAAATTTTAAATCTTTATGACAAGTTGATTATGATTACGAACAATTTATCAATGAGCTTCTTAGAAAAAATTGTAGACAGTCAACAATTGATCACTTTCTTTAATTATGTATACAATTCTTATTTTTCAACCCTTTCGTGGGCCATTTATTTCTCACTCCACGTTTCCAAACTTTCAAAACATAGCTGCGAATTTTATTCAATAGATCGAACAATTGATGACAGCGCAAAACCGAAGCGGGAGTTAGTCTTCCCGTCATTTCAATAACAAGACCAGTATATTAGAATGGGTTTTGCGGTTCCCACTGCTGTTTTTTTGCAAGATCGTGTAGGTAGGAAGTAATCTTCCCACGGCCCACGAAAGGGTTAAAGGATAATATACAGTACATAAATATAAGGTGTGTTTTTTCATTTTATTTTAAAATTTAGTACTTCGGAATTAAAGGGGGGATTTATCTAATTTTGCATATCGTTTATTGTTATCAAAATCACGGTGACCCAAACTGATCACATTAAGCGGAGTACACTGTATATACATGTAAGTGTGTGTGTGTGTGTGTTTTAGTTAGTTAGATAGATAGATAGATAGATAGATAGATAGATAGATAGATAGATAAAAAAAAAACATCACTCACATTACACCAAACAAGAACATTTAATTTGAAAACACAAAAACATAAAGATTAAACATAAAACAGACATTAATTCGTTTTTGATTAAAATCATCATAAATCGTCGTTGTACTCTCACTCTTCTGCATACACACGTTCTGTTTCAGTATATCTCTGTGGCGCTCGCTTCTTCGCGTTGCCATTCATAATTTGTAAAAGTCTAGTCATCTAGTCCATGGAGTTGTGTTCTGCTACTGCTGCTCCTTGACATATATATATATATATATATATATATATATATATATATATATATATATATATATATATATATATATATATTAACATTACAAATTTTCGAGGGTGAATCTTGGAGAATTAAATATAAATGTTGGATTACTAGCAGATTATAACCAAACTGATAAAACGATACTTTTCTGAACCAGACTGCGCTGGTTCAAACTACTCTAATGGCTTGAATGTTTGCAGTTTTTCGTTAATAGACTTTAAGAATTAGGCCGAGGTCTCATCAATTTTGATGTTGTAAAGCAGACAGTAGCGATGCAAACCAAAGGTCTGTTTGAAAACAAAATCTGTATAAGATTACCTAGAACCGGTGTAGGAACATTTTATATAGAATAAAATGGTGTTCGGGAGCATTTGTAAAGGAATTCTAAGGCCTTAATTCATCCAGTTTTTCTACCATTTTAAATCACAAAGGATATTAATAATTGCGCAGCTAAACTTAAAACAACTAGGTAATTATGCGAAGTAATTACCTCTTTGAAAGAGAAATTAAGTTTTCATGTTACCACATTTCCCCATAAAACCATGATGAGCAGGCTCTTAGCGTTGATCCTCATGTGAAAGAGCTAATCCTGAAACGAAAAGCTGTAATTTCGAACAAAGGGAGCGTATGCCGTAAGAAAGTCGTAATTTCTTTAAGCTCGGATAGAAAAGCCATTAAACAATAGGAGGAGAATGAGAGGTTTACTTACAAGAGATTTGCTGAGCATGAATTCATTCGATACTAAGATCTTGTTTTTTCTTTTGTTTTTGCTTTATTTTCTCTTGGTAGATTAGCGAGAACAAGTCATGCTGATTTTGTATGGAATAGTGATCTATCAACAAAATCTTGTTCGTGTGATTCGATGAAGTTCAGATACATTTTATTGTTACGAGATTATTGCAAGATTGATAAACTAATTATTTGAAAAGAAAATTAAAAATTGTTGACAGATAACTCTTTTAACAATTGTCAGTCAACTAGATATTACCGAACAAACGCCTCCTCTCTTCCAAAATGTGGCTTTCTCCATTTCACTTTTATAAAACAATAACTATCAATTGACTACTATTTGCATAAATTATAGTTTAGAACAGGGATGGACAAACTTTTTCAGCCGCGGGCCAAAAATTGAAAGAAAATAAATTTGGCGGGCCAAGATAAATTTTTCTAATGTTTCAAAAACAATGTACAAGTATTATTATTTAAATATATTAATGAGATGAATGAAATTACGATTTCATTTTTAAAAATTCCTTATACTGAGGTTCGAAGTGAGATGTACTGATTTTAAGGAGCGATGCTAAATGCTCATCTGTCAGTCAACTTCTGAAATTATTCTTTCTAGGGTTCAAAGTTGAAAACACTTGTTCAAATATACCGCTGATCTTCTGGGTGTGAGATAATAAATTTGGGATATAATATTTAATCAAAGTAGAAAAGGAGATGGATATATAATGTATATTTGCTTCTTATATGTGAATAGGTGTTTTCAACTTTGAACCTTAGAAAGAATAATTTCAGAAGTAGACTGACAGATGAGCATTTAGCATCGTTCCTTAAAATCAGTACATCTCACTTCGAACCTCAGTATAAGGAACTTTTAAAAATGAAATCGCAATTTCATTCATCTCATTAACGTATTTAAACCGTTAGGTACTTGTATATTGTTTTTAAAATTTTAGAAAAATTTATCTTGGCCCGCCAAATTTATTTTCTTTCGATTTTTGGCCCGCGGCCGAAAAAGTTTCTCCATCCCTGCTCTGGACACATTCCCCTTTCAGCTCTGACCTCCCGCCTTGTAATTATTATGACTATAATCTGCCCAAGAAAGTTCTGAAGAAATAACGATTTGCAGACAGTGACGTTCAAGCTGCATTGAAAACTGGTTCCATAGTCAACCCTAGAGTTTCTTCATCCATTGTATTCGTCCTCTTGTAAACCACCAGCAATCTATAAAATCTACGAAATATTTTTTTCCATTCTATTTTTATTAAACCACACTAATATATTATTCTCTGAAGTATGTATTTAAAGGTGTTTCTAAACTAATAGCTGTGTTGAAATGTTCTAAACACTTCTGTCAAAATCGTAAACATGGTCTGCTAAGCAATCTTGTTTATCCATTGCTTATTTTCTTCTGATTTTATAATAAAATCTACTAGAGCTGGTAATTTGCGAAGTAAATAGACATAAAAGGTAATATTTTATATTCTTTAAGCATTCGACAACAAAAGTATGCAGCACCATTACTAAGTCAAGTAGACAATTTCACCTTGTGCAAGTATTAAATTCCTGCTGTGCAAGAAACTAATAATTCCTGCTTTGCCTCAAAAGTGAATGCACATTTACTTCCTCAAACTAAAATTAAGTTTATGAGCATGAAATAAATGCACATTATTCATAAGTCAAAAAGCAATTCCGGCAGAAACTGACTAAAAATTACCTTGGGTTCTTAAATGACGCCATGGTGATAAGCAATTTTTTCTTTCCATGTATAGACATTTAGACAGCGTGAATGAAAAACAACCTAGAATCATCTGGAAAATATTCAAATTTTTCTGTATATACATTTTCCGTAGGCGTTTCAATCTTATTTTTTTAACTTCAGACAAATCTCGCAATTCCATATAAATCTTTAGTGTCCATTGCAGTTCGTAAATATATTTTTGTTACTTCTCCGAGAACTTTTTAACTTTATGGTGTTTACGTAATTCATTTTAATCCTCATTTGAAATACTGAATTTGACTGTAGCATGGTACACCATGGAAAAAGAGTTATGTTGATTTCATTTGAGGAAATTTAGTGCCATAACTTTAAGAATGTATACTAAACCATCAAAATATATGAACATTTAGAAAGTTTTTTAGATTTATAAGAAATTTCATTTCACATATTCTGTTTTGCTTTAGGCGAACTAGTATCGAGCTACTGGCATTGAAGTTTGTATCCATTTGAAACCGGTTTTAAGTAGTAGATCCCAGTCGAATTATCTCTCATGTATAAAAAAATTGATTGTAACTCTGCAAACCAAACTAAAGATGTTTTCCTTTAAATACAATCCTTATTTTTGTTTCCTCGAAATCTGCATTAACACTTAGACCACCGGTTCTTCGATTGCATCGTTTCAAATCAGAACGAATAGCTTTATCTATATATAGGAGTATATAAGAAAGACAGAGGTTCCGCTACTTCGTCTACGGATGTTCCTATCCCGAAAAATTTTGCACATTAGACTTTCTTGGCGAAAGAAAGGTTGCTATCCATTTCATATTTCCATGGATCTTTAATTAACAGAGATATTAAAACCTTCAGGGAACTAATTTCTTTACTCCTTAATATGTACTTTCCAGAAACTCTCGGTGAAACGTCACGTGCGACGACATTTACTAAGAGTTTGGGGACAATTTAAAAATCCCACCTGTTTGTTGTGGAAGGAGTTAGAAAAAAATGTAACTGCAAAACAAACTAAAAATGTTTTGATTTAAATACAATACTTATTTTTGTTTCTTCGAAATCTGCATTAACATTTATTAGACCACTGGTTCTCAAACTTTTCTTGGTACGACACCCCTGTTATACTCTTGTGTTCCAGGATGCCGTGACACATTTCAAAGATTGGTCACACTTCGAGAAAAATGCAGATAGTTCTTAGCATTCTTTGTTTGTGGCGAAGATAACTTAGATTTTAAGTGTCTTTGTGTTTTCTTTAATAATTGTACAATACTTAGCTGACTTTTCTTGTACCAAGTTTAAGAACCGCGGCCTTACATACGTTCCACGATTTTAGAACTAATTGAATATTGTCATACTCGTTCAGTGCTCAGAGGAAACTTAATAAAATGGTAGTTTAAGGTTTAACATTAAATATTTTTTCCGGAACTTTAAAGTTTAATCTAAACTAATTTTACTGTTCATCCATACTTAATAACGTGAGAAAAAGTATATTTTAATAAATTAGTCATTAACCCTGTACCTTACATCACATAGGATATACACATCTGATTCTTTATAAGTCTGTATAACACAAGTGATACACAGATATTAAAGTATGTAAAAGCTTAACTATTAAATATAGTTCATTACATATTACTTGTGACTTACAAGACAGGTAAAAGGATAAACGAAGTTATAAAATTCCGTTTCTTTTTACTAGAGAAGATTTTAATTAAGGTTATGTGTAAATGTGTAGGGAATTAATTCAACCGTTATGCAAGATTAACTTTTTGTTGTTGATGCGTGCTTCAAATTCCGTTCTAACGCATTAACAAGTCTCAGTGGTCTTATCAAGCGTCAAACTGTACACGTTGAAAAAGCAACGGATTCAGTGTGCGATTCCTTTTCTCAATGAAGAATGTTCGAATGTGATAGCAAAAAACTTTCAAATGATTCATTTTAGTCCAAGTTGACGTATGATGAACCTTTGATCGGTTGAAAATTTCCCGCTATCATATTGGAGATAAGTGCATTCTTCACCAGAAAAAAGAATCGTAAACTACATCGGTTTCTTTTAAAACGCATATTATATGACGTGTGATAAGACCTTAACTATTTACACACACAGTTGCCAAATGCCAGCTTTCAATTTTCTTGACATTCTTGAGAATTTTTAACATTGTAACCAACAAGAAAGAAAATTATCTGTAACCGACTACCTGAGGATATTTTCAATCTTCTCTTTTACACTAAATATGTCATGTGATGACATTTAAGTACTACTTTAAGGATGACTCTTGAAACTCTAAATCCATCGTAAGTCAAGACAATAACAGGGATGGAAAAACTAGCTAATTATGAACGGATAGCAATCTTATCTGTATGTTTTGCAGAAATCCATATATTTTAAAGAAAAAAAACTGGAAGAGATGATTTTCAACGACAAACAGCATATCCGCCGACGATATTCTTTTTGCAGTAAGGGAAGACGGTGGAGTGGAGGTGGGTGGATAGAGAGAAGATGCACTTCGCTTCAACGACTGATACTGCTCTTCCTACAAGTTGCAACCAGGAGCATTAGCCGCGCTTTGCTACACCAGCGTTCACTGAAGCAGACATCCTCAGATTTTTTTTCTTCTTCTCTGTTTTGGGGAGGAGGATTACAAATCCTTCGACCCCTCCTCATCGTTACTCTATCTTGGCGTCGTTAATGCACAGAACCGTTTCTACCCTCCCTTTTTTTTGTGTTTTTGTTTCTCCTCAAGGCTTGATTAGCTAAAATCCTTTTTAAGACTTGGCTTAGGCATTCCTTTTTCTTGTTCAAACGCATTGTCCATTCGACGATATCAACGAAATTCTGGAGCTCTTTTTGGTCATTAGTCAAGGTATCTGGACCATCTCGCTTGGGGTTATAAAGGTCGAATGGTCGAAGGAACCTGCTAATCTCTTGGTGTTAAGAAATTTAGAGGTGTGGTGGTTAAGAATGAAAATAAAACTTAAATTTAGTTTTGATTACTCAAAAAATGATTTGGAATTGGCTATAAATTGGAATTTTTTTTATTGCGTGGGAAGGATTGCCAGTGTTACATTTTGCAATTTTTCTCCCTATTTTGCTTTTTATTTTCTTAGAAAATTTAAGGGTCAAGAACACCAAATTCTATATATAATCGCTTTGTAATGAAAAAATTTCTTAAATATTTGCTTATACAGATATTGTTATGATGTATATGATTTTTAAATCCAATTTTTAGACGCCAATCTTATTTCACTGCTACCGGGGCCATCGTTTAAAAAAGTATTTAAAATTCATGTCATATTTTAATATGTATATACATTTGTTCTCTTTAAATAATCTGACACAAAAATTAGATACTTTACCGTTAGTTGGTGCAAAGATTAATTGTAAAATATAATCCTTTTATCTCTTTAGATCATATTTCTTAAGCTCCTAATGAAAACTAAAATTTTAATGAATGTGTTATTCGTTTTATGATGGTGAGTTTTATTTTCAAAGTTCAACCTTATGTATATGTATATATGTATATGTGTATAAGTGTATATATATATGTATGTATGTATGTGTATTAATAATCCTTTGTGTGTTCGCTATGCATTCAAAAATGGCTTGATCAATCTTCACAATATTTTACATAGAGATTCGGGTAATCCTGGGAAGGTTTCAGATAGATCCGATTGTTCTAGGGTCAAGAAAAATAGATACGGAATAATTTTTTTAACCTAAATTGTTTGGTGATTTTATTTTCCCATCATTTTCTTTGTAATTACTTGGTAAAATACTTTAAAAATCTACCTCTTAAATAACTTCATTCTTTGATAGTGTATAAAATGTATTATCCGATACTCTTTTTTACCATATTTACTTGACTATTTAATTTTATAACTTTCAATTCCGTATATCTTTTATTTTGAAATCAGTTGCTTCGCTTTCTTCATCCAATTTCTAGAGGTTAATCGTATTCCGTTGTTAAGAGCGTTATCGTTTGAAAAAGTGTTTAAAATTTGTCAAGTGAGTAATATTTTGTTTGCCCAAACATTTGTTCTCTTTAAATGATATGGCAAAAAAATTTAAGGCTTCTTAAAGTTCATGATGAAAATTAAGTTTAGAGTGTTATGATAATGAGTTGTTTTATTTTCGAAATTGTTTATATTGTTAGTGTAATATAATCTAAAAACTAAAATGAATTTCAAAATAAATAAGCATTTTGGAACCTTAATTACCCAGAGCGAAGACTGGGTATAATTAATATAAAAATTGATGTATAAGAAAATTGATATATATCAAAGCAATAAAATTGTGTATCTTATACAAAACCTCTGTAAATTAAACTATTGTGTACAAGAAAAGCTTAACAGGCTAAATTTAGTATAATGGTTCAACAGGATTGTCTAGGCCAAGCCCTCTAATCCTAAAATTTCTATCTCTAAAGCATGAAATTGACATCGAAAGAGAAAATATAAATATAAGAGAATATAACTTCTTTTGTTAACCTTAATTATCCAGACCCAAAGCTGTGTGCAGTGCGGCTATTAATAGGGGCAGCTATTCACAGTGATTTCAAATGATCTAATTGTGGAAAAAGTAAATTCATATGAAAGTCTCGACAAATTTAAAAATGTCTATCAAATATAATAAAGTTTCAAATAACAACAGATACGTTAAAATTTGGGTGAACGTTTGTATGAATTTACATTTACTTCATTTAAAAATAAAAATCTTTCCAAAAACATCCAAAAATGATAAAACATTCTATAATTGCCCATAAATAGGGACGCTAAGCAAATGGGTTAAAATTTTAAATATGATAAAATTTCAATTTTTTTTTTGTTTCCTTTTCGAAGTTTTTTAGTTTTAATTTTAAAATTTTCATTCTAATTTTATCTTATGATTACTTAAAATTATCTTTTCAACTTATTTGGCTATGATTTTATTAATTGATTGACTGAATGTGTAATTAATTTATACGAGATAATTTTTTCATGAAAAATTTACTTTTCTAAATTTGAGTTTTAATAGTCTAAATGATGTCGAAACTTAAAATAGATGTACAATTTTATTAATTTATTTTATTAAGTATTATTAAGTGTTTGGTAATTTTTTAAAAATATCTAAAAAATTAAAAAGCTAAAAATTTTAAAAAATAACAAAACTAATTTCCTTGAAAATTTAGATTTACAATTTTTTAACGTAATTAACTTACATATACTTCCATGATTTTGTGTATAGTTATGTTAGTGTGTGTTATGTTGTGTATAGTAAGTTTCACAACTGTTAATTAATAAAGAAAATGATTTAAAGATAAAAAATCTTTTTTAATTACGTAAAAATGCATCATGTTTAAAGTAGCTCATGAAAAGCGTTAATCGGGTGATATTTCAATTCATCATATTCTGTTTAATTTTTTAATTGCTTTCCATTCTATAGTTACAATTCGTTAAATTTATAAATACCACTTATATTTTTTCATTACTTTCGTCTCTTCTACATATATGAAAGCAATTTTAAAATTCTGTTTTAGCTCACTTATTTTTTTTTAATTCATTTGTAAGGTCGTATTAAAAAAATTTTCTAACAGTCGTATTTGACAACTATACATTATATATGCATCTTTAATTACAAAATTATGTATTTAACTTTTTTTTTCCTAACACATACATACAATTCTTGATATGTAACCTTTTTGACGTTGAAAGTAAACAATTGAAAAGAAAAATTCTTAATACTTGCAAGCAAATGCATTTTAGTTTGAAAAAATGTATAAAATTGTTTAGATAAAAAAAAAACATGCTTTTTACATCTCTAAACTGCGCATAGCTTTAAATCAGATTTTTTTTTAAATGTGATCTTTCTCGGTAAAGCATAAAATAGATTAAATCATAACGTAAGTACTCTAGGAAAAACTCTTTCCCATAAATAAATAGCAACATATAACACGTCATTACGTCTGTTTAAATCTCCATTCATCAGAAACGTGAGCATCTCCATTCATTCGTGCTGTCACCGAAATGGAAAGTTCAGTTATGCCTGTATAACTACTTTCATTTCCTTACTCGTTCCATGACAGATAAACAAACTTTACGCGCTTGCGGTGCGCATTTAACGAACTCGTAATTAGTAATCCCGTGTTCTATTACTATACTTATTCTAAACTAAAATGTGGATAATATAATAACAAAATCGAAATAACAATGTCGATTTAAAAAAGTTATAATTTGAAACAAAACTTTCGCTATTTTATTTGCATGAGAATGATGACGTTAGCAAAATTTATCTGAATTTCACTATAATTGAGTAAGTTGAAAAGTAGCACATATGTTAGACATGCTTCTTTTGCAGAAATTAGAAATAATTTTACAACGCTTTTAAGATTCTTTAATTACTTATTACTTATTTCAAGATATTTTATCAAAATAAAAAAATCAAACATTCCACAATTAAAAACAAATGCTTTGTATTGTTCATTGAGAAAAAGGGGATAAGAAAGAGGTTGATAGTCTTCCTTTGACTCAACATCTTGGAAAGCATATTAGAATATTTTTTAGCTTTTATAAAATAAACTTGTTATGCCGCAAAAAACAATACGTCAAAACTTTTTCGTTTATTAATATTTGAATAATTTATTGTAAAAATTAATACCCAGATAGTATGCATACTTGCAGAAAGTTTGATTTTATCTTGATAATATCTTGTCAAAATAAATTTGACGCTACAACCTTGCAGCAAAACTTCTACAAGTTAGACGGAACGTAAAGCGACCACTCCTTTGCAACTCAATTTTGTTGCAAAACTGTGGCAACCTTATCATAACAACCTTGAAGCAAGCGAAAATTCTCAGACTTGCTGTAGTCTTGTTTTAAACTTGCAGACTTGTCATGCTGAACTTGCTGAAAGTTTGCAGGTTTGTAAAGCAAGACTGCTGAGTTTGTAGCAAACTAAATAAGATATCTGGGTAGAGCAACTTCTTTACGTATTTATAATTATCTTCCTCCAAAAAAAAAGAAACATGGTAAAATACTTATTTTTATTTTATATTTAAATAGCTCCTCACTAGTCTCTCGTCTGGGCATACAAAATTACGACGTCACTTTTTCCTAGCTATTTTAAATTTCACATTAACTATGATGCATCCCAGATAACAAATTTAGTTTGCAGCAAACTTGCAGCAGTCTTGCTTTGCAAGCCTGCAAACTTGCAGCAAGTTCAGCATGATAAGCCTGCAAGTTTGGAACAAGACTGCAGCAAGTCTATGCAAACTTCGAAGTCACCATACCTTGTAATTTGCAGCATACATACTACATACAGTGCATACTACATTGCAACATACATACATACATACATACATACATAACTTGCAGCATACTTGTCATGCAAGTTACAGTGCACTTGTCGTGCAAGTTTGCCACAAACTTGTCATATCAAACATGGAGCAAGTTCATTGCAAACCAGGGTTGGAAAAGACCCCACTGTTTTTGGAAAAAAAACCTTTTTCTTTGGTTTAAATAGCATATGTAAAGGAAACTTTTTTTTTACATTTGGAAAGACTAATATTTTAGATAATTTTGAATAAATATTAAAAATTCATTAGTAATTAATTTCTTGCTAATTAACCCTTTGCACTCTAGGGCTCTAGAGCGGAGCCATTTAAAATTTGTCTTCAAACTCGAGGGCTGAGCTGGTACGGAGACAATGCAAATAATTTTCAATTTTTAACATAAGAATAAAAACTAATCGTAAAAACTAATTATTCTACATTGTCTCGGTAGCGAAGCCCTCGAGTTTGATGACAAATTTTAAATGGCTTGTAACGGCGTGATTTATCGGTGTATCGACATCAAAGAACTTTGCTTTGAGAGGTGGACTTCGCTTGTGTGGATACAAAAGGATTGTTTTCCCCGGCACCACGATGTCTACACTGTTGTTCCCTATAGTAGAGGAACAATATGCCAGACAACCCGGCACCTTCACTGACAGCCAAAAATATGATCGCTGGAACGACAAAGGATTAGCCGCGACTCAGATGTAGCAGCTAAGAATTCCAGGGACCCCTTGGTTGTGGCCGATGATTGTTTAACCCTGACCAATCCAGTTGTTCGAAGGTGAGGTCATCACCAAGTGATCCAATAATGAATTTGCGGGTGAAGCCCCTCCCCTAGAAAGAGACGAGCGAAGATTTGTTTTTTAAAGAAGTTAGTTAGCAACCAGCTAATTCAGAGGTCGCCTTGACCAGTCTCTCTACCGGAGAGTTTTTTGCTATAATCTCACCTTGGGATCTTTTCTTTAAAGAGTAGCCCGCATCGACTAACTCGGAGGTCGCCTCGACCAGTCTCTCCATCGGAGAGTTTTATTTAGCGAAATCCCCTCTTGGGATATATCTCTTGCTGAGATTGAAGCGATACCCTGTGCATTGGGTTTCCTTTTATCACCCATATTTCGGCAAAGACTGAATTTAGTTTAGGTACCTGTCTCTACTCAGGCCTACGTGTACTAATCACTTACCTGTGATGGGAATTTTTTTTTTGTGTGTGTGTGTAGTTGTGAAATGATGTATATAGCAGCAGTGTAAATAAATTCATTAATCAAGATACACCTGATCCTTCCTTGTGTCACCTAAAACGGGGACCGGATACGTTACGGGCTCCGCTCCAGAGCCAAGACATAACAAGATTGCCACAGTTTAGCAGCAAAATTGTGTTGCAAAGGAGTGGTCACTTTATGCTCTGTCTAACTTGCAAGAGTTTGCTGCAAGTTTGTCGCATCAAATTTGTTATGACAAGATATTATTCACGAAAAATCAAACTTGCTGCAAGTATGCATGCTATCTGGGATAAAGGTGATATATATCAAACGATTTATTTTGGGCCTCGACTGACGGAAAAGTACCCTTATTGGTATATTATAATCACATTCAATTCCTATGATTCTTTTCATTAAACAAAAGAAAAAATACAATGCGTCAGTATCAAATTGCAAATAAGTAAATAAAATAAAATGTGAAAGCGTTCCAAAACTTGGTGGTAACTACAAAGAAAGAGTGGGTGGAGGAGGTTTTAATATCAACAGTTTTGTGCTATCAAAGAATAACTCTTCAAACTTTGGTGATTCTACGATAGACAGAGTTGATTTGTATAAAATACATAATACCGTCTTTTATACTTATCGATACTATCTGGGATGGCTAAAATTCTCTGATAAAACAGGGTCACGAATGAAAAGAGTTTAAGAAGTGTTGTTCTACAAGATTCGTGTAATTAGTCATCCCGGAAGGAAAACTCCTGTTACCCTTTTATGAACCCGAGCTATTCCCTTCTTTGTTCAGACCCCACCACGCGAAATAATGAAAGGCTGTTGTATATATATGCAAGGCGCGCTCTCACCAAAGAGACTCGTAATGAGCGAGGTGTCCGTGAAACGAGACGTCCCATCTTAGGTTTCCTGCTTTTTTCCGCTACTGTGTGTGTTATAATTAGCGCCTACGATGGCTAATTTATTCACTTTGCATAGGTGTTTTCATGCTTGGCAGATCCGAACGGATTGGCTGGCCGATTGCGTCGCGGCTCACGAACACTGTATGTATGTAAACGAATCAATTTAAATCCGATTTTGGAATTCATTTCTTTTTTTAAAGAAGCTGAAGACTTAGAAGATTTTTTTTTCTCCCAATACTTTCTTTTAGAATAGTAAAGCAGTAATTTTAAATATCCGTGATGTGAATGCACTTCCTGTTTGCGAAAATTTAGTATTTAAATATAATATATTACTCATTTGAAATACAGTCCGATTTTGCGTTAGACAAAAGAAAAGTTTCCTCGTCGGTTTATATTCGAAAATAACCGTATCGTTTAATACGAACATGATGATAAACGTCTCCTGTTTAACACATTGTACATTTCGCAGCGGAATTCTACCGGGAGCGGGCGTTTTGCACTTAAATTCTATCACAATAATCATTTTTGATTTTTTTAACCAGTCTTCCCGTTCTGTGGTTCCGCATCGACTGATGTAAAAACTAGTTTTTATTTGTCTAAATTTTTCCAGAATCTATGTAGTAGACAAGAACATTCGGCTTCGTTTTCCTGTATGTACCGTTATTTTTGTACCCACAAACAAACCATGTTGTTACACTAACCCGTACTAGTACGTGACCCGCACTCAATTATCAGTCGTGAGAAAACGTACTAGTACGTGTCTCGCTTGCAGTGTATTAATATATGTAGTAAGTATCAGGCGAAGTTACAAAAAAGGGTAAACTATTTTCTCTGGCAACCTTACACTTAAAAACAAGCTTATTACTTTTCCAGAACTGGGCAACTGAACCTAGTGTGTTTTAGGTTTGGTTTGGTTTGGTTTGGTTTGGTTTGTAGTGCTACGGTCTACTTTTTGCAACACGAGGACTAATGAGACTGAGACCTACAACTTAAAGCCGATTCCAAACGGCTACGAACATCCATGCCACAGTGGGATTCGAACCCACGAACTCCAGTACCGAAGGCCATCACCCTAACCAATCGACCATCGTTCGGCTAGTGTATTATAGGAAATGGCATGTCATTGTGTGTGCATCTGCGTGCTTGGGAATAATGTTTTGTATACATTATCATCTACAGTGGTAGGGTTATGGAGAAACCAAAGAACGCAATCGTGATAACCAAAATATACGCCATAAGGAGCTTTTGGAATGGACTGAGCAAAGTTGTTGGCTTTCTTACCGGTCATTGTGCCTCCGAAAGCATCGTATCTTGATAGGTATCAGTCCCTATCCATTGTGTCATGGTTACCGTTTTGAATTGAGACCGCTCGCCATATTTTGGGTGATTGCTAGATTTTCTGGGCTCTCAGGTTTCAGAACCTTGGTCGCCAGCTCTCTAACCTTGGGAATTAAGGATATCACCGTCAGCTGTTTAAGGTTTGTTAGAGCCACTGGCATCTTTTCTAAGTTGTTCATAGCGTTGGGTTTTCTTGGGTTTCGATACAATAAACTTTACCTCGCAGTGCCCTGTTCTTGGGAAACCATCAAAAGCGTAGAAATAGGAAGGGACGCTCACTTCAAATACAAATTCCTAAAAGAATTTCCCAAGGGATGCAGAATTTTTTTTAATCCTTGTATAAACATAAAATAGATATTTACTTTACTCTCTCAAATTTCACAACACTAATTACTTATCGCCATAAATTGTTTAAGCGAAACACTCATTTTGTAGGCATTTTCCACACTTATATTAGTAACAGCATAAAATATACAATCACCATTATTTATTTGCAGTGAGAATTTGTTAAAAGAAGTATATATATGTTTCGCTGCATACTTGTAATCATAAATCACTACTCAAAGCTATCTTACTTAAATACATACCCGTACGTAACATATTTTACTTTCTCTAGTTGACATTTCAATTAAATCTGATATAAACTTTATAAAATAATTATATTCCACGGTTTCATACAATAAAGAATTATACTTTGTAAAATATATGGATATATATTTTTTCCTAATAAAATATTCTACAAATTCGATCATAAATGTCTCCTCTATATAATTTTCCACCACTGTTAGGATATAGAACCATCCTTGATGAGATTGACCTATTTTTATCAGCGTTTGTGAAAACATATTTAAAATAAATTTAATTGCAAATATTTACAGTTTAAGATACATATTTATTTATAGTCAAAATACGCATGTTATAATATTGAGGGTCTATCATAAAATCAACATAAATTTACGATAGATGCCGGAGACATCGCTTTTACGCACACACCCATTAATTACACTTACTTATTACTATTAAAACACAAAGAGAATATACGCATCGTAGTGAGAAGTTCAGTTGACACCGTATCTATTGATATTGTAGCATGCCAGACTGTTTTTATTTAGCAACCTCATTGGCGCACCTTTGATACGGTCGCCAAGTCATTGACAAAGAGTTCCGAGTATAGTCTTGCAAAAGAATAAGACCCTACAATTTTTTGTCAGAAAAAATATTATAATCATATTAATAAAAAAATTTCCGCGAAATTTGGGTGCTCATTACTTTGCTAAGACGTTCTTTAAACGTTTTCATATACATTATTTAATTTTTTTTACATTGTTTTGTTACGGTATTCGATCGGTCCTTCAAGATTCATCCAGTCGTCGAAGCGTGTTTTACCTGACCATGAACAAGTGAGCACGCCGATTCGAATGGATTTCCTCCTGCCTTTGCATGTTTTGTTATGCTACAGCAGGCACTCCGTGACGTTGATTAATGAATAAATATATTCTCTTCTGAAGACCTATATCATGCGGCGTAGAACAGTGGGTTCGCTGATTAAACAGCTCGCGTAGGCGCCTTGGGCCGACAAAGTCCAAGGATAGGATACTGTGGTCTCGGAAAAGGAGTGGTCAGCAGTGGGATGTGCAATTTTTAAGAATATTGGAATATTATTAAAGAAAGTTAGTTTTAGACATAGTATTGGACATGTCTGTCATTCAACATATCAGTAATGGCATATAGTACGAAATAATTCGTTTTTTAGAGCAAGATGCACATTTCAACATTTTGTGAAACTGAAGAATAAAACATTTTCTAAAATACTTTTCAGTGCTCGAGCTGAAGTATCCCCAACCTAAGTCCTAGGAACACAAAAAGGAGAAAAATATGAATTCCGAAGGAAAAAAAATCCTACATTTTTAAACGAAAAATCATTTAAGTAAAGTATGTAATAAATGTGACAAATATTTGCGAATATGTAGATTTTCTTTATTTGCAATTGTGTATATACAAATTAGATGCAAATTCTCTTTTCTGTTTGCATTGGAAAGAATCTCAGTGGTCTTAAATTTGGTCTTTGTAATGAAATCATCATTAAATTGTTCAGTTTCTTTTCTGTAAGTCTATTTCGACAAGTTTTGATTATTTTCATACAAGAGAAACTCCTTTCCAGAAGTTTTAACAGAATAGTTTAACAGAATTGGACACAAAATGCACAATTTAACATAATTGGACACAAAATGCAACAGTGTCATTTGATTACACCTTTAAATGATATATGCATTACAAAAAATAATAAACTGTTATTTTAAATTTAAAGATATTTATTATTATAAAAGGGGGGAGTTTAGCATAAAGCAATTTATATAATAATGATAAAAAAAATAATGTATATAATTATTATATTAGCAATTAAAACTGAAGCAACCAGTTACGTGTTTGATAAGACTAACAGGGCAATTAATTACATAAGTGCTACTATAAAACCATTTAAATGCTCATTGCTATTATTTCTTGAATATATATATATATATATATATATATATATATATATATATATATATATATATATTGCCAAGAGTAAAAAAAAAATCTCCGCGTACGCTGTGCACACGCGAATTTTTGGATAGTTTTTTCTCTGACCAAGAAATTTTTTTTTACAAAAATACTATAAGTATCGTTTTAAAAACATTTGGATAGAGAAATTTGACAGCTAATAAAAGATAATAGTAATAAGTCTTAGGTGTATATGTGAACAATTTGTGCCCAGCAAAATGTCACGTAATTTGTAAAGAAATATCATCCATTATATTAAATTAATAATCATTAAATAAATCAATTAATGAAAGATTTTATTTTGATATTTATTTATATCTTAACGATACAAATTATTTTATTTTGATCATAGTTATTGCATTTTTATATTTATATTACATTTTGTAAATATAATAGTAAATAGAATTATAAAAAGAAAAGACAAACATCAAACGTTAAAATAGAATAGTTTTAGTTAATGCGAAACGTGAAATTTGGAATGTTCATTTGATATTATTTCTTCAAAATTTGGATCCAAATCGCTTGTAGCAGTCCTTAATACCGAGTGTAGATTTGCGTCAGTAATTTGTGATCGATATTTATTTTTCGTGTAAATCATTAACGAAAAAGTTCTTTTACAAATATATGTTGAACCAAATAAAACTAGGTATTTTTCAACATAGTTCAATATATGTTTGAAATGGTTCTGTATTCAAAGAACCGTAGAAAACACTCAACTCGTATGAGTGAAAATTTTCTTTTAGTAAATTATTTATTCAAATACTGTTGATTTCAACAAAATCGCATACAAGAGTTTAAAAAAATTGCATGCAGGATTTTTCAGCGGGCCGGATAAAGTAAGCAAAAGGGTCGGATCTGTCCCGCGGGCCGGCTTTTGCCCACCTCTGATATATATATATATATATATATATATATATATATATATATATATATATATATATATATATATATATATATATATATATATATATATATATATATACATACACATATACATATATATATACATACATATATATATATACACATACACACATATATATATATATACATATATATATATATATATATATATATATATATACACACATACATATATATATACACATATACACACAATATATATATATATATACACATATACACATATATATATATATGTACACATATACACACACATATATATATATATATATATACACATATATACATACATACATATATATGCATATATACACACATATACATACACACATATACATATATATATATACACATATACATATATATATATATATATATATACATATATATATATATACACATATACATATATATATATATATATACATATATATACATATATATACATATATACATATATATATATACACATATACATATATATATACACATATACATATATATATATATATACATATGTATATATATATATGTATATATATATATATATATATATATGTATATATATATATATATACACATATATATATATATATATATATACATGTATATGTGTATATATATATATATGTATATGTGTATATATATACACACATATATATATATATATATGTATATATATATTTATATATATATATATATATTTATATATATATACATATACATATATATATATATATATATATATATATATATATATACATATACATACATATATATATATATATATATATATATATATATATATATATATATATATATATATATATATATATATATATATATAATCATTACATTCCAACACTTAGCGAAATTTTAGTTTACCCTGATATATTTCCTGTCCATCAGTAGCCAAAGCAGAATACAAATTGTGGTTTTACCTCATCCTAATAAACTGTTCACAATGGCAGGGTGTTGAGTCACGTGGAAAACAAGGCCGAAGCTACTGCCATTTAATCCGGGAAAGATGTGTGCTCTATTGACCCTTATCATTATTCTCAGCATGTCGTCCATTTCTTTCTCTTTTTTTTTCCTATTCTGAATATGCTTCAGTAGTTACATTTCCCTTTAACAATGTTTATAGGTTACTGCTCTGGCCGAGTGAAATACGAAAAATATAGACTATTCACAATTTTAGGCGTTCTAGGGCAATGTATATAAATATTAACCCTTTGCACTTCGTTGTCGCCATATTTGCGACATTAAAATGCTAACATTAAATCCACTGTTTCTTTAGCTATTTCTTTATAAAATAGCTAAATAAATGTTTTGTTTTATTGCAACGACTCCATTTTTCTTTTACATCATAGGTATGCACTTGTAACTATTATAGTGCTGGAGTTATTGGTATCCTCTATGAGTTACTAGGCTGGAGTGCAAATGATTAAAATGATTATTTTTTTTATAAAAATATTTCAGTTTGAAAACTTAAATAAAATGTTAAAATAGTAATATTGAACTTTATAAAGCTGAAATTATTTGACTAGAAAAATATTAATAATTTTTATAGAAAAAAAATTAATATGCTTTGTATCTCAGCTAAACTTGGCAAGCAAACTATTTTCATTTGCGCCCTCTTGTGTAAAACGTTGTCCCGACCCATCTGAAGAAAAAATATAAGCCTACTTAAAAAATACACTTTTATTTCACTATTTTACTGGTGCCTGATACTTATTGCCGAAAAACTATACATATTTTTGTAAGAGACACAATTTTCTCACGACTTTTAAAGGGATTGCATTGACGCACCATTGACTTAACATATCGATAATCAAACATGTAGAGCGTTATCTTTCTCTACCAAAGTTCGGGGGTTCGAATCACTGAGCACTGGATATTGGCAGCAGTTTTGAAGAGGTTTTTAGAAAAAATTCATATCGTTACAAATAGGGCCGTAGCCAGAAATTATTTTTGGAAGGGGACCAAGGGAGAAAAACATCATCATTTGTGAATGGTACTTTAATTGATGAAAGGGAAAGCACTGTATTTCCGGCCAGCGGCCCAGGAAAACTTTTATAGTCTGGGATTTTTTTTTTTTTAATTATTATTAAGAGGATAACTGTTTATGTTTAAGAACGGCTAGGCAGATAGCACACACACAAACGTGTGGCTCTGTCTATTTACAAAATAGTCTTTCAAAATTTCGGAGGGGGGCGGGACCAGTCCCCCAAATCTTTGCCCCTGCCTACTGCCTTGGTTACAAATGCCGGACGATGACCGGACGCTGCTCTTTGGAACTAGAGTCTGCAAGTTTGAATCCGGCTGCTGGCATGGATGATTGTGTCAGAATCGGCTTTAAACAGTAGGTCCCGGTTTCAATAAACCGTGCCGCTCCAAACCAAAACCTGTCGTTACAAAACATTGACCGCAGAGCTCAACCATAACCTTAAGGCGGTACTGTATCTGCCATATTGGATTGAACTTGCTCAATATTAATCAACATAGAAAAATATAATTCGCTCTAGCTGGTCCGAATTTTAAAAATTCTTTAAAAAAGTTATACCACGTGATGGAATTGCAAATTCTGTTGGATGCTATCTTTCTTCTACACTTTAAAAAAACATAGAGAAAATATATTTAATTTTGAAATATTTCTAAGAAATTTTAGTATATTTTTCAAACGCAAATAAGAATACTTAAAAAGTATAAGATACCATCCTAAAAAATTTACTCTGCTCTCTCAGGTAGTTTTTTTTTTTTTTCTTTTATAAAGATTTCTCAAAATGCTAGCCGCCCAGAGGTAATTAAATTTTCCCCATGAGTCTGGGAAAGCGATTGAGCGAGAGGAATTCAATATGCAGGAACAGAGCAAGGTGACCAGGGGCGTAAGCAAACAGAAAGGTTAGGGGTTTAACCAACCCCCTTGAGCTCAGATTAAATGGCAAAAATAAAAATTTTAGTAATTATACGGGCTTTTATTTTTTAGAATTATGAAAAAATTCTGCGTACACCACTGAAGGTGAATAACTTTTTTTTTTATTGAAAAGGAGGGCATAAGAAAATTTAAGCAACAAATAGTGCAAATTTAAAAAAAAAATTGTTTTTATTGTAACAACTAAATAGAAAGCATTATAATAATGTAATCATGTTACGATTAATTATTTGTTTAAATAATATTTTTGATTGAATGAATATTTTTTATTAATGTCCATTTTTGTAACAAAATATTTGAATATCCATAGAACTATTTTTCATATTAAATATCACAGAAAATGCTGCAACTAGAGAACCAACATTCAGTCTTGATTTTTGAGAAGTATTATTTTAGCTCTCTGACTGTAGTCACAACAATTGTAGCCTACATGAAATAAGAGATTTTTAAATCATTACGGGAAACTTTTGTTATTAAATATGTAAATATTTACACATTAGCTTTTAAATATTGAAAAGAAGAACATCTAGTATTCATGTCGGAAAAAAAAAATTATGACACTTTAAGGGAGAACAAAACTTTCAAAAGGAGGAACTATCTTTCCTAAAGGAACATGATTGGCAGGGCTGAACTAGGTCCTTTAGCGCCCGTGGCGAAAAACTGGTCTGCGCCCCTACTACCATATAAGTCAGAAAATATGTAAACATGATTTTTTTTTTCTATCATACATTCAGAATAAACCCGCAAAATATTTTTTTAGTTCTCAAAATGTTCCTAGTACATGAATTTTTAATTTTTGTTCTATTTTTACCTTATTAATACTTAAAAGTATTTTTCATCTCTTTGTAGGTATTATTCTGCTAATAAACTGAACAGTTTGAGAGAAATATTTTTTTTAATTAAACGTTGAATTTTCATAGAAAATTGATTAATTTCTAAATTTAAATTTAGCTTTAATAACTTTAAAATTTAAAACCAATGGTCGATTTGTATTAAGGCATATTAGGAGTGCTTGGTAAACATTTTGTAAGAATATATAAGAAGTTTAGTCTCTAGAAGCCTTTTAAAAAATAAGAACATTCATTAAAAAAAATTATAAACACATTGGATTTTATAATAATAAAAAAACTATTTTTCAACTTTATCTTATTTCTACTCGGGGCGAATCATTCTCTTTCGGACCCCATTTTCTTCATGGTGCGGCGCCCCTAAGACTGATGCGCCCGTGGCAGATGCCACTTTTGCCACTCCCTAGTTACGGCCCTGACGATTGGACACGTTACTTTAACATGTTGATCGATCGTCCCCCGTGGTTGTAGGTTGTTCGGGGTTCCTGGGCCGAAGGCCGTATACCCAATTGGTGAGATCTAGGAATTAATGAACTAGAGTCCTTCTTTTAAGTATAAACACAATTATATAACTATGCAGGTCTTTAAAAATTGGATAAACACATATTAGGTTAAGTTAAAAATTGGCCCAAAATAATTAAAATAATAATTAAGCTTAATAAAATAAAAATAAAAGAAAAATACTAGGAGAAAGTTTAAGGATATCTACATAAAAGAAAGTTTATGGATAGCAAAATAAAAGAAAGTTTAGGGATAGTAAAGAATATTTTTGATTTTATAAAATTTTATAATTTTTTTTCAGTTTTTATAAGCACGAAGTGCAAGTACAATTGACATAAAAATGCACATTGCAAATGGAATTGATCGATCGTTTTATAATCAACTGTAACCTTACTTTATAAAATCTTATTGGTATTTAATATTGATACCCACTGATATCTTTCCAGGAGTCCAACGGTACACGTCATGGCTTCTGTCCTGGCTTGGATGTCTTCTTGCATAAATCCGGTCATCTACGCAGCCATGAATCGGCAGTACAGACAGGCGTACATTCGTCTTTTTTGCGGCAGCAAGCGGAGGTTCGGGGCTCCGAATTCCAGCTCGAGCGCCACGCGATCGGGTTCGAGTCACTCCAAGACCCTGATGTCGGATGTATTCGTCTTTAACGGCAACGCCAATGGCAATAGCGTTGTTCAAAAATCAAACGACAAAAACAAGAAAAACGAAGAAAACAAAGTTTAGAAATGATCTCTCACTGAACAAGGAAGATGAAAATCTGCGTAAGGCTATCACACCAAAGAATGAAAGACTTTTCTTTAATTCATGTGCATAACCTCAACAACTGTATACAGACATATTTCATGTTCATACTGTTGATATCGAGCGATTTCATTCAAAGTATGTCTTAAAGGAGATAATCCAATAAAAGATGATGGATTCACTGCAAGATAACTAATAAAAAATATATATACTTTCCTATCAAACATTTTTTAGATGCTACACAAAGCATATAACCAACAAAACCAAATTTTGGATATTGTAGATAGCATCAGCCAGTGTAACTCTGCCTCTCTCCCACCCCCCACCCCACCTTGTACTTAATAATAGATTGAAGGTGTGATATTTACACCATTATAAATTTTTTACATATGTCCCTGACAGAAACTTTCTCAAATAGATGATATTTAATCTAAAAATATTTTTAATTTATATACATGATATTTTAAAATTTATACACAAGATTTTAAAATTTATATATATACAGTCACACCTGTCTATCTTGAATCTCTTGGGAGTAAAAAAAAATTCGAGATAAACAGGTTTCAAGATACACAGGTTTTATGAAAATAGACTAAGAAAATTTCTTTACACAATACATAAGATTGAAAATTTGAAGTACTTTTAGTTTTATTTACATATCTTACAAAAAGTAATCAGTTAGGAGTTTTTGATGCAAAACTGTTTTAGACTGGACAATTTTTTGTAGTTTTGACACAGTGGCGAAACAATCCTGGTCAATATTTTCTTGCGATTCAAGAAAAATTCTTAGCTTTTCAATGGCTTTTTCTGCTTTTTTTGGCGTAACAACTCTTTTTCCATTGATATTGTTCTCATTGTCATGATCCTTCCATCATCAGAAGTTCCCCCGAACGCTTACTAAAATTTCAAAATCAGTTAATAATGTTCCGCTCATTACCACTGATTCATCTACTTCTATAAAATTTTTAAATGAGTGTCAGTATTCAGTTTCTCTCTGATAATCATCCATTCCTTCAGGTTTTCTTCAGTTTCCTCGCCAGTTGCTCTTTGGTTTCTTTTAGATGTTCTCCGACTGTGCATTTTTAGTACAATTCCCACCCAGTCCCTGAGCAATCCCCCCCCCCCCCGAGAGAGAAAACTAGAAGTGTATTTCCTGGAAATGGGAACTGGTGCGATTGTCAACGCAATAAGGATCTAAACTGGAATGTTGTGTTTTTTACTAAAATTCGAGTTAGACAGGTTTGGGAAAAAAATAATTTGAGATAGGTTTGGAAAATACGTTAAATTTTTATTGAAAATGTAAGGAAATCGAAAAAAATTCAATATAGACAGGTTTTTGACATGAGCAGGTTTCGAGATAGACAGGTTTGACTGTATTTATACGAAGTATATTTTTAAATTTATATACTATTTGTATCTTAACAGTATATTTAGGAAAAATCTACAATACAAAATAATAGGGTTATAAATAGTGGTTGCTATAAATATTTTTTTATCATAGCATATTAACTCTAAAAAGAAGTTTCTTACATGTTAAATTATGCCTGAACAAGTGAAAAACGTGAATAAATGAAAATTAATTTGCTATTTCTAAAATTGGTTCACATAGTCATGATGCATCAATTTTTTTTCTTCCAGTATTAATAAATGAGTTCAGACCTAAAGCTTAGAAATGAGTGCATATACTCCAGTGTATTTTGAATGAGTGATATCTTTCCAGAGAGAAAATAGCATTAATATACATTGAGCAAGGGTGTTTTTTGGTAAAGCTGTTCTTTTTGTTAGTTAATGAATATTTTTAAAAAATGTTCTTTTAAAGCAGATTACCTTCCTTACACAACTAAAAATAAAGTGAAAATTAAGAAAACCCAATTAAATTCAAGTTATCAAATGAAAACAAGAATTGTTTAACAGAGAAAACTCATCTGTTCAATAATATACAAAAGTCAAATCTTCAAATTTCAAATCTTCTTTTGGGATTATTTGTGATCTTGGGAAACATCCCTCTTAAGGTTTGTTTTTAAATATTAATTGCACTTTAAAAATTACTTCAGTGGTATTATAGTAGTAAAAAAAGTTTGAGGTTTACATTTTAAAAAAAATCAAAAAAAATCCTTAATGATTAAGTTTTATGAGATTACTATAATGTATATTATTATTAAAAACCTTTATAAACGGGTAATCTGTGTTATGTTTAATATGTAAAGATTAAACATAAGTTAAACTGTATAGTGACTGTGAAACTTTTGGAAAGGAACACGTTTAATAAAATAAAAATTTCACTTGTAATCTTACCCTTCTTCTTACAGAATTATAATTGAGAATTACACACTAGATAGATGCATGAACTTAAAAGAATAAACTAGTCTTCCTTGAATATTGTTTCCATACTAAAGGGAACTGCTCAAAATCACATAATTTTTGCATTACTATTTCCTCCACATTTATTAACTAGGCAAGATTATAATACAGCTAAAGTATTAAATCATTTATCGTGATCCATAACTGAAACACTATCAATTGTCATCAAATCAACTACATTGATTCATAACAAGCATTGCATTTGCATATTGAGTGGGTTGGTTATAAACTTGCATACCATGAAAGGATTCATGTTCATATGACTGAAAATGATGTATACATGATGCATATTACAGACAAAAGATGTAAGTCTTTTTTTTCTTTTTATACGGGTTTGAGTTTGAAGTTAGAGTAGAGAGCTTGAAAACTTGGTTTTACTACTTTTTTGAATTATTACTATATGTATGGAATGTATACAAGAGAATGAAAGAAAAAAAAAATGAACTTTCCTGAAACAGCATCAGCATTATAATTTTCATTTTTAGTTATCATTTGTGTAATTTTATATTGCATGTTTTCATTATTTGTAATTGCTGCATATTGAATCTCATAACTGTTTTATATAATCTGAATTGCTTACATATATAAATGTATATAATGTGAATGCCTTTGTGTATTGTCAAATCTATATTTTATGTCATCAGGAAAATGATGATATAGCCAAACTAAGTTATTTTGTCTTATGGTATAATTCTACTGTCTGCTTACTATTTTATAAATATTTTTCACTTAAATTTATGCTCTGTATAATACACTCTAAAAATCAAAATATGCAGAAGCCATATCTAAAATTACTTTTTTTAATAACAGAAAATGTAAAAAAACTGTCAGTATTAAAAATTTTAAAAAGTCTACATTATTAAAATAACATATATTTTGTTCATAGTACTTTGAAAATATGTACTAAAGTACACCTAATCTTAAGGTTGTAAGGAAAATTTATATTTATATTTTTTCCATCCAATTTTATAATAATTTTTAAAATTTGATGCATCAATTTATCTTTGGGGAATAGTTGTTATATAATAATTGAAGTAAGGTAATAATTTAAAAGCACATATTTAAATAATATTGAGATACAATTATAATATATAATTGTGTAAATAAATTGATAAATATACAATTGTGCTTTTAGCAGTTGTATATTTAACGTACAACAGAAATCTTTTGTGTAAATTAACATCTTAAATAGAGAGCAAAATTAACTTCTTAGTATCTTTTTCCTATGCTTCACTTCTCAAGATTTTTTCATCTATTATTATAAAAGATGAAGAATAATATATGTAATTTTTTATAGTATGATAAAGTGCATTAGTGAAAATATATATATAATATAAAAACAATATTAGTTTTTTTATACTTAGCAGACTTAGATTTAAGAGAAAAGATTAAAAAACTAAATAAAGTGTTTGTTGTAATAAATGTGTAGTAGAAAGATTTTATGTAAATATAGTCACAGTTTATATTTTAATGTAAAATAAAATAAGTTTAGCACAATATATTTATCCACCATTAATTTTTTAACTATGTAATTAAAATATGTTTTTTACTTTTTCTCAAGATATCTTTCCACTGTGTGACAAATTTTATTACATATAATCACAGTCTGAAAAGTTGTGATTAAAATACAATTGTATTATTTTAAAATGCCTGTAAAAAAAAAGTTACTTTTAACAAATAAATTTAGATTATTTTATTACTGTCTTTTCCCTTGTTGATTCACATGCTTTGTTAATTAACTGTTTTATCATCATGTTAGACTTAGTGATTATTAATTTCCTTGATTATAGATACAGCATACAATTTGAAGACTCCAGTGTGTAAGGTAGTTTTGATTTGTGGCATTGATTGATTTTTGTATCGAGCAACATTTTTAAGTGGTGTTGAGCTGAACCTTAGGGTTTCACAAAAAGATTTTGAGGCTTCATATGAAATTTGCTAATTCTATACAAAGAAATATTTTATACTCAATTTAAAATCTAAAACTAAAATTAACCAACGGAATTATTAAAGGAGAGTTTGGTAATTTTTACTTGTTACAATAATACATTCATAGAACAAGAGTTAAGCAGTGGTGCATTTTGTTGTATTCAAAGATAGTAACCTGAACAGTAATTTTAGATATTTTTTAACTAAACAAATCTAGCATTTGCACTTAAATTTATCTCAAGTATATTTTAACATGATTTCATTCTACCATTTGTTAATCATTGATATTCTAGGCAAAATGTGTATGAATACAGTAACATTTCTGTCTTCCTAACAATTTTGTCACAAAGTAAAACAAGTTAAGCTGTTTGTATTCTATTCGCCTTACACAAAACTACTTTCTGATATAAATCTGATTTCCAAGATTAGTTGCAACAAAAACAAAGTATAAAAAAATTTACTCTACACTAGATATGTGAATTCAATTATTGAACATAAAACAAACTTTTAAAAGGATCACTAAATTTTTCAACTATTGCTATTTTTTATAAAGAATTTTATTAATGACTTGATTTCATTGAAACAATATTTCTGTTTTCAATACCATATCTAAATTAGGAGTGAAGGAAGAATTTATTAATCCAAAAGTGTATAGGATTCTATGAAATGTTCTAAGGGTTCTCCAATCAAAATTTGAAACTCTCCACCGGGATATTGTGACACTTCATTAACTGAAAGCTCAATGTTGTTTAATATAATGAAAATAGTTCAAATTTGGGGCTATATAAAGTCAAATGCATAATATGCCAATGAATTTATGTAAAATATTTAAGTATTTAATATGAATTCAAAAGAAGAATACTTGTATGAATGATAACAAATGAAATTTATAGAATTTATGAAAATTTATTTTTCAGTGTAAATAGCTTGATATATTAATAAGAAAATACATTGTTTAATCAATTAATAAAACCTTATAGAATGGTTTTGTTAGTTCTAATAGACAAAAATTTTGAAGCATGAACAATTAAATAATTTTTGAATTAACACAGTCTGAAAAATGTAATTAAAAAAATATTAATTTTTAAAATGCAGTAAAAAGCAATAAAATGCAGTAATCCATAAATTTAAACTCTCTAAATATTTTTTTCTTTCTTATATTTTTACCATGTACTGAAATCCAGAAAAAGCATATAGTTAAAATATTAAAACTGTTGAAGAACCTCTAATCTTAATGAAATTATACTGTGTTATTAAAAAAAGAAAAAATTACTTTTTTCTATTATATTTTAGGATATGATTGAATGAAATATTATAAATTTTAAAAAGCTTACACATTAAAATATTTCAAAAAGACTTTTTAATTGACAAAAAAAATTAGTTTCTGTTCAACCACAAAAATATGTGTAATCTTTTAAGGTCTATTATTTTTTTTTAAATAATGTCTTCAAATAGTAATTTTAAAACTAAAATTTTCAGTTTATATGGTAAAAATTATTTAAACATTTTTAAAGTACATAATTTTAAGTGGGTATACATTACATTAAGTGGGTGTACATTTTAAGTGGGTACATCATATTTTGATATGTGTAGAAAGATGTAGTTTTAATATTTGGAATCTTAATAACTAAAGACACATAAAGATAAAACTATACAAAATTCTAAAAAGACCTATTTTTCAGAAAATGAAAAATTTAAAAAAAAAAAAAAAAAAAAAAAAAAAAAACATTTTTCTACAAAAAAATTCTTAATTTTTTTTCAAACTGCAAAAATTTAAAATATTTTATAGAACAAAGCTTTATTTTAAAGGAATTAATAAATACATTAAAAATAGTTTTTGTTACATGACTATCCATAATATAATTTTATGTCTATCTTTGATAACTATTATATTTTTAAAATGACTTTTCAGATTAATATCTGATATAAAATTATAAATAACACTGATAATTCAAACATAAATTGTAAAACATAAAAACAAAATATAATATTTATAAAAATGAAGCATATTTATACAAAAACACAAACTAAGTACTTCAAAAACTATCAAATAATCAACAAAAAGAATTTAACAATCCCACAGAAGCACAGAAATATTTGACACATTACTGGTATTATGGCATACTTATATCAGGAATAGCATATTTCAATACAAATGAATGAATTGGTAAAGATTATTAAAACAGTCACAATAATTAACTGCATCTGCATTTTCAACATATAATCAGAATATCCTGAAGGGATTTAATTATTAAACATTAATTTGAGTGAATTAAAAATAAATATTAATGTAGTTGATCAATCACTAAACTCATTTTAGTTTGTAATAAACTGATTAGGCATAACAAGAAAGAAAAAAAAACGTTAAGCAATCTAACTAATCAAAATGTTAAAGAAATAATTATACATATAATGTGTAGAAGTAATAATACATTTTATTTGAAATTTAAACAACCCATGAAAAATATTTATTAAATCTCTGTTATAATTAACTAAAATACTTCTTTTATGAAGTGAGGACTAGATAAGCAAAATATAAATAACAACTTTATAAATAAATATATATATATGAAAACATGTATTTACAGTGCAAATAATGTCAATATAAAGTATGTACACTACTTTTTCATACCAGCCAACTTGGTAAAAATTTGTGTAAAATAGGGCATGTGGTAACAGTTTTACTCCAATAACTGGCATCAATTCATAAATAACATTTATCATTGCAATAACTACATTGTAAAACTTCATAAATTAATACAAATTTATTTTGATTAAACTCTACTTTCTCTTGAGCACTTACAGATTTCACAATTTTCACAGGATTTTAAAGTTTTACAATTAAAAGAAACAATTTTTTTTTTTTTAATTTGGAGCAGAAGTATAGGACTGCTAAATTTTTGTATCAGTTTTATACATTTTGTATGATAAAAAAAAAAATATATATATATAGTTAAGACATCAAACTTTTTACTTATATGGTATTTGAAAAAAGGAAAATAAAGGCGTAAAGAACATTTAAAATAAGTAATTTTTATGCATAATATGTAAGGTGGTGGGTATATTTTCTAAAATTGTGGAAACTATAGAGGATAAAATTTTATCTTTTAAATTCATCAATGACAAAGAGTCAATAAAACCTTTTAAAAAATGTTTGCAATATTGTGTAGGATATTTAGCATTATAATGTCTATGAAAACATTGGACAAAAGATTATTTTCTTTCAAGTGATACATGTAAAATAATATAATAATGTTAAATATTGGCCATGTAAACTTTTATTATTTTGAATGCCCATATTAATTTACAGAGAATTTTCTTTCCATAAGTGTTTACTAAAATATGCATTATTATCACAAATGTATTTTATTATATATTCAGCTTAACTTATATTTTAAGTAATAGATTTTTGTATGCATATCAAACAATAAAAATTAGCAAGTAAAAGATATTAAATTAAAAGGAAGTAAATGAATGATAAATGTAATGTAGTTAAGGATTTGTGTGTAAATGTAAATTGATTAGTATTCTTGCTATCATTATATAATTTATGTAATTTATGTATTATTATTAGTATTTTATGTAATTTTATTTTGCACCTTAAGATGGTCAATTAATGAATTCTTAATTCACTCATTCAGTTTATAAAACATTTATGTTTATATTTCAGGTATACATAAATTATTCAATCATACTTATTTCCACATTTGAAAAAATATCAAAATGTACTGATAACTTAATGGTAAATTATGCCTGAAAGGTCTAAAGGTATTATGATTCAAGACCATGAGAAAATAAAAGCAGTTTTTGTCATTTTTATGTAAGGAATTTTTTGTACAAAATAAATTTATTACTGCTTTATGCTATATATTTTAAAACATTTTTTAATGATAGCAAGAATACTAATCAATTTACATTTACACCCAAATTCTTAATTAAATTGCATTTACCATTCATTTACTTCTCTTTAATCTAATATCTTTTACTTGCTGATTTTTATTATTTGATATGCATACAAAAATTTATTACTTAAAATATAAGTTAAGCTGAATCATACAATAACAGGTTTATGAAATCAAATTATAAATAAAATTCTATACAGTCTTAGAACTACAAGAATGAATTTTGTTCTTCCAGTTGAATGACAATGTAAATGTACAGTTTTTGAAATCATTTGCTTTCCATTTTAACTGATTTCATGTAAAGGTATAATAGGGTAATATTTTGATTTTTATAAACATGAACAATAATATTTGCTTTGATATGGAAACCTTCAAATTTAATACAGATCTTATTATTCCATTGAATTATGATTTAACTTTTTAAACTCGGCAACTTGTGACGCTATATATTCTAAAATATGTTTGCCATCTCTTTTGTTAGCAGGCAATTTGTCAGTAACATTCAGAACATCTCCACATTCTCTGATATAATATTCAATATCCTCATCACTACATTTATTTGTAAGTTGGGCCAATCGAGCTTTCTCAGTGCTAAAAGCTTCATCCAAATCAAAGAGTTCTAATGCTGGTTTTTGTAGTTCTCTGAAGGATGGTGGAAACACCTAATCAAACAAAAAAGATATTAACTTGAAAAACTATATAACCAATGAATTATAAATACTGTATTTCCCTGAAAATAAGACCAGATGTGAAAACTTAGAAAGCCTTAGCATGATTTTTTAAAACACTAGCAATATAAGCCCTATTCCTAAATTAAGCCCTATTTAACATGACCTAGGTTTATTTCTGGATGACTAAGGAAAGTTCAAATGTTACAAACATATATATTTAACCTAGCCCATACTGTCAATATGTAAAGTGTTGTATTGCATAACTGCTCCATAACGAAAAGGTACTGCCCTCTACACTTTTAATAAATTACAAACAGAAAAAAAAATTTTTCCTTCAAATAACCAGATTTAACTTTTGATTATGTCCATGGAGAGGATGAAATTCTAATACTCATTAAAACAAGCAGTTTGTCTCACTGCCTGTTTAAACATGAAAATCTTTGTTTTGTTTGAATGTGTTTAAATATGAAAACACATGATGCCAATGAGGGTATCCCTTAGATATTGCTACAAATTTTAAAAGCAAAGAAATATTCAGGACCTCAAAAAATAAAATAAAATAAAATAAAATAAAACAATTTTCTTTTGAAAATGCAGATCACACTATACAGAAATAAGAAGTGATGAAAACTACTTTTAAACTAACTTAAAAGCAATTTTGTTATCATGTTAGATATGACATCTATAAGTAAAAGGTTTTATCTCCTATATTCTCATTTAGAAGTTTTAAATTTTTGTGGAATATTTCTGACTTTAATGGGGGCTTTGAACAAGAGCAGCTCTATTTATGTTAAAAACTAGAAGAGGCACCAACTGATAAAAATTAAACTGACATTACTGACTATTACAGATCTTATACCTTAAATAATTTTAAATTACCTTAATCACCCACAATCAAATCTTACAATTATTTCTATTAAATGTGATATTTTAAAAAATTAAGATATATATGTGCTTATAAATAAGTTTGTTAAAAACAAAGACTAAAGTTCAATTTGTATAATTTAACTTCTAAGAAATGTTGAAAGTATTTAGTTTAAAATTGTTTCGATGTATTTGTCTGTTATATATATATATATATATATATATATATATATATATATATATATATATATATATATATATGTTATTGATTCTTTATTAATGTTGTCTTTGTAAATCAGATACAATTTGTGGGAAAGTCAATTTAATTGTGTTAATATAATTTAATGTTAATAAAAAACATAAAAAATTTAATTGTCTACATACTTACAAAATATTTCTCTCATTAGCCACATGTTTTTAAATTAACATATATACATAAATTAATTTGTTTCTCATTGTAAGAAAACAGATTTAAGCAGTAAATTTGGAATTAGATATGTTTAGTATATTATTCCACTTTACTTGAAATGTTATATTTTTAATAGTAAAATAAATATAATTCTCCAATAAATATGTTTGAATGTAGGTTTTAACAAAGTTCAAATCACAAATTGTCTACACATTAAAATAATGTTTAAAATATTTTTTTTCATATTTTTTAAGGAAATACTTTTTTCTTTTTTTAAGTGCTATAAGCCACAGTGCCATTTCCCCCTAATATTGCCACTATATAAAATGACTAATTAAACATTTGCATGATGACACTGATTAGGTTTGATATTGGCCAGTAGATAACTAACAAGCTTTAAGAATATTAGACAGAAGTGTTAAAGCTGAAGGATGTGAAAAGGACTTACACTGAAGTCTTTCATTTATGGCATCTAAATATAATTTAGTAAAGATAAAATTACAGTACCTACAGATCAAGCAACTCAACAATTTATCACAAGGATTCCTCATTAATCTAGATTCCTTTCTCTGCTAATAAAAGAGCATGTTAGCTGCATTTTGGCAATTTGCTTAAATACAAGTAACATGTATTATGTAAATGTTGCATTAATGTTAATTGTACATTAATGACAATGACATCATGTAAATGTCCTACATGTGTTATGCAAATTGTGTGCAGGGAAAAATAGGGCATGCCCTGAAAATAAGTCTTTTGGAGTGAAATTTAATAAAACACTATATCTTATTTTATGGGAAATATAGTAATTCAAAGAAATATAAAATCCTGAACAACTATAAAAACCCTTACACCATAATGGAAATAGAAGTTTATTTCTAAAACTGCATAAGTTTTTCTTTGTGAAACAAAAAAAAAAACAATTGTAAAATGCAAACACATTGTACTTTTCTTATTCATTAAGAATTATCTAATATAAATCAGTAGGCCAGAGTAGAAAAAAAGCTAGTTTAAGAAATAAAAGGGATATTTATAGGATAAGGAAAAACTGTATAGGAAAATATATAAGAACTTTTAACAAATCCCTTTATGGATGTCTTATAAGAGGGGGAAAAATAACAGAGTATAATTCTTTAATACTAATTATTACTAATGCTAATTATTTTCATTATTACAACTATTATTATTTAAAAATCTAATCTGTTACATCTAAATAATTCAATTATTTATAAATTTTCTGCAATAGTTTAAGAAAAAATACTAACAATATTCAGAATTATCTTTACTTTAATAACTCTAGCAGAAGTCTATTGACACTTAAATTTTAAGCATTAACATTTTGTTACACTTATTTTATGAAATTTATGTTTATTTTTTTAAACATAACCCCATAAAATATAATTTAAAATTTTTCATGATAAGTTTATGTAGAAATTTTTTATAAAACTTACTGCTGGCTGTAATGGTGCTAATGGTGTTTCAAATCTTGGCATAATTAACTTTAAAGGTTCATGTTTCATATTAAGTTCTTTATATGCACTGCAATTAATTCAAAAAATATTTATGAAATAGTCATGAGTTTACAAATAAAATGTAAAATAAGCACTTTAAAAATACATACTTTAATACTTTAGGTAATACTCTGTTATCAAACTGGAAAAGATTGCTACGAAACAATACAGATGGATCATTTGGGATTTCATCACATTCTTGCAGGCATGAAAATGAATGTTCAGCCAATTTCCCAATAGATGGTATCATGTGGTAATCTGATATCTAAATTTTAAAAATGATGTGTTTATTATAAGAATAATTACTTAACACAGTTATTCTCAACCTTTTTTGGTTGGCAGCACACTAGAAAATTCTGAAATTATTTTCAGATGACCTACAATTATATAAAATAAAATGAGTGTAAAGAAACTTAAAAAGATTTTCTAAAAAACCATTGATGTAATTACAAATACAATTTTAAAGTAACAAAACCAGTATTTAGTACAATTATCATGCTAATAATATTTATGTATAATTGATCTTTGTTGCATAATCTATTTTACAAAAATACAATGCTGGACTCCATTATGTAACTAACCAGGAACATTCAATGTTTTTTTTTTCATTATCTATTTATTTATTTAAATTGTAAATCATGTAGCTTTTGGTCCAGAGGACTTTTTTTCCAGAGGAAAAAAAGCAGTGTAGCAGAAAAGTAGCAAATAAGTGTGGTGTTCTGATGTTAACCACATCAAAGAAGCTCTCGTCAAAAGAACTTTTCGCCAGACTGTTTGTCACTTGCAAGCCATAAGTGTTATAAATGCTTTACTTTTTACTCTTTATTTTACGTATTAGTTTCTGAATAAAAACGTTTTGATGGAATGCTCATTTTGACGATTAGTTTAAATCCGCTTCAGTATATCTCTACAAGAGCAATAAAGAATTTTATTCTGATAAAAGCAGTAATGCTTTTATCAGAAATTTTACCTATTCAATAAAGTAAAAATCAAGAATCTTAGATCAACACCTCTTTATAACAGCAACATGCAACCCCTTCTTGAATTAAAGCAATGAGTAGTAAAATGCAGGACATAATTGCATATCAAAAATCTGATCAAAGATTTTGAAGGCAAACACCTGGTTATGAGTTGAAAGCAAAATTCATAGTGAGAAATGAAAACATGATTCCTACTGGCAGGGATAAAGAAGGAATAACATGCTTGAAACACTGATATATGGAAAAAAAATAAACAAGGAAAATGGCAAATGAAAAATAAAAAATTTTATACTACTGATACAATACTAAATAACATTCCTTAAGGTCAAGGTCCAGGTAATTGGGTTAACGGAGTACCTAGCGAAGTGGAAAGTCTTCACTTTAACCTCCGAACGTGAAGAGATCAAAACATAAATTTAGGCCTCTAGGCAAAAAATAACTACTTATTTACCAAAATTCCTCATAACATACTAGTGTGCCATAACACAGGTTGAGAATAACCGACTTAACAATACACATCTATTCAAGAAAACTTAAGTTTTTGGAACAGCTTACAAACTAGGGAAGTATGAAAAACAAAGATGTGCTGATTCTAATTTTCAGTATAAAAATATTAATAAAAGGATTTTAACTAATAACAGTCAATCAATAAAGTTAATTAATACAATATAATGAACTTTTCAACAAATTTATTAAAAATCATAACTCACATATAAAATGCAAGGTATGCATTTTATACAACATACTTAAAACAATTTTGTTGTTTTGGTTAACATCATAAATACTGTAAATTAATTTTTTAAAATAAAATTCTTTATTCTGAAATCTATGAAAGAAAAATTAACATGAATTTATTGTTTCAGTTTCAGCATAATATAAACCTATAAAATAAATAAAGATATATCTTTAAATAGATTAACAGTAACAATAAAATTTTGATCATTTATTGAAAATAAGTAAACAGCACACTATTTAAAAAAAAAATCAGAGGAAAAAAGGTATTAATGTATATTAGTAGAATGAAATTATTTTTCAGTTACACTGAATTATAAAATAAAAATTATTGTATAAAAATATTGTAAAATCATTACCTCAGGATCATCTGCATCAATAGAATTTAACTGTATTCCAGTTGTAGTTAGATGATTAAAAATAACATTCTGGAACAAAATAAATTTAAATAATAAAGTGAAAATGTCATTCTTTTAATATATGATACAATTGATAACCTAAAGCCAAAAAAAGATTTTGAAAATACATAATGCCTAATAAATACAATTTTTGTAGTGAATCTTATAAAGTTTTCATTAAAATTTTAATGTCATGAGAAATTTCATCTTACAACAAAAATATCTCATACTTCTATATCTATTTTTAAGCTTCTGTGAAAACAGGGTAGCATATTCAATGAAGAGCAAAAATAATTACATAATAATATTTTCTATCTCAATGCATAATTACTTTAAAATACTTCTAACAAATATAACTATACCCCCCCCAAAAAAAAAAAAATGCTCAAAACACAATTTTTTTATTAATTTATGTTTTAATCACTCTGTAATAAGAAAGGTAATAGGAACTAGAAGGAAAATTAAGTATGTAGATATCCATATTTTAAATGTAGATATTTTGTGAAGGAAAAAAGAATAAAGAAACCATATAATTAGATATTAAGATATATTAAGCAGTCAGGTTTACTTTAATAAAACTTTACTTTTTAAAAATTAAGATTTTATGCTTTAAAAATAAGTTTCCTGTTCATAGATACTGAAATTTTGTTTTTAAACAATGATTATTACAAATAAAGCACTCAGACAAAGAATCATGAATTTCCTTAATGAAAGCAGGTATGCAAATGGGCAGAGACATTAAAAAAGTGAAAAAAGTTACAAATAAAATGGAGAAAAATGGCAAAAATATATCTTTTAAACATAAAAATTTTAAATTTATCTTAATAAATTATATATGTCAGTACTCACTAAATTTTTTCAAGTTATAGTTTTTTTTTTTTTTACTTTTTTCCACAGAGCTCTCTTCTAAGTGAGTATGATTAATCATTAAAGGAAAAAATAAATAAAGCTGGTGAAGTTGCATTATTGAACAAATTCATGTATTTATTTGTTATTCATTTTATTAACGTTTAACTAATTGCTCAGATAAATGGAAGCTAGCAAACCACTCATATTTTTTTTAAATTGTAGAATCAAACAGGATACTATACTTTCTTTTTTCATGCTTTTTTATGTTGATACTTGCTTATTATTTTATTTGTATTTTCTAGTTTCTAAAAGCACAAAGATGCATCTTATGACAGTTCAATAATTTTTAAGACTTTTAACAGAAAGATATGACTTTTTCTGCAAATTAGTTTTAGAATACCTGGTTCATATTTTAGACTTTGGAAAAATGATGATCTCTGTTATTGATAGTTTATTCAAATTTTCAAAAATGTTGTGATCCATTGGTCCATGATTTTAGCTTTTCACATGGTCATAGGGGCGGACTAAGGCCTAGGCAACCTAGGCATGTGCCTAGGGCCCGTAATTTTTGGGGCCCGAAAATTAGATTTTTTATTTTTATTTTTATTTAACTGAAAAAAGGGATATTCCTAATCATTGCTGAAATGTATCCAAATTATGCTGAATCGTTGATTGATAAAATCCACAAGGGGTAACGAGCAGTCCCGTGCTTGCATTCACGCCCGCGAGTGTCAATGTATGTAAATACAATCGAGCATTGCATTTATCAAGCCTTTACTATAACTTTAAGCCTAGCAGAACTGTAAAAGGAAGTATTACAATTTAAGACTTTTATAAGTAAAGAAAATATTATTTTGCCTGTATCCATGAAGTCATTTATTTAGGAAAATAATATTAATCCAACATTCCATAATTTAAACATAATTCTGAGAATTTATTTAACCCTTCTAATAAGCAATGCAAGTGATGAAAGATCGTTCTCAATAATGGCTGGAATAAAAAAAAATTAAGATCCACATTAGTCCAACAAAAATTAAATAGTTTATCATTATTTTATATAGAAAAATAGCTATTAAATAACTCTATTAATTATGACAAACTAATTGATGAGTTTGCAGAATTAAAAGTGAAAGAAGGCAATATAACTAATCAATCTGGGTATATTTGTTTAAGTATTATTGTTTGTTTTAATAAATTATGTTTGCTTCATTTTTATACATGTATATTATTTTTTTCCTTTTTTTTCCTTGGAATCCAATAACTAAATAGAACTACATACTATATGCTTTAAAACCAAACTACCAAACACAAAGTATGTGTCATGACTGAGAAATAGACCAGGAATTACAATGTTGCCTAGGGCCCGCTTTAGCCTTAGTCTGCCACTGCATGGTCAAATAAATCAAATTATACCAAAACTTCTACATACTGACCAAGTTTTAGCTTTATGCTCCTTCTTTAATTAGGCTTGTTGTTGAACTTCACAGGAAGCATACAGTTTAAAATTCACTGTGTAAGTTTATATGAAGTTTTGTAAGATTTTGTGGCATCCTTAGATTGCGGTGCCCCTAGCTTTTTGGTATGCTATGCCACATACTTTGGGAATAACTGAAGTTTTAAGGTAAAATTTTAAAGTGTCTAAATTTTAGAAACTTGCATTCAAAAATTCTGCTGATCTTCTAAGATAAAAGAATTTTAGGATTTGTTTTTGTCAAAAAGTTACAAAAGTGATCAGGTCTCAAATAAAGTGACAAAAAGTAATTAAATCTGAAAAAAAAGTGACTCACCAACATACATATATACAATAAAAAGTTTAAGGTGTTAAAAGTTCATGAGAATATTTAATAAAAAACTGCTGCAGTGTAGAAATCTTACCAGTATTTTTATATTTTCTTCATTTTCTAAATATGCATCACAGAACATATGAGTTGAACCAAGGACAACAATTTTACCCCCTGATGTCTGAAATGAAAAAAATATTTTAAATTTAAAACAAAACACATGAAATTTTGAAACACTTTTAAGCTTTTAAATGTTTATCATTCATGTATATATAAAAATTTTACATGTACACAAATCCAATGTTGTTACAGTAACGTTCCTATTTTTCTAACCTATTCATTAGATATATTTTTTTATTCCCAGTTGCTTAATATTGTAGGTAAATAACAACATAGAAATGAAATTGAAGGGGTAATTATTGCCCATTTCTCGTGTATTTTTTAATGAATTTTATTAAAAGTCAATAATAAAAGGCTGTGCATTAAAATGTTATTAAAAATAAATGAACAATCATTGATTCTCTCTCCCTCTGCAACATTTTCTTTGTTTTCTTTTTACTAGTGAAGAATTATTTTTAAACTTTAAAGAAATTGGAACTGCATGTGATACGACAAAATTAGGTAATGTACTATATAAAATGTTGAAACATTGTATAACTATGAAGGTAATGAAAACTGTAAATATTATGTATCACGAAAAAATTAATGCACAGTAACTGCTTCAACTTAAACAATAAATTCTCTGCAAAAGAAATTGTTATAAAGTGAAAAGTATTTTCACTAAACTGATTTCACATAAAGGAACTTTATTATTAGTTTGTCATTTATTATAATTATAAATGTCACTAGGATTGATTTCATTCTCAGATAAAACCTGGATATTAATTTATATTAGATCATTATAATGTTCATTTTATGTTTTTAAATTTAAATTTTATAGAATTCGATAAAATAAAAAATGATTCCCACTTATTGGAACTTGCACTGAATGTTTCAAATATAAAATAAAACATTAATAATTCTTAAAACTATTGGCTTTCAGGCATATAGTTTAATACACTAAACTCCTGCAGATATTAAATTATAAATAAAATCTTGATAATTTTCAAAACGTTATATCTTCAAAGCATTAATTTTTTTTTTTATAATTATGTTCTAAAAAATAATAAATATCAGTATAAGTATCAAAACTTATAATCTCAGAAAATAAATCATAAAAAAATTTATCCTGCAAAATAAATTTTTTATGATTCATTTTCTTTTTTATAATTCTTTATGCATAATTGCATAAAACATTTATGCCTTTTTTAATTGCTTTTATTTACCTTCTTGTGAGTCAGCTGGAATTTTGTAATAAATTTTTAAATACCTTCCTAACTAGCTAAAAATCTGAAATTTTGCACATCAATTCATATTTGATAGCAATACAATATTTAATTATAAAAAATTAGATTGGATAAAAAAAATCAGTTTGCTAAATACAAAAATCTATTCTTCTTTTATACAATGGCTGTATATGCCTCTGTGGTATGGAGGTAATGTAAGTCACTACTGACCTGACTATGATAAGTTTCATTCATAGTTATTTGCAATGCATTTTTTTTACCAGCTTTAATTAAAACATTAATGGAATTTATTCTATGGGATAACATATGCTTTTGTCTGAAAACATGCTTAATGATTTTTAATTATATAAAAAAGATAATTAATGTATTTAAATAAATTATTACCATTGGCAATTTGTTAAAAAAACTAAAATTGTAAAAATCCTTTACGCAGGGCTGTAGCCAGAAATTATATTCGAAGGAGGACATTGTTCTTAATGATGGATACTTCAATAAAACTACAGATTTTCTTATGTATGTATACTCCTCATGGGTATCATAATACAATATGATTTTAAAATACCAAAATAATAAAAAATGATATAATGAACAAATTTATAGCCTTGAATTAGTAATGTAAGTAGTAGTAGTAGTAGTAGTAGTAGTAGTAGTAACTACACAATGAATTAAATAGTAAAACTAACACTGAAAATATATAAACTATACATGGTATTAAATTCTAATTTTTAAAATAGAAGTATAACTAAGGAAAAAGAATAATTTTGAAAGAAAATGAAAATTTTTTTAATTTCTTTCGATTGCACAACAATATTGTGAAGAGTTGCCCAAAGTGCTAGTCACTCTGTTCTAACATATCAAATCTAATTTCCCCTACTCCTTAACACAACGTCACTGTTCTAAGCCCACTGTTGTCTGTGCACAGCTAGTTAGATGACACACCCACACACATGGTCCACTTTCTTTCCATGAAACAGTCTTTTAGAATTTTGGAGGGGGATCAGTCCCCTAAATCCCTCCCCTTGGCAATGGCCTTGCCTTTAAGCATTAATATCCTACAATGTAAAGTCTACCCTTAATGAAAAAATAATAATTTACAAAATTTCAAATACATCATAATTGATTTAACAAAGTTTAAAAAATTATGGATTAAAACTGATTACAAAATTTGAGACTCCCATGACAGGAGAGCATGTTTCAACTTGTTCAGCTGTGTGGAGTGATTTTGCTGTATCATTTTCTGAGATGCCCCACCTTCTAGACAATTTCCTTTATCTATTCGATTGTTAGGCATTGCATGCTTGAGATGAGCTTCAACAGGCGTAATTTAAAACAAATTATGCAATTAAGCATAAAAAAGAAATCCTGCAATTAGAAAAGAATTGTATCAGTAAAATAACATGACTTACTGGGTGTTGAAAAAAGGCACAAACTGGACGGTTAAGCGGAAAAGAAACACTTCCACTAGATAGTACAGCAACTGCTGGCTTTGCAACATTTAAAGTAGCTCCATATGGGTAAAGAAAAGATAGTGCTCTATAACAATAGAATGTAACATTTTTAAAAGTGAAATACTAAACATATGAAAGTTTATATTACTAAGTTTCTAAATTTTATTACATACACATTACAATATGAATATAAACTATGTTTATCCAAATACTAAAATGAATTCTAAAAAAAAAAATTAATGGAATAGTCATATTTTAATCTAAATTTTATCATAATTTCATTTTAGGGCAGTATCTTTTTCCTACTGAAAATCAGTAACATCTCTTTGTCATTTTATTAATTCAAATCAAACAGCAAATCCTTTCTCATTGCATGTACTGTAAAGTATACATTAGTAGAATACTATTGTACAAGTAATGTACAACTAACTTTATATTAGTACAATATTACCTCTGACCAAGCAATATACTTTGCCTAGGTGTGATTTTATCAAGGACCAAACTACCTGATCAGACATATCAAAATGTTCAGATACATCATCAAATTTTGCCTTTCCATGCATTTTCTGTGAACATGTCTACAAACATCACTATTCTCTATATTAGGCAATAAACAATATAAACAGTTTTACTCTTGTATCACACAGGCATGAAGGACAAGCAGTGCTGTAATATTGTAAAAAGAGTGATTACATATTAGATATCAATTTAATAGGAAAATGAACTCAGTTTGGCCTTCACAGAATAAAAAGATTAATTTTTTCCTCTTCACAGTCAGTTTAGCATCACAATTTTTTACAACTCAGCTGCTTGACCTAGATTCTGGAAACAATAACAAGAGGTTAAGTAAATTTCATTGTTAATCTTCTGCATTTTCCCTAGAAGGTGTTAAATAAATTAATAATCAGCATAAATCTATCTAAACTCTTAAAAATCTTTGTTCAATTTTTTTTTTTATGAATTTAGAAGAATACTTCATCATTCTTCTAAAATGTAGCCACTACCTAGCTAAACAAAATTCATTCAAAATTGTAACCTCAGAAACACAGTCTATCATATGCCTTTAAAAATTTATATGAATATTTAAATATCATCTTCTTTTATGAAGAGAATTATTCAAACACAACAATTATTTTATTATAATTTTCTGATTTGAAAATAATCTTCTTATTTCTCCTTTTTTCTAAGTAGAGTTAATTATGGGTTTTCAGATTTTTCCCTATTACAACAGACAAATTTCAAGTTAAGTCTTTTCTAATATCCCTTATTAAATTTGAATTGCAGTTAAAAAGATATTTTAGTTGCCAATATAATTTAATACAAAAAAAAATAAACATTACAAGTTAGAAAGCCCCCATACTTTAGAATGCAGAAGTAAAGATATTTGTAGCAGAATCATTGTTCCTATAAGATAAAACAAAATGTTAGTTCACAATAATTGTATTAGTACTTTAATAGAAGGAGAAAACACTAACTGTGCATTGTTAGAATCTGCTAAGTTTTGACCTGGGATGCTCTTGCCAGCAGCTAAGCTAATTGATCTGTTGAGAACACCATTAGATACTAGCACTTCCTTTGGATGGTGATACTTGTGATACACTGTGCGTATAACAGCATCTATAAAATGTAAGAACAAATTTGATGTTACACACACACAAAAAAAATTTAAAATAGCAAAAAATAAAAGCAAAGTCAACATGAATAACAATATTATGACTAAGAGACCTGAGTAAAAATAAGCTTAGTTTTGTTTCAGCCACTAAACCTTTCTTGATTCCACACTGCAAAAGAAGCTTAATTATTGCTACTAAACAGCTTTTGGCTTTTAATTTCTACTAAATTAGTGCCCTTTTTAATTAGCTTTACTTTTATATATTTTATTATACTCTTGCACAAAAGATACTTCTTGCCTAATATTTACTACAATATTTAAGTAGATTATTATATAATTTAATTTTAGTATTAAACATAATATAAAGAAATATTCATTTCAACAATATCTACTGGAAAAAGGCTATATACTACTTTATTTGAGAGATAATACTGCTGAAAAATTCAAATATTTACATATAACATCCAATATGTTAAACTGTCGAAAAATTTCTTATGCCTTATGAAAACAATTTTCATTTTACAACTTAATTTAGCAACCAGCATTTTATATTTAAAAGTAAAATTTGAAGCAAACAAATTACAAAGATAAATTAATTTTTGAGTAAATAAATAGAAGTATTTTACCATTATTTACCATGATACCAAGTTCTTCTAACAGAAAATTAATGTTGGTCTGAAAACTCTTTTCACCTCCTTCTCCCATAGTTACAAAAATACTACCACCTTTGTCAACATATTCTCTTAGATGATTGATCTAAATAAAAAAAAAAGTTAAGATTGTGTATAATATAATTTAAATATATAGGTATGATCAAAATTCTAATAAATAAGCAAGCTACTCACTCTGGGGAACAATTTATAAATTTGTACATATAAAAAAGCCTAACTTCATTAAATACTCAATAATATATATATATATATATATATATATATATATATATATATATATATATATATATATGTATGTATGTAAGGAAAATTCTCAGAGGTTTTCAAAACTTAAATCAAGGGCTAAAAATTCCCACGTCATTTTGCATTCCCCTTTTTAACCCCTAACCTAAATTGACCACTGGGGCTACAGTTTGTGCCCTCAGCGAAGGGGCCTGATCAATTATAACTGTACATGGCCCTAGCAGATAATTTAGGAAATTTCCAAACAAAAAGGAGATACACAATGTCATTGGGCAGATATTTTCCCACAGATGTTGACCCAGGTGTTAAGGGTCTTGTACATAGAATTTCATGCTAGCTGACCCTTCCGTTTGTCCTGTCCCTATGATGAAGTGGGAACCCGTCCACCAACGTTATCTTAATAAAGGTCTTTAGCTTAAACAATATCATTTTTATGGCCATGACTGCAACCACCCATTGAGAAGTCTGTCTTATTACATATATATATATGATCAAAAAGTAAAATTACAAAGCCTGCAAATGTGTTCATTTTACTCCACATAACCAATGCACCCAACTTATAGTACAAACATTAGGTTATTTTTTGACACAGTCTACATCTCAGTTTTGTGAATTGAGTTCGAATGGTAAAAATACTGGTGCTCAGTCACATTGTAGCAAATTGTTTTACCTCCTTGTCTGAAGTGAATCATTGGACTTCTAGATGCTGTTTCACGCAAGGAAAATGGTGACAGTCACTTGAGGTAAGATCTGGGCAGTAGGGAGGTTTATTGATGATGTCTCAGCATTAGTTAATGGCAATTTCTCTATTAGTCACAAACTTTTGACACAATTCTATATCATGCTCATGAGACATTACAGTCTCCCCATAAATTTCTACCAGCTGTAGGTGAATTTGAGCTGCAATTATACATTTCGCCTATAGAAATAAGTGAGTGGATTTCCTTCTGAAACCTGTTTTCTAAGTGAGTCACCACTTGTGTTAACCTTACAACTAGTACAGCAGATGAAAATTCTGCACAGTTAATGAATATGTGCATTAAAATTTCTACACAATAGATCAAACTTCTGAAATATTTGCCTTGTAACCTTAGTTTAACATTACTCCTCATTATATGTGTCTATATATAAGTGGAAAAAGAGAAATAAGATTCTAAGTTTTAGCAAATAACATTAACAAGTAAAGCTAATATTGATGTGAAAGTATATTTGACAATAAACAATCATTTTAAAGTCATCTGATGCTTCCCTCAGTACTAAGGACAGCAATTGCAAAATGGAATGATGTAGGATTTATGTACCTAAAAATAAAAGCATTATTATACCAATTGCTGAGAGATAAGTAAAAGTTATAATGTACTACACACCAATGATGACTCCAGATAGTATAAAAATTAAATAGAAGACCATAAGTGCTACAGACTTCACCATATAATGGTTGAGAATTTTGTAATGAAGTGAAATGTTTTACAGATGCCAAAGTTTTGGGAAAAGGAGGGGGCTGTAATTGAGTTCCCCCTCCTATCCCAAATCTAAACCCTGGCAATGACCCTGGTATAATAGTTATTTTTAAATCTGTTTTTGTAGTAGCTACTTTACCTCCTGACAGACAGTGTTTTACCTCCTGACTCTGTTTAGAACATTAAAAAAATTATTGGATTTCTTATATGTCTATATGTATTCGTTAATGCAAATGTTTATTTTTATTTTTTGTTTTGATTTGCTTTTTGTGCAAGGGTTTGAACTTGTTTTATTTAATTTAATAATTTAAGAAAGTTAGGAAGAACAAAGTATAGATTCAATTCTTTAATAGTAAGAAAATATCACCTGTGATCATCAGAATAAGTTTACATTTATTGTAATGAACATGACACAATAAAAAAATTTAAACATATTGGAGTCTTTATATAAAGCAGTTGTTACTAAAAATAATGAAATTGTGATTAAAAGTATATTTAAAAAAATGTGAACATACTTCTGTAACAGTAAATTTTTCCCTGGGACCAGGTAGAACAAAGACTCCAGCTTTTGATAATAATTCAGGAGTTATATCACCTTGATTGCTAAAAAATTAAAGTTATATATACTAGAAAATTCCTAAAATTTATAAGAAATTTTTTTTAAATAATAATCTATCAAAATATGGAAATAATACAGTCTATAAAAAAGTAAGTTAATTCCTGACTTAGATTATAACTAATAAACACTATAATAAACAAAGTAAAATTTGCTGACTATGAAAATATCAAAAACATCTTGTTTAAAACAATTTATAATAATTTGTTTAAAACAATTATTTTAAACAAATTATTATATTAAATATCACACAAAAAAAACTTTAGATCTATAATGGCATTCTCCTAGCTGGATAAGTTAGAAGTAAATAAATAACATTAAGCATTCATTGCTTATATACATACATTAAGCATTCACTACTTATATACATACATTAAGCATTCATTGCTTATATACATACATTAAGCATTCATTGCTTATATACATACATTAAGCATTCATTGCTTATATACATACACTAAGCATTCATTGCTTATATACATTTAAATTAAACTTTTTAGTACATACAAGCATAAAATTTAGTTATTCATTTTAGCTGTTTCCAAGGTTGTATTAACCTGAGTATGCACCTATTTATAAATTTTCTTAAATTAAAAAAATCATGAATAATTTTTTCCAAACATTTAGACTTAACTTCTTTTGGATTTTTTTCCTCAATAGATTACAACAAACAAATACTGCAAAGTTTGTTATGCCTGAAAAAAATTAAACAAATTGAATTTCTATTGTATATAACACATGCTAAAGTATCTACAGGAACCACACTTATAAATTGTTTAGCTATTTAATTATTCGACTATTTTAAAGATAATTACTCATTTTTACCCAATATAATTAAAAAATTTTGAAACCATCGCTTTCCTAAAGTACAATAGCATAGCTTCTCCAAATTGTTCAAAATAAATGTAAAAAAAAACACATATTTGACATTTATAAGGTTTCATAGATAACATTTATAAACTAACTCAATTAAATACCAAAGAATTTCCAGTAGCTTAATAAATGAACTTAAGTTATTTATTTAGAATCTAATAGCAAAAAAAAAATGATATCTTAAAATGAACTATAATAAGTAATTTTATATAAGAACCAGTATATATTGTAGAAAAGTAAGGTATGAACCAGTAGACATCAAGAGAATAAGTATGAGCACAACAGATAATCACTCAGGATTACAGATCAGACATTGATACCAAGCCAGAGGGAAGTCTTTGTAAATCAATACTATGAAGATTCTCCTTTCATAAAATGTAGAAATTATATATGTTGAAGTTAACTAAAAACTCCTAGTAATATTATTCTTTGCAGCTAAATTTTGAAATTATCACCCACTCAATATCATTTTTTATTCCATGTTCTACTGTACTTTCAGTTGATCTTAATCAGGGTTGCCAGGTTTTTGATACATAGCAGTTTTAAACTATTGTGTCAAAAACCTCAAATGTCAGACTTTTAGTAATACTATAAATATTATTGATGTCTTCAACACAACACTTTATATATTAAAACACAAAAAAAGTGTGAAAAATTAATATAATTTTCTTTATTTTTAAAAAACATGATAAATTATCAGTCATATATTATAAACCATATATGCTGTCTAGAAAAGGGAAGGAGAGGAGAAAAATAATTTTACTATACATCCAGTGTATTTAAAACAATCTTGTAGTTATAACAAAAAAATTTTAAATTATCAATAAGCCTAAAATATAGGATATTTCTTAAAATTCCCCAATTACTTTTGAGAAACCATTAAACATGTTTTACTAAATTTCTACAATTGTATCCTGTAACTGATATTAAATTGATTATTATTAATGAACAACTAATAAAGTGATACTTTTTTTAATAATACCCATTTTAAAAATATAATTAATGTTAATTACATATTTAGTGAAACACAAAATAAAAATATTCTACACAATTAATTTACATGTAGTTCCTTATTCATTTATGTCTTAACTTTTGAACAATTTTTGGCTATTGACAGACTTATTTACCATCCTGTCAGAAATTAATGACACTTCTGTCATTGCTTTGAAGTGTAATGGTTTACTGTTTTATGAAAAAAATCACTAACAAAGACCATAATCTCGTGCTAAAAGCATATTCCAAATGGCTACTAACATCTATGTGCAGTAGGATTCAAAGCCACAAACTCCAATACCAAAGGGCAGTATAACTTAAACAATACAGAACTTATTAATGAAATAGTATGTAAAATACTTTAAATTATTCTACAATTATAATACACGTTCATTGTCAATAAATTAAGATTTATACCATGCAATATTTCATAACATTTCACAAACTACAAAAGCTCTAATTAAAATTAATAGATAATAAACATACTTATAAGTTTTATAACCTTCCATTTTCAATCGCCTTGAAAGTAACGAATAACCCTCACTGAGGGTAAACATTTCATTCTTGGATGCATTGTATATAATAACTTTGCTTCTAGATGAAAACTCATCATCAGACTGAAAGCAAAAAAGAAGTGATATTAATGTCTTAATAGTGCAAGATATAACTTTATACCAAACACAAATATTATGGTGGAATTCCAAATACAATATTTAGCAATTCTAAAAATTATTAGTAACATTTTAAACAACTTTTAACATTTAAACTTCATAAAACATATAATGCATATATCATGTCATTATCTCTTTTAAAAACTTTAAAGAGATGCAAAATTTTTATCTAATCTGAAGTTTTTATATAACACATTGGATGTACGCATGTATAAATATACTAGAGAATGAATATGATACTAAACAAGATATAAAAACAAACCTGATTTACAGTTGTTGGAGGCATCTTTCAGTTTCATATATTTACTATACACTAATTATACATTTTTATAAATATATTCATTATACAATTATCTGTCTACTAAAAATACGAATAAGATTTTACTTGTGACGATTAAAGGGAAAACAAAACATTTCATTTGTTTACAGTGAGGTTCGCAGTCATAGACTGTAGTTCGCAGTATGAAGTACGTGCTGATAATATGATGCCATAAAGGATTAGGCAATATTTCCAAAATTTATATAATTTTATAAACAATTTCTTTTTAAAATACGGAAAGAGTTTCATTTTTTCATAAAGCTAAAAATTTTTAGTAGTTACAATTCTTTATATGAATAATGATAACAAAAAAAAATTTCTTTTTCGTATTTACTTCTACTTGTACTCCACATCTCCATGTGTTTTACAAAAATTGTCAATAAAATGCACGTTGAAAGCGGAGGTTTGTATATAATTTTGTTTTTAACTTCCATATTAATATTTTTCTAATATCTATATGGTTCTACAGGTATCTAGTTATAAAGTATTGTTTCCTAAATGAACTCTGAATTTTAATTCATAAGATAATCTAAAATTTTCATCCAAAGTTAAATTAGCGTATATCAATCCGTCGATTATTTTTATTTGCTTAGTGTTAAATATATATTATTTTACCATATACTGTTATTATTTTTAGATATAATTATGCCCGTGAAGGGTAAACCGAAATCAGGCCGAGTATGGAAAAATGAAAAAAAGAAGTATGTAAATTACAATTTTTTTTCTCTCTGTTCAAAATATTGCTGCTGAAGCTTTTTGCTAATTAATACTTGTATGCTTGTAAATGTGATATATATTGACTTCATAAATTCTATACTGACATATGTTTAATTTTTTATTCTTTCTATGTCATGCAGATTTTCTTTACTTATGCTACAATTTTTCATGAAATTTAATAATGTCATAAACAATGTTAATATATATTTGGGTACATTGGAGTTTATGTAATATAATTTAAGGTTGTAAATTAGAATTCAAAATATCTGGTCATCTTTTTAAACCAAAATCATATCATTTTCTCTTGACCTACTATATATATAAAGGTAGCAATTTTTTTTTACTTTTTTTTATATAGTTATACATTGCTTGAGTTGTAGCATTTTTTCATAAAAAACTACCTTCAGACAATTACGTGAATATATTTTTGTACATAACTTTCAAAGGGGTTAATCTTTTAAAAAAAATTGGGGGGGGGGGCTAAACTAAAAGATTTTAATGTTTTTCTTTAAATTACATGTACAACAAGCATTGTATTTTCCTACAGAAAGAAGTCATTAAATATACTAATGTAACCATAAAAGAAATTTTTTCCAGAATTACATTTAGAAAACCTTTTAGGCTTTATCCTAAATGGTAATTGATAGATATACAGTACTTCCCTGTTTTGCCCGTATGCCGTACGGGCAATCTGATTTCTATATCGCTTGTACTGTTTCCTCTGTATTTTTTCCAATTTTAGTAATAAATTATTCGTATAGATGGTCAATAAATGATAGTTTGCAGTTTATTGTATTTTCTACTCTGATTGGTTCAAAAGCGCAGATTTTTTGCATGTTTTGTATCAGAAGATGATTTGTTATCTTTCAGTGTATAGCTTTCTGGTTATATTTTACTAACTACCTGATAATTTTATTGATGTAAGAGTTGAATAATATATTTTTACTTTTAAATAATGGATAATTCAGAGCGTATGGAGCTAATTTCTTGTGATTCGAACTGTGACTCGGAATCAGAAACTAAATTATCTGTAAATGATAGTAGCGAAAGTTTACTAGATGACCTGGATAGTAGTGACTCTGATAGTAGTACAGATGGAATCAGTCAAGCAAGACAATTTTTTTAAATTAATTGTGATAATCCTTCGGATCCACCTCCTAGATTTGCTTTCACTGGAATTCCAAAAATTAACTTGGATATTGATGATATTGATAAACTTCAGTTCTATGATGCTTTCATAGAAAAAAAGTTGTAATAAATGCTTAAAAATATTAGAAATGTTAATTTTAATAACATATCTTTACTTAAAAGTGTAAAATGAACAAAAAAAAAAATGTGACTTTTTTGACCGGATTCTGGAAAAAATGAAACTGTCTAAGGATTAAACCTTCTCAGAGCTGCTATTTTAATCAGGGAAATTTATGGGGGAGTATGAAAATGCATATTATTTAGACACAGTTGTTTGTCACAAAAAAATTAAATTTGATAAGACATGTACGGAATACTTTATGAGCAGAAAAATTTCTTTCAAGAAAGCAGAAGCCTATAAATGGAATTTGGATTTCATAAGGGATAAGTTTATACTTAAAAGATTTAAATCTATATGTATGAGGAAAATTTGTTTATACCTTATCATTTTTGAAGACCTTTACATTTTAAGAAATGTTATGTAGAGGTAAATGTGTCACCAAGTAAATGTATTGCAAGAATTAAATATTGCCCATAAATGTAATTTCTTTTTAGGTGTTAAACCACATAAATAATAACTTATTTTTAAAAGAAAATAATATATACACAGTTGCTTTTCCCTTATAAATAGAATAGAATAGAAAATATAGGCTTTCCTTAGGTAAATATCCTACTATCCTTTAGGATTGGAAAAAGTTCTGTATCATATTTTTACTTAATTATTTATTTTTTTTTTGGGGGGGGGGGTATATTATATAAATTTAGATATCTTTACTTATTTATATTTTATTTAACTTATTGATTACAATTATTATATTAGAATTAAAGTTAAGTTTAAAGTTGTTAATTTTTTAATTCACCGTGAGTACTAATGCATTCAAGGAAAGAAAATCTAGTGAATTTGTTGGTTATAAAACCAACAAATTACATGCCTTTTCATTAATAGAGCTAGATTTAAAAGAATGTTATTTTCTGACATGCTGTTGGGGAATACTGTCAATAAAAAAATAACTTCAAAAATTTGTGGTAACATTTCTGTATATGATTTGTTTCTTTATATTTATAAAAGATATGCATAATCAAATAATGTGTAATGTGTCAACTATTTTTTTAAAAGAAGTGAATATAATTTATGAATTAGATTTGAAGTCAGATAAATTTTAAATTGTGTTAATTGACTTTTTCTTCTTTATTTTAGATTCTCAAGTATGTGTCAAGTTAAACCTTTAAAATCTTCCTGGGAAAAAAAGCAAAAGATTCGTCAAGAAAGACTTGCAATGCTGATGCATGCGAGAGAAATAAAAGAGCAGCAACAAAGGGAGATAGAGGTTTTTATTAATTTTTTCTCTTTTTTTTTTCCCTTACAGAAAAGGTTAATCTTAGTTAATTTTTTATTTAATCAATTTTTACTATTATTTTTGAAGTTAGGGGAAGTTAAAACTTAGCTACTGAAAACAAAGTGAATTCCATGTCTTCCTATTATACTTACATAAGATATCTTTTAATTTTTTTTTTTAATTATCTCTAAATACGTTTAAAAATAACACATTTATTTCTTGTACTTGTATGTATTCTATTGAAAAATAACTTTATTACCTGAACCCTAGAAAATTATCCTGTACATGTTAAATGATGTTGCTATTGTTATGTCTGTAAGACATACATTTTTAAAAGTTTGTTTTAAAACAAAAATAGACAGATAATGCATGAATTTTGAATTTAAAAAATAATTTATTTCAAATGAAAGTTATTTCAGAATTTAGCAGTTTATCTTAATTACAAAAGTTAAATAATCCCCAAATCTACTGATTATAAATTTGACATTGTAGAAATTATTCATTATCAAACTTGTCCAAAATGCTTTTAATATCATATGATGTTAACATTGCTTACATATAACAAATGAAATAGGTATTATCTATGTAAATAAAGAAAACTGTTTGTGTGTGTACCTGTAAACACAATTATACTGGAAAGGTGAAAGTTAGATGTATGAAATTTGTAACAGGAATTCTTCATGACACCTGTAAAACTTCTCAGAGGCCATTTTTTGAAATTCCTTGGTGCAACAACAAAAATAATTGGTTGGGGGAGCTAATCTCTGATTGTGAGGCCAATTGCCCTATAATGTAAATTGTCTGTCTGATTAGAAATCTAATCCAGTATTTTATTTCATGCTTCTTTATATTTTTTTTTTTTAAGTAAAATTCTACAATTTGTTTCTGTTAGTTCTGTAGTCTTTGTACACCTTCAAAATCAAATTCTATTCTTTAATGATTTTGTTGATTTCCTTTCTTCTGCAGTGAAATAATTCAGATAACTTTCTTGCCAATTTGCCATTCTCATATTCAGACAGAACTTCAATGCTCTGCTCAAGATTTAGGAAAATGCATTTCGACATTGTTGCAACTCACAACACTGACCAACTGATGAAATGAAACTGGTGTGGATGACATTTTTGCTGTCAGAGTTGCAATTCTTCCTTAACTTTACCAATTGGAATTCCAAACAAAAGCCCTAGGACACCTTCAACGCTTGATTGTCTAGTAGTTCCCTCAGTTTCTATAAAAGGTGCAATAGGGATTCCCTGTTAGAAGGGTGTGGGGAGAATACAAAAGAGATAACAGATTTATTATTTCTTAGACAGGGGGGGGGGCTCAAGAATGGACTTCTCAAGTTATTCCTTTGTCTTATATCTGACCATAAACCTGACCTTGAGTTTTTTTCACTCAAAATTAAAGCATGGAGTGAGTAGAATTTTCCGAAAAATGAAAGGGGCAATCCCAGTTGGTGACCATTTAGAGGGGGTCGGGAGACCACTGATACATGTTATTTTATAATGTTATGAGTCAAAAAATCCATGCCATGAGAAATTGGTCGTTTAGAAGGGTGGCCGCTCAGAGAAATTTCACTGTATATATTCATTCGTTTATTTATTTTTGAAAGACTTTTAAAGTATTTAAAATCTTTTACATAGCTTAATTCATGTGATGGTGTAAAAATATGCTTTAAAGTTGCATACGTTTAGATTTTTTTACCAAGAATAGTTTGATTTTTCTCATTTTTCTTAGTAAAATATCTTAGTATATGATCTTTCTATACTGTAGAAAGGGTCTTAGATTGCTGTTGTACCTGATAAATAAGTTTTTATTAATATTTTAATACCTAATTATATAAAAAAATATGTGTCTGTGTTTTGCAATATAATTAATCTTGAAAAGTAAAATAAGTTTTAAATTATTTTTCAAGGTAATAAATTTTAATTCCTTTTCATGCAGCTTCGTAAACAAAGAAGGCGAGAAAAACTTGAACGAAAGCGAGAAAATGAGAGAAAAGCAGAAATTGTGCAAGTGGTAGGTGTTTTTATGTATAAATTTTTTATATATTATTTGCAGTTTTGTTACATGATTTTTAATGTACTTAGATCTTGATAATTTCACCCAGTTCTTCATGTAGTATTAAATCCTTAAAAGTTATTTATTTTTATTTTAATGACTACTGTATAAATTTGATTTTTAAAAAGTACATAAAAATTGCTTGCTGGTTTTTATTTTTATTTACTTATTTATTTTGTGTGTGTGAGTCTTTCGGCATTTGTTTATTTAATTTCATTCTCTATCTTAAATTTAATTGATTTTGAATCTGAACCTTTCTCAGCTTCTCCTTTTAATTTCACTTCTGCTACCAATTTTTTGGATATTGCATCTTTCAGCTATCTCGCTAACACAATTATTTTTCTTAATTGTGTTGTTCTTGCCTGATATCTTTTTTTGTCTTTTAAAATTTATCAAAATAACATGAAAAATGAAATAAAATTTTATAAAAACAAATATCCTTTTATTCCTTTTACTTTATTTTCCCATACGTGGAGTTTTGTTTATGAATCATGTTCATATTTAACTTACTATTTGCAAATTCTTTGTTCTAAAAATTGTTTGAGTTTTTTGTTCTTTCTGGCCCTACTAGTTGGCACCAGAGAACTAGTTTGTGCAAATTGCTTCCAGTTGCATGCATTTAGTGAATGTATGTTTCTAAACTGTTTGCTATGTGTCAAAGCCCAGATACAGCCTAGCCGAATGATGGCAAATGGTTAAGGTGCTGGCCTTCGGAACCAGAGTTTGTGGGTTCGAATCCCACATTGGTATGGATGTTCATAGCCATTTGGAATCGGCTTTAAGCTGTTGGTCCCAGCAAGGCCATAGTCAAGGAGGGGGGATTTAGGGGACCGATCCCCCTCTGAAATTCTAAAAGGCTGTTTCGTGGAAAGAAAATAGACTGTGTGTGTGTCATCTGCCTAGCTGTGCATAGACAAAAGTAGGCTTAGAACCGTGCTTTTGAGTTAAGGAGTATGTGCAAATTCTATTCGACATGTAAGAGCAAGTTGACTAACACTTTTGGCAATTCATCACAATATTGTTGCACAATTAGAAGAAATTGTGAAAAATTTTTGGCCAAAATTTCAAAAATAGCATATTTTATAATATACAAATAAAAGTTTGAGCATTCTCATTTTTCAAAATTATTCTCTTTCTTTAGTTATACTTCTGCTTTAAAAATTAGAATTTAATACTATGTATAGTTTATATATTTTCAATGTTTATTATAATATTAAATTCATTGTGTAATTACTACATTACTCATTCAAGGCTATAAATTTGTTCAATATATCATTTTTTAATTATTTTGACATTTTAAAATCCCATTGTATTATGATACTCATTAGGAGTATACATACATACGAGAACCTGTAGTTTTATTGAAGTATTTACAAACAACGTCTCCCTCCAAATATAATTTCTGGCTACAGCCTTGGGTCCCGGTCTCATTAGCCGTTGGGTAGACCATAGCACTCCAAACCAAACCAGATACAGCCTAATTAACTTTTCAATTAGGTAATATTTTGTTACTCACAGCTTTGATTTGCGAACTTATACCTCATACTCCTTATTGTTTAATTGTTTCAGTCAGTATTGCAAGTGTACAAAATTTCTTGTTTGGTAAATTTACACTGATGCTCCAAATTCGTGTTTTGATCTTTTAACCCATCCACCGGCCACCCTCCTCACCTTTTTCCGTTTCAAAACAGTCACCCGTTTTGTAAATTCCAGACGTAATTTACCGTATCATACTAGAGTTGACGGTTTAAAAGTTATCAGGCTACTTTTAAGTTATTTTCCCTGCAAGGTAAAGGAGTTCCGTTACTCAAAATTAGTTTCTTTCATTTATTATCGCTTTGCAATATTTTTTTCCCTCAAAGTGTGCGATACGAGTTATACTATTGCGAACGAGAAGGGGTCGAAGGTCCGTTTTTGAACAGGAATTCGCTGTCGAACCCCCGTCAACGCATCCGTTCAGTGGGTTAATTCAAAGGTTAAAGTGATGAACTGCATATCACTAGGTACTCCATAAAAACCATTACCTTAACCTTGTGTGTGTGTGTTTTAATACTAAGAATTGAGTTTTCCACCTTAAAACCAACTATTTTATGTTATTTATTTTGTTCTATAAAACTCAATCAGAAGGATACCAATATATATAACATCTGTACAAATAAAGTATTTTAAAAATCAAACCATCCTTATATTGTTATATTATATGCTTCTGATTATACCCTTTATTTTAGCATGCAGCTTGCTTACTTCATGTTTGAAAGCAATTTTTTCATTAGATTTTCTACGAACTAAAATGATTAGGATTTTGCTCTATGATATGAAGTCTGTTCTATCCCCTATATTAAAACTCACATGGAACGATTAGTAAAATATGAAAAAAAAAACTAAATATATAATTATGAAAGTACCAAAAGAAACATCATTAAAATATAGCATTTTATAACAAAACATATCTGCGATTGAATCAAAAATAATTCTGAAATGAACAAGCCAAGCTGTACTTGATAAGAGTATAAACTTTAGTGCTAAAAGAAACTGACAAAACAGATTGTAAAACTATATGAATTAGAAGTTTATATAAGGGGCACATCCCACTATGTGATTGAAATTAATTGACACTGTCTAAAGACATGTAGCTGTTTCTTGTTTCCTATCTTATTAATATGTATCCTTAATGTGGTTATGTGAGTTGTTTACTTATTGTAAAGTGATAATTAGATATAATTTTGCCTGTAATCCTTGCTCAATTATTTCCACAAAACTGTCCTAAACTAAAAGAATTAATTATATATATATATATATATATATATATATATATATATATATCTTTAAACTGCTACTACTGCTGTATGTATTTTTTATAAATTACTATACACAAAAATCTCTACATAATGATATCCAAACTGCCTTTGCAACTTTGCAATATGTGTAAATTTTTTAACTTTAAAGTTTGTTTAATAATAATCATGTTCATCTAATGTAACAATAAATGCAGAGGTCATACTTGTTTTCAAAATCTTGAAATGTTATTTGCATTTTATTTTTGTGGCATGCTCTTCAAATAGTAGCCGCAACTTTTTGAGTTAGTAAATCTCTTGTATTAAAATTTTTTCAGCATCCATTTTGTGTGTCCCTCTAATGTTTCTATTATTTTTTTTTTCTCTTTAATATCAAGTTTTCAAAAAACATTGTAATGTGTGAAGCTGTATATGCATTCAAAATGAAATGCTATGGGGATAGGGACTCAATTTTTCAATAAGTGATTAATTGTTATTATTTTTGTTTGTTTAAACTAAAATATTAGAGAGAATAAATTAATGTTATAATTCACCTTTTTTAAAATACATAATTCAATATAGCACTAAATTGTTATCTGTACAAATGGTAATGCTTTATCAAGGTTTGATAATGTATATAGTTTATATATATTAAAAATTTTTAATTATTAATTATACTGTTGTAAAGGGATTTGCATTTTTTAATATAATGGAATAAATGTAAAATAAAAGCTATTCGATTATAAACATTTTACCTGTATTTATCTTGTTTTCATATTATCTACAGTTGAAGTGGTGTGATGCTTTCATTTGAACTTAAACTGAAATTATTTTGTGTATCTATTTTTAGATAAGGAATACTCGAAAAATTAAAAGAATGTCCAAGAAGCAGCTGAGGACAATAGAGAAGAGAGATACAAATCCTACACCATCATAATAACTGCGCTGTACATTCCTTGTTGTAAATTATAAAAGATTTTTGAAGTACACTTCATTGTTTCATTCATTTTCACTTCATATTGTCCTAGAATATAAATTACACTTGAGATTACCATTTTTATTTTAATAATGACAATCTGAAACAAGGTTATAAATTCTGATGGGCTTTTTTTTTTCCTGAGTGTAAGAGAGCTGTGTAATCAGTAATTATTAACTTAAATGTGTCACTCTTTAAAGATTAAGTTTTAAAAATTGAATGAAATAGAAAGTAAGTGTTGGTCAAACTTCATCATCTAATCTTTCAATAACTGAATGATAAAAGTTTAAGAAAAGCCAAGAGCACAAAAATAAAAAATAGAAGTAAGTATTTGTTTCATAGATAATTGTAGTACTGCAGTGTGGATATGAAAATAGCTTAATTGTCTCTGCCCTGAAGAGCCAAATGGGTAGTGCTGCCTTTTTGTTACTAGAATTTGTAGATTTGAATCCCTTTACTGGTATGGATCTGTACCATTAGCTCGTTAGAATCAGCTTTAAGCAGTAAATCCAGGTATAATAAGTCTTTGTGGTACAGAATACTGACTGTAAAGTTCCAAACCACTATACAGTCTTTGCATTGAAGAAGTAGCTAAATTATAAAACTACTGTTTGCTTCTAAATTTTACTTGATTTGTGTTCTTATTTACTTTGATTCTACTTTTATTTCTTTTTGCGATATTTTAACCTGTAAATTTTATCCTCTCTTACAATTGGACAAATGAGTAGCATGCTGTCTATCAGTATCAAAATGCTTTATTGAATTCTACTACTGGCATGGATGTTTTAAACCCTTTTAGGATTGGCCTGAAGAAAGGTCCTTGTAATTTTTTGCAGGGTCCAAGCAAACCACCAGACTTGACCTGCCATTTCGAAAGGTAGTGTTTGGAAACTTAGAGGACTGGAACCATGAACCTATTTTATTTTCCCCAGTCGCCATTGATGAATACGGTGGATCTTTGATGGACTTGATTCCGCTATGAAATTGCTGCCCTTGCTAACAAGCTAACTTTTTTAATAGATATAGCGATTTGTCATTATTTCAGTGAACGTACTTGCCAATAAAGTAAATACAGTGATGTTGCGGCTGCGCCAAACTGTACTAATTTCCTATATCTGCACCTCGCTGCTCCAGAAGCGGCAAAAATTGCACCGAAACTACGCCATTTTACAATTTTTTACAGTTTTCGCATGTTTAGTAATTACGTTAGTTCTACTTCAGATGAATTTTTTCTGCCGAAAGTCACCGAATACTAGATTTTGGGGTGAATATTTCATATTTATTTTCCCTACTTTGTCGGATAAAAGTACATGAAACAAGAAGAAAGAATTTCATCCTTCAGACATGCTGCTACTCTTTCGTACTACAGACTTAGATTGACAAAACAATCTAATTAAAAGGGAAAATTGTGCCCAATGAAAAGAGATACATTTATAGCATGTACAGCGATAGAAATTTTCAGCTTTTTGGTGGAGTCCTGCCTCTTGATTTCTACAGCCGATTTCTGTACCTTTTTTATGCAAATTTTAGTGCGTCTGTGGCAATTTCCAATTCTTCTAGAAAATTCTGCTTTTTAAAAAATTTCCTTGCTATTTGTAAATTTTTTGAAATTGGAAAGAAATTCGCATATTGGTGAGACTATCATCCCTTGATATCAGATTTTCTTCTTCTGGGGACCAATAGTCTTCCCGATTGCCGATTGTTCCTGTAACGTAATGTTAGCAGCTTATTAAAAAGGGTAATCAGATCGGGAAAATATGAAAATTCACCAATATAGAATATTCAGATTTTTTTTTTTTTTTTAAAGCCAATTTACAATTTTCTAGTAATTTTCCAACTTTGGTTTTTACTTCTAATACTTTGTTATAATCTTTTATATGATTTTACTAATCAATTACACCCAAATGTATGTATATTGCATATACAAAACCAACAAACCATATCAGCAATTATTGAATATTTGGTTGTTCCAAATGCTATCAACCAATCATTCTAAATTATTTGGTAGACTCCTCAAAAACTGAAGTTTATTTTTTAATTGTTACTTTAACTGCTACAGAAGCATTATACAGTCGAACTTCAATAACTCTAAGTCCCAGGGGACCCCAAAAAATATTCGACCTATCCGAAGTTCGAGTTATTGAAGCTACCTACCATTCCTCTCAACTGGCACTGGGTCGACATGGTTTAAATGGTTTGATATGAGCCATAATACTATAGTTGTACGCATTTAAATTTTTTAATAGCCTATGTTATAAATAACAAGAGAAGAAGAATGGGTTCAAAAGGTTTAAAACTCAAGAAATTTGGCCTCATTACATATTAATTAGTATACATACCATGTAAATCTCATTTCAAAAAAGCAATTTTTTTAAGGTTGTTGACACTCACAGTCACCTAATTTTTTAACACAGTTAAATAGGATGCTGACTGTACCTTCGGTGGTCTCCAGGTATTGTTGTAAGATGTGAATAGCGTCCTGTGCTTCCTCGTGACCTTCGAGAACGAAGGTTATCGTAGGTCATGAATGGACTGGCATTGTTTGACCAGAAGTTTCGAACAGAATTGTGTTTTTTACCGGGAAAATCTATCACAAAAACTTCGACTTAGAAGATGTTTACTTCGTGTTATCGAGACAGTTTTTTTTTTTTTTTTTTAAAGAAAAGTATAGAAATGATTCGGGATTTGATTAAAAGTTCGAGTTAGCGGATTATTCGACTTACAGGAAGTCGAGTTATCGAAGTTCGACTGTATCCTGCTCCAAATCAACATTTTTACTGCTACGAAAATGCTTTCTCCCGATACAAATTTTAAGTTTTGTTGCTACGAAATGCTTGAAGGGGCGCAACATCCCTGTAAATATGTGCGAGGCCCAAAAAAATAAGACCTCGATTCAAGTGACAAAATTATTGGTAGCAGAAGCAGATGCTTCATAATTTCAGAGGACTGTTTATAGGGTTTCCATCTACCTTCACTAATAAAAATCGTATCTAGAATCCGAACAATTCTTCAACTATTCCTAAAACGGGACGCTACATGCGTTAATGGATTAATATGGGTTATTTTTCTGCAATACAGTGTTACATTTACAGATTATCTGTAGCGATGCGTTATCTAGAAACAAGTCATTAAAGGCATTTTATTTTCTTCGCGTCTTTTTCCGACTACAGGAAATCCGGAAACAAATATCCGACTTTACTTATCTCTCCGCGATCGTTATCTCTTCTGGGGGGGTCAAAGGTACAAGTTAGCCTTAAAGAAGCAACAGATGGAAGGGATTCAGTGTTAGTGCGAACTTCAAGATGGCTGCTACTCAAGATTTCAAGCTGCTTATTCATGCGGCTAAGCAAGTCGTCCAGGTTGTCAAAAATGGAGAAAAGATTGTCACTGGGAACAGCATGAAGCAAGTAGCTGTTTTAGAAGGAAGCGAGAATAGTGGATACAGTATCGTCGTTTCCAGGTAGTATAGTACCTGTCGCTGTACATTCTGGAGTTAACAATTCTGTACTCACATAAGCCGAAAGATGGTATATTGTAGGGGGTAGGCAGACTTGCGAGAGAGAGAGGAGTCAAGTTGTCCATTAAACAGCATAACGAAAGTATTAAAGAACCATTTATACGTACATGATATTGATATAATTCGTAGTGGTATTAGTCGGAAGAGCCACATACGGTTTACCGACCTTGGTATAGAACAATAGCTCAGGCACGGAGAGAGCTCAAGCCCCTCCCAAGTGTTAGAGTTTTCATTCTTTTACTTTCATGTGTACAGTAATCATACAGTTTTAATTTTCTTTAATTTTTTTTTTTTTTTTTTTTTTTTTTTTTTTTTTTTTTTTTTTTAATAGGAATAACTGATTACCATGTTGGCAATAGGATATTTTTAGTTACGTTTGTTTTTTTTTTTTTTGTGGTCATAAACGTAAAGAAAAAAAATCAACTAATTGGGGTGTCAGTGATAATACTAATATTGTCCAGTGTTTTGCTCTTAACACATTGTGTGCACATTTCGCAAATTGTACCGAGAGTGGTCGTTTTGCGCGTAAATTTAGTTATTCAGTTAAATCTCAATAGATCAAAAATTATTTAATTTTTTAACCAACTTTTCGTATTTTATATTGAAATATATAAACATACATAAATTACACGAAACATCTGATAATGCGTCAGCGAAGATTTCATCATAATTATCTTTGTTAAATTCAATCATTTTGGCAAGAATAAATAAAAAGTTAATCTTTAATCAACCTCTCCGTTTTGTGGTTCCGCATTGACTGATGTAAAAACTAATTTTTATTTGCCTAAATTTTTCCAGAATCAATGTAGTAGACAAGAACATTCGGCTTCGTTTTCCTGCATATACCGTTATTTTTGTGCCCACAAACAAAACATGTTGTTACCCGTGGTAGTACGTGTCCCGCGCTCAAGTATCAATCCTCAGAAAACGTAATAGTACGTATCCCGCATACAATGTGTTAACATCAGAACCATGTGGTAGGTTTATTTTATTTTTATTTTTTTTTTTTTCAGTATGATGCAAGTCTTCAAAATGCCGCTCTTTAAATGTTTTAATTTTCTATGCTTAAGCCGCCTGATGCGGTGGTTTTCTACATCGTAGCATGGTACGATACTAAAGAACGTGTTTTAGTGTATAACAAATTCAAGCATAGATCTTGGAGTAAAAAATAACTATAGCGGTGACAGAGATGGACCCCTGTCCTCGGCGGCAAATTTTAAAGGCGGTAATGTGTCTCGAATTCGTTAAATACTTTATTAATAGGGAGAAAATTGTATAAAAATGTGTTAAAAAATATTTTTATGGCCTGAAATATAATTGCTTTACATTATGTTCTATTAATTTCCTTGAAATACCAAACCAGTGATTATATTATTGTTTTTACAATAGATGAATCGAGTAATGCCTTAGAATGTATATCTAATTTAATAAGTGCCAACAGCAATTTCAAATTTTTAAGAACAGATATGATTAAAAATATGCCGTTACAAATGTCTTGACACATTGTGTGCGGGTACATTGAGCAGCAGAATTGTACCGGGAGTAAATTTAGTTATTCAGTTAAACCTCAATAGATCTAAAATTATTTCATTTTTTCACCAACTTTTCGTATGTTATATTGAAATATATAAACAAATATGTAACTAGACAAGTAAACAAATATATATATATATATATATATATATATATATATATATATAATATAAATATACATATATATAATATCATTTTCGAAAGGATAAATAAAAAGTTAATTTTAAATCTAAATTGATTTTTTAATCAACCTTCCCGTTCTATGGTACCGCATCGACTGATGTAAAAACTAGTTTTTATTTCTCTAAATTTTTCCAGAATCTATTTAGTAGACAAGAATATTCGGCTTCGTTTTCCTGTATGTACCGTTATTTTTGTACCCACAAACAAACCGTGTTGTTACCCGTGGTAGTATGTGACCCGCGCTCAAGTATCAATCGTCAGAAAACGTACTAGTACGTGTCCTACATACAGTGTGTTAATTTCTAAATTTCAGTACAAAAGCGTTTAAATTTCTTAAGTTGTAGAACTCTCCCTTAACTGTTCAATTTGGATACTAACCGCATCCAGGCAGAAATTTTGACTTCGCTCCTGGTATAGTGGTCTATAATAAAGACGTGTTGTGTTGTACTTGTTAAATAATTAAAGGGGGAAAGATTTATTTAAAATAATATTGACACAAACATATAAATAATAAAAACGATAGAATTAATGTTGAACTTATGGGCCAATTTATTTGTCGGTATAAACCATTTGGTTAAGGAGCATCATCAATTAGATTTCAGATTTTCCCCTTTTGTTAATCGGTTTATCATCCCTCAACAATACGAATTTTATTTTCTTCATTCAGGGACGGAAATATTTACGACATTGGACCAGATACCGTAATAGCAGCAAAATACAAAAATGCCACATTTGAAAATCAAATTGATGCAACTGGAAAATGTATTTTACCTGGTAAGTGTGGATGTTACTTTGCATTTTACTTAAAATATAAATTATTACCAAACGAGATAAAATAATAAGTTTATCTGTAAATTTTACTCAGTGGGTTCTAATAATGAATGTCATTTATTAACGGACCATACATGGTTCATTATTTATTAACATTGTGTACCTTATTGTTGAACAGTAATGAACAATAGCACATAAAGTTTTTATCCTTTGTAACACCCATGAACTTCTTTAATGCTACTAAAAGCAACTAATATTCTCCCTCTAAAGTTCTTAATGGATTGAAATTAAGTCCTGCAATTTAACTTTAAATGTGTTATTTTAATTCGTAAAAAGGAAGACTTTCAGGAACATTCAATACAGTACTTGTTGTTGGGATTATCCATTTCGTCATATTACACTGAGACAGGGCAGTAGCCAGAAATTATTTTCGGAGGGGGACCTACGGAAAAGAAATTTATTTTTGTGAATAACACTTCAGTAAAATTACAGGTTTTCTTATGTTAATAATATTCTTAACATGTAAAAATGTTTTTGTGAAATCTATAATTATATTTATATTAGTAAAACACCGAAAACTTTTTACTTTTATTCGTTTAAATTTCGTTCTCGTTTAGCTATATACCAAAATCTAGTCTGATGAGTTGAAGCTATTTTATAAGGTAGAAACTGCTCCATGGGGAGTATCACCATGGAGCACCCTGGACAGGAAGACGATATACAATAGATTACGGAAAATGAGCTGCCCCCGTATTTTGAGGCGAATGAACATGGAGAGGGTTAGAGAAAGTCTTCTGCCACCTCCCAAACATTTATAGCCGAAGCGTTTTATTTCTAAGAACATTGTTTTCTATGCACAGCTAGGCAGATTATTCTTGTTCCACTTCTCTTGACTGCCCACTTCTAACTCTCAGCTCTCAGCCTTCAGCTCTCACTCCGTTTCCAAAAACTTCACCTAGGTCCCAACGCCCCTCCTTTTCTTGTCATCCAATCCCTTCTCTTTAGGAAAATTTTCCCACATCAAATGCCCTTCGGGAGTGCAGGTGGGCTCATTAAAGTAGCCCCCTTTTTGTTCAAGCTGACATTACATTTTAGCCCCTGCTCCCATAATTCACGCTTACAGTTCTGTGCGAGCTTGACCGTTATGCTGCCATTCCGTGAAGTATCCTCTCTGCAGGGGTCCCTAAACTTGACGTAAATAATTGGGGTCTTAAATTTGTCAGGGAAAATCCTCTCACGGCTATGCATGCACGTGCAACTCACCGTGAGAAAGTACCTCGGTACACTTATGTTAATAATATTCTTAACATGTAAAAATGTTTTTGTGAAATCTATAATTATATTTATATTAGTAAAACACCGAAAACTTTTTACTTTTATTGGTTTAAATTTCGTTCTCATTTAGCTATATACCAAAATCTAGTCTGATGAGTTGAAGCTGCTCCATGGAGAGTATCACCATGGAGCACCCTGGACAGGAAGACGATATACAATAGATTACGGAAAATGAGCGGCCCCCGTATTTTGAGGCGAATGAACATGGAGAGGGTTAGAGAGAGTCTGCTGCCACCTCCCAAACATTTATAGCCGAAGCGTTTTATTTCTAAGAACACTGTTTTCTATGCACAGCTAGGCAGATTACACACCCACGCAAATGGTCCATTTTCTTTCTAAGAAATAGTCTTTTAGAATATTTTTTGGGGGGACCGGTCCCCTAAATCCCCCCTTGCCTACGGCTTTGCACTGAGATACTTAAAAGACTGGAATTTTATACGCTACTTTGCAGTAAAATGATCTGGTGTAAAATAATGATACAAAGAATTCGCTGAGAATCTATCAGGTGAATAATAACAACATTCTAGTTTGGGCAAAATATCAACACCAGAGGTAAGTAAAAACTTTCAACCTAAGTGATGGTGTGAAAGTAGAGAATGAAGTCATTAGAAGCTGTGTGATCACTTGAACACTGGGCTTGTATCATATTTGTGTAGCAAGACTGAGGTGGTGGATTAGATTCCGTGTGATACAATCCTATAGTGTAATATTTTTTTCTTAAAACTCACAGCAGTAGCAGAATGAAAGAGAGTAGCACTGGAGTCCATAATGTGGAATTTGAGACACGTGGTACCTCGAGGATGTTTATAGTATGAGATACAGTATAATACATCTTTTCCTGAATTTAAAGATCCGGACCAATGTTTCCCAAACTTAAACACTTTTGAACTTATTATATACATGGGTTTCATTAATGTTAGCATTCTGATTGCTTATTTCACACTGCTGTCACGTGAAGGCTGTCCAGAGAGGCTTCGTTGTTTTAATTCAGTTATTGACAATGGAAGGCATGGTAGTCACAACGTACCTGCTTATAAATTAACAATCTGCCTTATAGCCATATGGTTTCTTCAAACAGTGGGAACTAACTACTGCAGCTATTTTGTATTGAATTAAACTGTCATTTTAATACCCGTGGAATAATAGAGTGATTATCAAGAAATGTATTTTTTCTGGGTGACCATCCCCAATTCTTCGGTACAGCTGCATGTGAATCTTGTTATTTTCTTACAGGTCTGGTGGATGCACACACTCACCCTGTGTGGGCTGGGGACAGAGTAAATGAGTTTTCGATGAAAGTAAGTTTGCTTTATTTTCAGCCGTACATTATGATCGATATATAATATTTGTATTTTTTTTTCTACCCGAACACCTGGGTCAGAATTTCATCGACATTCTTGTTTTTAACTTTTTGGAGTCCGCTTTAAGCATTAAGTCGGGGTCTAATTAAGGCGTATGAAGCAAAACCTTGTTTCTTTAAATAAACCAAGGGAACTGCATATTCATTTATGAATACAGTGACTGAAATTACACCACGTCTACTTATGGCTTTGCTGAGTCTAAGCAATGAAATAAATTTCCAGATCGTGAGCTATTTTCGTGGATTTTGAACCACACGTTCCGCAACCGAAAGCCAAACCCTAAACCTTACCTTTTCAATTTTTTTTTTTTTTTTTTTTTTTTTTTTTTTTTAGTATACATGCAGGTTAGCTTAGGAGCTCAACAGTTTAATGTTTTGAAACACAAGAGCTTATGAGACCGGGACCTACTACTTAATCCCTTTCTGAAAGTCTATGGACATCCATGCCAACAGTGGAATCTGTGAGCTCCGGTATCGAAGAGCAGCGCCCTATTATTCGACCGTTGTTCGGATCAAGTAAACAAATACAGACGCACATATATTAATGAATATATCACTTTTTGGCTCAACTACATTAGGAAAATGAAGGATAAAAATGTGCAACGAAATTTTTACCAATAACTTTTGACCTTTGTTTAAAATGACATAATTGATAAAAAAAATCTTCTTCTCAATAAAAAGTATTAAAGAAAATCTGGAGAGATCAGGGGAGCTTTCTCCCAGCTCTCTCCAGATTTGAATATATATTGATCTTCGATTATTAAAATAATACCTTAAATCTAATATGTAATTAATATGGCCGTAATATCTTAAATCTAAGATATTAGGACTTCCAAAAGTAAAGGAAGTATAAAATTCATGCACTGTCGTAGTTGCTTAAATATAAATATACTAGCATATAGCCCATCGTATGATGGAATCAGTAAAAATTTTAATTTTCCAGAATTGTAAAGAACCCTATAAGGCAGGTAAAAAAAAAAAAATGGTTTGTTTTTTGGCTGCGAATTATCTGGCGCACGCTCAATAATTTGTTTATCTTTACTGACCGCATGTTAGTTGCCAACTTTAATTTATGTTGTCATATTACATGATGCGATGGACAGCAGACGCTTTAATATTGACAGCGATTATTTGGAGGTATATATGAATGATGTCTAAAATTGAGTTAATCGATTTCAAACCTTGTGGTTATGTATAAAAACACACAAACGAACAAACTTCTTAATTTTTAAAGATATATAACTTAAACACTGGATATTTATCAGTCCGTGAAATAGACTCCTAGACTTTTATGAAAAGAATTGGTTGGAAAAACAAAATTCAGCAGGAGGAGGAATTAGTTTTTTTTTTTCATTTTTGTATATTCTTACGAGTACTCCACTTATACGTGTGGCTGGCCTAGACGCTCAGTCGGCCTCATCTCTACATAATCTTCTTTTTTTCCTGCTGAATTTTGTTTGTTCTGATATAAATAAAGGTGTAAATAGGAAATAAAATGCTATTTAGGCCATCATGCCAAAGTTACCATATTCGATCAAAGATTTTGCCAACATAGCGTCTTGATCTAAAAAAGAAAATTGGTGTTCGAACTGGTGCAGGAGAAATTAAGCTCCACACTCCTTCTTCCTTGCTCTCTCTCTGAGGGGGCCCGCAGATCTCCCGAAAAAGTTCGTTGGACAGCGTTGCCTGGGCCAAAGATGGCTACTCCGCGGTTAGCAACCCCTCTTGACCAATGGGGTCGAAGGAGGGTCACTCACTTCGCTTTCGCCTCTAGGTCAGTTTCGCGCTGGCGTTGTTGAACTGTAACTCTTTGTTACACAGCCTTGTATTGGCATAAAGGGATATAGTGACTATATTGCCAGCTGCGTTAGAAAAAAAAAGAGGTTCTAATTCGAATATTTCCGTGAGATTTGTTTTAAACAATTCAGAATGTTCAAAAATTTTAAAAATGTACTTAAAAAAATTCGAATTTTTGAAAGGTTACACAAACCGGCAAAGGCGTACTCGAAGGTTAAGACCCAAATGATTTTGTACTGTTCGGCAAGGAAATCTTCTTACAGGAGTCACCGTCTGTGTGATCAACAACTGTTGCTGTTTTAAATGCTTTTGGCTAAGTCTTGGTGTAGTGACGTCACAGCGCGTGAACTACAAATCAGCATCTTCTCTAAAGAATGCCGAACGATGGCCGAATGGTAGAGCCCTGCTCTTCGGTACCAGAGTTTGTGGGTTTGAATCCCTCTACTGGCATGGATTTTGTAGCCGTTCGAAGCAGTAGGTACTGGTCTTATTGGCCCTCGTGAAACAAAACAATAGACCGTAGCTCTCCAAAGCAAACCAAATTTGCTCTAAAGAATGATGCAGACTAGTTTTCGCGTATCGAACTCATATTCAACGCCATTTGCAGCTATCTGTTTAACAGAAAATTTAATATAGAATATAATACAAAATTAACTTAAACATTGTGTACGTATTAGCATATACCTAAAGTATATAATCTACTAAGAATAGTTAAAAATCCGTACCTGAAATCGACAAAATTGAAAACAAAATCAACTTAAAAGAGGAATGAAACTAAATCTGAGCAGAAGCCAGTAAAAGTACTTTTTCTGTCAAGGCTCTTGGCTATCACTTCTTTCGATGGCTGGTTTACGTTACCTTTACGGCACCTTCCCATCTTCATGTGTCTGTATTCTTTTGTTTAAAGGTGATGTATCACTTTAAAGTAAATCCTTTTCTTCCCCCCCCCAAAGCTGGCCGGAGCGACGTACATGGAAGTACACCGTGCGGGCGGCGGCATTTACTACAGCGTCGACCACACGAGGGCTGCCTCGGAAGAGGAACTGCTCGTCCTTCTGAAGGCCCGGCTGCGGGAGATGATCCGGTGCGGGACTACACTCGTCGAGGCCAAGTCCGGCTACGGGCTCGAACCAGACACCGAGCTCAAGATGCTGCGCGTCATTCAGAAGGCCGCCAACGAACTGCCCATAGACATCTCGGCGACCTTCTGTGGAGCTCACGCTGTACCCAAGTAAACTCATTCATCGAGTTTTTATTTCCTCCTTCCTTTAATATTATTAAATATCGATTTATTTTAACTTTCTCGCTCGATTGAACCTCAAATAATTTTCGTAATTCAAGTAATAAAAGATTGAGATTCTAGCACAGCGTGCTATCCACTGGGCCATATCGTATCAGTATACAACTTTAATCATCTTTGGCGGTCAAATTCACTGTCTGGGCAGATAAAGCAACATTCTAAACGTTTTATATATTATTTTGTAATGAAATCTTTATATGACAAAGAAACTTCGAGAATGCTATAGAAGCAGTTTTTTCAGAATATACTATATCTCCCCCCAAACTTGTAGATAGAACCCACCTTTCATTCGTAGTCAGTACAGATCCAGCTGCAAAAGTAAGCAGACACCATTCTGATTGATAACATGATACTTATTTTCCATTCAGCGTAGTACATTTATCTGATATTTGTGGGTCATAAGCTGATTATGACTGAAGGGACGAGGTAGCTTAGTGGCTATCATACTGCGCTAGGATCTCAAGGTGTTAGGTTCGATCATTGACAAGTGTCTGAAACATCTGTCTGTATACTTGAAATAAAAATCACACCACAGATCGAAAAAAGACGTTTATTAAACACAAAGTGAAATATACCACAGTCAGTACCGGCTATATGGTCACCCGCTTATATGGTCAGTTTTCTAAAGTCCCGTCTAACTCAATAGGGAGCGTGTATTAAAGTGCATCGTTTATACAGACAATTTTTTTCTTGTTACCGGTTATATGGTCAGTTTCATGTTTTCAACGAGTTTCCGTTTTTTTTAAAGAAATCAGTGTTAAATCGGAGAGGAACTGAATTGAAGCTTTTATTTCCTTCCCTTTCCCCCTTTCTTGTTTGTGTAGACATCACCTCTCTCAGTTCTCTTGCCCCCTGACAAGAGGTGGACATATGTCTGTTTATTGATTGAAGTTCTCCTGCTTAAGTTAAAATTGAGACGAAACAAGTAAAGAAAAATTTTGTTGCATTTGGATCATACGTCATGAATAAGAACGTTCATTTTTTAATTATGGCTTCGAAAAGAAAGAATTTATCCTTTGCTGCCAAAAATGAATTGATTGAATATTTTAAAAAATCTAATCTTTCAAAGGCTACTTTTGCCAAAGCAAATTCGATTACCCGGACGACATTAAACAACATTTTAGCTGCCAAACTTTGGTCCTCAAATGTTGAAATTGGTGATGAAGAAAGAAAACGTCAGGGCTTGTCACTTTATGGGAATGTGGATAAGGTTATTCTGTTATGGATTAAAACTGCACGGCATGTGCACAATAGGGTTGTATTGTTCCGCATATATGGGCACCCCACTTACATGCTCTGATTTTTCTGGACCACTGAGCTGACCATATAACTGATACAGATGGTACATATTGCTGGTCAACACATATCTCATGTGGTATACCGTATTTATTCGTGTATTACACGCATATACTTAAATTTTTTAAATCAAAAATCTAGTGGAATATTTTTATTGCTTCCTGTAATTCACGATATACATGTAATAAACACAGGTATTCGAGGAAGAAAATAAAAAGGTAAATATCTTACTCAACAGAAGTATTGCTGTACCTGCATTTTATTTCGTGCTGCACTTCTTTTATACAACAATGCTAGTATTTAAGTGCAATAATTTTTTCAATGCAACTGGCAATACAGACAGGCAGCTTTATTCCAAACACAGCTGTGAAGCAGTTATCATTTATCCCCACCCGGGCAGTACATTCAGCATAAGAAATCATACAAACTCAGGTAACATTGCACTCGTTGAGTCTTCGCAATTTAGAAGCAGGGATCAAGCGGAAGATCCCCCCCAGGCTGGGCCTGCTACCTCCAGAGGTATTTTTGAACTTGGTGGGCATTGCGGTCATGATCCTATTTTTCGTGCCCGATGCCAATAATGAATATGGCAAATCTTTGCATGGCTTGACCCCGAACTCACAATCTTCTGATTATGAGATGAATGCCTTTGCCGACCGAGCTATCGCGGCTCACATTTGTAACACTAATTATTAACTTTAAAAGCCAAATTTTTGACATCAAATGTGGTTACCATTTGCTGTTGCATACTGCAGTACTTGCTGCTTTAAAGCTGTAGTATAACTAAATCTTGTCTCCAATTTACACATACTTTGTAACAAAACAGTCTTTTCTTTTAGTATTGTAAAAAATAGAATGAAAAAAATACATATGTTAAAAAAGGAGGGGGTACGAAGTCTTCAATTCCACCGTCTACGATCATTTCATGGCAGTGCATTTTATGGTACGTGCTACGGTAGCCCAATCGGCAAAGGCAACGATCTCGTAACCGGAAGGTAGGGGATTGAGGCTCTGCCAGCCAAGGATCCGTCGTATTCATTAATGGCGGCTAGGGCATGTAAAATAGGTTTGTGGTCACAATATTCTACAAGTTCATATGATACCTTTGGAGGTGGTAGGCCAACAAAGGGGACTTTTGTTTGGCGCTTGCAACTGAATTGCGATAACCCTTTCTTAAGGTTGAGTCAGTCTTCAGACCTCGTAGTTTCTCACTCAAAGTGTAGTTCAGTTGGCTTAACTATGGACCGCATACTGCGACGGGGTCTGTTGAACCTGGTGTAATATAGTCTCCACACTAATTGTTTTCGTCAATTGTTCACCATTTCCTTATGGGGATTTTGGACGATGGTTCATGGGTTGCATCCACACGCTGGGCTAAATGAGCCAAATGCGTGGATTCGTCCATAGAGCCTACTGTGCACTTTACACGCGCATCTAGCTGCCTTTGATCTTTGGAGAAAAATCACCTCAGAAGCCATCGTCCGCCAAGGTATTTTATTGTCTGCCACCATCGACCACGATAAGCCATACCCCCTCCAGACGGTGGTGATGGCTTGGAGTGGACCATAGTGTGGAGGGGCCTTTAGGTTTTCCTACACCAGTGGGAGGAATAACAACAACAACATTTAATGGTAAACTATTTGTGAAACTATATTGATACAGTCCACTTTGAATCCAGCAAATAACATCTTGTTACCTAAGTGTCATGCATAACCCTATAAAATTTTTGCTCTATCACATGATAAAATTTCTTTCGAGAAATCTTTAAATGCAAAGCACATAGAAGTAGAACAATAACAAGGAGCTAGAGAAATCTCATATGGCCTGTACCTAACAACTTTAAAAACAAATCTATTTTTGAATTTACATATGTAGCAGCTTAACCGATTGCCTTTCAGAAATATGACGTCCGACGAAGCTACCGAAGCCATCCTGACGCAGCATCTACCTCGTCTTCAAAGCGCCATGGACTGTGGGGAGATCAGAGTGGATAACATTGATGTGTTCTGCGAGGAAGGGGTTTTCAACACAGAACAATCAAGGCGAATTTTGAGGGCGGGAAAACGGATGGGCTTCCGAATTAATTTTCATGGAGACGAGCTTCATTCAGTCGGAGCAGCAGAGGTAATTTAAAAACCAGAAAAATTTCATACACACTTATAAAAAAATTTGATTTAAAATAGAACTAGAAAAGTCTTTCAGTTCTTTGATGTAATCAATAAGAAGCTGAAGAACTTTTTTTAAAAATAGTCCTTGAAGTATGTATTTTTTTTTTTTATTTCTGAATGTATAAGAAAATTGCATTTATGAACAAAATATATGCAAAAAAAAATATTGCACCCAGTTTGAGTCTATATATTCTATGGAACAATACATTATTTATGATTTAAAAAATAAACGAGAATAAATTATAATGAAAATGTAGGTAATAATGAAAATGTGATACCCACACCACATACAGTTTTGGTTTAGTTTGGAGCATTACGGTCTACTTTTTGCAACACGAGGACTAATGGGTCCAGGACCTGCTGCTTTAAGCTGATTCCGAACAGCTACATACCACAGTGGGAATCGAGCCCACGAACTCCGATACCAAAGACCAACGTCCTAGTCATTCGGCTATTGTTCGACGCACCACATAAATGAAATCATGCATTGGTGTTAAGATTTTTTGAAGAAATCATGAGCCTAACTGCCCGAGAGCAGAATTTGGATTATAAAATGGAATAAGTATAGAAAAATGAATTAAAAAATCGCTTTTATTAAAATTTTTCTTTTAAATGTATTAAAAATTAAAAAATAATTTTAAAACAGCGTATGAAAGAGAAATTGTGTGAAAGCTCCTAAATGAAAATGGTAATACGTTGATATAGAAAAATTGAGTGAGGAGCTGCTATAGGATAAGGGCCAGTTGTTATGATGTGCTATGCAAGTAAAAATAAAAACGCGAGGAGCACAACTTATACCAAATAAATGTCAGATTAGTATTTTAGTTTATAAAGTATTTGCTTATTCATTTATATCTGTATTATAAATATGCTACTTTTACACTGATTCCAAAAGCATCCCATGCTTTTATTTTTAGCCGCATAACAACTGACCCTTATCTTGTGGAAGTTCCTCCAGCAATTTTTCTATATCAGAACATTACAGATTTCGTATAGGAACTTTTTACTCAATTTCGTTTTCATGAACTGTTTTAATTTTTTTTTTTTTTAGTTTTTAGAGCATTCTTATCGGTTTTTTTCTTAATACAAGTATTTTTTTATATTCTTTTTATATTTAGCTTTTCAGTCTCAAATTTTGTAATCAATTTTTATCTGTAATTTTTTCGACTAAGTTCATGTCATCCGCTTTTTTTTCCCCAAGTTGATTTTGACTTGGAGCTATTAATTCTCAGCACCACTAATTGACGATGCTTCCAATATTTTTAGAAACACATTTATTCACCACAATTTTGATAACTCACCTGGTTCTTCAAAATTGTCTCCTGTAAAAACAAAATAGAAAAAATCATAAGTATTCCAAAAAATGTTAAAATTTCTGAATAACAAAAACATTAGCAGAAATTTTACCAGAGCATAAAAAATATATATGTGTGTATCCTTTTCTGAACCAGGTGTCATTATTTTAACTTTGCCCAAATTAGTTTGAGTTTTTAGTAAGCCCTCTTTCAAGTAGATGGCAATACTAGTTTAAAATCTCTGCAATCATACAGAACACCTTGCATTTACCAAACTGATTTTTTTTCCTCCAATCTAATTTTTTATGACTGAAAAATCGTCACCGAAATGAACCTATGAGCAAAATTTCAGATCTCTAGCTAGTCAGGAAGATACAGTTAAAAACTAATTATAAAATTTCAAGTGAAGTTATATAAAAGCAAGTAAAAAGTTAAGTGTAAATTTAGAGGTAACATTTTCATAATTATTTTACAGATATAAAGAGCTCTTTTTCAATTTCTTCCATAGATGGGAGCTGAACTTCAAGCAGAAGCTATATCTCATTTGGAAGAAATCAGCGATTCAGGCATTGCAGCCATGGCCAAAGCACAGAGTATAGCTGTTATATTACCTACCACAGCCTACATGCTAAAATTGACTCCCCCACCTGTGAGAAAAATGATCGAAGCTGGTGTCCCCATTGCTTTAGGATCAGACTTCAATCCTAATGCTTTTTGCCTCTCTATGGTAAAATACTAATCAAGACTGTTTTTCAATGGCAAATAGTATCGTAATTTCACACGTAGTCTGCGGACTATCTGTAAGAAAACATTGTATCGTATCGGTAATAAACCACGAAAGAAAAATACAACCCATAAAGCAGAACGAATCAGTAGTAGTAAGTAGCGTAATCTTAAATTGTGTCCTGAAGTAACGTAAATTATCGATAGTTACTATTTACAGCTCCGACTGACAACATTGAGTGGATGGGTTCAAGAAATTCGAGGAGAAAGCTGTAAGAAATTGGCGCAAGCAAAAGGAGACATTAAAAATATGGGAAGAAAGCAATCCAATCGCCGTCGAAAAATACAATGGTCTGCATTAGAAGACGATTTACATAGCTGGGTTCTCGAAGAGAGAAATGTAGGCCGCTCTGTTTCTTCCTCTAAAATCCATCTCCGAGGCTATGGCAGAAGAAATGACTTCACATTTTAAATAAAGGCAGAATTGAGTCTAATCCAGAATTTTCGGCACTCTACTGTACTTAGGTTTTTATTCTTAAAATGATTTAATATTGTCATACTAAAATACATATTTTTGCATGTATAGTCCGCAGATTATCTAGTAGTGCAATCAATACCAGGTTTAGTTTCTCTAAGCCCTATAATGTTCATTTCCCCTCTCGGGAGGAATGGCTTAAGAACCCTAATGGCTTAAGGGCAACTGCAGGGTTTGGTTTACTGATGGTTCTAAATTTAATCATCAGGTGTGTGCTGGTGTGTGCTGCCATATGGACGGCACCAAGCTTTTCTTTCCGCTTGGTAAATATGCTACTGTTTTCCAAGCTGAGGTCTTTGAAATCTATATGTGTTGCAGGACCTGCCTTGGCAGGGGTTTGCACAGGCAAACCATATCTGTTCTGATAGTCAGGCTGTACTCCAGGCCTTGTCGAGGTGTAGTGTTACCTCTGCATTGGTTTGGGAGTGTCTGGAATCTCTTCGTGACCTTGCCTTTGGCAACAAGGTTAATCTTTACTGGGTTCCCGGTCATATGGGAATTCAAGGTAATGAGCTTGCTGATTATTTAGCTAGGAAAGGGTCCAGTACTTTCTTTACTGGACCTGAGCCTGTCCTTGGTATTGCTCCGGGGTCTATTAGGAATTCTGTCTTTAGGCATTTTAGGTGCCTTCAATATTCCAAGTGGCTTATTGGGGATGGTCATAGGCAAGCTAAAGAACTCAATCGTGACTGCCCCAGTCTGTGTAGTAAGGAGCTCTTGTTGCTTCATAGAAATGGTTTGAGGAAAGCAGTTGGTCTTCTTACTAGTCATTGTGCCCTCAATAGGCACCTCAGCATAATGGGTATTAGGTCTGATCCCTTGTGCCGTGGCTGCCGCCTTGAGGAGGAGACTGCTCGCCACATTTTGTGTGATTGTGAGTATTTCTCGGCTCTTAGGTTTGAGCACCTTGAGCCTTGGGAGCTACAGGACATCCCTCTTAGCTGTTTGCTGAGATTTGCCTCAGCTTGTGGTCTTTTCTCTTAGGTGCACTTGGGTCGTGTTTTGTTCTTCTTGGGTTTGGGTACAATAGACCTCTGGTCGCGGTGCCCTGCTCTTGGGGAATCCCCCAGGGGCTGCCCTAAAGGTGATTTCATTCATTCATCTAGTAGTGCAGACTATCTGATGATTTATGAAATTTTTTAAACAAAAAATCATGCCTGCGGACTATACGATGTTGTGGGCTATACGTGCGAAATTACGGTACTACAAAATTATCATACATAATTTTGGTAGATATTAATCTTTTGTATCCCTATATTGCATATATGAAACAATATAAAAATTAATGTTATTTCCCCAGCAAGCTCAAAATGACGATTTTATTGGTTATTTCTGTCTGTCACGATATAGTTAATACAATTTGCTTATACCTAGCTAACTTCTTTCGACCAATTAATAATTTCTATTACAAGTATCTCAGTAAATGCAACGATCAAAACTAATGCATACAGAATCTTCACAAGAAAGAAAAGTTAGAAACAGAGAACTAATTAGATAGATAAATGGATTCCAGTTAGTTTAGAGAAAAAAAGACAATATTTAAAAAGCTAATTTAGATAGAAGATGAAGATTCGTTAATGACTTGGTTACATCTTTAGCTATATGTAAAGCATAATACATTCACATCATTTTATATGTTACAACAAATGTACATATACTCATTCATATGTATATGTAATGATGCTGAATTTTTGGCAACATATTATGGATAGTAGAAAGATAATTTAAACAAGGTTTAAAATTGATTTATCCATTTTGATAATTCATTAGATATAGAAACCTGAGGTACAAATAATTACAGTCTGGCAATTGTGGCAAAATCACTTTATAATCCAGAAAAGGAAAGACAGGCATTTTAGTTTTACCAGACATGCTATGCCCGTTGTGCTCAAAGCACAGTCAAACACAAGAAAAAAAAAAGGGAAGGAATGGGCTCTCTCAGCCTTGGGGTTCTAATTTATAGACTCTTAATAATGGAATGATTTGACAAATAAAAACCTACTACATTACATATGAACTCCTCTCAGGTCAAGCTAGCTTCACACGTCAGCTGTCCTTAACTGAATACATTTCACCAAATTAGGATGAAAAATGAAATTAAAGAGTTTAATAATTTATTGAGCTCTTTTTATCATTACATGTACACACAGATATTAGTGCTTTGTATGCAGTCTTTGGTCTGGGTAATTATGATTCCCAAATGCAAGTTACTTATTTCAAAATTCAGATTAGTTTTTTGATTATATTACACTATTAATATAAGCAATTTCAAAAATAAAAGATCCCTTTTTTATAAATGGAATACCACATTGATTCAAATTTAATTTTCCTCATGAATTTAAGAACTATAACCTAAAGAAATAAAAGTATTAAATTTGGCAATTTATCTTTTCACAAAACTAATGGAAAAGTTTTTTTGCGATATCATTTAAAGAGAACAAATAAAAGTCACTTGACATAAATATTAAATACTTACTGATTAAATACTAATGACTATAATGCCATTAGTGACGGAATAAGATTAGTATCTAATCATAGGAATAAAAAAAAATGGCAGAACTGAATTCGAAATGAAATAAATATACCTAATAAAATTTATAAAATGAAGTAAATATGGTAAAAAAGCAAGAAAAATTATTTTGTTTTAAAATGCATTCATTAAATGTTATCAGATCTATTAAGTTACTTAAAATATTTTAATTATTTTAGCAAATAGTGCCAAAATAGAATCACCAAATGCATTATAGATTTACACAATAATAATAATCTGCAGCAGCTCAGTTTGCAAAGGCGTCATTCTTGGGTCATGGGATCAAGGTTCGAGTCATACAAGTTTTGCTATGTCCATTAATGGTTTCTGGGGCATGTAAAATAGATTTGTGATCCCTCATACTTCCCAAACAATACCTCAAAGGTGTCATGGCAAAGTCTGGGGGGGAGGGGGTCTTCTGCTTTTAAATTATGAGGATCCATTTTGTTAGTGCCCCCATGTTATTACAAAATAGATAAATTAATATTGAAGTTTTTATATTAACATGCTCTTGACCTCTGAACAATCTGACCTAAACCTTCCCAGAGCAGACTTGAATCCCCAAGCAAAGACTGATCCAGCCATTTAAGAGCACATAGCAAAAATACACACACACACATTCATACAAAGGATAAAGGATGTTACACAAATCAATAAATTCACATACAAAGGATTTTACATATAACAGATCAATTCTCATACTGACAAAGATGTTTATAAACAGTGATCTAGTAGTTATATATGATAAGTTTAAAGCATTCTAGAATTACTTTTAAAAATCCTGTTGCTAATATTGAACTAATGAATAATTATATATTTTTTACAGCCTTTAGTGATGCATCTGGCCTGTGTCTTATGCAAAATGAGTATGTATGAAGCATTACATGCTGCTACTATTAATGCAGCTGCTGTGTTAGGAAAATCAAATTCCAGTGGATCTATAGAAATAGGAAAATCAGCTGATATCATTATCATCAATGCAGCAAGGTATGTATTAAATTTTTTTTTTAGAAAAATCTCTATTTTGTACCTTATAAACTGCAAACAATGTACATGTTAAATGCTATAAGACATTCTGGATGCTAAATGTTTTTCTAAGAAACTGAGCCGTAAAATATATAGTAGTAACCCTATAATAAATACTGTGTTAGTTCAATTCCCAAGTTTACTTGCCAGATCGCCAACATTTTTGCGAAACATAAGTTAAATATATTTTAAAGTTGTACCATTTATTTTACAAAAATATCAGTTTTATGTATGTAGGTTTTAATGACACAACTCAACTTTACAAGTATTTCAGTAAAACAGAGAGATAGACTTGCTTTGACTGTGAATGTGTGTAAATGGCTTTTGATTTTAATGCTAGGAAGAACATAAATGTTATGTCAGATGGGCATAGGTGTTCTTTTTAAATGCTAATAACCCTACACAACTTTTGTAAATATTTTATTTAATAATTACCTTGTTTTGAACCAAGTCCTGTAAATTACAACATTGTGGGAGTTAAAACCCCCACATGTATATAATTCTCATCTCTGACTGCATTTAGTGAACTGACAGTATTGCATAACTGTATAAATATCGTCATAATTACATAAGCCAATAATGTTCTAAATTCAAAATATCTCCGAATTTTATTTAATTTTATAAAATGATATATTTAATCATTATATTTATCACAATAAATTAAAGAACATATTTCAATCCTTTTAGAATACTTGATACCTTAAAATTTTGTATTTTTATTTTTCAGATGGGAACACCTAATATATCAGATGGGAAATCAGAGCCATCTTATTAGTTATGTCATCAAGAAGGGAAGCACTGTTGTACAAAATGAACAGACACATTTGATTTAATACAAATGGTCATTTAGCTAAAGTAAATATCAGTGTATTATATGCAATCTTGATGATACTCTATTTAACATAGGACATAATGGATGAATAAGAGTGGAAAATACACTGCAAAAACACAAAAATGTCAACTAAGAAAGGAATGACATCCAAATGGTTTAGCCATAATTATTTAAAGAGAAGTTTTGATATGCATTTTAATGTAAATTGGGTATAAACTGAACACATTAAAATTTGTTTATTTTTGCCTAATAAAGAAGGAATTGGAATGAGTAACAAAAACAGTCTTTAATTGGGAGCTCTAATGAAAAACAAACTTCAAGGTTAGTCAGTAATATACAAAAGAAGTGAACTAAAGTATAATGGAATATAGGTGTCTGTCTCAGCTTTTACAACACATATTTTTTGAGTCTTAATAATTTAAAACTGTTATAAACTCTTTTAAATTTCTAGCTTTCTTGTTAATATATTCTTGTGACCTTCGTTATAAATTCAATTCCTTACCAAAGCCTGAAGTAATGGTGAACTCTTGTATATTCTGGGTTTTGGCTTGAAGATCTGTTCAATATGAATATTTACAGCAAACATATATATATATATATATATATCCTGTTAAGACACATTCTTGAAGAAAGATAGCCCATAATTTGCTGGGGCTAGGGCTATACTTGGCAAAATTCCTCTATAGGTTTAAAATGTATGAAATGAAAAAAATGCAGTTTAAGGCCAAAATTTCTTTAAAAATATGCACTACAAATCAAGAGATGAGGGCTTTACAAGGGTGTAGGTGTATTTATTGAGATGAAACTCCGTATTGTCATGTTTTATGGCATAATAGTAAATTACAGTCAAAATTTAAAAAAAAAATCTTTCTTACTACACATCTTAATTTTAAGAATCATCACAAAGTAAAAATGCTAGGGCTTGTTGTATTTGAGTTACATTGATTACTCAACAAGTGGTATTTGGACTTATACAGATTACACATATTAACAGCATAAAAATAGAACTGGACAATTTTTTTTTTTTTTTTAAGTTGCCTTTCTTACTTTACTTATCATCAATTGCTGAAGTCAGTCAAACTTTCTGCTATATCGTTACAGTTAACTTATCACAGAAACAGCTCTTGGTCACTCTTTTTGATAAAAGACTAAAAAGCAAACAACTTGTGCTAGATATGTCAAAACATGCAATTACTGTGTCAGTTTTACTTGTATGCAGCCTGTATAAATTTACCTCCAACTTCATCTGAATTGAATTTATGCTTTTCCAAATAGATGTAAAATTTTATATTGTTAATCTTTTACAATACAAGGTCTAAATAGACTGGGACCAACTGCTTAAAGTCAATTGTGTGACTACACCATCAGTGATATTCAAATCTGGGGACTCCAGTACTCAAAAGTATTGCCATACCAATTTGACCATTTTCTGGCTTTACAGCATGGGATATTCTTAAAAGGAGCAATTAAAAAATGATATTAAAGTTGGTAGCTACCATTTTGTCCCTTGAACCAACATTTCACCCCTTCATTGTTGAATTTTGAAGAATCTTTTCTTAGTGGTCACATACAACAGAATAGAATCATATATTCTGAATTACACATTTGTTTTATCAATAGTTTGAGCTGAGTTCATAGGTTTTATCCCTCAAAAAATATAGATATTATAATTTATACATATAAACTTCTAGCCTTGTAATTTGTACAAGGTTGGATTTAAATCAGATTTTAAATTTTTTTTAACAAACAAAACATTACAAATGAAATCATTTAGGTTAGATATTTTAGTATATAATGACTAAATTTGTTACCTTATTTATTTTTAAAATGTAATTTGAGCAATATTATTTACATACAACAAAAATGTATATAATGTACATGTTTTTTCATCTTACCTCCACAAACTCTTATGAACTGTTCACCTGTTTTTCATTGTTAATTCAATTAAGTTCAATTTAGTTTAGTTCGTTTTAGTTTGTCAATTAAGTTCTAGTATTTAAATAACAGAAAAAAATTACAAGTGAAATTATTGATTTAATATCAGATTCAAAAAGAAAATCAGGAAAGGAATTGGATTTAGCTAGAAATTTCACTACTAAAGGGATATTTAAATCTTATTTTACATTTACAAATGTTAAGGTATTAGTTACTATGCATTCTTATGCTGCTGGTAGCTCCCTCTTTTCATGCAATAATAATTTTTTTTTTTTTTTGTCAGAAATGTAAACATATTTGAAAGCACTGCAGATTCAAATACATATTTTCACAATTTCATCATGAATTGAAAAATAAATCACTAAACAGTACTTTATTTAACAAAAGAATCTACAGCTGTTTATAATTTTCAGAATTTTATATATTACTAACATTCTTTAAGCCTTTTCTTTCATGTTGATGGGATCCAACTTAGGTTCTGAAAAAAATAATACAGGAAGTTTATTTTTGATATGAAGATATATGCATTAACAAAACTAAACAGAATAATACTGAATAATATTTACAAATATCGAGGAAGGAAAAGATCAACAAGTACCCTGGATGTATATAAGTTACAGAAATGAAACATTAAAATGTTAACACATTAAAGTAAATAGATATTAGGGTAAGCAAGGAATATGTAATATTTGTCATAAAATAGTTAAAATTTTCCATTTTTATTTCTTAAATTATTCATGTAAACTACATAAAGTCAGTAAATAACTGTGGTAGCTCAGTCATCAAGGCAACACTCTCATAAGTGGAAGGTTGCAGGGCAGGTTTGGAGCCTGAGCTGGCCTAAGATCCGCTACGTTCGTTAAAGGTGACTGGAACGCTTCTGCTTGGCCCTGCTTCTAAATTATGAGGACCCATTTGAGCAGTCATACTTTTACCCTTGAGGTGCTTATTAAAATGAAATGCACATCCCTTTGGATTAATAGGGATGGCTCAGAAATCTACGGCTCAATTGAAACATCTGAAGCCTATGGCTCAATTGTGCTAGGATTGACCAAGTGGCATCAGAAACAACAGTAAATAACCACTTAACAATTTTTTGAAAAGAAATATTTGTAAACTTCTTAAAATAAGATTTGTCTAAAGTTGTTTATTCAAATGTTATAAAAACTGTGACAGATTTATGAATTTATGTTTACAGGATCATACCAAATTTCTTACTCCTCCTCTGGTCACTTTCAGCATTTTGGGCCACACAATGACAATTTGCTTATTTATTTAAATTTCTATACAGTAACTATTCCTGGGAAGCATTTTTGCTATATTTGACATATAAATTTACTTGTACTATCTTGTACACATCACATGAAAGGTCATTAAAAAGTCAATAAAGTTATACTATCAGCAAGAGATAGACTATCTATCCTTATCAGTGATGGTTAAATGTTCCTTCTGAAGTTTAGTATCTGACCTTCAAGGAGATGAAACACCAACTATGCGGCTGAAATTTTCCTTCCCCTCTTCTTTCCCTTTATGACCAAGCCTGTTAGATTTATTGGAAAGAATGACTTTTTTCTATTTTATATAAATCAATAAACAAAAAGTAAACATTAAGTATTAACAAAATTAGTAATATTTCATAATGAGGTCAGAATTATGTGAGGCAATGAATTTTAAAAAGTACTCCAGAAGCAGGTACCAGAGCAAGATTTTGAAAAAGCAGAAAAACTATAAATTTAGAGGGATCCTTATTCATTTTAAAATAAGCACTTGTATCAGTACACTTATTAATTTTTGCATGCACAAATTAATATACATATATATATATATATTAACAGTAAAGATTTACTCCCTCAATTCGTCCAATCTTTCATTAGAAAATAACCTTGTTTTATTATATTAACTATATGATAGTCAATTAAAAAAAAAAAAAAAAAAAAAAAAAAAAAAAAAAAAAAAAAAAAAAAAGATTTTAGATATATAGAAGTAAGAAAAGTATAGTTAAAGTATATAGTAAGAAAAGAAGCCTGTAGCCAAAAGCAAACCTTAGTAGACTACTGAAAAGAAGAATATCTTGCAGCTCAAAGCTGAATAGGGTGGCAAAGATGATCAAACTTCACAATCAAACAGAAAATTGAGAGTGAGCTTCTCATGACAGAAAAGATCAGGACTAATCCCTATAACCTAAAAAATGGGGCATTCAAGCTTACTGCCTTGTGTAAAAATCTTGGTTTGTCTAAGAATCCTTTTAAGACTAGTTTGCCTTTTAAGGGAAGAAGATCCTAAATTTTGGAAATGACATTGTCTGTGGTGAAAATTAACGTAACAAGGTCAATCTTTACTGGATGCTAAGTTATTCAGGATAATGAGCTAGCTCATGAATTAGCTAAGAAAGGATCCAGTATCTTTATTACTTGTCCCTGGTACTGTTCCTGGCAATTCTTTATTATTTCAGGTATAATCAGTATACTATTTGGCACAGTAAAGAGTCTTGGATAAGCCAGAGAGCTCAATTGTGACTATCCTAGTTTATGCCATAAGAAAGATTTGAAACGAAATGACTTAAGGAAGGCTGGTCTTACTGATCACAGTTCCTTCATAAAACATTTTAGCATATTTGGTTTATACATATTCATATATTTACCACACTAGTATATATCATTAAAATAATTGATTAGGCCAGGATTCCCGCTCTTTTTCCAGAACAAAAATTAAAGACTTTCTAAGCACCAAAGTAACTTTCTATAAGGACCTACTTGAAATACACAACACAACGGCATAAACCCTACTTTCCGAGGAACATATTTTAATGATTATGAACACAATATTTCACAACTCAGTTTTTAAAAATGTCTAAAAATTAATATAAGATAAATCTATTTGACAATAAGTAATTCTGAAAAATGTACATCTAGTGTTTTGAGTGACCAAACTAAAAATAAATTGTGAATAAAAACAATATTATAAACAGAACTTTCTGAGGATTTAAAGATTACTGATACACACACACACACACACACACACATATATATATATATATATATATATATATATATACTAGCTGATTATACCCGGCTTTGCCTGGGAAATTAAGAAAGTTTTAGACTTTTATATTACATTCAATGCAAGGAAAATTAAACTTCCATAAGTAACTGAAGTACCTACAAACCCCCATCCTCCACGCTTCGTTTAATTAAAATCTGCATGACTGTTAGCTATTAAGAAAGGATAACTGACTTTATACTTTAAACCTTTAAGTATATGAAATATTATTTATTCGTCAAATATGTAACTAAGAAAAAACTGTCATATAAGAAAACTGATAAGAAATTAGATGATGATGGTGGATCTCATTGATGAAAAAATTGATCATGTTCCAATTTAAAAATTAAGAAGTTTTTTTAGGACCTTTGACAAAAATTAAGTAGTTTTAAGGGCTCTTGAAAATTAAAGCTAAAATTAAGGACTTTTAAGGACCGTGGGAACCTTATAGGTACACTATTTAATTCTTACCTTGGAAGGTGAAGGTGGGAAACTTAGTAAAATCATCCTTATCAGCTCCATATGCTTTTTTCAGGTTACTAAAGGTCTCATCATACTCTTTTTGCTTTTCAGGAGTTATATCAACCAATTTTCCACCTTGAGAGCTTAATAAACACAAGAGCAACAAAATTAATATATTTACCAGAGTGAATTATATGAACTAAAAACATGCTTTTTCAATAGTATGCTGAAAAGAGCAAACTGAAGACTGATTAATAAAACTGAAAATATGTTATATATGCATATTTCTACACACAAATGTGTATGTGTTTATAATATTGTTAGAAATAACGTTTTTGTATAAAAAAAAACAAAAAACTCATTAACTTAAAAAGACCACAAAATATTAATCTACAGATATCACACAATTACATTAAGGGCTTATTTTTACCCATCCTAAATGCATTTTATTGATTTATCAGTTAATACAAAATGATTTTGGCATACCTTTAACTTCAGCTTAATGAGGTTTTAACTCATTAGAGGTATATTTGAAACTGACTTTTTGTCTAGTTTCCATTATTCAACATGTTTATAAGAGGTATTTATAAAAAAACCATCAAAGAAACAAAATTTTAAAGGAAAAAAAAAACAACAAAATTAGGAAGAATATTGTTCATGACATTAATAACATAAAGTTTAAAAAGTTCTCAATTTAATTTTTAAAAATTGAGTACTAGATTAAATGTAAACATCTGAAATAAAGTCTTACATTCACTATACCATAAAGAATGCTGCTAATAAGAGTGTCTCCAAAAAGCAAAAAGTTTAGGGGTTTTAAAATCAATACTATACAAGAATAGATGGTTTAATAATTACAAGAGTGTCAACTTACCTACTCAGTTTGTTATATTCTTTAAGTTTATCAAGGAAAAGCTTTTGAATTGGATCAGTAGCTGCTTTATTTACCATTAAAACTGAACATATTCCAAAATTTCTGTGAGATGCTATTTGTAATGACTTAATACCTTTCACTAAAATTGATCTCATTTTGACTAGAAGAAAAATAGAAGAAAAAAGTCAGTTTGGTACATTTTTAAAATTGCATATAATTAAAAAAATAATTATAAGAAAAGTAACTTTTGACCATGCTTTGCATAAGAAGTTATATAACTCAAACTACTAACTGTCAGCATTTAAATATAACACTTGTTAGAATACATAATCTAGTTTAAATACAAAATTTAGTTACCAGTTTTTGTCAACTACATTTCAACGATTCTACAGTTAAAAATTACACGAAAAATTAATATTACTAATCAAAAAATATTTTTAAAATTAAAATTCTATAAAAATTGAAAAAAAAATACATAACAAATTATAACACTTATCACTTTAAAATTAAAACTCGTAAGTTACTATGAAAGGTATTTTAAAGTAGTATAAAATTGAAATATTTCAAGTTCCACTAAATGATACAGGTATGAATATAAGATAAAGAGCAAAGAAGGTAAATACACGGAAATTTTTTGGACACATCGGTTACTGTTTACATAATTGAGATCTATTGAAATTATACCATATAAAATTTAAAAAGGGTTATTTTATTTTAATTTAATTTTAACAATATTTTATGACTGATGGATTTAATTCTCAGAAACATTTCGGGTAAAGCAAAAAAGGCACTCAGAAAAAATTAATGAAATAAACTACGGTGGATCAGAATCTACTAAAGATGGAGATTAAATGAACATAAAAAGTTAAAAAACTTAATAAGTAATAAAGTCATGAATGGTGCATTTATTAAATGGTACGAATGCTGAATTATATATGCAGAAGTAGAAGAGAATTACCAATTTTTGGAAATCTTTCCGATCTTACTGACGAACAGAGGTCGGTAGAGATCTTACAAATATGGTAAAAGTAGAAGTATTTATTCACGAAATGGTATGTAATTTATTATTGATTAATATTATATAATGGACTATAAAAGAAAAAATTAATGTATCCTGTTTATAGTTTATTACCTTCAATTGAATTAAATTTTTAAAAAGAAATTAAGATTTTGTTCACATTATCAACATTTAGAAATTGAAGTTAAATATTCAGAAATGTAAATAATTGTATAAAAATGAATATACTTTCATTTTATTTGAGGAAACAATACATGATTAATTTTTATAATGTATTATATTATTTTCATTTTAACTGAGCCCGCAGGGGAGAAGGTAAATATTATTAGCGGTTACAGTTAAATTGTACTAAGTAGTGAATTGTTTGGTGAAAGTGACATAAAGATTTGAAATTAGCAAAGATGTGGTTTAAATATTCCTAAAGGTCACAAATTTATATCTTGAACACATAATGAAAATTGCAATGCCGGCAACAATAGAAGACTTACCTGATCCTATAATTGAATACATTTTAAGTTATTTATCACCTTACAGGGATTTAAAGCAATGTATGCAAGTAAATAGAGCGTGGTACAGATATGTTTATGGTAAATATTACCAATTTTCTTTATCTGCACCGTTGTCTAATATACATTTGGTAACTAATCATTGATTTCATCGAAAATCATGAACAAGAGTTTTATTATGTGACAGAAGACCGATTTCCTAAACCATAGTGTCCTATCGTAATGTTTTGTTATGTTATCTCATTTAAAACTTTGCCAGACATATTAAAGGGGGAGAGATAGGCATTAAAGGTTATTTTTTAAAATTATTATCATGTCATCATTTTCATGCTCCTGAGAGTTTTTTAATGCATATAAGAGGGGGGTAAATTGTTCACATGATTGACTTTATAAGTATGTAAGTAACTTAAGTATAAGAATTAAGTATTAAGAATAATTATAAGGCATATTTTTTATGGTGATTTATAAAAAACTTAATATTTGTTCAAGAGGTCACATTAAATTCGGATTTTTTTCAAATATACTACTTTGGCATTACTCATTAATATTTTATGGAAAAGGATGTTTTACACTAACTAAATGTGTGATAGTATAAAACTTATGTGTAATTTTATATAGTTATTGGTAATAAATTGACTATCCTAGTTTATAAAGCAAATGGATATTATTTCTGAAGGTAGTAAATATTGAAAGATGTGGATGGGAAAAAATGCTTTCAATCTACTGAAAGAAACAGTTAAAAATGATATTTTAGCATATAAATAAAATACAATCATTTTTAAAATAAAAGAAGCAGTACTATTTTGTCTTACATTGTAAATAATATACACATACATACTAGAAACTTGTTTTTATGAATCTCATACATAATATTCAGTAATAATGAAACATCTCTGATTCCCTGGTAAACTTCTATAAGGCCTGTATAGCAAATTATTCGCTTAAATAAATATATAATTTTATAAAATATTAACTATATGAAGGAATGTTCTTTCTTCTATATAAATTTTCGAATATGTTATTTAGTTATATGAGGAGAGCACAATTTTTTGCAGTTTCCCTAAAAATGATTATGTTCTAAAAAGTATAATTATAACTATTTTGTACAGGAAAATAAATATTTATATTGTTATAACTTTTTTTTTATATTCATTTTAAATGTCTAATATAAACACTAAGTTTTATACTAACCAAACCACTAACTTTTGCCCAAATGACTACTACATTTGTAATTCTAAAATGTTCCATCTATTCTAAAGATATCAGTGAATAAGAGTTTGTTTTTGTCAAAAGTAAATTATATATAATGTAGCTAACATATTAGTGAAACTAACTATTTTATTAAAGGCCAAAATAAATACTTTTAAGGTTATTTAATCTATGGTCTCATTTATATAAGTACTCTGCATACTAACATCTTACAAGGGTTTTCTTGCTGAAAAAAAGTAGACTGTTCTTAATGCATGTTTTTTATTTATCCTAACGTTTTATCCTATAGTTTAATTAAAAATTTTTTTACAAAAAGTATCATTAAGAAGTCTATGTATTTATGGATATATTTACTAAATACAGAAACATGCTGCATTTGATGTAAATGAAAAAATAATTTTGTTGTTATATTTTAGAGACATTAGTATAAATATATTTTTTACCTTTAAACTATATTTATTTATTAAAAAACCTGAAAAAGAACACAGTATTGTTTTCATGTTTCCATAGGTGGAAGCAACTATTATTCATTTATACAAAGTATTCAGTTATATGAAGAATCTTCCATTTTCCTCATCTTTGTATAAGTGAGCTTCAACTATGTATATACATATGAAAACTAATGTATGTGCATGTGTGTATCTTTTACATATACACATATTTAATTTAAATCAAAAAGATTCATTTTGACTATTCAAAATATAACTTCTTTTATTATAGTAATTAGATTAGTTTTAGTTGAGAATTAAAGTTAACTTCAATTATATTCCAAATCAGGGATTCATGCAAATTTATATTCCATGAAAAATGACTCACAGCTAAAAATTAATATATATTTTCATTAATAATTTATCTGATATATATTTTATTATATTTAAATTGTATTTTGAGCCTAATATATATAGAAGAAGGAGTTGTTTAATGAAATAATAGAATTTATATTTTTATAGTAAATATTAGTTTTATAAATTATTGAACTTCAATAGTTTTCATGAATTTTGCACATAAAGCACAGGTGTTTTACAAAATTAGCCTTTAAAATATTGTCTTTGTAATTTTTACATACATTTACATACTTATATATAAAGGCCATATTTCTCAGAAAATAAGACCTGGTCTAATAATTTTTGCTTTACAAGACACTTCTAAGAGTTATTTTGAGGGAAAAATATTTTTCCTGCTCATTAATTATGTTCAAGAAACATATTTATTCAGATTCAAGGAGTATATTTATTTAGGTTCGAGAAGTTTGGACTGGCCTAAGCATTGTCACTATCTTAGGTAAACTTAAAATATACTGTCCCACCCATACCAAACTAAAAAATAAAATCAGAAATTTAAAAAAAAATAAAATTACTTAGATATTTTTAAATTCAAATAATTGAAATATATCTTTTTGAGTTCTTTTATTTTATTTTTTGCACATTTGTTAAGATGTGTTTGCTACCATACTCAGTTGCCTACCACCAACCCTGTGAGAAATATGTTTATTCAGGTTCAAGAAACATTCCAAGTTGGAACAAAATTATTTATTCTAATACAATCATGTTATCTTCTTCTGAAACATTACTAAACCTCAATTCTAAACTTCAGCCTGAATTTTTTGTGACTTCAGTTTCTGTAAGGCCATAGACCCTAGCACTCTCATAATGTTAAGTAATAGGGCTTTCCTCAAATGAACTAATAACTTATTGAGCATTAAGAGCACAGCTGTCTGTTATTTTATTGTATATGCTCTTCACTCAAATAACAGAACCTTTCTGCATTTATTTTTTTCAATTCTATTTTCACAACAATACCAAGAGTTTGGAGGTATGGGGTTATTCCCACAGGAATCATTATTTAACTTATTCTTTCTGCAAGGAAATTCTTTGTTGTTTTATCATGGTTAATGCTGACAGAATCCTATATTTGCACTTGGTCATTCAGCAATAAGATGTCTGTTTGGCAGATGATTTTAGCAAGGGCATATTTTAGAGGTTGGGCTTATTTTTAGAGTAGGCTGAAAAATCATTTTAAGGTTTATTTTTTTATTCAAATTTAATTTGAGGAAAATATGGTATGTATAATTATACTATGAATAACTCCCCCCAACTTCAGTTTATACTTTTTATTGTATAGATATTTAAAATATTTTTTTTTTTGTTAATTCAGTCATGATATACAATTGAAATAATACAGCTAATTTTAAAAATTTTTCTAGCAGCACATAATGAAGAATTTTTTTGTAAATTAAAGGCTGTATAAAAGCAGTCTATGCAATCATTAAAACTTATTTTATTTTGAAAATGTATAAAAATTATTGTCTGACAGTGTGTTATTTTCACTTGTAGATGTAGTTCGTAAAACTCAAAGAGATTTTTACAATGCTGTCTGTGGTATGTCTGTTCAGTGGTGTCATATTGGTGCAGAACCTGGTCTAACAATCTCTAAAAGATACTCTCATAGTGCCTGTTGCAGTGGGAACTCAATGTATATATTTGGTGGATGCACTACTGCTAACACAACTTTTAATGATTTATGGCGATTGGACCTAGGAACACGTTGTTGGATACGTCCTCTTGCTACTGGTAAGTATCTTTAATAATTGATATTCAACCCTTAAATCTAAATTAAATATTTCAAGGTCTAAGTGATATATAAAAACTTAAATTTATGGAATTCTTTTAATTTGTTAATCTAAGAAATTAAATTTTTGTTTTCTAGATAATCAATACACATACATATAAATGTGTATATTTGTATTTTATTTAGAACATACTTTTATTTATGACACTATAATGAAGTGATATATAAATAAGAAAAAATAGTGTTATATAAAAAAAATATCAATATTTTTTTAACTATATATATTAAAATTCAGTTATCGTCCAGCCCTACTCTGAATCTTAAAATAAAGGGTAAAATTTGATAGGCTACTTTGATATCACACTGCAAGAAGATACTGAAAAAGGAAGAAGGTATTAAGATTTTGAGGGTAGAAATGTTTACGAATAAATATTATGGAATCTGTGAGACTATATACCAACTGTTAAGATGTAAAAAGACTTTTATTGAAACATGAACAAAAATATGGATAATGCTGAAGAAAACATTTTTCTTGTGTTAGTTAACAAAAGAAATTGAATATGTGTCTCGCTTTTAAAGAAGTCTGGTAATTTAAGAAAGTCTTTTTATTTAATATTTTGCAAGTTAGAAGTAATCCTTAGCTTACTTTCATATTCTTAAAATATTTATTTGTTTTATTAAATTTATGTAAGGGATTTAATCCTCTCTCAATTCAAAATATGATTCAATATTAATATTATGTTATACTAACTATATTGTCAAATAAATACCATGTTGAGTAAGAGAATCTTAATAATGTAGCTGTATATGTATGTATATAAATAAATAAATAAATAAATAGTTTTATTTTTAGCCTTTCTATATATATATGTAGGCATCTTTCGTGTCCACGGCTGTCTTTCCTGACGACTGCACACATCGTTTCTGTACCTGCTCGCCTATTGTTACTGGAGCATGTATCGTGGGTTCGATGAAAGCCTGTCTTGCCAACAATTAATTATGGCAGCAATAAAATCCTAGACTAAATATTTATTATTTACAAATTTTGTTGAACATATGTACACTGAATATCGTTAACCACGAACATGGCTAAAAAAGAAAACTGAGAATAACCAAATAGTATTGAAAATAGAAAGAATAAAAAGCACCTCTCTCGGTCTCAGCTCTTTTTCATGAATGTCCCTTCTCTCTTTTTAAGAGGGCATCTCTTCCACTGCTGTTCGCGAAGGCAGGGGTGAACCCCACCCCTCACCTCTTGGTCAGGCTTTTGCCTTCATAGGAAAGTATCCTTCTCCGCAGCTGGCACTGGTGGGGGTGGCATCCTTTCCTCTCCCTGGAATAGGGGTTGTCTACCCTCTCTCAATATGTCCGCCTTCGCTCCTTAGTGCCGTAAAAAAATGCAGGTGTCCATGTAACACAACTTGAGTCTTGAGTCTAATATTACAATATATATATTGAACTTAAGTTAGATTTAAGTTTAGGGTATGAAAATATTTTGAAAATAGTTTATAAAACTTTTTAGGTACATATCCTCCTCCTAAAGCTTGTGCCACCCTTGTAAGTCATGGTGATAACTTAGTACTTTTTGGTGGATGGACTCACACTGCTCCCTATCCTCTTCACCAGGTAGAGTTAATTTTTTTATTGAAATAATTATATTATCAGCATAATAATTTTTATTTTTTATTAAGTTATGTATCGTAAAGTTCTTCAAATAATTTTTAAGAATATATATTTTTTTCATCAAAGGAAGTCTTTAAAAAAGAATGACTGTAACTATATATTTTTATTATGAGTTTGTAATTATATTTTTAAAATGTTAAAATTGTGAATTATTTATGCCTTTCTGGTATTCTTTGTAGGTATGGAGAGTATTTAATCAAATCCATCTTTATAACACTATTACTAATCGCTGGACTCAAATTATTTCAATGCCAAATTGTACCCCTATGGCTGGCCATTCAGCAACTGTCCATGGAGATTTAATGGTTGTATTTGGTGGTATTCAGAGACAAGTATGTGATGGACCCTTTTTAAGGTAAATTTTCTCTCAATAAACTATCATAAAACAAAATAATATTTTATGATTTTATGAGTAATATTGCTGTTATTTCTTAAAGAAATACTACAGTTTTGACTGCTTAAACTTTCAGCAGGTGAGGCATGTCTACCAGTATGGCACTTCCATGCAATAAAAAAACACCAGTTGCCATGTTCACCTTAAGTGAGATCTTACAACAATTATATTTTTACTTAGCTCATCACAGCATTGACATTAATTTGAATTATAGGTGTTTGTTAAAATTCTTTGGTATAAATACTTGTTCTTCTTTTAATTTGGTTTGAAGCACTATAGACTACTTTTTGCTGCACAAAAGCTAATGAGATTTATACCTACTGGTTGAAACTGGTTCCAAATGGCTATGAGCATCCATCCGAGAAATGGGATACAAAAGGTCAACTAAAATGTTTTTCTAAATTATCGAAGGTTTTTTATCCAATTTTCCAACATTTAAAAAGGTTGTCTAAATGCTGTGGAAACTTTAGACTAACTTTAAAATTAAATTAATGAGAAAAAAACTATCAATTAAAAATTTTTTTGCATTTTATTTCATAAATTAAATCAGAAGCAAACTTAACAAAATATTAGAGCAAAACAGTATGCCATACAAATTTTAAAAAATATAAAGTATATTGTACATACACTTAAATAAAAAATACAATCCTTTTTTTTCCCAATCATTTGAAAGGGTTGGGCTATAAAGCCCAACCCTGTCAAATAATTGGTTTGGAAGAAATGTATTTAGTGGCCTGTATGTGTATATAAAAATGTGCTTGCTACCTCATTCACTATCTGTGTAATACAACTAGTACCAAAGAGCCAAATGTTAGTTCCTAATCATGATGGAATGCCAAACAGAAAAAGCTCCCACTTCCTCAACAAGGCAGGGAATAAATATCATTGGTAATCCTGCAGAAACCAAAAAATTTTGATTGATGAAACTATTTTGCATATGCTGTATTTCTTTTCCCAGCTGAAAAACCAATTGAAAAACAAACATCTGTGACATATCACTTCAAAACTTCGGCTGGTACTTTGGATAAGTTGAAAATGTGTCATAAAAAAATAAACATCACTATTTAGTAATACAAAGTCTGTGTGTGACAAAAACTGAGATAGAAAATAAACATCTGGGATTTAAAGACAGTACCCTCTGGATTCAGCCACTGATTGGCTAAGTACTTTTTGGTTAGTTTTTATGTGAGAATAAGTGGAATTTTTCTAAAATGACACATAAACAGCATAAAACTCATACTGCTATTTTTAACTGAGTATAATTCAGTCTCTGGATGAATTGGAAACAGAGCAGCATCACATTCAGCCTTCTTAGGTCAGCATTTTTGACTATGGCATATACATTCTTGCCCCACACAGTTTTACTTAGTTCATCATTAATGCTAATGTTCTAATAAAAGCTTGACTTAAGTACTTCATTTAGTTTTGAAAAACTCTAAAACACTACTTCTGTTCTAAGATTACTTTTCCTTGTTTGAAGTTTTGCTATCCAAGTTTGCTTAGTGTTTAAAAATTTCTGTTTTTTATTCACACCTATATATATATATATATATATATATATATATATATATATATATATATATATATATAGGCTTACTTTTTGTATAAAATCAATTGGTTCTGAAAGTATTTTTTATAAAATTAATTACTAAAATTATCAGGTATATATTTTCCTTTTGCTGCATGTTATATAAAAGTAATCCACAATATTAATGTTTAAATCCATATTAAATATAATGCTTTAATTATATATTCATGTTATTCATATGAAAATACATTTCTTGAATACAAGCCGGAGAAATTATTTGTATAAAGCCTTTGCTTTATTGTACTTCCTCTCTAGAAAAGCATTAAATAAATTAATAATAAATATAAAAATAAACTCTGTCTAAATAATATATTTATTTAAAAAAAACTTAATTTGAGTTATTATTTAAAAAGTGTTTCATTCTGCCTTTTAGCTAAATCATTCTTATTTAATTTTTAAAATTTTATTGCTACAATTAGCATATTTTAAATTAATCCTTCTACCACTTCTCTTCCTTAGTTCAAATGAAGTTTGGACATTAGACTTGAAAACTTATAAATGGCAGAAACAAGCCACTTCATCAGTTCAGCCACCTCCCCGTTACGGCCATTCTCAGGTGTATATTTATCAATTTTTATTGTTTCCTCAGAGTAATATGTATGTTTTTCCTGTAATTTAAGATTTTAGGATGGTATGTCAGTGGTTAATAGTTATTTGAAATTTCCTTCAATTATTTAAGGTATAAAGCAATGTTGTACTTGTTATGAAAATTCTGTAATTAGATCAGTTTTCATCTGTTTTGATGGTTTATTTGTACTCTAATTTCCTGTGTATAATCCGCAGGTACGAATTTTGCGATATTTCCAGAGAAAAATATTGTATAATCTGCAGATTAAATTTCCATTTTAATCCCATGTAATTCACAGTTTTCAATGTATATGCATGGTTTCTGCACACCTGGAAAGTCATAGAAAATCATGGATTTAGATAATGGATTAATTTTGTCATGGAAAGTCTTGATTTTTCAAGTAAAATGAGTAAAAGTCATGGATCCGCTAAACTACCAATTAAAAAAATTCATTGTATTGTTTAATTCTGTTTTTACTTGTCATATGGCTGAAGTTACTGAGTTTGGTATTTATGTATTATCCTATTGACCAAGTAAAATTTGTTCACCAAGGAAACTCAAATCAAAAAAGCTTAATGGGTGGGTAAATGTATATTATTCTGGTTTTTTCTTAAATTGTAGATTAAAATTTTATTAATATAATAATAATTATATTTTAATAAAAATTAGTTAAGATTTTTGCACAAAATATAAGTTTATCTCTAGGGATATTGTATATAAACATTATAGGGTTATATTTGACTTTTACTCGTGGTCACCTGGATAATACCAAAGTACCCTGAATTCAAATTGAAAACATTTTGATTGAAAAATTGCTATATGATTAAACTTAGGTATGTAGATACAACAATTTATTTTTATGTATGTGAATTTATTAACACTTATAAAGTAAGTTTATAGTTTTTTATGATAAAATTCCTGTAATTTCTCTAAAAGCATATATTTTATTTGTATGTACATCAGAAGTTTTATTCATATATACTTTAACAAAAGCTTTTTAAAGTCATGGAAAATGACCTGCTAAATCAGGAAAAGTCATGGATTTGAAAAATTTTATTTGGGCAGATACTCTGTAATGGAAAAAAGTATTATATCTTTTAGTGTTAAAAAACTTAAATTTAAACTCTTTACTTAATGATAACATTTTCTTTAAATTAAAAAAAGTAATCTAATAAAGTGAAAATTCGGATAGACTTAAAAATTTTTATATTTAACCACAGTAAAAATATAGTCAAAATATTTACCTTAATTAGTACAGAAACAATGATACAAATAAATTATTATAATCCATATTTAAATAAAAAAGATATTAAAATTTAAAATTCTTAAAATGCACCTTTTCATTTTAATTTAATATGGTTATTTGCAATCTGTATTAAAATTTAATACTGCAGTTATGGCTCAATCTGGCGAGCTAAAAGTGAAAAAAAAGGAAGAATGTAGCAAAATGCTGCTATTTCAGATAGTGTTATTTCTTGATAGAAAGAAATATACAAAATGGAATATATTAATTTATCAGGTATTTTTATCCAAACCGCTGTGTCCTTAGCTAAAAAGAATTTTTAATCCTCATTTAAAAAAAATATTCTGTGTATATATGAGCAGTTGCTGCCATCTATTATTCTTAATGAAAGATATTTTTAAATTTTATTATAAAAATAATTTTTAACAGTAAATAATATGCAGTGGTATATAATATACACATTAGAAGGAAATTAAAACTTTTTAAACTTATAATCCATGGATTATATGCAGGAAATTAGGGTATTTTATATTTGCAGTGTGCATTTTAAAGAGTAGCAGCTACTCTCTTAAGTAGTAAATCTACAGTATTAAAAAATTTTCAGTAACAATTTCATGCTTGTCATATTAATTATTCTCCTCCCCTTCCCTCAGATGATAAAAAGTTTTTTTTGTTTTGTTTAAAAATTCATTGTAATTTGTGAAATGTTATGCCATCATTGCTAACTTTTAAAGGTTATGTATAAAAATTATGTATTTTAACTATTCTGTATGCATCTATGTTTAAACAGTTTTTTAAATGCAATTTTGACAACTTTTAATATTTTACATTTTTTCACAAATTACCTGCATTTTTTTTTTTTTTAAATTTAAGAGGTTTTTAAGCTAAGTCTTTCTAAGTAGAGAGACAAAAAATTCTTTTACTTCCCTTAATTTAACATGAAAATGGTATACCAGTAATTAATTTGATACTATGTTTGATATGACATTGCTTGTAAATTTTTTTTTCTCAATGTTGAAAATCAAATAATAAAAATTTAAGCAGTCTCCTAATTGTATTTTAAATTTTTTACATTTGTTTTTGGCTTACTTTTCAGTGATACAGTTTTTTTAACTCCATTAAAAATATGAAATTTCAGAGTTTAAGAACAAGTTATTTAAATGAGCCACAATGTTTTGAATTTGCTTATGAAGTCTTTAAATGCAATTATTGTATTGAAATGTGTACGCTGAAAAATGGTATTAATTATCAAATTGAGAAAAATGTTACCCTAACTCTATTTTATTCATTCATTTTTCTCAAGGTTTGCAGGTATGGTTAATAATCATTAGGAATGTTATGAAAAAAATTTAGTCATTTATCATCTCTGCAGGTTTTTTTCTAAACTAAAATACTTCTTATGTTATTTTTTAAAAAACTTATTCTCTCTGTTAATCAGTATTTTTGCTGTTTTTCAGTCAAAAGAATACTAAATTTGTACATTTCAAAATTTTCTTTTAAAATTTTGACTATCTGGCTGGAATTCTAAGGGGTTAAGTACCATTCATTCAGACTTAGCAATAATTATTGTATTCCCAAATAGATATATATATATATATATATATATATTTATTATGTCAATACAAAGATTAGCCTGATTACCTTAAAAATATGAATCCTGTATCAGTTATTGCAGGCTTTACTAATATAGAATATTTAAATATTAATATTGTTTTGTGATACTATCCCAAGAAAGTTGATAAGTATTATTTAAAACTTTTATTAAAAATTGTATATACTTAGAAATTATGAATATATAGACATAATTTTTAAGATTAAATTTATCTCTTATAAAATATTACTTTTACCAATATTGACATAATTAAATTCTTTTTCTGTTTCCAAATATTTATGTAAGTAAAACAGGTGACCATTAAGTTAGATTAAAATCTTATAGTTTAATGAGGAATAAAAAGAAAAAATTAAAGTCTTAAATGATTTCATGGCATTTCTCATATATATATATATATATATATATATATATAAAATCACAAAGTGATATTTTGTTTATGCCAATTTAAAGTAGAATGTGATTTATAACATTGTTTCCCCCTTTTTATTTTTATTTTAGATTTTAATAGATAAACATCACTTGCTTATCATAGGAGGATGTGGTGGACCTAACATGGTAAATAAAAATTTATATTTTAGAAAATATATGTCTTTCTGTCTGTATTAATGTTTTTATGCCTCCTAAATAGTTTGTAGAAGTGTAATTTTCAATATTATTATTTATCATATTTGCTAATAAAGTACAAGGTAAAGTTTTACTTTTAATGCCTGATTTGCAGAAGTCTGATATCCAGAGACAATGTTATTTATTTTGTATAAAATAGAGTTTTAAACTTGTTTATGAATTCCGTAAGTTTTTATGTATGAAAACCATTTATGGAAAATGTTATATAGTTTTTTATTAAAATGTAATTTTAATTGAAGTTATTTATGATTGAGGTAATTTGAGCCAACTTGATTATAATATTGCATATTAAATATCATATTTATTATTAAATTGAGATTGAATCATATATTTTGTATTTTTAATGAAAACTAAAATCAAATCATTTATTTTTTTAGAAAATTGTTCCTATTTTGTAGTGGTTAAATTACCATTATTTTAAATAATAAATTTGTTGTTAAATGAAGAGAGCTTTAGAATACTGTATTAGTAATATAAACTCAGAGAGGTTTTATGTTAAGTGAAATAAGTTTAAACCAAGCATAAACAATAGGTGGTTAATTATTCAAAATATCAAATGTGTATCAAGATATTGGACATGTTTGAAAGTATCATCATAATTATGATTTCTGGGGGGGGGGGCATGTTTTGTAAAATAAAACATTCTTTTCTATATAATTATTTGTTTGTGTTAAATTTTTTAAATATGATTTTAAGATCGTATAGCTGTATGTGTTTTACTTTTAAATATTATTATTATTATTATTATTATTTTTTTTTAAGAATTAGCAATTTTATTTGATTGTACATAAGTCAAAGACTCCAAACAAATTCTGAAAAACAATTATGCCCTTGTATTCTTTTAGTGCTATTTGGTTAAATAGATCTGTAAAGTATTTCAATCTTTCTTTACATTGTAGTTTCTTTCTTTTATGTAGAATCATACCTGAAAGTAAGGTGCCTAGTAGTTATGTATAGTTTTCTTTTCTTTGTATAATTTGCTTTACTTATTTTATTTCTTTGTTTTAAGTTATTTACTGACATATGGTTGTTGAAGATGAGTAGTGATCCAGAAGAATTGTGGGAATGGCAAGAAATGGATGTACATATGAAAGAAAATGCAGCTCCTCATCTTGCATTTCATCCTGCATGCAAGGTAAAAAATCTGAAAGATTGTCATTTTTATATTGATTTCTAATTTATACACACTATTTACAATTTTTTCATATCTCACTCAGGGTATGATTCAATACTTTTAAAGCAGCAGCCATACATTTGGTAAAATGAAAAATCTGAAAATTATCTGCATCTTTTTTTTTTTTTTAATTATAATAGTATTTTTAAAAACTGCAAAAATCTGGAAATTTTTCTAACTTTTACCAATTTTTAGAAGGCAATTTTTTCAAACACCACCAAAATATCGATCACCTCACCAACATTGAAATTTCAAATATTTCTAATTTAAAAAAGTAGTTTTGCATTTTATTAAACAATTTTAAATAATGATATGATTTTCTTTTAAGGTAAGGCCATTTTCTATTTTCATTTTAAGGTAATGTAAATTTTTGTAAACATTCATGTTATTTAGATATTTTTCACCCTAATTTTAGTCTAAGGAGAAAAAAAAAGATTTTTTTTTTGCATCATTCATATATATATATATATATATATATGCCAATTTAGACCATTTGAATGATAAAAAATTGAAATTGTAATATACTAACTGCACATGGAAAATAGATGCGGCTTTATCTTGTAGTATTTTGACTATTTTTTTTTTGAAAGAGAAGCAAAATCAGGAACAATTTGGATAAAAAAAATTGCTCCAATGTGTACGTAAAGTTATATTATTTATTTATATAAATTTAGGATGAACCCCAATTCTTTAGAAATACAGCCTCTGCTGATTGAACTTTAGCATATTTCCAAAGAATGTCATGTAACTCTGATTTGCATGGAATTGGGGAGAAATATAAAGTACTAAAGGTACTCAGAGTACTCAGTAGTATCAGCAGATGGTACACTTTTTTCTGTGCAAAATGAACATGCATCACCATGAAATATTATTGAGCATTTGTTATGCATACTTTCTGAATTTAGAATGCTCTTTTGGGCTATAATTAGTTTATTGCATTTGAGTTTAATTAGCAATAGCATAGTGTTTCTCCTCATTGTATTTCACATTATCATGAGCTCTTGATTTTAATGCCTTCTGTATCTTCTTAAGATATCTCTGACTGCAGATTTTTTTTTCAGCCTATGTTGAAAAGAATGAGAGGTGACTGTAATTACATTTATATGTAAATTTTTATACAAGTTGTCATCTCTTTTATATCATTGTCATAAGTATTTAGTTTTTAATTCAGTTTAAAATATTTACAGATGTAAGATTTTAAGTACATAATTTAATTTGATTATTTTTACTGTTAACAACTTATTTTGTACATATTTAATCCTAATATTTGCATTAGGGTGAAAAAATAGCAAGGAACAAACTTTTTAAGAAATAAAATAAAAACTTAACCTTAACAAATAAGTTTTTTCCTTCCCAGAACCGCGGTTTAAATAATGGTTTTGGAATGTCATATTCTATGTAAAACATGGTCTCTCAATTTTTTTACTAGCACTCCATGCACTATTCTTATTTCTTACTCTATACTTTATCTAACTTAAGTCCATGTGCCTTTCAAATCTACGTAGACATAACTTTTCTTCAGTTAAAAAGTTCAGTGTTTATTTTCTGCACAAGAATATTTATTTTTCGTATGTAGGTTTTCATAGTTGCCTACCATACTGAAAAATATTTTATGAATGATAAACAAATAATCGTAATTTTAGGTACCTAAGCTGACCTTGTATATAAGCTGCACTTGTAACAGTTGACTAAAAAAATGAAAGTTCATTGGATAAGTTGCTCTGATTAATATCTGTCACACCTAGATAATTGAATAAGAAATGGAAAGTTCATTAAAATATAGGCCTTCCAACAAAGTTTTTAATTTTTTTAGCAATTAATTTTTTTAAGTCAAATTTTAGCTGTTGATATTGTAATCCTGTTTTTCTCTGCAAAGTTCTAAAGACTGAGAAAATAGGTATTTTCTTGCTGAAAAAAAAAGTTAGATTTTAACTTTTAAGCACATATAAGGTGTGGCTTATACATGTCAAAATTACAGTAATGTATTTTTTTAATATTTTATTATATATTTAATATTTATTTTCAGTATTCAAATGTATTTAGTGTTAAGTACCCTGAAAATCTAACATTTGAAATTGAATGTTAAATGGTTTCTTTTGGTCCTCTTTTTTAAAAAATCTTAGTTTTTTTTTTTTTAAACTTAAGAACAAAGTGTAAATTAAATGTGCAGCCTACTTGTGTACTGGATGAAGTTGTAGTAAATTTTAATAATTATGATTTAACAATGTATACCCATTAATTGTTTACTAGGTTGGCAGTCAAGTTGTAGTTATGAGTAAAACTCAGAAATCTAGAACATCTCCATCATCATTGCCTCATCTTTTACGTGCACCATCAAGGATTTGGGTTCCTCCTAGACTTGATGGAGAAGATAGGTAATTATCTTTTAATGGTTGTTGTTATACTGCTGTTATGAATGTTCTTATTGTGTGGTATAATTGAATTATCTTATAGGTAAATATTTAAAGATACAAATTAAGTTTAAAAATATGAAAGATTTATTGGGATTTAAGTAATCAATTTTCTGTCTTTACATATCTAACTACTCAACTGCTATAATTGCATGCTTATAATTATGTTTTATTTATGTAAATTTACTAATTGCACACATCATTCATATTATTATAATAATGTAACTTTTAATTCATATGATGTCTGATAACAATCTGACAGCTTATTGTCTATTAATAGTTAATAAAGTGTCAGATTGTCAACTGTCCTAAAACTAAGCACAATATTAAGCAACAATTTAATAGAACAATTTTATTTGGGAAATTAATGAGGTATATGTTCTTATGATTTTTTCCTATTATTTTTTTAAATGTTTTTTAAAATTGCTTTTGTGTTTTTGAATTAAGATGTTTCTTAGATTTAAAATGTTCTTTTGCAGGTATATAGTTTTATATTGTTAATGTAATTTTTTTTACAGTATTGAAATGAAAGTTGCAAAATATGTCCCAGATGTTGAACCATGTGTAAATGGGAAACGAGGAGTACTGAAACGACATATAGATCGCCAACACAAGACTAGTCAGATGTCGAGTAGTGATGAAGATGAATGTCAACTCCAAGATGTTGCCAAAAGAAAAAATAGCAATTCTGCTCAAAATTCTCATAGCTTAGCTTCCACCTCTGGTGTTCAACATACTAGTAGCAAAAATGATGCTTCTTCAATTCAGTCTGGTGCAGCCAAGAATCACAATGATAATGATGCATCTACATCAGAAAACAGTGCCTCAAAAAATGAATCTAGACTAAACTCCCGGCCAAATCCTATGATACGCCGAAATAGACAGCGGCAGCTAGAAGGTCTTGATCGAATGGAGCAAAGAATAAAGGATCTTCGTGCTGGAAATATTGGGTAAGAGAGGGAAAAAGGTCTTTGATGAATCAGTTGAAAAAAATCTTTGATTAATATATATATATATATATATATATATATATATATATATATACCAATAGAATTTTTTTGATTTAAATCAGATTTTTGGATTTAAATCAGAATTTATTATTTTATTTTGATTTTTTTTATTTATTTTTTTTTTCAATATTAAACATGAATGGAATTAGGTTAGGATTAATATAATTATTATTTTTCATTATTCTATTTATTTTCTTAATTTTAATGTATGAAATATTATTTGCATATGCTGAATACTTATGCTGAAATAGAGATTGGCAGCTAGGAAACCTTGATCGAATGGAGCAACAAATAAAGGCACTACGTGGCACAAAAATTGGGTAAGGGAGGGATATTATGCAGGATTCGCAAAAATCTTGATTTCTTTTAATCATATCATTTCTAAAAAATTTTATTTATTTAACCCCTTCTTAGTCTGTCACATGTCCCAAGACAAAGAGAAATACTGTGTGGTTGAAAGTGGATTCTTCTCTACTGACACATTTTGTTGCATTTCTTTGACGTTTTCTGAATTTTAAAAGATAAAAGTAGATATAACATACTAGTGTGAGCGTTATGATGCGAAATTTTGTGTAATGAACAATGTTTTAGAATTTTTAACACTCGTGGTGATATCTATTAAAGCTTATTTTAAAGAAACTATTCAATATAATTCTGATATTCATAACCAACATTTTTTCCTTGTTAAAGATTGCAAGAAAATAAACTTTATATAATTTCAGAAGTATTTTTGTGTTCTCATAACTAGAAATGTTGTAAATATTTTTTCGTGGTTGTTTGGCTTATGAAGCCATTTCCTCTAAAACATTAATCATTCTTTTCATACATCTATATATCTTAAATACCTCAAAGCAATAGATTTGATAAATATAGTATCAAAAAATATTTTTTAATTTAAAACTTGAGCTTATTGCAAGGTAAACTAGAAATTGATCAGGATATTACTTGTAGGCAGTGGTGTGCGGTAGGTTTTCATGCAGGGTGTGCAGAGAACATGGATTTTCCAATAAATCTTTAATTATTGAGACATCTGAGTTCTCCATTCTGAGACGGGTTAATTATTATGAATATAAATTTAAAGATTACAATAAATAAAATATTACCTAGGAGTATTTGAGTTATAACTATAAAAACGGCTAAACTTATGAGAATTATACTAGCACTGAAACAAAAATCATGTCTTTTGTTAAATGGTGCCATATTGGCGTCGAAAAAGCAACGCTTCTGGCTTCTACGAAAAACTTATATGTTCAGCAAACATAGCACCACATGGTGCCCACCACTGCGGTGCTGACAAACCGAACATCTATTCCACATGCAGAGGATTTCGCTGCACGCTGGCACAATAGAGCGAACTGTTTCTTGTTCGGTCAGGGGATTAATTTATATTTATTAATTGTTTTTAACATTTGAAAATCATATATTCTGCGAAAAACATCTTGACAGTTTTTAAAAACAAATCCAGGGATATGGTGTTACATAATATAACTTATATACTGTCTGTAAGACACAATAAATGGTAAAATTTGGACTGTTCTGTTAAAATTTGTTTCTTTAAAACAAAACATTGTTTTTCAGCTAATTATTTCAATAAATATAATACATCACCAAAATTAATTTACCACACTAAAACATTTCCCATTATATTGATGAAATACTTCTTTTATATTTCCATGAAAACAATATCTTACAATATATAAATTTAAACATTAACTGTCTCCAAAATCGTATGGCCACTTAATCAGTTAAAAAACCAAAAAAAAAAGTCCCTGCTCTAATACAACGCTTAATAAACCGTACCATCGGATGATTCTGAATGTCAAGTGCAGAAAAAATAACTGCACTTGCCTCAGTGCTATAGTATGATGTTCTTCTCCTGTAGCCATAGATATAAAGCAGGATTTTCAATTTAGTGCACAGTGCGTAAAAATCAGAACTTCCTATGTTCGTTTGCGCGTTGTGTGGTGCAGCATCTAGTATTGCACGCACTGCGGGAATACAAGCAAGCAAATCAACATGATATTTGAATATATTATAAATAATATTTATTATATACCATATAAAGATACGTAAACATAGGTGCAGAAAATTATTGTCCTTCATAATTTTGCCAGGGTGTGCAGTGCACACCCTGCACATATGGACCACACACCACTGCTTGTAGGATTCCCAGTATGTCAAGCAAAAGGCTTGTTTCTGAAAAGAATTTTGTATTTTCCAATTCAGGAAAAAATGTTTATTAGTTTTTCATCAATTTAAATAAAAGCTTTAAAATTTATTTTTTAATTTATTGGTAATTTGAAAAAAAAAAATGTGACAGAGAAGGGGTTAAATCAGTTTATAAATTAAGTAATTTTAATTAGGATTAAATCTATTATGATTAATAATTAACTTTTCATTATCCTATTTACTTTCTTAATTGTAATTTGTACAATATTATTTACATATGCCGAATACTTATGCCGAAATAGACAGCATCAGCGAGAAGGTCTTGATCGAGTGGAGCAAAGAATAAAGGATCTACGTGCTGGAAAGATCGGGTAAGGGAGGGATATTATGCAGGGTTGGCAAAAATCTTAATTTTTTAAAAAATCATATCAGTTGAATTTTTTTTATGTAAATGAAGTTTTTAGATTTAAATCAAAGTTAATTTTTTTTTTACATTAATTATACATTATAATTATACATTATAAATGAAGCTATTTAAGTTAGGATTAAATTTATAATTTATGATCAGCATTTCATCATTCTGATTATTTTCTTTATTATGTGCAATATTATTTACATATAGCAAACTATGTATTAAATACATATAATATGGCTTTCTTTTATTACTCCACAACACATCTTATAAACTGTTCACATATTTTTCATTGTTTGCAGATACAAAACTTTAACAAACCAGTTTTTTTTTTTTTTTTTTTTTTAATAACACTGGTTTTTAAATAGACACTAAAATAAATAAAAGTGAAAATATTATTCATTTGAATGTCAAATTTGGAAAAGAAATTGTAAAAAGAATCTTATTTGGCCAGAAATTTTATTATTAAATGGAGGATATTTAAGACTAATTGATTTAAATGATTGATTTTATCCATATATATATATCTATATAAACCCACTGGTTTAAATAGTGATCAGGGTTCCCACAGTCCTTAAAAGTCATTAAGAACTCCTTAATTTTAGCTTTCATTTTTAAGGGCCCTTAAAACTACTTAATTTTTGTCAAAGGTCCTTAAAAACTCCTTAATTTTTAAATTGTTGGAACCCGATCAATTTCTGCATCAATGCAATCTGCTGTCGTAACATGATTTCCTATCAGTTCTCGCTGTACTCTCAAAACTTTCTGTTTTTGTAAGTTCAGAGTTAAACTTGCCCAAAACTGGTTCTAAGAATGCCAGTACATGTGTTAAGTACTGGTAATACATATATATATATATATATATATATATATATATATATATTAAGAATATATAAAATATTTGTTAATGTTCATAACATTCTTTTACATTTTCTAGCCAAATGTGCAGTAATAATATTAAAGAAAATCCTCAAATACATATGTTTTCTATGAATTACTGTAGTAATTAAAAATTCCTTTCCTTAATATCTTTAAAAATTATGAAATTACTTTTAGTTTATTAGTACTTTTTATGGTCACTAGCTAGAAAACTTATTTGACAAATAATTTTTCGCATACTGAAAAGGTTTAAAGTATAAAGTCAGCTGCCATTTCCTAATAGCTAACAGTCATGAAGATTTTAATTAAATGAAGTAGGATAGGGGGGGGCATTGTAGATATTTCAGTTACTTATAGAAGTTTATTTTCTCTTACATTATATGTAATAGAAAAGACTAAAACTATATACATATAAGTATATACATATGGGTCATTTTTAAACAATCAAAAAGTATTGTTTATAATATTGTATTTTATTCACAATTTATTTTTGATTTGATCACTTAAAAAACTTTAGATGTACATTTTTCAAAATTAGTTTTTGTCAAATAGTTTATCTTATATTAATTTTCAGGCATTTTTAAAAACTTAATTCTGAAATATTGTAGGGCATTTATTGAACATGCCTTATCTGATTCATAATTATTAAAATAGTTCCTCAGGAAATATAGTTTATGTCGTTATGTTGTATTTCAAGTGGGTCCTTATAAATAGTTACTTTGGTCCTTAGAAAGTCCTTAATTTTTGTTCTGGAAAAAGAGTGGGAACCCTGGTAATGCATATCAAGATGATATAAATGATATATGTTTCATTGTTTGTCACATTTTCATAAAACAATCTTTTTAAAGAAAGTATCTATTTCATACTATAAGTTTATAGTTTCAAAGTGAGTAAAAATGAGCAAATCTTTTATAATGCATTTTAAAAGCATTCAATACATTTGGCATTCAGAATTTTTTCTTTATAAGTTGATATTTTGATACCTTTTTTGTTGTCAGTATTGTTAAGATTAAATATATATATTTTTTTAATGTATACTTTAATGGGACTTTTCATTGCAGTTTTCCATCAAAGATGTTTCAAAAGCACAACCACTCTCCTGTGATAGCCTCAAAGAACCCTATGTGTTTGTATGTGTTAGATATTAGTACAGCTGTATCAGATGGGTATGTTACTTGGAGGATGCTTAAAAAACAATCTCCTGCTGCTCCAGAAGAAATAATTTTGTATTCTTTAGTTTTGGGCAAAGGAGAGCTCATCATGTTTGGTGGTATTCAAAAAGACTTGAATTCTAGGCAGCAAGAAGGGGAAACTGTACCTGAAGTAGTTTCCAACTCATTACATTTTATGACTGCTGAGCGCTTTGTTATTTGATGAAGTTTCTAGCATTTAAACAGAAAATGAAAGTTTTTTTATCAGCCATAAGGGAAATATGTTTATTACTTCAGAAATTTTTAAGTGATTGACTGTGATCTCACTGAAACTATGCCGAATTGTTCAGATTATAATTACACTTCAAATCAGAAAAAAATAATTAAAATTTTAAATCTTCATTTATTTTTTCTTTTTAAATCCTTATATTTAGGATTTCTGTTTAGTAACTTGGTATGTCTGTGCTTGAATTGCTTGTTGCTATTCGGGATTTAACCTCTACCTTAGTCTATTACATTGTTAATCCAGTCACTTTATAAAAAAAGATGCTTGTTCAAATTGATGCTTTTTGTTTGATGTATTTCTAAAACTGGAATTTCATTGCCACCATTTGCTTTAAATAGAGAAAAATATGTATTTTTCATTGTTTATTAGCTCTGTATAAGTCGAAATTGAAAGAAAAGTTTATTAATGTTGCTCAAGGTATTTGTTATACTCATCATATCTTCATTTAATGTTGTATAATTATCAGTACAATGTTTAAGAAGTATATAAAGCCTGTTAAAAAAGAACAAAATTGTCCCAGATTATCCTTGATCTCATATTTCAAGGTTATTTTAATAATTTAACGATTTTCTTATTAGATTTAGGTATTTAAAATATGTAAACTAATATATTGAATTTTAAAACAACTGGATTGTTTGGAGATTTAAAAAAAAAAGGAGAAGTGGACTTAAACTGTTTAGAATAACAAGTGATTAAAATCGTAGGTTAAGACAGCATTCCAATGAAAAGTTGTATGTATAATATCCTTATTATAATTGAAACTTTTTATGTCTTAAAAATAATTTAATAAATTGAATTCATATGATCATATCTATTGAATATTTCACCAATCCCTTAAAAGTTTTCTGTAAATTATCAATTTAAATTAAAATTTTAATAGCTGACATCTAACATAATGTCTATTTAGATGTGGTCCCCCCCCCTTTCAAAGTACACTGCCATATATACATTAGGGTAGCCATATTTTACAAGGCGTTTAGAGGACACATTTACTATTGGCTGCAAATAGTCATAAAGTTTTATTAAATACATCCTATAGGCACCCTTGGGGGTGGGGACAATGATTAAAGGCAAGTGATTTGAGAGTAAACTTCAAATAAACTTACAGGAAATTATGAAAATTTTATTCAAATAGTTTCAATCAGTGCATAAAAAAATAAATGAGCATTAAAATTGTCACTATTTTTTTTCTTATTTTTCTTCATCTTTAAATCACTTTAAGGGTAGCTGTACCACAGTTTCTTTTTTTCCTGCAAGGGTGTTGGGACAAAAAAAAAAAAGGATGAAAGCTGTGATAAAGTCATTTACTAAGAGTGCTTTTTAAATTTCAGTTCTGTTGTTATTAAAACAATTCAACCAGTTGAATTTTTTTGTAAGTTGTAAATAATAAAGTTATAAAGCATGCTAAAATTATAACTGAAATCTATTAATTTTTTTTCTTAGAATTACTTTTAAAATCTCTTTGGTCTATTGGAATCCATATGTACTTGCAGTTATCTCTTGTTTTGTTTGTCACATAGATGAATAAGAATATCACTGATTTATATACCAAAAATTACAAATCATTTCTGCCTCTCCTAAATTAATACTATTATTATTTATTATGCTTCTTTTTACTCCCTTTTAAGACATCTTTATTAACATTATTTTTTGTATGTTTTTAAAAAAGAAAGTTTTCTGTTCTCTAATTTCAAAATAATTTAATAATGAAGTTTATAGAGTACAAAAAATCAAGGAATTTATGCATTAAAAATTTGTTAAATATATTAAATATAAAATATAAATTTATAGGCATTTTTATTAGTAATGTGTGCTAAATTAACCAGGGCTTCGAACCGTAATTTTTTTTGTTCCGGTTTTCATTCCGGTTCAACTAAAAAATTAATATCGGTTCAGTTCCGGTTTTCGCTCCGCCAAAAATAACGGTTTTCGGTTCAGTTCCGGTTTTCGCTCCGCCAAAAATAACTGTTTTCGTTTCAGTTCCAAATGAATAATTTCATTTTATGTATATTCTTATTTGTACTAAAAATATAATTCTATCATAAACAAAAAATGTAATTCTATCAAAATTTAGAAGATTTTATTCTTTTTTTAATTGGTACACTATGTGAATTGATACAAACAGCAGGTACGATAAGAGCGGCGAGCATTGGCATTGTTATCCATTATCAAAATCGCATTTGACAACTAGGTTCATGATTACCCACATTCGTCATTTGACTCTCACATCGTGCACTTGGCCTTGCAATAATTATGTAAAAAATATATTATTTACTTAACATATGAAAATTGCCTCTAATTATTAATATATCTTCTAACGTGGTTTCACTGAAATTACTTCTGTTGTCTCGGAGAATAAATTTCAAACCTGAAAACGCTCTTTCAACAAATATCAAAATAGGAAATCGAGAAGCAGTATACATGTAATGATAATTATAAATTTGACGTTAAATTAGAAAATATTGATAAGTTGGTAACAGTAACAAAATGACTGAAAGATATATCGAACCGAAATAAACCGATATTTTTTTCGGTTCAGTTCCGGTTTTCTTCCGACCAAAATAACGGTTTTTTCCGGTTTTCAGTTCAGTTCCGGTTCGAAGCCCTGAAATTAACTATTTAAAATATAATTGAATGCAAAATCAAACAATTTTTTGGCTGGACTAAGCATTTATCACTGATTTACAATATGAAAATTACAATACTATACCTTTTACAACAAATGAAAATAAAATAATTATTTTGCCATGTTAATTTTATTAACTTCATTGGGGGTGTGAATTATAAAACACGGAATAATTTAATTTTTCTCTGCTGTTTAGAAAGCTTTTTTTCTCCCAATAAATGGGCTCTTGTTTTTCTACAGTATTCAAACATACAACATTTCAGATTTATAGGAGTACTATATAAATGGTCAAATTTCTTTTATATGTAAAACACCGTAAATACATTCAAGCCTTCTTTTGGAATGAAACCAAAGCCCACAGTGTAGAGACAAATGATGGTGATCACTGTATATTATGGAAGGTTTGATTTGAAAGTAACTAAAATAATAAAGGTTTTTTAATACACTTTTAAAGTTCTTTTTTATCGTTTCATATTTTACCAGCCTCACTAACCCTTGTGTAGCAAGAAAAGTAGATTGTAGCACTTCAAACTAACCAACCATCTCATATTTTACATATTTTACTATAAGCTTTAAAAAATACAGTTGACTGATCATATCTCAGCTTTTATTTTAATTTATCTTACATATTCATTTTTACTGTGCCGCTTCTATTATGTTAATGATCAATTTATATGTATCAGAAGAAATGTAAAAGTTGTGCTTTATTGTTATGTTTATATAACATATTTCAGTAAAAAATATCCTATAATGAAATAATATTGCTTTTTATATCTTGAACTTCAGTAACTCTGAAAGTTTTTTTCATTCCCAGTGACTTCCTAGATATCAAGAATCAATAGTATATTATTATTTACAAGCAATAAGATGTTTGACTTTTTTTATTATTATTTCTTAATATTTTTCTTTCTTTCTCTATGCTTGAATTTATTTAAATTGGCCACATTTTAAATTTTAATTAAAATATTAGTGTATACTTGTAATCTAAAGTGAGAATGTATATAAAATGGCTGTGATACCCTTGTTCCACTTTATAATATGAGAATTTTTACAAATAAATGTAAAAAAAACAACTTTGAAATTCAAGTATTAGAATATAAGTTGTTAGTTCTGTAAAAAGTTCATATGACTGCCTAATTTCCCTAACAACTCTAATTTTCTTCAAATTTGAATGTTTTCATTGATCAAGTAAGCATGTAGATGGACATTCATCTAGATTTAAATTTGGGAGGTTTAATTTATTGCCTTTTTTCAGTCTAAAATGACTGACTTGTTTTTAATACTGTGTATTAAAGAGTTAGCTTGCATTTTTTTTTTTAATTTTAATAATTTTTTAATTAAAGTTTATTGTAGAAAAAGAATCTTATGGTTAGATTTCAGATTTGTCTTGGAAATTTATTTCGAAAGTTTAATTTGTTTACTTTCAGAGATAAGAGTTATTTATATTTTTTTACCATTTTATTCATTTTTCATTTTGCCAAAGTAGGTTTTTAGTCAAAATAGGTGTTGTACTGTTTTTTGGTGTCTTGATTTTAATCACATTGTTGGCATGGATATTCAAAGACTTTGTAATGGGCTTAAAACATATATTTTGGTTTGATAAGTTTTTATGTAGCCAAAAAATTGATCAAAACCATTGTTCCCTTGATTGAGAGAAAAAAATATTGCAATCTATCTGAGATTGAAATACATTTGAGATTACTTTAAATATTTTTTAATCAGTAGAGTTAATCAGCATTTACTGCAAATTTAGTTACTAACAGATAGTTGTTAACTACTTTAATTAACGAATACCTGTACTTCAAAATATATCTCATTCTATTATATGAATATTTGATGCAGGTTAGTCTATTTAAGAATAAAAGGTAGTCTAGTATATTCATATTCAAAGAATTCAATATTTTACTAAAACAATTTTATTTTTAAAACTTGTAGTGATTTGTATTTAATTTTCTTTAGCTAATATTTTAATTGAAATTATGATCCTTTTTATTGTTAAATTTGTCCATTTATACTATAATTACTCATTAATTGTTTGAGGATTTAATTCTTTCCCAAATTCTCCTCGTTTCTCATTTTCCATTAATAATTTTTTAACCATTATTCTCAGATATAAGCATAAATAGTTTTTGAACCATAAACTTCAGTTTGGAATGTATATTTATTGTGAAATGGCAGACAGATATTGTGTTTCATACACCATGTATATTTCTTTACTACTCAAGTTCAAATGAAGACAAAATAGTCTGCTTTTATATCAAATATGCTAGTAGAAATGACAGATTTGTCTTCTTTCTAGTCAATGCAAATTGACACAAAAATAAATATGAATAAGACATCAGTTAAAGCAGTCATTTTTTATAGTAGTAGAACTAGAAACTTTTGATATGCTACTGAGTTCTTGACAGAAGTCTATGTAACTCATTAAAATATATGTTTGTTAAGGATGTGGGAGTTGTATTTATTATAATTTGGATGGTATAATTTATTTTCAATCTTTGGAAATCATTTCAAATATTTTATTTTTATTTAAAATATCATTAATCTGTTTTATCATGCTTTTTGTACATTATGCAGATCTGTAAGTGGTTGTGTACTTTGTGTATATTTATGTCTGTGTATTTAAGTACATTTGCATTTTATGAGTGCCTCTTTCTTGTATGATGTATAGCACAAATGTGTTTCTCTTTTTTTTTATGTGGTATAAGTAACAGACTTGCCAACTCTCTGGGTTTAACCCATTAATAACAGATTTTTGACCATTTTCTGAGTTTCTAGGACAAATGTACAAATTGCCAGATTTTTGAAGGGGAAAGCATTAAATTTTCTCTTTGTGCCTGACAACTAGAAGAAATTGTACTTTGACTTTGCCAAACTGGGGTTAATAGCACCAATACAATCAGACTGCAATCAGAATTTTATCATCTGCAACAAGAAATACCCTACTGCAATTTTTGACATGTTGATACCCATCAGTATTTGTTTGGACAAATAAGGTATAGTGGTGGACATTTTAAATATCAGGAACTCTTGGATTTCATATGATTAATTTTAATGATTCTGCATAGTAATAGAAAGTATAAATGAACACAAAAATGGTGACATATTTTCATTCATCAATAATAAATAAAACACTACAAAATTTGTTGATTTGCAAATCAAGGCAACAGGGACCATATTTTCAGACATGTCCTATTTCAGATACTCTGGATTCTCTTGAGTTGCTCTGGATAAATAAGAGAAATTGATAACTATGAAAATACCTCACATTGCTATGGAAAATAACAAAAATTTTGAGCAACTGAAATATTACAATTCAGCAATCAAATGCAAAAGTCTTGTAAAAGACAGTGCTGAATATATTATGCTTTCCACACAGTAATGCTGTATTTAAAACAGTTTTCAGTACTGTGCGAAAAAGCCAAACTGAATTTAGGTGAAATCTGAGTAGACAAACTCTAGAATCCTTGATGATAATAAATATAAATATTTTTATCAATGTTGGTCAATGTGCTACAAGAAAAAGAAGTTTTTAGAGCTAAAAAAAAGCTGCTTATACATTATTAAATGCATTAACTTTTATTGACCCTTTAAAATTTACTACTGTGTTTATTTTAATTTAATTTAGAAACCAATAAGATATGTAATTATGTTTTAATTTGTTTGGGTTATTTTGATTTATTACATTTGTAAATTGAATACATGCATACTTTATAGGTAGCATGTTAAATTTAAAGTCCGTGCTATTGCTCCTGACAGAGATGACTGAAAAATCACATGTCTGTGTTTTAAACAAACCTTTGATTCTAAAGTATTTAAAAAAGCAAAATCTTCAACAAGAAATGCAGTACTAAAGAAACAATTGTGAATAGGTTATAATGTCTTTAAATAATTTTTCATTGTTTAATGTCATTTATATTATTTAATAACTTTTCATTCATTTTTTCTGCCTTGTTTTAGTATCCCTATTTATCAGACATGCTACAAAATGTAACCATAATAAATTTATGGCTTTTTTAGTTAAAAAAAAATTATGCTCTTCTTTTCTGTAATTTCTAAACTCTCTACTATCTAGTTATTGTGCTATGAACTCACGAATCCACCTTTCTATCTCTTTGCTCTTTTATGTGTTTATTTTTCGCTCATTTTCATTTTTGTGCTTACTGACAGAAGCCTCTAGATTGAAGGGCTTAGCCCATATGGTCCAGTTGCTGCACCACAAAGCCTTTTCTGTAATTTGCTCTTCTTTTATGTCATTTTTTTATTAGTATGGTACAAGGCTGAGTTCCGACACATGCACTGTCAGTGAAACTGTCAGTTACTTCACTTCCTTTACTATTGTAGTTGTACATTATTAACTTTAATTTTAAGACATTGAACAATATAAAAACTTTAAGTAACAAACTTAAAAATAGAATAGAATAATAAAAACAAGTTCAATTACTTGAGAAAATTCAAACATTAACTAGTCTTTCCATTAAGTGTAAACTCTTGGAAGGTCACTATTGAGAAAGCCTGCTTACTTCTAACAGTGCATATGCAAGTTTAAGTATCAATAGGAAGCGTGTGGCTGTTTATTTTTAGTGATATCAAATCTTGGCAAAATAGTTCACACCACAGGATGAAATACTTCTCCAGTTTTCTTTAGATTTTATTGACATTTTGATTTTATGGTGGTTGGAGATAAAAATATTGTCTCACAAATATAGTAAAAGGCAGTCAGTTTCAGGAATTGTTGGAAATTTTTTTGTGATTAAGAAGTATGAAAATTGTTAAAAAATTTTGTCAACCCCAATTGGGGATTGCGGTCCAAAGTTTAAAAAAATCTGGTGTAAGGTCATTATATCAATCCATAAACATAAGTTATAATAGGATTTAGAACTTTCAGGGGTTGGCAGGTCTGAGATTTTATGGAGGAAACTTTATGTGTTCCGCTTATGTTAAGAAAATATTTGTATATATTAAAAAAATATGTCTAAATTAAGAAATCTATAATTTTTTCATTTAAAAAAAGTATTGACTTTTGTGTGTAATTGCAGCTTTATTATTTCCCAGCATACTTTTTCTACTTCCCTGACTTCTTGTGATATTTTATTTGTTAAATTCAGGCTTCCCTCCTATGATGGTATCATGTTATTTGGATTTATAATGCTGTATAAATATCATTGATATGTATATTATAATGTCAGAAAATTTGAAAAATATTTTAACTGCTTTCTGTGTCTATGTTCTTTATTTATGCCTTACTCATGTCTCTAAATAGTGTATTTCACATTCTACAAAAAATATGTCTCTCTTTCTAACTAAATTCTTCATAAAACTTAGACCAGAAGACTTCTTGAATTGATAAAAAAAAATTTACATGTAAAAAGCATTCATATTTGTTACTTTTGCAACCTGAAATTTTATTAGAAGCTTGAACTCTAGCTACTTTAATATGCAGAGGGTGGTGGTCAGACATTTTTGCAATGATTTTAAATTCTCACATTAAATTTTTTAAAAAATCTGATTGCTGAATTTCGAGTATAATTTAATTATTATCAGCATTTTGAAAAATTATTTTTTCAAAATGTATGAGATATTTTGTACTAAAATATCTCTGTAAAGTAAACAGTCGATTAAAGGCTATATGTTACAACTGTATGAAGAAAAATACTCCTAAAAAGTCCTAAAGATGATTTTATATTTTCAAAGTAAGGGACAAAATTAATTTAAAGGAACATCAAAGTTAACATTTAATTGAAAAAAAAAAATAAAATAAAAATTCTAACAGAGGTATATACACATTTTATATCTAAAATTCATCCTATATCTTAAAATTTCCTATACCCCCCCCTCCAAAAGAAAAAAAATTGTATCAAAATCTGTAAACAATCTCAAAACTTTGTATACAGGAACTGTAAACAAAGTTGTATGATTTGAAGTTAATCAAAATACCAAAGAATATTTACATCCTAATGTCAGTAAATATTTCTCAGCATAAAAGTATACCTCTAAATAAATTTACTGCCCTGTGTTTAAAAAATATTAGAAATAAAACCAAAATTGAGACTATTCCGTTTAAATGCATTAAATTTTTTAGAAATATGTGTCACACATGGTAGTTTAAGATTTTTATTCAAATCAGTCTAATTTTCTCAAAATTGTCGAGGTTTTTTTTTTAATTAAGTGAAAAGCTTGTGTTCAGAAAGAATAGTTGAACAAGATAGTAGCTACTTAAAAAAGGGAATTTTTTGTAAAGCACCAAATATTGATTTAATGTCACTGGACTTTAGTAAATTAGTTACTATCAAATACCTATACTATTATTTATATCATGTTTGTTTTATTTTAACGAAATACATGCATTAGTATATGAAGTATATACATATATAGTTAATACACATATATAGTTAATACACATATACAGTTAATATACATATATAGTTAATACACTATAAAATGAAAGGTAATATTAAGGTAACAACCATAAAAAAGGACAAAATACAAACAAGACCAGTTTTGACTTTACATTTAAATTTAGTAATAAGGAGTTAGATACTGTACAATATAATGTATTTTACATATTGGGGTGTTATTCTTCATTTATTGCATAGGTTGGGTTACAGCTTTCTGGGTGACACTTCTGGACCTGGTACCAATATTTCCATCTTTGTCACACCTCTCAGCGAGCATCCTGGAAGCTCTTCTAATTAGTGAATTTTCATATTCTTCTGGTGTAGCACAATGGCCCAGCATTACAGTATTGATATGAAGTGTTTCATTAACCCAAAGTATGCTACAATCACAGTGGATGGGATTTTCTGTTAAAGAGAGAATTATTATTTTTTTTTAAATCAGCTATTGCATTAAAATTTTCTGACATGTTATGAATTAAAAAAAAATTTATGTGGACACCACATGACTTCTTTGTATTAGTCTATTATATTATCTCTTTTTTTATTTTGTATGTTGCATCCTAAGAATTATCATTTGCACATTCTCTCAAAGAATCAAAATAGGTTAGTTTTTCAAGGTGACCTTGTTATTTGATTATAGCTTAAGTATTGCCATCTAGCAGAGATCTGCAGCATTAATATTAGTTATAATGAAACGTTTTTCACTCCGGACATAATAAACAGTGAAAATTCAGAATTATTCTCTGAAAATAATATATCTTATTTTACTAAAAATGAACTAAAAAATCATTTTTTTCCGCAGTTTAAATAGTATTGTTACAACTGCGCATTAGTACTTCGATATTGAGTTGCATTGTTGTGGATATGTGTTTTATATATTTGTCGCTTCTTATAGGCAAATAGAATTTAGTTTGTCACAGAATTTATTTTGTATTATGATAAGTCAATTGATATCAAACTGTTTTTACAAAGTCCGTCTATTAATTTCCAGGACTGACGTAACTGTAGTACAACAAAAAGTAGGAAGACGGCGCTAATGATTGCATATTGAAGAGCGCTTTCTTGCAATCGGATCCGTTCTGATGTATGTGGTTCTCATGGAAAGGCGCATTATAACGTAGTTCTTAAATCCCGGTTGTCGAAGTGAAAATGGAGCAAAGAATTAACATTAAATTATCCTTCAAAATTGGGCAAGACAGCTGAGGAAACCTACGAAATGTTAAAACGAGTTTAAGGCGAGGAAGCATTATCCCGCTCAAGAACTTTTGGGTGGTTTAAACGCTTTAGGGACGGGCGCGAAATCGTCGAAGATGATCCACACACATGTCGGCCGCAGTCCTTACGCACGCCGGAAGCAACTGTAAACTGTAACGTTACTATTAACGAGCATTCCAAAAGAGGATTTTTAAAGCGTTAATGGCCGTTTGTTTAGACTTTTGTTACATAGAGTGCGGATTACAATAACTAAGGGAGGTGCACATTTGACTGCTAAACGTTTTTAATTATGCCTCTTAGCGTTAATAGACGTTATAGTGAAATTTTTCGTTATATAGAGTGCAGATTTTATGGTAAAATTCGTTACAAAAGTGCATTTATGCTGGATAATATAACTTTTAACACTCCTAAAATTCCCTAAGTTTAACTTGTATACTTAGTTGTATCTAAAAAATTTCAGAGTGAACCTCGTGTATATAACCATTATTTTTTTTTAAATATATATAACAGGGCATTTGCCTGTATAATGCATATTTTGTTGATCATTCTATTACGGGAGCACCATATACCATATAGGCAGCCAACATTACTTCCTAGGACAACACGAAGTACACACATTGAATGTTTTACAAATAAGAATGGCAATAGATTTACGAAAGAATTCAATTCGTTCACTAACATGATGTAATGCATAGCTCTGAATTTATTGTAAATGCAGTATTTGTAAATGTTTGATAGTCTTTGGATGCCTTTTCTGCTTTTAACGTAGAATACGATAAGGCGTCTCGTGGGTCCAATATCGCCGCCAGTGGCATCCTTTATAAGAACTTCTGTCTTACTACAGGACAGAACGAGCACCCTCTGTCTCCAGACACGGGGTACAGAAAAATCGATGGGTGCAAAATTGTCACTCCAAAACCGGGAGAAAAAAAATCGCACCGAAATTTATGAATTAGATTTTCTAAATTGTAACAGATAATAATCTTATGATCTTAACAGCCAGGAACTTTGTGGTGAAATATCAGTGTTGTATTCTCTAATGGAAAAAAAGTTACTACTTTTGGAAGTTTTGAAATTGATAACAACAGAAATTAATTTTTCTCCAAACTTGAGGTTTGCTCTAAGAATTTTACTGGTACATTCGGGAAGCGTAGTGTTTCCAGACTAAAAGTAGTCAAGAACTTTGGCTTGTTTACTTGCTGTATTGGGAATTTTACATGAATTCTGTAACAGTTTAGTTGCTTCTGTATTAAAAAATTCTCTAAACTAAAAATTCAACAAAAAAATTAACTTTCGATCGCTCGACAGAAAATTAAGTTAACAATTAGAGAGGCATGTTTAAAAATAACTTGATCGTCTTACCTTCAAGATCTATGGTTTTAAGACTTGCAGGTGGATTCTGCCATTCACTCTTTTTCAAGTCCATTATGTTATTGTTGTTGGCTATTAAAGTCTTTAACGCTGGAACCATTGGAAAGAAATTCCCATGCAGCATCTTCAGCAAATTATGGCTAATAATGAAAATTTTATATTATTTCGTGATGAGAGATAATATACACTTTATGTAGGGATATATGACTTATGATTTAAACAAATGACATGTCTCGATTACGATTTACAAGGAATTTAATGAGTAAGCTACTACGACTTAGAATAATAAGTTTAGTGATTTTAAATTTGCCATAAATGTCAGAAAATAAAGTTTATAGTATTGTAGAACTATCTGACAGCGATTTGTAAGGTCACAGCCAGCCTTAGCTAACTGGGCGCCCTGGACGAGATATTCTTCAGATCCCTTTATTTCTTACTAGAGTGCCTTGCCCGCTAGGTGAATTGCAGCCGTCGATAAAAAATATTAAAGTACATGTCAATACAAAATGTATATAGAATAAATACACTAGAAAATTATCCATTAGTCTTGCTGTTTTGAAGCAATTTATTTTTGATGCAATAACACCCAACCAACTCCATGGCTTTCTTTCATTCCTAATTTACCTGAACAGAAACCATCTGCGCAAAAAATATGCACATTTAAAGTAAAATAATAAGCATGTTGGGTACTTTGTAATTAATAGCTCCGATAATTGTGGTCAAACAAATGTATAGGCCAGCGAAATTAATTTCCAAAAATCTTTCAAATCCGTGTATACCTGTCTACCGATTTGGAGAGGTATCCATGTCCACCCAAAATTCACGGTCGTTTTTCCAACAGTCGATACGTACAAATGGATGCGAACATATTTTATTAGTATTTAGATGACTTTATAAATAAAATTTAAATTGGACTGTTATGTTGCCTCCACACTGTGGCGAATTGTTTACCACTTCCTGATGGTGACCTTGAACGATGGTTTACGGGTTGTATCCACACACTGGGCCACTAAATGGGCCGAGCGTGTGGATTCGTCCATATAGTCTACTGCGCACTTTATTTGCGCATCTGGCTGCCTTTGAACTTTGAAGAAAAACCGCTTCGAAGCCATCCTCCGCCAAAGCCATTTTATCGTCTGCGATCGTCAACCTCGATAAGCCATATCCCCTCCAGATAGTGGTAATGGCTTGCAGTGGACCATAGTGTAGAGGGGCTTTTAGAAATGAGAGTTATAATTAGTACG
>CM063506.1:25679950-25744950 GCA_032207245.1 Pardosa pseudoannulata
TTGCACCGAGTTTCCAGAAGCGGGACAGCCAGCGAATGAGGATTCAGCTAAAAAAACTAACTGTAACCTTAGCTGGAGTTCTCAAGTAACTGGGATCTTAACTGACCAAAAAAACAGTTGGTGGGACCGTAACTGATCCCCAGGTATAAAAAGCCCAGAATTTTGCGACTCGAGGCTTTTTGACATTTTTTTACGTACGTGCTTTGACCTCGAGGAGGCTTTCACGTCTTTTGAACGGAACCAGCTTTCTAGTGATTAAATTCGGAGATTCGTAAAATCTGCTCATATAGGGAGCGGCAGAGTCTCTGATACCGAACGGGGGATAAATTAGGTTCGCAATGCACCATAGAAAAGCCTCCCCAATTGTGCGAGATTATTTAATCTCTTTTTCTTTCGACTGTGATCGTCGTGAGGAAGTTATGCAGGCAACCATCCTTTGCAGTTCGACATGTTTGGGAGATTAGAATCCCCTTGTATATAGCCGTATTTACTCAAGAAAATAAAAGTAATTTCCAATTTTATCGTGACTGTGATCCATTCTTCACGTTATTTCTCACTCGAGAACATCAAAGTCGTCACAATATTTTAAAGTTTATAAGATCCGATTTAGATCTCAAAATTTTAATTATTTTTGAAGAGATATAAATCGCGTCTTTAACGGTAAATCTAAATAAACTAAAGAAATTGCTTCTTTCTTGGTAATTACAATATGTGTACCCCTCCCAAAAATTAATTACTGGGTATGCAATTGGGTGTTGAAGCCTCTTGTGAAATTCAATCTGATCAAGAATGAATCAGGTATAGAATATTTGTAAATCAATGATTACCTGTTTTTGTTCTCTTTCAGCTGTTCCAAGATTGCTTGCTTCCCAGAATGAATCGTACAGGTAGAAATGATCAATGGCCATTTTTCTCAAAGCAGGGAATATTTCTCTCAAGGAATCTGCACTAGCAAGACGATGGCATGTCACTGAAGTAAAAAATATTTTCTTTCCCTGCGGTGCAGCTACACAACTGCAAGGATAAATGTCTTCTCTTGGAGGGCATTCAGAACCAGCGAGGATGGAAGACACAAAAGTGAAAAGTAGGACTGCTGTCAGCATTTTTTCTGTCAAACATAGCATAGAATTACTGTAGTCCCAACTACTTTACTAAGTATAAATTTACAAATACATACTCGTTACTCTACAGTGTAAAGAACCTAATCAAACTTTTGTATCCCCATGTTGCAGATATGCAATAATGATCGTATCATGTTGCAGGTATGCAACACGGGGATATGTCTGAACAAACAGGCAAACAACAACAACAACAAAATTGTAATCAGGGCCGTAACTCGGACGTGGCAAAGGTGGCATCTGCCACTGGCACATCAGTCTTAGGGGCACCGCACAGTGAAGAAAATGGGGTCCGAAAGAGGACAGTTAGCCCCAAGTAGAAATAAGGAAAAGTTGAAAAAACTTTTCTTATTATAAAATCCAATGTATTTAAAAATTATTTTTTATAAATTTTCTTATTTTTTAAAATGCTTCTAGAGACTAAACATTCTTACATTCTTACAAAATGTTTATCAAACACTCCTAATATACCATAATATAATCTCGGGTATTGGTTTAAAATTCTGAATTTATTAAAGCTATTAAAACTAAATTTATATTTAGAAATTTCCCAATTTTTTACGAAAATTCAACTTCTGAATAAAAAATAGTCCCCTGAAATAAACTATTCAGTTTATCAGCAAAATAATAATCCCAAAGTGTTCAAAAATATTTTTAAGTGAAAAATAGAAGAAAAAATAGAAAAAATTTTTTAAAATTAATATTCTAGGAACATTTTAAGAATTAACAAAATATTTTGTGAGTTCATTTTGAATATATATATATATATATATATATATATATATATATATATATATATATATATATATATATATATATATATATATAACATGTTTATGTATATTATCACTATATTTGGTGGCAGGGGTGCAGACCAGTTTTTTGCTACGAGCGCTAAAAGGCCTAGTTACGGTCCTGACTGTAATTGCAGGGTTGACTGGGGTACTTTGGTCAAAGGCCTTATCCCCTGTTACGAGGCTATTAAATTCTTTATGAGTGTCCAGTCTTTAAGATGATAAACAATAAAATAATAAAGGCAGGTCTTATTAAGATATGGTGAAAAATTAATTGCTAGGCCCTAATCAGGATATAAAAAGATGAAAAAGTAATGAAAAAATGAGAAAATTAATTTAAGAGATTACAAAAGCATATTTTTTTATATTAATGAAAATACTGTGCACGGCAGTATGAGATAAAAGTGAATGATATTAAGATAAAGTGAAAAATTAAGTTAAGTTAAATTAAGAAAATGAAATAATCAAAAATGAAAAAGTTAAATTAAAAATTAAGTTTAGCTTAAAATTGATGGTGAGAAACTCTCAGAGCAGGTTCTGTGGCGCTATCTATTGGACGGCCTCGCGTTCGGACAGTGTAAGGGAAAGTTAAGAAGGGAGATGAAAAACCTAACATATTAAATAATCATTAAGGCTCTCGGCCGCTTGCCAGTAAACCTACATATCTATATAATCATTAAAACCACTCTCTAAACCAGGAGTCGCCAAACGGTGGTCCACGGTGTACCAGTGGTCCGTGAAAAATTTTTGATGGCCATCAGAAAGAAAATGGATGATTTTTTATTGTAAGCTGCATCACAACCAACAAAAAGTTTTATTAATATTCGGTTTAAAAAATGAAAACTAACATCTTTGTCAATATCTCATTTCTGGCTTTCCATAAAAATGAATATGCATCACTGAGTGAGAAAGCACTAAAAATTTTAATTCAATTTTAGACAAAATATTTGTGTGAAAAAAGCATTTTTATTTGAAACAGAAATTAAAATTTGACATCACTCTCGGCTTGGAATAAACTCAACTCTCCGTCCTGCAGTGATATCGTTGGAGGCAAAACTCCATATATTAAGTTGGAGAAAAAGAAATCCATTATTTTTGCTTGAAATGAATGATGTTATTAACATGTTTCGGATTGTCCGATTTAGGTCAAATATGCATCGTTTTGTTGTATAATTTGTTGCCATTTTAAAGGTAGCTTCGTATTGCCTCTCTTATAGAAGTCTTGGTCGTTATTGGGGAAAAACTCTAGTAGTCGATTTTCACAATCTTCTCTTGATCCCCATTTCTTATCAGTTTTGCAATGCGAGGAAAAGGTGGTAATTGCTTAGTACCAGGTCCGGATTATATGATGGATGCATTAAAGCTTCCCAAGCAAGCTTCCTGAGTTTCTGATGAGCACTACAGACGTGTGTGGCCTGGCGTTTTCCTGATGGAACACAACACCTCTTCTGTTGGCCAATTCTGGCCGTTTCTGGTGAATCACTAGCTTCAATAGGTCCAGTTGTTGACAGTAGAGATCTGAATTTAGTGTTTGGTCATACGGAAGCAACTCATAAAGGATTTCCTCCCAGTCCCACCAAATACAGAGTAGAACCTTCCTAGCAGTTAGTCCTAGTTTGGAAACCGTTTGATCTGCTTCACCGCGCTTTGCTACTATCGTTTTCACTCAATATTATCGTATTTGACCCATTTCTCATCCCCATTTACCATCCGTTTAAGAAATGTGTCGATATCATTTCGTTTGGCCAATGCTTCTCAGACGGAAATTCAATCCATTCTGTTTTTTGGTGTTAATTGGTGTGGCACCCAAACATAGAGCTTCTTTTTTAATCTAACTTTGCCAGATGGTTTAAAACTGTTTTATGGGTAATCTTTAGCTTTTGAGCGATGCTACGACTACTAACATGCCCGTCAACTTCGATTATTTCTGTGATTCTATCGACATTTTCGGCTACTCTCCTGCCTGTGCGAGGTGCATGTTTAACATCAAAAATGCCTGACCGGAATCGACGAAACCAAAATTCCACGTAATTAGCTGTTACAGTATAGACACCATAAACACCATTCACAATTTCCAACGCCTGGCTTGCATTTTCAGCTTTATCAATGAAAAACTGTAAAATGTACCAAAATTTCTCTTTGTTTACTTCCATTTTTAACACCATGTAACTCACAACTGAATGGACCAAACAAAAAACAGTAAAAGAAATTTTTAGTGTGAAATGTAACTTTAACACCGAACATAAATTTGAAATTCTTTGATTGATACTTTACGAGATACCGATCCCTACAGCCATCTATCAAAAAAAAAAAATAATGGATTTCTTATTCACCAACCTAATATATAAGGATGGTTCATTAGCAAGAACATGTATAACATAAAAATGTGTAATGCACAAGGAAAGATTTTTTACATAAAGATATAACTTTTTTACTTTTAATATGAGCATTTTTTATTAATAAAATAAAAGTTTCTGTGTATTATTCTATAAATATATTTACTGTCTTTCTAGTTTAAATTCATTTAATTGATGGTCCGCCAAATAAAAATTATGTATGAAGCGGTCCTTGAAGTTCTAAAGTTGACCGCTGCTCTAAACACATCCGTTAATAATAAGCGCAATATGGGAAATTTTCAGCAAAATCGGCCGAGATGTTTTAGGGTCTATAGGAGACAAACATACGAACATTGCCTTTTATGTATGTAGGTAATGTACATCCAGCGCCATATTATCGGCAGGGCACGCGGGGCACGTGTCCAGGGCGCACTTATTTCAGGGACCCAAATGTTTTTTTAGATCCAGAGGTAATTATGAAACAAATAAATTTTTTAGACTTAAAAATTTCATGTTTTTATTCTATATACAATTTATGTGACCTAAAATGTTGTAAGTTTTTCATTATTTCACCGAGTCTCACTGTTTCAAACTTTTTGTTTTTGGAAGCTGTATCCAAATTTTTGATAGGGAGAACACTTTTATGCATATGATGAATTTTATTTTTAGGGAGGAAAGCTACAGATTTTGTAGCTTTACACTAAAAATACTAATTTTATTTGTCATAGAACTGTCTAGAGAACTTAAGGAATTAAAAAAATAATGAGAAATAGCATGTTTCAAATAAAATGATTAAACATTGATAGTCTAACACCAAATTCATTCATTAAAATTGTATGTAAATTTTGCGGACAGAGTATAAAATTCTAATAGCTTGTTGCAGGCAGCTACAAATCTTTCTGCACTAGGCTCAAGGCAAAAACTAGAGGGGCATACCCGAGGTACCAAATGAAGATTAAAGATATATGGGATAGATATCATGGGGGGTGTAGAAAAACATATACTTGCTTTGGGTAAATCATAGTTTATACCCTAGTAATGTTAGTAAATGCTATGTACATAATCATCGATGCAAATCTTTCAGCTATACATTAATAAAATGTAATAATAATCTACAAGGGCTCAAAACATATTCTCTGCCCTGGCCTAAAATCTTGATAATCGGGCCCTGTGTACATCAAATACCTGGGAAATGAAACGATTTAAAAATTCTAACAGAAGTAGAGGGTAAAAGCTGAACTGAATACTTTTATACTTCCCCTATTTAAATAAACTTGAGTGAAATTAATTCCTGTGTGTTTTAGCGAAATAACTTCAAATAAAAAATTTATACATACGTTTTTAATAGAAGAAAAAGGTGACATTTATTTAAAATTAAATATTATATTTAAGTTTAAAACGTAATAGAAAAGAATGGGTAGAAATAGAGTATTTAAGTTATATTATTATTATTTTTAAATATTTATATTTCTTTTGTTTGCTTTCGAATAATTTTCCTCTTCTGTGAATTTTGAATTTTTCACCACTGACGTCCACTCGAATCTTGGATTTTGGATAACTCAAGGTAAATAATAATAATAATAATAATAATATTAATAATTATAAATAAATAATCAAAAATAAATAAACGAGTGACAGCTCGTAACTCTAAAAACTAGTGTATCGAGGTACTCGCAAATACGGTATCATTGCGCATATCTATCTATACTTATCTATCTACTTATATCCTATCTACCTATGTATATACTGTTGAACTGTTGAAGAGTTGTCTGGGGTACCTTGGCCGAAGGCCTTATCTCCTGTAGCAAGTAATGAATTTATTATCAAGTGTCTAGTCATTAAGCTAATACACAATAAATACAAAAATGCAGGCCTTTATGATGGGATGAGAAATAGTGCTAGGCCCTTAACGAGTTAAATAATTAAGACGAATAAAATTTAAATAATAATAAAAGAAAGTTTAAGGATAGCAAAGATTTTTTTTTCTTATTAAGAAAATACTGTACAAGACAGTAAAGATAAAAGTACATGTCAGGCCCTTACTCTGGAAGTTGCGGTTCGATTCGAACGTTCGTTGTGAAGTCACTTTGACGTCAGATTGCGTACATTTTCAATGCCTCGGTGTTGACATTTTGCTCGTAAACGATCAAGTTGACGTCAAAATGAAGTCATAACGAACGTTAGAACCGACTGGCAACGTCCAGAGTAAGCCCCATAAGTTAAAGTTAAAAATTAAGTTCAGCTTAAAGTCTATGTACAACTTTTGTCTTTTATAACACTGTGTTTAAAAAAACTTCCGATTAAGCAATCCTTTATTTTTCCGTACATGCACACAAAATCAATAAAATAAACAAAATAACAAAAATTAATTTCCCTCTGACATCTAGTTTGAACCGGTTTGGAACGACAAGGGAATTCCCCTTTTTCATTAGCATCTACCTTAGATATTTAGATTTTATATTAGTATATGTACGATCGTTCTTTTAAAAGAATATTATTACTATTACTATTATATTCTCATAGAAAGGAAAGCATTTATTCATGACAAGATGTATATAAATTTGCTGGGTCAACTCCCATATTTTCTCTTCTTGCATTTCAAAAAATGTCTTATTCCGTTAAAGAATGGTGGATATAAGCAATATTTTAAAGCTTCATAGTTTAAAACGTTAGTAAGTAATTTTTAAATACTCACCAATCCACGTAAAAACTACGTAAAACCATCAAACACAAAGAATAATTTCTGTATGCGCAGATTTTCCTCTAAAGGTGAGTGCTTGCAGTGAAATCTACTGAACTGGAACAGGTTATACCTTTTTTTTATTTCTTGTGTGTGTGTTTTCTCTGTTCTCCCTCCTAATATTAAAGATTTGATAAATGGCGAAGAATTTCAATAGAGATATAAAATCCTTACATGGTGGTGATCTCACTCACAAAATTTAACCAATAGAAAAGAAAATGGTTTATTAGCAGATAATTTTGATAAAAGTGTAATTTAATACGAACAAGATTATTTGTGCAAGAGATTTTCCTGCCTACTAGTTGTGTAGAGCGCGCCTGCACACAGGAGGCCAAATTTCTATTTCGGCAGGGGGAATAAATAACCTAAAATATGCTAATATTTTGAGTTTGTTATATTTATATGCTAATTTTTTTGAGTTTATTATATTTATATACTAATAATTTGAGTTTATTTTTTCTCCCCAAAAAGGAGGATTTTATTCAAAATATTTTGAGAGGAAACTATGTTTTTCTCTGCCTTTCACATATATTGTTAATTAAAAAGAGATTGATTTGTAGTATAGTAATTTTTAAATACTTCTTTCTTAAAAAAACTCATAAGTTACAACTAAAAAATTAAAATAGATATAAGATAATGAAGTATAATTTTAATACAGAATTGTATTGTCACTTTATGTCTTAAGAAGGCATTGTTAACAATGAAAAAATAATGTAAAAATTTATAATTATTAGACATCATTGATAAACTGACAAATAAGCAAAATAAATGCAGTTTATGAGTGTATATTGTTACTTCTGTTTGTTATGATATCCATTTTAATATTGATGTATGATGCATACATTTTTTAAAAACTTTTTTGATACCTGGTTAATTATATGGAGCAGTCATATAAACATAGTAATAGTAAGCTTCTATGCATTGGGTTAGTTATAAATCTAATGGCACTCAGTATTTTTAGAGAGCAGCCAAATAGTTATAGGGTGTGGTCAAATACTATCTAGCACTCAGGCGGATAATAGGCTAGAACCAGATCTGTATATATATTTATATATATATATATATATATATATATATATATATATATATATATATATATATATATAACTTTACATGACTTTCCCTGATTTAGCAGATCATTTTCTATGATTTTAAAAAGCTTTCGTTAAAAGTATATATGAATAAAACTTCTGATGTACATACAAATAAAATATATGCTTTTAGAGAAATTACAGGAATTTTATCATAAAAAAACTATAAACTTACTTTATGAGTGTTAATAAACTCACATAAAAATAAATTGTTGTATCTACATACCTAAGTTTAATCATATAGCAATTTTTCAATCAAAATGTTTCCAATTTGAATTCAGGATACTTTGGTATTATCCAGGTGACCATGAATAATAGCCAAATATAACCCTATAATGTTTATATACAATATCCCTAGAGATAAACTTATATTTTGTGCAAAAATCTTAACTAATTTTTATTAAAAAATAATTATTATTGTATTAATAAAATTTTAATCTACAATTTAAGAAAAAAAAAAACCCAGAATAATATACATTTACCCACCCATTAAGCTTTCTTGCTTTGAGTTTCCTTGGTGAACGAATTTTACTTGGCAATAGGGTCAATAGGATAATACATAAATACCAAACTCAGTAACTTCAGCCAAATGACAAGTAAAAATAGAATTAAACAATTTAATGCATTTTTTTAATCGGTAGTTTAGCGGATCCATGACTTTCCATGACTTTTACTCATTTTGCTTGAAAAATCAAGACTTTCCATGACAAAATTAATCCATTGTCTAAATCCACGATTTTCCATATATATCATATATATATATATACATATATATATATATATATATATACATATATATATATATATATATATATATATATATATATATATATATATATATATATATATATATATATATATATATACAGCCGGGTTGATAAAAATCGTGATCTTTTTGAAAAATTCAAAAACGTCGGATTTTTTTTTATTTAAATAGGATTATTGAAATTTAAATATATTTAAGTATAATATTTGATACAAGAAAATTAAATTGTTCCAGTTAGATGTCTAAATCAATTAATTATTTTTTTATATATAATAATAAATACATATAAATAAAATAAATATACATAATATATAAAAATAATTCAAAAAATTAGTAGAAAATAATTACTTGCAATATAGGGTTTTTTGCTTGTTTTACAATTATCTATATCATAATTTAATTAAAGAATGCTTCACGTTAATGTATACATTTTACTCCGTCAACCATAGAATTATTAGAAAGATGAGGGTGGAATAAGGGCTAAATAATCACAATTTTTATTTTTTATGAAAATTTTACAAGCAACTTTTTATTTTGTGACAGTGGTTAAATGTTAAATTATTTATAAATAAAAACAAGTTTAGCTGCTCTGTCGTTTCCAAGTCCGTTTCGAAGTTTAGATTGCACTTATCCGTATGTTGAAAAAATCCTGGTCCAAGTGATCAATTTTTCCATTCTTACTTGAGAAGAAATTACTTTTCCACCAATCGAGTGGAGAAATCACTTCTTCATTAAAAAGGAATTCATAGAAAGGATCAGATTTTCCCAGGAATTTCATGTGAACAGGAATAATATCAGGGGAGTACTTTTCATTTGCAAATGTAAAAGATTATTTTCTTTTCAAATTGGTCAGATTTTTTCCACAAAAACGAGGGCCTACTCGATAAGCTAAGAAATGGAAATTTCCCAGTGCTTGCTGGTATCGCTTATTAAAAGCTGTTAAACTGGATTTATCATTATCCATATCTTTAAGTGTAATCTCCAAAGTTTTCCAAATATGTACAGCTTCAGCAATAGTACAAATATTTTTTTGAATAGAGTCTAAAGCAATAAAGCTACAGCAATAGGTTCCAATCGATTTAAAAGATTTTCTGTATTTCTTTTAAGTCCAATATTAATTACTTAATTGTAAACAATACTACCAATTTTGTCCCTTGCTCCTCACAAATTTTCAACAGAACAGACCAGTTTGTTATGTATTTGGTTAAAGAATGTACCATTGTGTTCCAGCACACATCAAATGACAAAACTAGTTTTAATCCGCCTTCTTGTTTATATTTGGAATTCTGTCATAGAAAAAATTCATGATGGTCCCTTGACTTTTTCACTATATATAATCCACAATCGATACCGAAACTTTAAAAATTTATCACCTCTAATCCCTAGGTGTTTTTTTCATGCGTTCATATTTGCACTTTTTAGGTCTTGATTCTTGTTTTATCTGATAAATTAAAACCGCTTGTAATCCGAGCCCTGCTATTGGCTGTGAACTTGAACAGGATTTTGACGCTTATTTGTGGTTCGAGAAAAGCGGAAACGCCCGTTAATAAATTGAAGAGTTGATGTTGAAGTTCTAAAAACCAAATTTTAAGGTATGAAAAAAAAAATATTGTTAATTATATCTCTATTCGCATTTAATACTGTAAATATTTATTTTTCGTTTTTTTTTTTGCACCGTGTAACGTGTAATTATGTATATTTCATTTGTTCTTGCACCGTGTGACTGTAAATGCTTTTCACTAAATTATAACTCTCCCCGCTTACTTCTCATAAAAAGCACAATACTGCCAATAAGTCAAATGTTATTTTAACTGGTTACCCCCACCCACTACGAATAATCTTGGCGGCAAAGTTGGCTTTTCGTTTTCTGCCCACATCTCTCTTGCGTATTTTTACCTTAAAACGAACATTTCGATTTTTCTAGAAATAGAGTACGGATGATTGGGGATTTATACACTTTGATGTTATGATTTGGATAAGTTCCCCGAAATCCAGCTGAGAACAGCTTATCGACGAAAAAAAAAGAAAGACGTTCTTAAGATAACCAATTGGATTCAAGTAAAAGATTTTGAAAAACAGCAAAAATTAATATCTTAATAATTGTTTTTACAGCAACTTTAATTGTTTTTACAGACTTACAAAATATATAAAATAAAAAATTTAAAAATTATTTCCCATATATGCAAAACAAAAAAAAAAAAACAAAAAAAAAAAAAGCAATGAGGAATTTTTACGTTTTCTAATTTTGATTTTAAATGATAGAAGACAAAAAAGTAAGCAGGACAGTAGCTATTTTTCTTTCATTTGGGGGCCTAATAAGTGATTTCTGATGGGCTTTATAGCGGACTCTTTAACGTCTCTCAAAAACGATACTTTTCCTCCGCCGAGTTTGTGACGTCATCGTTCACGTCGACACCGACCGCCTATGCATTTTACATGTTAAAAGGCGACTTTTAAATTTGTTTCTGTGTAAAGTATCGCATATAATAGAAATTTTTTTATTATGTCTGGCATTAAAAAATCATATTATAAATATTGTATTGTGCCACTCTGTAAAAATACAGCAACTGCTGACGTTGTGAGACAGACCTAAGAATGTAATGATTCCTAAGAATGTAATGAAATTTGATCTACTATCTATATAAAAATTTATAATAGATATTCATCAATAACAATGCAGCTATTTTCTTAAAAGAATCCTCATATATCATAAAAATAGCTGTAATTGTCCCCCAAAAATTTTTTTATAATCAAACTTTCAATTAATTCTTTTTACAGCATTTGCATACCTAATAGCTTGATGACTCTGTTTCTCTATGAGCAGCACAATAGGTTAAGCAGATTGTATTTGCCCACTGGTTTGTTTTTATCATCACATAAGGGGAAGGTAGCCTCTGGGAGAATGCCAGGTCGATGTTACAAGGACTTGAAAGCTACAGCCATTAAAACGAACCATAATTAGTTTGTTATTAAAATTATGTAATATTTACAGAATTATATATACATGTATGTACATTAAAAAAATTACACATACAGTGTTTTTCTTCCTGGTTGATCCTCTCCGCCCGCGGCTTGTTGCCGCCAGGGGGCACTGCATGTGAGGCACAGCAGTTGTAAGACGGCCTCTGTGAGGTATGATCGCAGTAGACCCGAGTTGATATTTTAACATTTAACTGCCATGTGGCAGAAGTTAAGTATTTTGTAAATAGTTGTAATTAATTTGTTTCGTTAAATTAAAGTAAGAAAAGACACTTCCCGTATGAGTGATAGACTGAAAATTGAAACACAACTTCGAAAGAAAACCAGTCTCAGAAAAAAAACCCAGCAGATAAGCACAACTACAAGAGCCAAACCTCTGTCGAAAAAAATAAATTGCTGACGAGCACAACTTCGAGAGACAACCGTCTCTCGAATAAAATCACAGACCAACCCCTCTGCGTCATCTCTGATCCCTTTTATGCCTCATTCCAGGAGCTGTCCAGGTAACTCTCACTCATAGAAGTTTGACTGACCCTGCCTCCAAAAGGCGGTAACTGACCAAAATGCTTCTTCATTATTGGCTCAGAAATGGAGACAGTATGTCTGACCCTCCAAGGGTCCTACCCACGGTGTCGGCATGGATCACAAGGCCTCCAAAATCCTTTGAAGAGCCCGGTTATAGAAATCCTCATAAAGTCTGAGGAATTCGCACCTTGACGAATTTGGCTCTATCATCTTCACCTGCAACTGCGTCCGTCACACAACAGACACATAATAACTCATTGACATACAGTCCTTTTTATAGATTCTTGATCGCTTTGCGACGATAGGGCTGGGATTCATTACCAAGTAGATGAGCAGCAAGGTAGTCATGCCCGGTATATAAAAGAAAATCATCCGCTGTTCCTGTCTAGGTTTGTTAGGTATTAGATCTTAATATAAAATGGAATTAAATTACTTAGTCTATCAACTTACATTCTATTGGCTCGGGTATTACGATTCTTAATAGCCAAAAATTAATTTTTCGGTTTTCTGGGACTCGTGCATTTTCATTGCCAATGCCGAAATGGAAATGGATATTGCTTTAAAGGAGATCAATAGAATAGAACTGAGTTCGACAGATTTTTTTTCAGTGAAAGTCAAAGTTATCCACCCGAAAATCTTGGTAGACGCACTTAAAGTATTTAATAAAAAAAGAAAGAAATTTAGTATCGTATTTATTTTTACAGTTTTTGTATATTTATCAAAAATTTGTATTCATTTTTCGCTACTACAAGATAAATTAATTTATAATGTAGGAACTAATTATTTATAATCAGGTTGATAATTAGAAACTGAACTTCTTATTCATCCTTTTAAATGATGGGTCGGTCAGTTTTGAACAGAACTTATTTAATAAACTGTTTCGTAGATTATAACCTTTCAACATCATATGTTGATCCAAAAATCGATAGTATATTATATGTTGCATTTTCTACATTTCGTTCTTTTTACTGGTTTTGACAGACATTTCCAATATTTAATAATCAACTTTACTGAAATGGGCTGAAAAAAATGACTTAACATGTATCAAATCAAAATAACTAAAAAAAAAACTATAGCTCCAGTTTTTTTTTCCGACCAAAATAACGGTGGGTTTTTTCCGGTTTTCAGTTCAGTTTTAGTTCGAAGCCTTGATTTAAATACACTAATGACTGCAATCCCTATTCGGCCTACACAGGTCTGAACAAGTGTATTAGTATTAACTCCTTCGGCACTACAGCCCCTAGGGGGCCTGGGCCTAAGGTGCCAATCTCCCTTTCCGAAACTGAGAGCCCCGGGGTGGGAAGCATATGTTTCGATTAGATGATCAGCCTTAACCCAGATAGCAAATTTAGTTTACAGCAGTCTTGCTGTGCAAGCCTGCTAACTTGCAGCAAGTTCAGCATGGCAAGTCTGCAAGTTTGAAACAAGACTGCAAGTCTAAGAATTTTCGCTTACTTCAAGGTTGTCATGACAAGGTTGCCACAGTTTTGCAGCAAAATAGCGTTGCAAAGGAGTGGTCACTTTATGTTCCGCCTAACTTGCAGGAGTTTTGCTGCAAGTTCGTCTCATCAAATTTGTTATGACAAGATATTATCCAGAAAAAATCAAGCTTGATGCAAGTATGCATGCTACCTGGGAAGCGGAACCTCCAGTGTTTTGTTCCCAAGCATGTTTGGTCCTCAGTTTGTCGAACCACTGCAGGAATAAAAGGCTAAATCAACCTTGTTCAGCGCGGGAATCGAACCTCGGATCTATGTCATTGGAGAGCAGAGCAATATCCCAGTGCCACTAAGCATCTGCATTACTATTTGGACAACTATATTTTTACGAAGGTTGAGCCGGGTCGAACCGAAGAATTCCGAACGATTGTAAGGGATCGTATAGATACATGTATCCTATGGATCCATGTATCTATACGATTCAAGAAATTTAAATAACATTCTTCATACTACCACAGTCAGAATTTGTGAACTTTGGTGATGACTATACGAAAAAAAAATTTCGAATTGTCATTGGAACGTCATTTTCCGTAGATAGTTAAAAGGTTAAGTTCTCTAGTCCTCATTAAAGGACAAAAGACCTACTAAATGACAGAATCAGACTAAAAATATGAATTTTGTTTTATTTTGTACCCAGAAAGTTAAGCCAGGCATATGTCTCATAATGAATTTTTTTTGCAATTTAATAATAATTTACTTTCTGTTTTTCAAAATTTTGTCGTAATCTTTATTTTAGAACTTAAAACTCTTATTTACTATTTGATATTTTTGGTATCATATTCGTTAGTGCAAAATTTTCCAGACTCATGAAAACAACGAAAAAATTTGCTAAAACATTGTATAAGTTGGAATAATTGTTTAATTCTAATTTTAATTATCGTGAATGAAAGCTGATACCCAATTTCGTTTCTATTTGAATACTAATATATAAGGAAAATTGAAAATATTTGGCTAGCATGATGTAAATAAAGAGTATTTTTAAAGAGTAATTCTAAGAGTAATTTGTTGGATGATTAATTTTTATGAAATTGTGTTCTATTATAATCAAAAATTCTTTTCTTGTAGATATTTAGTATCTTACATATTATGTGAAACAGCAGTATGTTTATGTCCACAGTTGGAAATTTAAAAAATAAGGATTTAAGGTGCTTGTTCTCTTGAGAACCGGATTGAACGCAATGGCAGGTTCTAAACACTAGCCTAGTGGTCCCCAAACTTTTTATACTCGTGGAAAACCTGTGGAACAATGAGATCTTTTGACGAAACTATATAACTTTCACCAAAAGTTTATAGAAATTAGATGTTAAGTACATTTACAGACATACTGGTTGGTTAATTTGAAGCTCTACGGTCTACTGTTTTTGCTACCTAAGGAAAGATTCTGGTTGTATCTATGAAAATAAGGGAAAATGATTCATCTAATTTCAAAATTTCCATAAAGTTATTTTATTTTTATAAATAATACCATAAATCGTGCTATTAGTATCACTCACTCTTACATCATCGCGTGTAGTTACTGGGATATGCTTGCATATTTTTTACGCAAACAATTGAAATCTTGTTCTATAGATATATTATCTTCGTATTTCACATCCTGCAGTAAGCTTGCTCCGGTGTTTCGTTTTCCTTGCCACATATGGGGAAACCGTGTATTTCAAAACTACAGTATGTTAGTATAATGAGATAGCAAGATTATTTTAGCTTGGGAGTTTGAGGAGGAGTCAGAGTGGCCTTTAAGCTTAAAATTTGGAATTTCATTTTAATCTATCGAAGAAATATCACTATGGTACTAAGAGAAGAACTCATTTTTCCCACATATATATTGTTTTAAAAGGCGTCAAAATATTAATGACTGCACTGATAATTTTTGTTACAGGCACAGACAGGAAGAACAGAATGTTGGAGAACAACCAGCACAGAATGATTGCTGCCGACTCCAAACTTTTTACATAGAGGTCAAGATAAGTACGCATAGCTCATGGATTTAATATATAACTTACAGCTTACACTGTATTTGATAATACGATTTAAAACAACTCACATCTTTTTATGGGCATTTCATGGCACCTAGTTTCAAAGTATCGTTTTTGCCGCCTTAGGCAAATCTAAAAAGTGCCTCCCTTCAATCCTTGAGAAAAAAAAATTCTCCAATTAAAAATAAAATACCATTTTACTACTCATTTGTTTTCTAGATTCAAGTAATCAAATTATATTTTCACGGGTAGTGCTTCCTCCCTCTTATTTTAGGAAGTTTACCTGTTCCTAAATTTTGCTGCCGTAGGCAGTTGCCTACTTTACGTACTGCCTTGAGCCGCCTTGCTACTTTAATACTACTGCCTAGACCGTAAGTAACAAACATAACTCTGAACACAGTAGAAGCCCAAATACTTTACTCGTCAACTAGTCCCGAAAAGAAAATTTACGTGTATATCACTAGTATGTTAGTATAATGAGCTAGCTAGATTTTGGGCCTTGGGAAATTGCTGATGAGTCGGTGTGACCTCTAAGCTAGAAAGTTTGGAAATCCCTGATCTATTGCATAACTGTCGCGGTAATATTAAGAGATGGATTCGTTGTTTTTCAGTTTTGCAACCCTTCACATTTGTTTCATGTTAAATATATACTTATAATTGAATGATGAAATGAGAACACCACTAATGTCTGAAAAGAATACAGTTTACTACACTTATATCTTGTAGTGCATATTAAATATATGGTTAATGCTTCAATAAAATGAAACAATCACATAATAAATTTATTTTCTTAGCCCAAGAAATGCCCATTTTCAGTTTAGATATGGTTTCATGCAAAAATTCGATAAACCAGGACTACAAGGCTAGGGATCGGGGGTTCAGTTATCTCATCTTTCCAGCAATTTTTGAGAGATATTAACAGCCCGTAAATGCAGTAGTATCTAATCAAACATGACTTCACACTGATATTCTATTCTAATATATAATTTTCCAATTATGGTTGCTGAAAAAATTCTAGTGAGATAGTCGATCAGTGACTACGTCCCATCTATTTGTGATATATCAAACAAATTTGCATACTGACTTATTAATATTTTTATTTTTATAGCAATGTTACACTTTAAACCACTTAGTTATCCCAACCTCATATGAGGAGCCAAAAATAGTTTGAAATAATTTTTAAATAAACTTTTATTTTCAGGGACACCTCTTATACTTTAGATCTCTTCCGTGGCACCAAATTGGATTGAGACGTCGATAACAAATGGTAACACTAGACTATAAAGCAGGGGTGGCCAAGCTCCATGATAGTCCGAGCCATTTTTCAAAATTTGAAATTTTTCGCCAGGCGCAATGAAATACGTATTTAAAAGGTATTAAATTTTTTTTACAGAAATTATATTTATTGAATGTCATTTGCAAGGTCTTCGTCCTTTAAGTTTTCAAGAAAATTTTTGAATTGTTGATGATTTTTTGCATTGGTGCGAATGTAATTAACTATGTATTACACTTATTTCATAACATCAGGATATTTTAAATATTTTGTAACGAGATGTTCTCGGTGAATTATGTAGTGAATCTGTATGAATTGTGGAATTTGAGAATCATCTCTTAAAAGCCCAACAAGTTCGATTTTTTTACACAGTACTGCCGGGGCTAAATCACCTGTAATAATTTTTTAAAATAGAATAACACAAAATTGAAAAGGAAACTCGGGTACATTTATCGAGAGGCACAAATATTCCTTCAAAAGAGCCGCATGTGGCTCGCGAACCGCAGGTTGGTTACCCCTGCTATAATGTATTCATATTCATGATTTGTTTGGTTTGGTTTGGAGCGCTACGGTCTACTATTTTGCAACGAGGGCTAATGGGACCGGAACCTATTGCTTAAAGCCAATTCCGACAGGCTACGAACCTCTCTCAATGCAGTGGAATTCGAATCCACGAACTCTAGTACGGAGAGCAGCGCCTTACTATTCAGTAATCATTCGGCGTCACAGATTTGTTGAAGATGTGAATACAGAAGCAAAACATTGTACTCGTTTTATTTCTGCCTCTTTATTTCTAATATATTTTTGAAATACCCCTTATAACAATGTAAACTATTGATTGTAAACTATTACAGACAGCCCTTCTCTCCCTCCAGCCATTTAAAACAATTATGCCTCATGTGAAGAAATTAGGATTTTCAAAAGATCTACACTCATGTCCATAAATTAAGGATAATGAAGTTCAGGCAATGAAAGAGACAAAAGTAAAACAAATTTGACTTATTTGTAAAGTCTATTTATTAAACAAAAGGTAAAGAGCAAAAAAGATGCTATATGTTTGACATAATTAATAAAAATTGCGATTTTTACTCCCTGGAGCAAATTTAAAAAAAGAACCTATTTACAGAAAACAGTATAACATGGTTAGTATGATGGTTAATACGGAGTATGTCTCCCGGACGATTCAATACAAGCGTTACAACGCCTACGCATGCTGAGTATCAGATTATCAATCTGATCTTGGGGAAAATTACACCACTCATCAAGCAATGCCCTCCGAAGTTCCGACAGACAGTTGGGAGGGGGTTGACGGGCTGCAATTCGTCGGCCAAGCATGTCCCACACATGCTCTATTGGATTCAAGTCCGGTGAGTATGCTGGCCAATCCATACGGGTGATATCCTCCGATTGAAGGCATTCGTCTACAATGTTTGCACGGTGAGGTCGGGCGTTGTCATCCCTATACAGAAATTCAGGACCCATGGCGCCCCGAAACAAACGTACATGTTGTTCCAGAATGACATCAAGATAGATGTGGCCTGTCATCGTTACACTCTGAACATGCAGGTCAGTTCTGGAACCAAGAATAATTCCTCCCCAAACGAGCCATCCTGCACCACCGTAACGGTGTCGTTCAATGGTGTTCTCTTGGTGGTAACGGGTACCTGGCGCTCTCCATATGAAAATCCGGCGAGAATCAGAATGTAAACTGAACCTGGACTCGTCGGAAAACATCACACAAGACCACTGTTGCGGTGTCCACAATGCATGCTCTCTAGCCCAGCATAATCGCAGGCGACAGTGAGTTGCGGTAAGGGGAACACATCTGACAGGCCTACGAGCATATAGACCAATGTTCCCTAAGCGTCTGTACACGGTCTGCCTTGAAACTGTCGTACCGGTAGCTGAAGAGAGCTGACGAGACAGGTCTGATGCTGTGCTCCGTCTGTTTCTTTTGGCAGTAACTGCCAAATACCGGTCATCATTCGGCGTAGTAACTCGGGGGCGACCTGTGCTGTAACATCTACTCACATTACCATCATGTTTGAATCGTTGCCAAAGCCTGGAGATGACACTCTGGGCGATTCCAAGTTCCTCGGATACTTCCAGCTGGGTACGTCCACATTCCAGTCGTCCGATAATTCTACCGCGTAAAAAATCATCCAAATGCTTCCTTTGTGCCATAACTATGCGGTTATTGCACTGAAAGGCTTTTAAAGCGCTTGTGAACAATTTTACTTCTTTGCTATCATTCCTTATATACCCCTTTCATACACTCTCGTCATTGTGACTTACTATCCGCGCCATCTGGTGGTTTCCTGCAATTTGCATATTCTTCTTCAAGATGTGTGTGATAATTCTACAGGTGAAATTTTTATTTTAGAGCTCAATTTCTGTGTGATTCTGAATTATCCTTAATTTATGGACATGAGTGTAGAACAACTTTGGCCAACCCAAAACACTAGTCAGGTCGCACTTGTTATTTCTACTACTTTCACATGCTTACAGGCGCTATATCTTTCCTATTAATTAAAAGACGTTTATATAAAGCTTTCCACTAATAAAGGCCCCACTCAAACAAATTTGTTAAAAATATCATTATTATGCTCTCCTGTGAAAAATGGATAACGAAATCACGTAATAACTTTTCCTTTTGTATTATTGTAAAGTTTTTCCCTTCCCGAATGACAACAGAAAAGAAAGAACGATTTTGTTTTGTTTTTAGTTGTTCTTTGGAATCGATATATGATGTTCGTGTTTCTTTATGTCTTTAGTTAGTGTTTCGTCAGAACGTGTAAAATCAAATGTTTTGTTCATACCGGAAGGCTTCTTTAAATTATGTCTGCAGAATATATTTTTCCCAGTGCGTCACACAGAATCCGAAAGTGAAAAGGTAAGAGCCTTTAGATATTATTGTTCGATGATTCTCTTTCCTTAAGTTCGAAATTTAATATCTCATGCCAAATTTGAAATTCGTGATATAATGCCCTTTACTGTCCCTTTTACACTTAAGTATACATTGAGATAAATGAAATTATTACTATTATTATTATTACTATTCATAAATCAACAATAAAATGGTTAAAAAATTATATAAATATTTATAATAAAGGCGATTTTTTTTTCAATTATAAATTTCGTGAATAGTGTTACGGCCGTAAAATTTTACTTTGGAGAAATTTTATCTTATCTAGAAAGCCTTTTTAAATATAAAAAATAACAAAAAATTTAAGAGGGGGTTTTATGAACTCAAACTGCTTTTGTTATCTTTCCAATGCGGTTGACTTTCGTTTCCAAGACATCTACTGCATCGGCATTGTTTACTTTATAGTGGTGCATTTAATGAGGGAAATTAGAATGCCCAAGCCTGTAAGCCAGGGGTGAGCAAATACTTTTAAGCGCGGGCCAAAATGAAATTTTCAAAATGTCTCCCTGCCCGAAGGACTATACCACGTCCGCTGTGCACACGCGAATGTTTTGGGTGGAGTTTTTTCCCTGACCAAGAAATTTTTTTGACAAAAGACTTTATAGCATTTTGACAAAGAAATTTGTCAGTTAATAAAAGATAATATTAGTAGTATATTGTCTTACTTAGGTGTATATGCGAACAATTTGTGCCCGGTAAAATATGTCACGTAATTTTTAAAGAAATATGATCCATTATATTACATTAATGGTCATTAAATAAATCAGTTAATGAATGATTTTATTTTGATATTTATTTATATCTTAATGATACAAATTTCATTATTTATATGTACACTTCGCATACAAATATTGTTGATTTCAACAAATCGCATATAAGAGATTAAAAAAAATTGCATGCAGGATTTTTCAACGGGCCGGATAAAGTAAGCAAAAGGGCCGGATCCGGCCCGCGGTCCGGCTTTTGCCCACCTCTACTGTAAGCCAAATAAGATTCCGAAACACTCACTAATGATAGAAGAATTTAAAAAGTGGAATAAATACCCTTAAATCACTTTGTCTATTAGTTTATAATCTTATGACGATGCACAAAATCAGGGCTTCGAACCGTAATTTTTTTTGTTCCGGTTTTCGTTCCGGTTCAACTAAAAAATTAATATCGGTTCAGTTCCGGTTTTCGCTCCGCCAAAAATAACTGTTTTCGTTTCAGTTCCAAATGAATAATTTCATTTTATGTATATTCTTATTTGTACTAAAAATATAATTCTATCATAAACAAAAAATGTAATTCTATCAAAATTTAGAAGATTTTATTCTTTTTTTAATTGGTACACTATGTGAATTGATACAAACAGCAGGCCTAATGAAATACTACTATTACGAAACATTTGAATCGCCGCCATTACCAAACACCCATTTGATGCGCAGAAGATTTGATAGATGCTTCATGCTACGTCACTTAGGGCCTCTCCTGTCTATTTACTCCTCCCTGATCTAAACAGTCTATACAAACATCCGTGGATGATCGCATGCTGAGATGTGAAAAATAAAATATAACTCGATATTTTTCTTAAAAAATCATCTATACTTCTAGTTTAATCAACTGAATTAAATATGTTTTCTACAAGTAGTTTCATGCGAAACTGAAACAGAAAAATACTAGTGAATATCAAAATAGGAAATCGAGAAGCAGTATACATGTAATGATAATTATAAAGTTGACGTTAAATTAGAAAATATTGATAAGTTGGTAACAGTAACAAAATGACTGAAAGATATATCGAACCGAAATAAACCGATATTTTTTTCGGTTCAGTTCCGGTTTTCGTTCCGACCAAAATAACGGTTTTTTCCGGTTTTCGGTTCAGTTCCGGTTCGAAGCCCTGCACAAAATACACTGACAGGCATAAAAAGGGCATCGCACCTCCCCTTTTTTATCAATACAAATTGGCCAATAAGTTCTCGTCAGTGATAACGAAACGAAAATTCTTTAAGTACTAATTTCTTAATCTTAATTCTCTTCCATTGTGTGGAAAAAGAGATAACATTTGGGGGAATTCCCTAAATATTTCTAAAGTGTTTACAAACTAGATCAAAAGATTAAAATACATTAAATATTATTTACAAGCCCTAGAAGCATTGGGTCTGAGTGATGGATTTTTTTATGCTTTATTTAATACAGGAAAATGATGTAAAGCAGAAATTGCCGAAATTTATTTACGAAACAGCTCTTTTCTTATAATGCTATACAACATGGTGAAAAGATTATAATGAAATGAAAATACATGATAAACAATAATAAAGAAATTCTCATTACTGTAGTTAAAAGTAGTATATCAGACAATTATTCTAACGATGTTCTTTATAGTTATAACTGCGTCCGACAATTCATTTATATCCAATCGAGTGTGATTTAGTTTGTATTATATATTTTAAACTAAATCAAACTAAACATTTGTAAATTGTCAAAATTCGGATAAAATAATAATTCATAATTTTAATTAGCAAGAAGAATATAATTGCATGCTTTTCATAAATTGTATTCTAATTTCTGTGCAAAGTTGTTTTGGATTTACTTATAGTCTTTACAGTTTTTCTTATCTTCAAAACCTTCCAATGAATGATTTCCAAAAAGCATATAATTATTGCAAGTGCATGACCAGAAATAAGAAATAAGAAAGTTCCGGAAAAGTTCTCCGTTCTGAGACCTCCGATCGGCATATTTTCGCTCGTTTCCAGTGAATGTTTTTTTACTCTCTCTTGGAATAAATAGTTATCCAGAAAGTTAAAATATATACCCGAATGAGCTATTCTTTGGATAAGCATATTTAATTTAAATTTCAAGGGAAAGTTTTTCTTAAGAACTATAGCAGAATAAGCGGAGAAGAAATAGTCATCCGAGATAAAAATATCGTCCTGAATCAAGTTGTAGATGTATTGCCTAGTTCGAATGATCGCACACTGCTCCTTGCGGAGGCATTCTTTAAACTCATCCGGAGTTTCTAAATACCATTCGTTGTCTTTCATCGTCGCGGCAATGGTTCTTACATCTTCCAGCCTGCTGTTGAACAGACTCTGTAGCAGGGACGACCCTCTCGTGACGTAGCACTCGTAGCTGCCAGACACCACCGCCCTCGACAAATCTTCGATGTTCTTGATGCCGCTTTCTCTCGCTGGCATTGTCAGAGACGCCAAGAGGAACGAGCAATAGATTTTCGATAGGATTGTCGTGCAGCAGACCCATATCCCCAGCAAGAATCTCTGGCACGTCCCGTTGTCTACCAAGTCAGAAGACTGACTCAGCAGGTGACCCAGAAGGGTGCAGCTGACTTCGACCAGATTTCGATGAGGATACAAGAACAGAGCGAGGACAACCGACAGCAGGATCAGAGCGGCGAGGGTGCCCTGCCACAGGTCGAGAGAGAAAGGCATGAGAAGAGCCTCCGTAGTCGTCACCATGCCGGGCATCTTGGTAGCGAAAGTGACGGTCTGTATGAAATAGGGGTAGGAGAAGTCCACCACCTCCGCCCTGTCCTCCGTGACGAGGACGGTGCCCACCGCGATGTCTGCCTCGTCGCGCGACACCATGCCAACGAGGCCTGTATACGTGCCGTCATCCATCCGCCGCCCCCACTCTTTCTCTTTGATAATTTGAATCACGGGTCGCAGATTCAAACCGTCCAACAACAGTTTCAGCAAATGCCCTTCGTAGCCTCCCACAATTTCGACTTCATCTTCCGAAGTGGTATTTACTTTGAAATTACCTCTGTCGATGAGAATCGCGATCCGGATGGAGTTGGAAAAATTTGACATCGTTTTCCACCTGCGAGAGAATGAAATACATGTTACTATAGGAATGATAACTTGATAGGTCTAACGACTATTAAATCTACAAAACTGTAGATTTAAAAAAAATCTCTCTCTCTCTGTCTAAGTATTACGATCAGCGATCGCTGACAAAAGAATGAGAAATGAATATGTAAGGAAAGATATGTTCCATGGTTTCTCACACATAAGTACATATTGGTAGTTTTTGTATATGAAACAATGGGGTGAAAACATTGTTATGTGATAATCGTGAATTTCGGCTCGCATTCTGCTGCTGCTTTCGTTTTAAAAACGTTTTTGAATCCATTATGTGTGTTCTCTAAATTGAGTTAATTTTCCTGTGTGGACTAGGCTAAGAGAAATCTTAGAACAGTTGCCCACCCCCCAACATGAAACATGTAAAATAGCAGATATTTGCTTAAAGGATTTAGTTTCTAGCACAAGGGTCTACTTTTTTGCAACGAGGCATAATTAGACCGGAATCTATTTAAGGCTGATTTTGAACGGCAACGAGCATCCATACCAGCATTGGGATTCCAAGCTACAAACTCAGGAGACGTATACTTTTCGATATTTAATATCTTCATTATTACAAACTTTTTTCAATTCCTCACCATCTAAAATGCTTTTCTTTTGTTTGGATGCATTTTTTAAGATTTCTTTAACATTCTAGCTTTAAAAATATTTAGTTTTGTCATTTCAAACAGTATTATTTTTTAAAATAACATAAAAAGTATTCTCCAGATAAGAAAAATAAAACCGCAACTTACCCGCAAGATAATTTTTTACACGAAACTTAATTTTTATATCAAATTGAGGTAAAAATACTTTTTATTCAGTGAAGCAAAAGTATTACAGGTATTTGAATTCTAAAATAAAAAAGATCAGTTAAACAAAACTAAAAATAAAAAAAATAGCTTTCATCATGATACAAAATAAAATATATTGCTCGTATTAATACAACTGAAATTTACAGAATAAAAAAAGGTTAATAACTTCTGTTTTATATAAAAATCAATTTCTAATTTATAAATTTCAAAGATTGTTTTGCGAGTAGGTGGATTTCTATTTTTTCACTTGGTGTATTTTATCCCCTATATAATAATAGCCTAAGTTATTTGTCCGTCTGTCCTCGAATTTATGAAGCGGTTGTACCTGGAATGGATACCATATTGGATTCTTGATGAGTTAGGGTTAGCAACGTTCGAAATCCACCCATTTCCCCTCCCCCTTTTCTAGCATTTAATGTCATTATTTCAAGCCCTATTTTCCCCGGTTAAGAGCAGGCGATTAAATTTATCAATTTGTCACATAATAAATAGGTAAAAATAACATTTTTTTCTAGCATTATGACGTCATTCCTTTAACCATCTCATTTAATTATTTCTTATTTTAAATTATTTAAATATCGTCTGCATTGTTTTCATACGTTTTATCACTGAACTTAGATATTACGTAAATAATTTTCTTTTATATTTGGCTTAAATAATAGATTAAATACTTATGTGATAATTTTAAATTGAATCATCGATTATTTTTTGTTGCAATGAAAAATTTATCACCGGTATTAACAACAAATTCTATCTACATCCAGGGTGTAGTGGAAATGATAGTTTCATTCCTTTATTTCCATTAATTACTGTGGAAAAAAAGGGAAGAACTTAACGATAATTTCGACGTAGCTAAGAAAACTTTGAATTATCTTTCTAAATGAATTCAACGTGATTCTAAACTGCATTCACAGTATCGGGAGACTTTAAAGGAGTATGAAGATAAACAAATTATTGAGCGTGTACCAGATAATTCTCAGCCAAAAAACAAACCATTTTTTTTACCTGCCTCATAGGGTACTTTACAATTCTGGAAAATTAAAAATTTTACTGCTCCCGTCATATGACGGGCTATATACTAGTTTTTAAAGATGCTTTATTAAAAAAAAAATAACAGTTTTTATAATGTTAGTGTTGTAATGTACTTACAACACAAACACCAGTGTTCGTTCTCAAAGGGGAAACACAGTAAAAATATAATACCTTATATTTGAACTAAAACATTTATTATGTACACTAATTATTTACAGATATTATTTCTGGATTAATATATATAACATTCATTACTCGACATTCATCAATGTCCAACAATTCATTACAATTTTCTTTTTGTTTTTATACGTTATTCCTTAATCAAAAGATTCTGAGACCCAAGGTAATAATTATGAATATTATTAAGTTTACCTCCAGTAATTACAGGGGAGCAGGCTGGGGCTATCAACCGGCTCGATGTCGGTGCGGGCGTGCGGACACGGGATTTCGATGTCCAGCCACTCTTGAATCCCGACCTCGACTCCTTTCCCAACTTTCTTTTCCACCTTTCTTTTTCCAATCACTCTGACATTTTAAAACCACATCGTATTATGATGCTCATAAAGGGTATTGTAGCGTCTTCAGCTCTAATTGAGCTATAAAAAGGATAGTGGAGGCCTACGTACAGACTAAAGATCTTTATTAGAAACACAAAATGTTAAAGTTATGATGAAGACAGATGAAAGCGATGAATATCTACAAATGAAATGATGATCGTTACACGAATAAGTTTCCTGCTCGTTTGGAGAGAAAAAAAAGGGGGGGGGTGGAGGACACCCTCAGTTGCTCGCCTCGACGCTATCAGCCGATGAGTTAGTTCCCAGGAGACTCGATCGGTCAAAAATTCACCCTGGGGCATGAACTCCGGTCTTTTTATAGCCGAACGATGGCCGATTGGTTAGGGTGCTGGCCTTCGGTACCGGAGTTCGTGGGTTTGAATCCCACAGTGGCATGGATGTTCGTAGCCGTTCGGAATCGGCTTTAAGCTGTAGGTCCCGGTCTCATTAGCCCTCGTGTTGCAAAAAAGTAGACCGTAGCACTCCAAACCAAACTCCGGTCTTTTTATATCGCCGTCTGCTCGCAGATTTTCCTCTCAGCTGATCGGACATCTGGCTGATGACGTGGTGAGCAACAGCTTTGTAGAACTATAGCCGGACAGGTGTAAACCCATTTCCAAGGGGAGTTTGAAGTAATCGGGAGTAATCTCGCTGATCATTAATCGATGTCTCTGGACAAACCTTTGGAGAACAAGGTAGGAAAGTGTTGCTGCTTCCCTTACAATGTAGAGGATTTCTGTCGTGTGAGACTCTTTTTTCGGGATGCCATTGAAAATAACACTGGAAACACTTCGCCAGCATCCTAATGAATTTCTCAGACAGAATGATTGAGATCGTCCTCGGTGTTAATAATCCTCTATTCAGTATTCTATTCTGGACGAAACAACGTCCTTTCACTAGGTAAAGATGAGCTCAGTTCAAGTGATCACAAAAGGCACGTTCCCTAGTTTCACTTTATGCCGATTTTTCGCGCGGTAGTAGATAAGTCTGTATCTGGAAATTTAATGTAACGAGAATTCGTTACAGTATACATGCATAAGAAAACCTGTCGATTTTCTTAAGTATCATTCACAAAAAACACTTTCCTCTTGGTCCCCCTTCGAATACAATTTCTACATTATTACATACAGCAGCAACTTCTGAAGACCAGTCACCACATCAGCCACCCATAACGTCTACCAAGCTACCGTTGACCTACGAGAGGCCCGTCATGGTTCTATTTTAATGTGGTCCAATCCAGTAAGGAGCAAACACTAGAGGAAAGCTCCAGACTACCAGGCCACAAATTGGTGGGTCATTTTCTAAGATTGCCATTGGTCCTCATTCTCACTTCTGATTCACTGAGATTTTCTCTTCTGAATCCTAACTTAGCTCGCTCAGTATCTCACATGTATTTCTCACATCTTAATTAATCTTGAGCTTAGTGCTCTTTCTTACCTTCTCTATAAAACTTTAAAAATAATAATAATATTTCAATGTGTCTTTATTTTATGAACTTTAAAATCTGTTAGCGTACCTAATCTTATGTCCTCATATACCAAATGGAATTCTCTCATTTTACTTTCTTATTACTTCGTCTTATTATTCTGTCCTCCCTGCCCAAATTCAAGCATCCTTCCCTATTTTTTCTACTTTTATTTGCCATGCTAGAGTCAAATCTAATCATTAGTTTTGTTTTGCCCAAGTATAGCAGAACTAGAGGGCTTGGACCAGGCAGTTCTGTGCCAACTTCATCCTGTAATCCTGTGACTACCAGGAAGAACGCCAAGAAAAGATCACTGAGCTACCCAAGGGTCATGAAGCCCGTACCCACCTAAAGAAGGTGTGCTCCTGGGGGGAATACTTTCTTGTAAACAGAGCAGAACTTTTTACATTACATTGAAACAGGAATAGGCTGCTGTAATGCAGCTTTTTTAGCTCGAAAGGTACTATGTCCTTATAAAAGATTATAAAATGCATAATTCCATCTGACTTTCTCTATAACATAATTTGAAACGTGAAGCACAATCTAACTTAAAGTGCGGTAAAGGATTTAATAGGATCTTTGAATTTTCTTTACTAGGATAGTAATGAAATTATACATTTATATCTCCTTATACATAATCCAGGATACCATTTTAAGTATAACAAATTCTGGTTTTAAAAAAACAACATATCAAGTTTTAGTTTAGTATCAAGAAAGTAGTTGAAAATAGTTGTCGATGAAAGCAGTTGTAGTATCAAGAAATATAATTTTAATTAAAAAAAAAATGTTAGCTTTTGGATATAGTTTGTTTAAGAATCACTTATAACTAAGCATTATTAGGGAAAATAATTAGTGCTTAATAATTAGTTAATTGTTTAGTAAATTCATGCATACATGAATTTACTAAACAAATTATGTGTTAAGAATGCTGTAAACATGTAATTTGTATGGTATCTCTCCGAATTGGCGACATATTCGACATTTGGTGCCGACCCCCTTTTTCTGGATTTTACTAGAAGCTTGTGGAAATTTCCAGAAACCTGAGAGCTCTATAAAGGGGCCGGGAGTTCTCATAAAAAAGTCAGTTCTTGCTCAGATCTGGTGAAAGTAGGATCTGTGTTAATGATCACCATATTGCTCTGAGAAAGTTCGACAAAAAGCTGCCAAGTTTTATCGCCATCCGTTGTAATTGCTATTCCGTTGTAATTTGGCGTGTTAATAAATTGTTATTGTTTTTGTCTTAGCAATCAACGAACTTTAAGCGATAATTTCGCAACATATGTAACAGTTGAAATAACTTCAATTTAACTGCTATTTGTGCTTATTTATGAAAAATTATTTATGTGTACAAATACTTATCTTTGTCTTAGAGCCTGTAAGCATATAATGCTTCCAGAAAGAAAACACTGATTGCATGTTTTCTTTCCGGAAGCTTTGGTATCAAATTTCAAACCTTTTGACTTTTAAGCTTTCAGATCATTTTATTTTATTAACCTTGTTTTGATAAAAACCGAACAGTATCACATAATTCACTTGACTTGTGATTTGAAGAAAAAGGTACTTAGAGATTAGATCGATAAGAAGTTTTAATGGTACTTGAAAGGAAAATTTGATAATAAATAGAACATTTGTCGTAAATATTCGTGTAAAAGCAGCCGGTAAGTGGAGCTTAACTAACATTAACTCAAAGTCAAAATTATTAGCTGAGAGGGAAAATGCAGATAATTTAATTCCTTCTATTTCATCTGACAGTACTAACCCATTAATACCTAGCATCCCTTTTAAGGGATGGTTAAAAATAGCAGAATTTTTAGGTTTTCTTGGAACAATTTTTTTTTTTTAACAATTCTATAAACAATCTACCCGTCTGTCAAGAAATATATTTCTCGTATTAACACATTGTGTGGGGGTACATTTCGCAAGGGAATTGTACCGGGAGCGGGCATTTTGCGCGTAAATTTAGTTATTCTGTTAAATCTCAATAGATCACAAATTATTTAATTTTTTACCAACTTTTCGCCTTTTATATTGAAATATATAAACAAATATATAAATAACAACCATAAGATTTTTGTAAACAAACAATGCATTTTTTAGTGGATAAATTTATAATAGTATCATAAATATGAAAAACCAAATAGAAATAGTAGTATATAGTTTTAATTTTTTCGAACTATGTGATATATAAACATTTCTACATTATAAATAAATGAAAAGAGCAATCATAAAACTAATAATGTTTTACAGTGTGGTAACGTTCAAAGCATTTTCCTCTATGAAGAGGTACACGGGAAAAGCCGTACTAGTACGTGACCCGCGCTCAAGTATCAATCGTCAGAAAACGTACTAGTACGTGTCCCGCATACAATGTGTTAATACAATTGAATTTCACAGAATAAAAAAGAATATTAACTTCTGTTTTATATAAAAATCAATTTCTAATTTACAAACTTCAAAGAATATTTTGAGAGTACCATTTATAACTTGAAAATTATTGTTTATAATTAGAAAATCAAGTTGCCTCTTCCTTCCAGACATTTCGCGTCAGCTATTCACCAAACAGTTAATTAATCATATTAAAAAGAAACATAAAATCAATTTTTATTATTGGACAGAGGGAAAATTTAAAAATATTTTTTGCATTGACTGATTCATTACTAACTCCAGGTTAAACCCCGTTTAACCCCTAGAATTAACAAAAGTCGAAATTTTCAAGCTCTAAATCAGTTACCATGTAGTTAATTAATTAAATGCATGAAAGCATGAAATTATTTTTTACCACATTATTATTATTTTTTTTTTTTGTATTTTATTGGATTAATATATTTTTGAAGATGGAATCCTCCGAATTCATCACCAGAATGTATATTACTGTTACACAAAGACAAATAACACACTAAAATCTATGAGAAAATTATTTTTGATGAAAATGAGAGACTATTTAATAAAAATTGAGTTGTCGAACAATAATATTACTCAAAATTGTTCCTAGTGCGCAGCATACTAAATAATTGCTTTTAATTTTTATTTTATCTTTTAAATTTGTATAGAAAAAACACTGGGTATCGAGATTCATTTACTATTATTAATTTTAATTTTATATTTAATAATATAATTAATTTTATATATAATAATGAATTTAACATTTAATTTAATATTTAATTTTTAATAGTTAATTTTATTTATACACCACAATTATTTCAATTACTAGCATATAGCCCATCATATGACGGGATCACTAAAAATTTTTATTTTTCAGAATTTTAACAAATTACATGCGGGAACGGGCGATTACCCGCTTGGCGTGCCAATCGTTATCTGCGGGAGCGAGTAATCTCCCTTTTGTGCAGAGTGTGTGTTATCGGCGGGAACGGGAGATCACCACTATTTTTTCTTGGTATTCCACCAAGAAAACGCTACGCGAAAAAGCTAAGCGCGCATTACACCATTCGCCAAGCCCGCATATAATGTGTTAAAGTACCGTATGAAGCAAGTAAAAAATGGTTTGTATTTTGGCTAAGAATTACCTGGTACACGCTCAATAATTTGCTTATCTTCATACTCCTCTAAAGTCTCCTGATACTGTAAATACAGTTTAGTAAAACATTTAATTCATTTAGAAAGACAAATGACCACCGCGGAATATAAAGGGTTCAAAGATGTGGGTTCAGGGAAAATCTTTCGAAGTTTGCCGAAGTCCAACAGCTATACTCGGAAAGCGATGTCAATTAGCAAGGGGTACAGTTAATTTCCAAACAGCGAGCGAGCTAGATCAGTGATACAGCGATCAAGGGTTGTTTGAAAGCCCCCTATAGTTCAATGTACATTGATTGAATCAAAGAAATCTTTGAGATTGAAGATCCCGATTACAAGTCATTCCGGTTCACTGCTAAAAGACTGTGTTTCAAACATAAGATACGAAAGCGATCGAAATAAACACGCTCCATCCCCAACTATTGGAACGACCGTATGGGGAACCATTTCCCCTTTTATATTTAATAAATATTGTTCCATTTTACAATTATGCTGACTAAAAGTTGTTCGTTTTAAACTTTACTCGCTTTGAATTTTGCTAACCCTAACTCATCAAGAATCCAATATGGATACCTCTATTCATTCCAGGTCCAACCGCTTCATAAATTCGAGGACAGACGGACAGATAACTTAGGCTATTATTATATAGGGCAGGTATGCCCAACCCGCGGCCCATTTAAAATTTTTTTGCAGCCCAATTGAAGTTTTCAACTGTCAACACAGTTTTAGTCATTTTGACTATATACAGTTGAAACAAAGAATTTTAGTTGTTAATGCTTACAATAATAAATATCACATATTATGTACGTTAAGACTTGATAGTAACCAACGTAAAACTGGTCTTTGAGTAGGGTTGGACAGCTTAAGTTGAAATTTGAGTGTTCTAGAATATTCTGTCAATCGGTCATTACTTATACAATCAGTTGACTCGCTTTACGTGCATGCTCTCTGTTCGACCAGTCAGTGGAAATTGTATGGAAAGAAAGTTATAAATTATATTTATGTTTATTGTCGTTGTAGTTATGATATATGAATAAACCAACTTTTATGTACAGTCGCAGCTGGCACTGTAAAAATGCATATTTTGAATATTGCACGATAGTAAAATATTTTTAATAATTTGTTGATTTATTTTTATATGTGCGGCCCACCTCAGTTCAGCAAACTTTTTTTTGGCCCACAAATCGATTTGAGTTGGGCACCTCTGATATTGGGGATACTATGATTTAGCAACATGTTTTTGCCGTTTCATGGCAGTAAATTTTCCATAACCTGAGAAATATCTTTTTAAAATCATAGTTTTATGACAGACACATCGATAGACAGTCTGGAAAATTTTGAATAAGAAATACGTAAGAGTAATGCATCTGAAATATTTTGAAATTACCAATTCAATAGAAAAAAAAAGTCGAATTGAAAAATATATTTTTTTAAAGTGTAAAATGAAAGTGTATGAAAAAAAAAATAAATAGATAAATACAAACAAGTTTCGGGGAAGTAAAATTTGTAAGTTAATTCAAAAAAGTCTTTTGATAATGAAAGATCTTGTTAACTTCGAAACAAACTATCATTTCATATTTTTGGTACAATTCAATCATTTTGAAAGTATCTTGTCCCTTATTTATTGCTCAGACTCTTTTGTTCCAGCAAATGGTTTTTTTTCAGCACAATAGTCCTTGGATAGCAGTGCTAGTGCTCTTATGAGCCGCCCCACCCTAAATCTAAATCTAATCTTGTCCCTTGAAATATAAAAGGTTTCTGAAATAATACTTGTGAGCCTTTAGAATGTTTTATGTAGAACACGATTTCCTTAGTTTGGAAGATTTCTATACTGGAGTTAGCAGTGGCGTACCTATAACTTTTGCTGCTCGAGGCATTTCCAATTTTGCTCTTTTCAAATCAATTAAATAATGTTTTTTTTAATAAACTTAAATAAATATTTTTTATCGAATAAATCATAAACCTTTATTTGATTTACAGAAAAACACGATAAATTAATGTATAATATTATATAACGCATATAATATTATATAACACCTATAATTATTAAGAATAACAATCATGATTATTAATTCCGACAACTTTTTATCTTTACCTTATCAATGTGGTTAATTTCAACACTTTATTTTACTTTTATTGCTACGCAATTTTAAATTTTCTTTTTGTACTAATACATAAAAAAGCCGCACCAAAACACGTGCCTTACGGCGCACACCGCACTCCTGAACCGCATATAGATACGCCACTCGGAGCCTATGTCAAAAATAAATCTGACACAGGCCCCCAGCCTGTTAACCTGTATTTGAGATAAACCTGGACTTTTAGAACATTTTGTAACTTGTTATTTCATTGTTTTTAACTTCATCGTGACAGTATTTTCCCTTTTACGTCATCTGTCTGACCACTCGGGAATAATCTAAATACTGGCTAATGATTGCTGTATTTTTTAAAAATAAACAATGGTATTAAAGAAACCTAAACCTAACTTAACAAGGCTTATCTGCGTTTTGCGTTCAGTGATAAATCAATTCGCAACAACATTCTGCACTCAACGCAAATAGCATTGGTATAACGAAATTTTTTTTTTTGTATTGCTTTGGAAAGATTATGATGCATATTTGTGTAAGTGCTGATATAAATCCTATTTATAATCAACTTTATTTTTTTATAATTTTTTAAAATTTAAAATAAAATCTTTTTTAATAAAACTAAGTGGTTGTAGGTAAAGTGACCAAACGTCTCATTTTGCTGGGACAGCCGCAACTTTTCCATTTTTGTTCAATAAAGATTTTTGTCCCCATTTGTGCCCCCTTTTTATTCAAATTTTGTCTCCACTATTTTCATCCAGTCTTTAAAAAATCCGCGTCTTTTAGTCATTAATAATGATTTCATATGCGGAGCAATTCCTTCTATTTATTAATAAATGGTACTTCAGTTTTATGTATTTTTTCTAAAATTATTCTAATATATATATATATATATATATATATATATATATATATAATCTAATTATTTTTATATATATTCTAATTATAAAATATTTTAAGGCTCATCTGTATTTCTAAATTTAAGAAATATGGCAGTGATGTATTTCAGCCAGTTACAAGGATATGTAAATAATGTAGTATTATTTATAAATATATACTGTGTAAAACATGAATTTATCTAATTTTAGAAACTTAATGTATAATATATAAATGATTAATAAACTTGATAACTTAATGTGTCTAAGAGTATAGAAATGTACTATTACATATTACGTAACATTTATATATATATATATATATATATATATATATATATTCTAGCAGCTTTGATATAAAGTTCTAATTAGACTTGTGCCGTTCTCTTCAATGCGGCCCGACTGCATCGTTATTACTGCTACCTGATTAGGCTTCTCCTTGCCCAGTAGCCCGGGCAAGTAAAAATTATAGGGGCTATAATGTCCAGTAGTTTCATAATTATTGGATTACACGCACACACACACACACACACACACACATATATATATGTATATATATGTATATATATATATACATACATATATATATATACATACATACATACATACATATACATATATATACATATGTATATACATATATATATATATATATATATACACATACATACATACATACATGTAGGGTTCGGTGTCTAGGAGTGTCGTTAGACAAATTCGATGACAGACTAAATTAACGATAACAATAATTTAATAACGTAACAACACAGAAAACTTTTAAGCACAAAGACAAATAGACAACAGTGAAGACGGGGCATAGATAAGACTTCCTACTCGAAGTTTAACAGAGATAAGACACCCAACTCGGTGTTTAACTTGCGAAGGAGCGCTGCACTAATTAAAACTTTTGTAACTCATTTCCTACATACACACACACACACACACATATATATATATATATATATATATATATATATATATATATATATATATAACATATATATCTATATATACATACATATATATCTATATATACATACATATTTATCTATGTACACACACACATATATTGTAATGCAATCTCACTTACTTAATTAACAATATGATATCCCCACTTTAAGAAAAATTATAGGGCCAGGTCGACATTTTGTCCTCTTTTCTGCATTTAAAAATTTAGTCGTTATACGTTATAGCTCACTTACCGTTTTTACGATTGCGAATTAGATAGGTAGCAAAACTTAAGAGGATTTCCAAAGTACCTTCAACAAAGAGGTGAATATACATGAGTGTTTACGAATTTGAGGTAAGATCCTTTCGCACCCCAAAAGACCCATATTGAAATTCGTTTCTTTTTTAATACTTGGCTTTGGCATTGAAAGATACAAATTCTATGAAGCTATTCATCTGCGGAAGACAGAATGCATATTGATTTTATCGTTTATATTAAAAAAAAATTAGGCTTGTGAGAAAAAAAATTCTCACATTCCTAGCACCAATTTAGCAATCTTATTTTATCATGTAATAAAACCCTATTACAAAACAGAAAATATCGTTTAAAAATAATTAAATATATTGGCAATTTACGATACTATCATTATTTTGGATGTAATGAAAAGCAAGGTATAATAGGATTCGTAGTAGATAAAGTTCCATTTAAGTTGTAAGAAAAATAAATTATTATTGATTGTGAAGAATTAATAAATATTGATTTCTCGACTTTTTACTCAATATCACCAATGCTGCTTGTGCATCATGATGACTCTTAACGTTGTGAGTAAAATAAGTTTTGCTACTCCGCTCTAATAATTGATTGCTTATCTCAAATGGAATCTTTGGAGTTAAAAAAAAACTCTTTAAAAACCTTTTAAAAATAGTCTTTTATATTTATCAACAAGTTATTTTTGTCAACATTTTATGTTTGTCAACATGTAACTCATTTTTAGTCAGTGTTTTGAGAAATTCGTTTAATTCTGGATTTTTATTTATTTTTACATAAAGGGGTATAAATATTTTATGATTTTTAACATACCAAGTGCTCACCCGATTTGAAAATAATTTTGCAAAGATGCATACACACACACACACACACATATATATATATACATACATATATATACATATATATATATATACATATATATATACATACACACACATATATATACACATTCATACATAGAATATATATATATATATATATATATATATATATTATATATATGTGTGTGTGTGTATGTATGTAACTTGTGAAATATTCTTCACTGATTACACGGGAAATGAGTTACTATTATTTAATTTGCCCAGACTTGCAGAGCAAACAGAACTTCTAGTCGAAATGCTGTCGTAAAGCCATAAAAAAAACGAAGTCGAAGGTTGTGGACTTTCACATTTACTTAGGCTCGAAGCGCAGCAGCCTACCGACCGTCTTTGCAGTGTAACAGCTCTGCATATAATCTTCCAAGAATATACACATTTGTTACCGAAGTCAGCCCCACAGGTAACGAATGTGATTTCGTTTCCCCGAGAATAAAGATGAATCAGCAGTCTTTGGGAGGCAAGAGTGAAATGTAATATATCAAAATTATCAACCCTGAAATAGATATAGCTGTTGAACCGTAAAAATAATCGGTAGACAATGCACTTTTAATATTAAATGAATGTGAAATACGACGATTCTTTGGACTTAGTTTTGCTGACTGTCATGACTACCAGTCTATTAAGATTTCTCTTTGCTCACGAAGCCCGAATAAATTAAATAATAGGGGCTAGTCACGTTGAAAATTTTTAATTGTTCTTAATTTGTTAGTTTATCCCAAATTTAGTCATGTGCATGTGTCCTATATATAAACAAATATAAGAATTTTATTGTCTACTATGATCAATCTAATAGTCCTTTTGTTGAACTATCATATTACATATCGATTTACAATGTTATAGAGCATTTCTGAAAACATCAAAGTTGATCTTGTCTCACTCCTCCTTCACAATCTTCCAGATACCATCCAATGTTTCGGGATGCCGCTTACAAGGAGTTTGTTTTAAAAGTCCAAATGCACAGTGATCTATAGGAGACGTGTTAAGAAACTCGTGTGTGATGTATGTAAAACGAATAGCTCTAATTGCGGTTTTTTTTCTCATTTTTTAAATAGAGTTTTATATTTAGAAATATAGCTTGTTACCTTATCTTGACAGAGTTTAATGCACTGCAGATTGTTTGAGAAAATGGATGGAATTTCAAATGGATGAAAATAGAAGTTAAATCATATTTCTGATAGCAGACCGAGTTAATTTTGACATTCTTTCTTTTACTTTCCTCGTTATAAAATTTCAATTATAAGAGAATTGTAATCAAACCTTTCCTTGTTTTCTCTGGACTAGCATTTTAAGCCTTTTCTCCTCTTTTACGAAGTAAATAGATGGTTCTCTACGAGGGTTGCTATTTATATTTCTGGCCTAATAATGAAAAAAACAAATATGTAGGATCGAAATTGGTTTTATTGTTTTTCAAAATATTCTCCATGATGATCAATACACTTTTTCATGCGTTTGAACCAATTTTCAAAGCACTTTTTCCAGTCCGATTGAGGTAACTCCAAAACATGCGTTTTGAATGCATCAACCGCTTCTTCGGGGGTCGAAAATCGTTGTCCACGTAATTTATTTTTGATGTGTGGGAATAAGAAGAAGTCATTGGGTGCCAAATCAGGGCTGTACGGCGGATGACCCATCAGTTCGATCTTTCGCTCCGTCAGAAATTCCTTTGTTTGAGTCGATGTGTGAGAGCTCGCATTGTCATGATGAAGAATGATTCGCCTGTTCTTCTGCTTTTTTCGAATTTCTCCGATGACTTCTGGCAAACAAATGGTCGTGTACCATTCAGAATTGACCGTCCTGCGTTGCTCTAACGCCACTGTTGCCACATGACCGTTAATGCCGAAGAAACAGGCAATCATTTGTTTCGATGTGCTTCTTCCTCGAACAACTTTTGTTGGTTTTGCCTCGTCTTGGAAGACCCATACAGTTGATTGCTGTTTTGTTTCCGGCTCATATGCATAGATCCATGATTCGTCACCTGTGTAGATGTTATACACAGCCTTTGATGTACCTTGAACGTATTTTTCCAACATTTCCTTGCACCAATCGACACGAGCCTTTTTTTGAGCGTTTGTCAGATTATGCGGGATCCAACGCGAACAATTTTTTTTTACGCTCAAATGTTCATGCAATATTTTATTGATGCTAGTCATACTAATGTCCAAAGACGCCTCTATCTCACGGTATGTCACATGACGATCTTGCTTTATCAGTTCACGCACAGCATCGATCTTTTCTGGCACAACAACAGATTTTGGACGACCTGCACGGGATTCGTCCTGGATCGAACATCGACCACGATTAAATTCGTTATACCAATTTTTTTACAGTGCTGTAGGATGGCGCTTTATCGCTGTATAAAGAATTAAGTTCATCGAAGCACTCTTGTCTTGACAATCCACGTCGAAAGTTATGAAAAATAATGGCACGAAAATGTTCACGATTCAATTCCATTTTTTGAAAGAGAACTTTTCAATTTACTGTCAACAACACAAATAAAGCTATAATGGTAAATCGTCTGCTGAATTTATGTTTAAAAATATCAAACTTTCGATTAAAATCGTCTGTGGTCACCTAGCAACACTTACTGTTGCCAAGGCCAGAAATATAAATAGCAACCCTCGTACTGCAGTCATACAAGTAAACCCAAGCTTTGTCAATTGTAGATACAGTAGAACCTCGGTATAACGACTCCCTGTGGGACCAACATATGGTCGTTGTAACGAATTGAAAAAATGAGCAAAGAAATGATGGAACAGTACATACCTAGAGAACACTTCTAGTTATTCGTATTTCCAATACTGAATTTTTGAAAAAAAGTCTTCGATTGAAGCCCGTTTCAAGTTCATTTGGGAATTTTTCCTGATCACTGATTCCATATCCGCTAGATTTTGAAGAATATCTTTAGAATTAAATTGTTGTTCAAAATATTGAAGCAAGGCACTAATTGCATCGAAGGCTTTTTTTTCATTCATTTTTTTTTCAAAAACTTGAAAAAGAAATAAATGATTTCTTTTCTGTCGTCGGAATTGCGGAGTTCTTCATTTCCGGTAATATGGGTAGTAAAATCGTCTTCATTCAAATTTTCTTCGCAGCACTGTAAAGTTTCGTCTACCGCAACAAACTCATCAAAAGATAATTGAAGATCCAGAAATTTGACACTGAGGAGCTAGGTCATTTCATTAGTGTCTGGAGTGTCATCTACCTAGGACATTAATGTCGTACGTGACGAAAAGGTCCTTTAAGCAAACACAAAGAAAGGAGTACAAGTTTCTTGAAGTTGCACCACAGTACAATAATTTTAAAATATCCCACTTGCTAATGAGTTCTGCAGTCTAAAATTGGCGGTTGCTCTAACGAAAAATAATACTCTTTGGGTCTTATAATGATTCAAAATTAACATTATTCCTATGGTAAAATAATTGGAACTTTTTAAGACGGTCGTTCTAACGAAGGGGGTCGTTGTATCGTGGGGTCGTTAAAAAGAGGTTCTACTGTACATATTTCCATTTTCACCTGCCAATTAATTTTCATACAAAAATCTGCACATAGTCGTACACTGAGAAACATGTTTTGGCGTTAACTGGATAACATCATATTTAAAAAATTTATTTTAACGCTTTAAAATTATAAAAATTGAAAATTAAAGCTAAAAGTTAGTATTTAAACATGTTATAAAATAAAATATATTGATTCTTTTAATAGAGATTCGCCGAATTAAAATGATGATTAGTTTCTATTTTATACAAAATTTCGTTTCTCATTTAAAAACTTGAAAAGTTGATTTGCGGGTAGTTGGATTTTTGTTTTTGTTTTTCCCATTTGGTGATTTTTTAAAAATTATGATTATAAAATTCTTATAACAAAACTAAATAATTTTAATAAAGGTAAATCCTTATTAATGATATAAAATATTTTATTCTAAATACAATAAAACTTTTTATTTTATATTGAATAAAAAAATGTTTTAATTAAGACTTTGCAGCTCCAAAGGTATTTAAGCACCTTTAAGTGAAGCTTATATTTTAGTTTTATGTTCTAAATTTTGGGGACTTATTATCATTATTAACAATTATTGTGACTTTATCATTATTAAATTTCGACCTTAAGGAAAAAGCATTTATCGAAAAAATAAATATCGAAAGGCTCTTACCCTTTCACCTTCGGGTTCCGTGGAACGCACTGGAAAGATGCTAGTCACTATTATCACTGCCAATCACTATTTTTTAACCCTCGTGTTGCAAAGAGTAAACCGTAGCACTCCAAAACAAAACAAATCAACCACGATTTAAAGAAGCCTTTCGTAACGAATAATACATTTATTTAACACGACGAAACACACACACACAAAAAAAAACGAATATTATACATAGATTTTAAAAGATCAACTAAAAACCGAAATAAAATAAAAAAATCGTTCTTTCTTTTTCGTTGCCATTCAGCAAGGGAAAAGCTTTCAAAAAATACAAAAGAGGAAAAAAAACCATGGATCATAGTTCGTCTTTCCCTTTCCCACAATTATTCTTACTTATATGTTCGTTTATAACCAATGCTTTATTTTTAAACAGAAATTTGAATAATTTGTTGCTATTTGTGTGGCAACTTTTTCAATAAAAATAGAGTAAAAGAAATTTTTTCAACTTTTTGAATAAAAATAGAGTAAAAGATTTTTCTTCAACAAGATGTCCGCACGCTGCTACTGGCAGGCAATTTCAATCTACGAAATTTTGTGAGTTTACTCAGAAGTGTTTTAGTACGCGCCAACACTGATATTGTTACAACACTCCATTTTTTTTATCATTTTGTGTTGAACTTTCTAAATTTACTTTCACCATTCAACCTTCAAGAGTCTGGAGATAAGCAAGATTAAAATTTAATGAGCTCTCCTTTTATCCAAATAGGGAAGTTTCGACAATGGCCGAAAGTCACCTTGACTTCCATTTTCTTTTGATGCAAAAATGATACTCATTAATGGTGACAATAAAAACTGTTCACCTGTTGCAGCAGGAAAATTGCGCGAATGTATTGTAAGGCACATTGTGTCGACTTCTACCTGTCGCCATTTTAAAATGCACGCCACGTGCTAAACATGTCGAAAATGTAACTATTTTGACTGTTCAGAAGACAAATAATGCACTTGAAACAAAGCATTGATATGCATGATAAATGAGAATAGTTTAATTTCACTTTATTTTACTTAATCCATCGAATTTTAAACACCTCTCATTTTTTTTTGTGAAAGCGATTGCTTCTCAATTTTATAATTCTTTTCTGAATCTGACTTTTAACACATTAAGTGAGGGTACATTTCGCATCGGAACTGTGCCGGGAGGTGGCGTTTTGCGCATAAATTTAGTTATTCAATTAAATCTCAATAGATAGAAAATTATTTAATTTTTTAACCAACTTTTCATATTTTATATTGAAATTTATAAACAAATATATAGACAAATAAACAAATATATATATATATATATATATATATATATATATATATATATATATATACAAATATATATATAATATATAAATATACATATATATTATATCATTTTCGCAAGGATAAATAAAAAGTGAATTTTAAATCTAAATTGATTTTTTTTAATCAACCTTCCCGTTCTGTGGTTCCGCATCGACTGATCTAAAAACTAGTTTTTATTTGTCTAATTTTTTCCAGAATCTATGTAGTAGACAAGAACATTCGGCTTCGTTTTCCTGTATATACCGTTTTTGTACCCACAAAACAAACCCTGTGGTTCCACTAACCCGTACTAGTACGTGTCCCTTGCTCAAGTAGGAATCGTCAGAAAACGTACTAGTACGTGTCCCACGTACAATGTGTTAATGATATTTTGACGATTTAGGATTATAAAGAACTGAAGTGTCATCTCCAATTACTCACACACACACATATATATATATATATATATATATACATTGTCACGAAGATTTGACTGAACACACCGTTTAACTTAACAGAACATTTTATTGAACCTAAATAGCAACTCGCAACTTTACAGGATCGAGAAGTTGCCTACAACTAGTGGGTATCAGCTTTTATACCCGAACAGAATATTCGGGAAATAACTAATTTACATATTAAAGAAAGATCTAGAATAATCAAGAACATAAGGAAACAATAAGCAACATTTTTAAATTAAAAATCCGTACTTTGGATAAACTGCCATGCCAAGCATAGAACCCACAATCTCCGGGTGTGGATCGCGTGCTTTGACCATTCGGCCACTGAGATGGTTGGCTAAGCTTCTTTATGCGGCAATATATATATATATATATATATATATACATATATACATATATATATATATATATATATACATATATATACAAACATACATAAATACACACACACATATATATATACAAAAATACAAACACACACACACATATATATGTGTGCGTTTGTGTGTAATCCAGGAATTATAAAACTACTGGACACGTTTGACATTATAACCCATGATTTTTACTTGTTCGGGCTGCTGGACAAAGAGAAGCCTAATCAGCTAGCAGTAATAAAGATGCAGTTGGTCCACATTGAAGAACAAACACAACACACAGTCCAAATCTACTTAAAAAAATTTATTCAAGAGCTGCTCACTAGTCAGCGGCACACGAGAGAAAAACACAAAAATCACTTTGTTCGAACAAAGTTGCAACCAAGAGCGAAAACTTAGCTAATTAAATTGTTAAGATGAGGAGAAAAGCCTATCCATTTGCCGGCTACAGCTGGAAGACGTGTTGAATGGACAGAAAATTTACATCTATTGGACAGAAAGCTTTGGGAAATGTATTGAAAGAATTTTAAGTCGAAGACACTCCTTTGATAAAGGCATTTTGAGGCTGGGAAAAAGATTTTAAGGAATTAGAATGGGAGAGAGGAGGTTTTTAAGGAAATATTAAAGTGAAATAATTTTTATATATTACATATCTATACATGTAATCCAATAATTATAAAACTGCTGGACAAGGAGAAAGCTAAACAGCTAGCAGTAATAAAAATGCAGTCGGCCGACATTGAAGAGAATGGCACAAGTCTAATTAAAACTTTATTTCAGAACTGCTAAAACCTACATCTTTACTAGTCAACGACAGACAAGAGAAAGACACAAAAATCCCTCTGCTCGAACAGAGGTGCACCCAAGAGCGAAGACAGAAAGAATTTTCCCATTCAGCGAATTTAAGTGTAAGACCAGGAAAAACGCGGAGCCATTTGCCGGCGACAGATGGGAAACGTGTTGAATAGATAGAAAATTTACATCTATAGGATAGAAAGCTTTGGGAAATGTATCGAAAGAATTTTAAGTCGAAGACACTCCTTTGATTAAGACATTTAGAGGCTGGGAAAAAGATTTTAAGGAAATATTAAAGTTAAATAATTTTGATATATTACATATATATATATATATATATATATATATATATATATATATATATATATATATATATATATATATATATATATATATATATATATATATATATATATATATATATATATTTATTTATTTATTTACATATACATTTAATGTAAAAATTTAAATATTTTAATCTTAGAATTAAAATTACTAACTCCTATATTAAAGAATCACCAAGTCCACGATTTCTATGTCTTTTAGTAGCTTTTTGGCGTTAAACTCTTTGTAATAAATAAAATCCTTTCTCTTGGCGAAACGAACTCGCCAACCTACTGCCGCTGAACTAAGATTTTTAAAATTCTCACAGCAAGAAAAAGATTATAAGAAATTAGAATGGGAGAGAGGAGGTTTTTAAGGAAATATTAAAGTGAAATAATTTTTATATATTACATATATATACATATTTACATAAATACATAAATATAAATATTGTAAAAGTTTATAGAATAAAAAAATTGTCTAAAACTATTTATATTTCAAACAAAATATGTGTACAATTTAATGAATTTAAATTATTGTAGAAAGAAATTTTTAAAAAATTAATCCGGGACGTAATAAAAAAATCTTTGTTAAATCATATGTAAATATTGGCATATCTTATACATGAATTCTATGGATCTTTTTAAGGTATCCGTCTATGTTCGGAGAACTTTTTTCTTTAAACTTAGAAACTAGTTCATGTTTATACATTTTTAGATTTATTATCATATATATTATCATAGAGAATTGCACTTAAAAAATTTATTCCTGGAGAAGTTTTTATAATTCTTCTAATAAATGAAGAAAATTTAGTAAAACAATCGGATTTTTTCAAAAGGTCTAATTTTTTTAATAAATTAAATTATTTCAATATTTTTTAATGCGACACATTTCTTATATACTGGACTAGTGAATCACCAAAAATCTTTGCTTAATTTACTTTTGGTAAAAAATTTTGGTCCTTTAAAATCATACATATTGAATTTTTAAAGAATTTTCATTACCTTTATATCGAATTACGAGTGTAACATCATTAAAAATTATCCAAATTTAAAGCTTTTAGGTCATTCCCTAGTAAATACTATCAAAAGTATTCATAATAATTTTTAACAAAATATTTTAAGAAGTTTTTGAGAAATTACAATTCAAGTTTCAACATTTTATTAAAAATACCGTTCTGAGATAAACGCATTTGAAGTTTATGAAAGCAACTTTAACTATTAAAAAATTAAAATACATTTTTAAAATTCCCCACACTCTCTTGATTCAAAACTTTCTAATTGCCAAGTTGCTAATTATTAAATATACAAGAAAAATGTTAAAATTAATCTTCTTGAAAATTTAAAAAGTTTTGTCCAAAAAAATGGTATTTAAAAGGCATTAAATTCACAACTTCCGGTTCCGAAGTTGCTACTTCCGTTTTGTTTCGACAGCTGTCGCTGATGTTTAAACAGCTGTAACTTTCAAAATGCCGTAGAGAGAAAACAAACACAGATTTAGAAGCCTAAAAGTTGAAATTTTACAATAGAAAAATAAAAAAAATTATGATTTTTGGCAAAAAATTACGTTTTTAACGTAGACGGGTACCTTAAATCTCTAGCAAAAATCTACAAAATTAATACTTTAGAAACAAAATCAAAACACAACTAATGAAAACGCTGAATCTGAGTAGGAACCTGTAAAGTTGTTTTTCTAAGAAGACAGTCGGAAATCATTTTTATTGCATGCGGGACTGTATGATCTCCTGACCTCCTTCCCGTATCTTTATTCTTTATTTCAATTTTGGGGTGCGCCTTGTCCCGTTTGATGGGGGGTGAACGATATCGTGAATTTGCCGTTCCTCCATCCTTCTATAGTAAGGAACCGAACTCTGGCCGATTGGTTAGGGCGCTGATCGTCGGTACCAGAGTTCATGGGTTCGAATCCCACTATGGCATGGTTATTCGTAGCCGTTCGGAATCGGCTTCAAGATGTAGGTCCCGGTCTCATTAGCCCTCCTGTGCAAAACAGTAGACCGTAGCGCTCCAAACCAAACCAAATCTATAGTAAGGAATCGCACTACTCTTCGTTGTTCCTCTTTTGATGCTTCTATTTCAGTGTGAACATGTGATGCATTTCGAATTGTAATTTTATAAAACCTTACAAAGTTATAAACTTTTCCTGGGTTGAAATTTCAGAAAACTGGTTTGGAGTAACTATTCCTGTTTGTTATAAATTGAATGTACCTCATAGACAACTGATCAATTTAATTTACTGTCAATCAGAGTAAAACTTGTACCTATGACTTTTTACAGGTAAAAAATTGGATGCATTTTCTAAATATCAAATAAAACTTTTGTTGTTTCTAACGCACCTTGGTCAAACCAAGTGCGATTGAGCCATACCCTACTCATATTAAGGAAGAGAGGTGCGCCTTTCGTTTAACCCTTTAAAGGGCAGTGGTTTCGTAGTGAAACCACCTATTAACACATTTTTTTCTTTCTTTTAAAGATATAATAATGATTTTTTTGGACGTTTTTGATTCTTCAAACTATTAATGAATGGTATCGCTACGCACAATCTATTTTTCTCTTTAAAAGATACTTTTTTAAACTGGCAAAAAAATCAGGTATTTGATTTCTCTCCGTCATGACCTCAAATAAATATATCTACCCAAAATATTTTTTTATAAATAGTTTAGCTATTTATCTGTTACATCCCTTTAATGATAATTATGCAGTATTCCTTAAACATTTACATTTTAAGAGTGTATTATTTTTAAGCTGTACAAGGGGGTAGATAGTTTCACAGTTAACCACCACCTTACTACAAATAAATTTTAATATTTTTCACTCATTTCACATATGTAATGTTCATAGATAACATATGTAATGTTTATAGCCCAATTCTCTTAAATACCAAACAATTTTCAGTAGTGACCTTTAAAAGGGTTAAAGACATATGAATGAATTTTTTTTAATTTTCTATGTTTATGACTATTTTAACTTACAGCAGATGAAAACATTACACTTTATTCATTTTTCCATTTGAAATATGCATTTTTAAACTTGCTTACCCAGAAAATTCAGAATTCAATTTATCTTCCTTGTGACCCCAAATACCTATATTTATCCAAATAACACTTAAAAACTGTTGAGGTATTTTATTATTATACACTTTTAAGATAATTATTCATTGTACTCCCACCTTAATAAAAATTTAAAAGAAAGTATTATTTTCACAAAATACAAAGGGATGGTTCTGCATTTAAACCAGCCCTCTAACCTTCCTTCCTCCCAATGAATGCACATTTTTTTCATGTATTTTACATTTATAAGGTTCATAGGTAACATTTATAAACAAATATCATTAAATCCTATAAAATTCATATTAGTGTCCTTTAAAGGGTTAACGCGCACTGCTAGGATACGACGTGTGCGACTGATGCTCATGGTCCTTGTAATTTAGAAACAGGGACTAAGCAGAATATCCATAGACTTGGCCTTCCGCCCCCAGAAGTATTAATTGAGAACTTGGAAGACATTGTGATCACGAACCTATTTTACGTGCCCCAGTCGCCTTTAACGAACAAAGCGGATCTTAGGCCGTCACGATGACACTTGCTGCTCCTCCATTCCAAAAATTAAATTAACTACTGTCCTTTCCTATCCTTAGTATTTCCTTTTCATCTCCAATTTTCCTTCTCCTTATTTTAACTTATTTTAATTAAAAAATATTAAAAAAAATAAAAATAAATCCAAAAAAAATTATAAAAAATTTAAAAATGGAATCATCATCCGCAAAAATTTTTTGTTTATCCTTTCTCCCCCTACTATATTTACGATCAGTAATTTTTTTTCCTTATTTTATGATTTTAGATGCTATCAATGGTTTAAAATTTTCTCTCTTAAACTTTTATGTAACTTGTACTTTTAATATTAATTACCAACTAAGGGAACCCCAGATAAAGATGCACATCCTCATTGAATTGTCACAACCATTCAAGACTGGAGATTCGGCCTTGGGGCCCAGGTGCTCCGACGAAATCTACTAGGTTCGACTGTATATTAAAATGTATTGATGCTTATTTACTTCTTGGCTACTTTACATTATGTTCAACAGAAATCTAAAAAACCAACCTAATATTTTTCTCAATGGTTCTGAAATAGCGAACGAAATATTTGTTCCATTTAAAATTTATTACAACAAGGTTCGACTGTATATCAAAATGTACTGATAGCTTATTTACGTCTTGGTTATTTGACGTTGTGTTCAACAGAAATCTAAAAAAAGCCTATCTAACATTTTCCTCAGTGGTTCGGAACTAGCGATCGAAATATTTATTCCCTTTAAAGTTTATTACAACGAGGTTCTACTGTATATTAAAATGTACTGATAGCTTATTTACGTCTTGGTTATTTGACGTTGTGTTCAACAGAAATCTAAAAAAAGCCTATCTAACATTTTCCTCAGTGGTTCGGAACTAGCGATCGAAATATTTATTCCCTTTAAAGTTTATTACAACGAGGTTCTACTGTATATTAAAATGTATTGATAGCTTATTTACGTCTTGGTTATTTGACGTTGTGTTCAACAGAAATCTAAAGAAGCCTATCTAATATTTTTCTCAATGGTTCGGAAATAGCGAACGAAATATTTGTTCCCTTTCAAGATTATTATAACGAGGTTCGACTGTATATTAAAATGTATTGATAATTTATTTACTTCTTGGTTACTTTACATTGTGTTCAACAAAAATCTAAAAAAGCCTATCTAACATTTTTCTCAGTGGTTCGGAAATAGCAAACGAAATATTTGTTCCCTTTAAAGTTTATTACAACGAGGTTCGACTGTATATCAAAATGTACCGATAGCTAATTTACTTTTTGGTTACTTTACATTGTGTTCAACAGAAATCTAAAAAAGTCTATCTAATATTTTTCTCAATAGTTCGGAAATAGCGAACGAAATATTTGTTCCCTTTAATGTTTATTTTAACGCGGTTCGATAGTGTGTAAATCTATTGATATCTTATTTCTTTCTTTACTTTAAGTTCAGCAGAAATCCGTAAATGCTTCTTGTTATTGCCTTAAGCACTGTGTTGTTGTTTTCCGTATGCGCAGTTGAATCCCATCACTGAAATAAATATATCACTTGAATTCTTCACGTAGTGTGTTTACAAGGTCAATCACGTCAGCTGAAGGAAAAGGTGCTTTATGATTTTCCACAAACTCAAATGCAGAATATTAATTTCGGTTTCTGCATTAATAACAGCAGAGAATTAATTTATTCTTGATGCTTTTAATGAATTTCGGAATAACACACACATTTCTTTTCTATTTTTAAACGTCATCCGTGAAACTGGTAAATTTTTTGCCAAACGGTAATTGAATGCTGCGAAATAATTTTTTTTCTTGAGAATGCTGTATTAGATTTATAAGCACCCTTTTTACAAACAAAATGTGACTATAATTAATTATTATTCCGCCAAGGTTTTTCTAATACTATATAAAGCCACTGAATGTTCCTGAAAATTAAACTTTACCTACCTTCAAATATATCTCAGTCTAACCGAGGAAATTTTCTATTTTCAACATGAAAGCTTTGGTAAGTATTAATTTTTAAAAGCATCTGTGTTTTTTATCGGAACTTTTTTTTCGGAAGTAAAATGGCTACTGTTTTATTTTTGCGTCATACACCAAATATATTTATCTTGTGATAAAATAAATTTGAATTTGGTGCTCAATAATAATTATATGTAAAATAAAAAATTATAGGAGCTTTTCATTTGCAAACATTTGCTCCCATTGATGTAAATAACGAATGTTATAAAATATTGCTATTATCTTTTTGATTATTTGTCTTTTTTACCACCATTTTTTAAAATTTGTAATCTTTTCTTTGTAAAAGTTAATCTTGAATTTGAATTTACTGCTCAAATTCAATTATATATGACGATGGAAAAATTTGTAGGAGTTTTTTTTATTTGCAAACATTTGTACCCTTAGATGCAAATAAAGAATGCTATAAAACAATTGCTATTACCTTTTAGATTATTTGACTGTTTTACCACAGTTTTTTAAAATTTGTAATCGTTTCTTTATAAAAGTTAATCTTGAATTTGAATTTAGTGCTCAAATTTAATTATATATGACGATGAAAAAAATTATAGGAGCTTTTCATTTGCAAACATTTGCAACCGTAGATATAAATAACAAATGCTATAAAAGATTGCTAGTAGCTTTTAGATTATTTCCTTTTTTTACCACCATTTTTTTTAAATTTGTAATCTTTTCTTTATAAAAGTTAATCTTGAATTTGAATTTAGTGTTCAAAATTAATTATATATGACGTTGAAAAAATTTGTAGGAGTTTTTTTTTATTTGCAAACATTTGCACCCGTAGATTTAAATAACGGATGCTATTATCTTTTAAATTATTTGCCTATTTTACCACCTTCTTCATTTTATTTGAAATCGTTTCTTTATAAAAGTTAATCTTTTCTTAAATTTGTCTTAAAAATGTGCCGTGGTAGTTCAGTTAGCAAACGCAACAATCTCATAAGCTCTCTTGTTCGCTGAAATACTCTTGTCATCTGTAATACCACCCACTTTTCTGGGGCGTTTTACTAGCGTGGGACCTGCCAGCCTACTTTACTGGAACAAGTGTGTTCGGTCGTGTCTAAGGATACATAAAATTACCTCCGAAACTTTAAGGTATCCGTCTACGTTCGGAGAACTTTTTTCTTTAAACGTAGAAACTAGTTCATGTTTTTAGATTTTTAGATTTATTTTTTATATTATCATAGAGACTATTATCATTGCACTTAAAAAATTTATTCCTGGAGAAGTTTTTATAAAATTTCTAATAAATGAAGAAAATTTAGTAAAAAAAATCGGATTTTTTCAAAATGTTTATTTTTTTAATAAATTAAATTATTTCAATATTTTTTATGCAACACATTTCTATACATTGGACAAGCGAATCACCTAAAATCTTTGCTTAATTTACATTTGGTAAAAATTTGGTCCTTCAAAATCATACCCATTGAATTTTTAACGAATTTTCATTACCTTTATATCGAACTATGAGTGTAACATCACTAAAAATTATCCAAATTTAAAGCTTTTAGGTCATTCACTAATAAATACTATTAAAAGCATTCATAATAATTTTCAACAGAATATTTTAAGAACTTTTTGAGAAATCACATTTCAAGTTTCAGCATTTTATTAAAAATATCGTTCTGAGAAAAACGTATTTGAAGTTTATGAAAGCAACTTTAACTATTAAGAAATTAAAATACATGTTTAAAATTCCCCACACTTTCTTGCTTCAAAACTTTCTAATTGCCAAGTTGTTAATTACTAAAAATACTAGAAAAATGTTTAAACTAATCTTCATGAAAATTAAAAAAGTTTTGTCCAAAAAATGGTATTTAAAAGGCTTTAAATTCACAATTTCCGGTTCCGAAGAAGCTACTTCCGTTTTGTTATGACAGCTGTCACTGATGTTTAACAGCTGTAACTTTTCTTTAAAATGCCGTAGAGACAAAACAAAAACAGATTTAGAAGCCTAAAAGTTGAAATTTTACAAAAGAGAAATAAAAAAAGTATGATTTTTGGCAAAAAATGACTTTTTCAACGTAGACGGATACCTTAAGGACAACAAACAACATTTATTTACAACATTGATGAAAAATCAAAGTGTAAACAAAATAACACAGTTCTGAGTCTCGGAGCCTGTCTTAACCAGATCTGATGTCTGAGCGTTTCATATCCAGACTAAAATTTTCTCGCTACAAAACAGAGAGATGTTACCAGGTCGCAGGCTCTATCTCGACTCCTATAACTGAACTGCGGCAGATTTTTTCTCCCTTCTTCGGGGGTGGGGGTCAGCTTCTGGAAATCTGAGCCTTCCGAAAAGGAAAAATCCTTCTTTTCAGATGCCCTGCAAAATCAAATAAGCGGCACATCTGAAAAACCTTATCCGCCCCCCCCCCTTAGCCGGCCGGCTCCTATTTCCCCAAAGAACGCCGGGTGGAAGGGATGAATGGGGGCGATTTTGAAGATATCGTGAAGGGCACACATATGTGAAACACGGTCGTGGGTGCAAATTCCTTACCTCATCTTTAATGAATTATCGTGGATTTCGACCTCATTTGTCTGCTCCGATACGACTTCCAAATGTTTTATTACACAAGCATATTTTAATGACGATACCATTCTTTAAACTGCGCTAGCTCATTCGACAAAGGCAGTGATCTCGTGGCCGGAGGTTTGCGGGTTCAGGTCTCGAGTTGGCCAAAGATCCGTATCAATATCGGGTGGGGCACGTAAATTAGGTTCGTGGTTGCAATGTCTTCACACAGTACTTCTGGAGGTTGCAAGCGAAGCTTATGGGTCTTCTGCTTGGTTCCTGCTAATCAATTAGGAGGACCCACTTTGTTTATATTGCCACAGGGAGTAGTTTTGGTTGCCTACGTGCTGCCTTAATGTAATGGTCAACAAAATCCGAGACGTTGTATGGGCGAATATTTAAGTTGTTAGAAGTGTTAAAAAATGTCTTAGAAAATGATTCAAGTAAATATAGAATTAATATTAGATAAATGAATTTGAATTGTAGCTAAACAAATACTAAAACATATATTTTTTTTCATATTTTAGAATTTTCTTAAAACAGTCTAGCCAAATCTAATTGTCTAATCAATGTTCTAACGTAGACTAGAGATATTTAAACTGAGAAATGAGTAGAACTCGTAAACTAACGAACAGATTAAACATCGAGTAGACATTAATTCGGAATTAAAGGAAAGCTTTATTTATCATAAAACATGTGAACTTTTCAATCAATACACAACAACAAGATTTTTGTTGCCAAAGGTTGGTAAACAAATATATAGACGATTACAGTAGGCGAATAGTAGACGCTTACAACAGCTTCAAAATTCTTTCACATTATTACTTCTTTTTTATAAATTATTATTTATACATTATTATTATACCCATTTTGACTATGGTTGAAGCAGACTAACTTCGTCGTTATGTTTGTACGTACAAGGAAATTTAAAACGTCTTTTTTGACCCTTTCTTGTATTTGAACAAGTTTTGATGTAATGCCTTTACCTTGTATCGTACGTACGCAACTCGCTTAGCTAAAACTAAATTAGAAGTAGAGGGAGAAAGTTTTTCATTTAGAACTGTTGTATCATCTAGTTGTACATCTCCCTTTTTGGTTGCTATCTGCTCTCTGTATAGCGAAAAATTTCCTTATAGTGTATATTAACTCTCCCGTGTGTAACTCAAACACGATTAACCATAGATTGTTGAAATTATGTATTTGAGGCTGTTGTAACATATAGTTATGTACCTCCCTTGTTGATTGCAATCGGCACTCTATGAAACGGTAAATATCAATATAAAGGATTTAAGGACGATCTACACCAAATTTCAGTGAGCTCTACTAAGCTCTAAATTAAATATAATTCTAATTATTGTTGAATTAATACGGTATTAATGTCATTAAAAGATAACATTTTAGTAACTGTATCCCGTTTAATAAAGAATGGGAGAATTGTATCTCGCATTCAAATAAAATAAGTGTAAATGAAGTGCAGTAAAAACCGTGTAGAATTTAATAGGCGTAGAAGTAAAACATGGGTGTCCACATATTTAACAGCATATTTGTAACAAAGCAACATATTTTGCAGATTACTAAATTCTTTTTTAAACACAATTTCTGACTAAATTTTGCAATAAGAATCAAAATAATAAATTCATTTCATTCAGAATTAAAATATAGAATATAGAGCAGTGATTTTAAATGATATTGTATTGTCGTGGGTGATACGTGTAAAGGTAAAGTAGGTAAAGTAGACTGATCTTTGATACATCTTGCGTTGCCGGGCCGAACGATGATCGAATGGGTAGGCAGCTACTCTTAGAGTTAGAATGCCACTGATGAAATGGATGTTCATAGCCGTTTGGAATTAACTAAAAGCAGCAACCATAGCTCATGAAACCAAGCCAAACTAAACTATTGCTTCTGGTCACATTCCTTGTGTATTTCACCATATAAAATGACAGACGTGGTTATTATGCATATTACTGCGATATGGACTGAGAATATTATTTGAAAGACTCATAATAAATGCTCATTTATGAAAGAATATATGTAAAAATAACTTGTTAGGTACGAGCGGGATTTTACTGATGAGAAACTATTAGTAATATAATCTCTTGCATTCCCTTGTAGATTAACACATTGTGTGCGGGTACATTTCGCAGCGGCATTGTACCGGGAGCGGGCGTTTTGCGCGTAAATTTAGTTATTCAGTTAAATCTCAATAAGTCGAAAATTATTTAAATTTTTAACCAACTTTTAGTAATTTATATTGAAATATATAAACAAATATTTAATATATTTATACATATATATATATATATATATATATTATAATTGTGTGTGTGATATACATATATATATAATATACATATTATATATATATATAATATATATATATATATATATATATATAAATATACATACATATATATATATATATATATATGCACATACATATATAAATATATATATATATATATATATATATATATATATATATATATATATATATATATATTATATAATCATTTTCGCAAGGTAAATAAAAAGTTAATTTTAAATCTTAAAAGATTTTTTTAATCAACCTTCCCGTTCTGTGGTTCCTCATCGACTGATGTAAAAACTAGTTTTTATTTGTCAAATTTTTCCAGAATCTATGTAGTAGCAGAACATTTGTTCATTTTTCTGATATACGTTATTTTGTACCCACAAACAAACCCTGTTCTTACACTAACCCGTACTATTATAGTACGTGTCCCACGTTAAAGTATCAATCGTCAGAAAATGTACTAGTACGTGCCCCGCATACAATGAATTCAGACTGAAACTAATAGTCATTTTCAACCATTTTATATAAAAATTCCATGGCGATTAATGCATTAAAAGAATAATTTAAAAAATTGTTACAAAGAAAACTTTTTTTCCCTGGGTGAGATAAATGAAAGGATAAGTCTCTTAAATAAAGCCCCCTTTGAGTTAAAATATAATTGTTACAAAGTAATTTTTTCAAATATTGGGAAGTATTTTAGATGCCATACAGAATATTTATTTTTCAGTTTTATTTTCTTTGTTGTGATTTTTAAAATGTTCTTGCTTTTTGATCCGACAGGTTGTTGCCAGTATATTCTTGCTGTTCGTCTCCTGCAGCTTTGCTGGTTACATCAACTACAACAACTACATACCTTCCTCTTACATAAGCAGGTATGCTTATGTCAATAGTCACCACTACCCCAGCTCCTACAACTACGGCTACCCCGTGACCTACACATACAAGGGACCTAGTGTGGACTACCTTTACTAAAGGCAGGAAGCGCAGAGAACTGAAATTTCGGGTAGGTTTACTTCAGTCTATAATACTAAGAAAGTAGTGTTGTGTAGATACTGTGAAAGTGCAAATCTATTTTTTACGATAAAAAATATATCTATAAATTCCTCCAAATTTGCTTGAAATAATTAAATTTATCATGCATAAAAAATACGTTTTTCATTTGCACCGAGCGCGCCGAACGATGGCTGAATGGTTAGTGTGCTGGCTTTCGGAACCGGAGTTCGTGTGTTCGAATTCCACTATGGCATGGATGTGCGTAGACGTTCGGAATCGGCCTTAAATAGTAGGTCCCGGTCTCATTAGCCCTCGTGTTGCAAAAAATAGACCGTAGCGCTCCAAAAACCAAACCAAACCAATTGCACCGAGCGTTACTAAACCACGCCATCTCACTGGAGGTTCATTTCGATTTATAGCACTGTATTTATCACAGTCCCGCATATTACGTATATTAACACTAGATTTACGGATGTTGATCATATACCTATTTATACTGAAGTGAGCCAATTGGACTCATACCAGAAAATTGAAGTTTTTTGCACAGAAAATAGTTCCAAATTAATTTAAATAAAATGTTTATTATCAAAGAATTCATGGAAAACATTTTTTTACATATAAAATCTGTTTTTGAAACACATTTTCCCCCAAACATTTCTATTACATTTAGCACAATGGTTTCTACATCTGTTTCTTTTGCACGATTGTTGAACAATTCTTCCGTGCGTCAGTAACATGAATTTCTGTCATTGGAATGGAAGTGTTATCGACTTCTTCTCTATATTTACTTTATACTATACTTTACATTTACTTTATACTATATTTATTTCTATATTTATTTATTTTCATATACATTCTATGAGTCAAATTGGCTCACAATCGTCCAAATATCCCATTTGATAATGCGAAATGAAGGGGTCTGCGGGGAAGAAGAATGAAAGTTTACATATATTTTATTACTTAACTAAAAACCAACGTATATTTTTGAAAAGTGATATTAAATTTATATATATATATATATATATATATATATATATAGTAATCAAATTTTAATGAGTCAAATTGGCCCGGACCATAAATCTAGTGTTAATGAGAATTCAAGCATTTTCCTTCGAAGTGAGACGCATAACGCGGCATTGTGCACAAAATAATTTCTTTGCTCAGTCTGTACCTTGTTTACAGTATAATCGCGTTTACTCTATCTTTAGATGTCTAGATAGTTATACTCATATAAAACTATTCACACTTTTTACTGTATTGATATCAGAGTTTGAATACTGTTTTTAAACCTTAAGACTAGATTTACGGATGTTGATCCTATACCTATTTTTACTGAAGTGTGCCAATTTGACTCCTACAAGAAAATTGAATTTTTTTGCAAAGAAAATAGTTCCAAATTAATTTAAATGAAATGTTTATTGTCGAAAAATTCAGGGAAAACATTTTTTACATATAAAATCTGTTTTTGAAACACATTTTCCTCCAAACATTTCTATTACATTTAGCACAATGGTTTCTACATCTGTTTCTTTTGCATGATTGTTGAACTTGACAATTCTTCCGTGCGTCAGTAGCATGAACTTCTGTCATTGCAATGGAAGTGTTCTCTATATTTATTTAATACTATACTTTATATACTTTATATTTACTTTATACTATATTTATTACTATATTTATTTATTTTCATATACATTGTATGAGTCAAATTGGCTGACAACCGTGAAAATAGGTATACCCCATTTGATAATGCGAAATGAAGGGGTCTGCGGGGAAGAGGAATGAAAGTTTACATATATTTTATTACTTAACTAAAAACCAACGTATGTTTTTGAAAAGTGATATTAAAGTTTTATATATATATATATATATATAGTGATCAAATTTTTAATGAGTCAAATTGGCTCGGTATGTAAATCTAGTGTTAATGAGATTTCAAGCATATTCCGTCGACGTGAGAGGCACAATGCGGCATTGTGCAAAAACAATTTCTTTGCTCAGTCTGTAGCCTATTTACAATGTTTTCGCGTTTACTGTATCTTTAGATGTCTAGATAGTTATACACATATAAAACCATTCACACTTTTTACTGCATTCATATCAGAGTTTGGAATACTGTTTTTAAACCTTAAAAAGAATAAAACATTTCTAAGAAGTACTATAAAGCAGCATAAGCTAAATTCACTTGTAATGATTTCAAGTGAAAACAAATCTGCCCAAAAGTTGCACAGATATCGGAGAACATGTTGAGCTTTTTGCTAGAAACGAAACAAGAACGGATTTTAAGAATAATTAAGGTATCCGTCTACGTTCGGAGAACTTTTTCTTTAAACGTAGAAACTAGTTCATGTTTTTATATTTTATATTTATTTTTTATATTATCATAGAGAACTGCACTTAAAAAATTTATTCCTGGAGAAGTTTTTATAAAATTTCTAATAAATGAAGAAAATTTAGTAAAAAAAAATCGGGTTTTTCAAAAGGTCTAATTTTTAATAAATTATTTCAATATTTTTGATGCAAAACATTTCTTATACACTGGACTACTGAATCACCTAAAATCTTTGCTTAATTTACATTTGGTAAAAAATTTTGGTCCTTCAAAATCATACACATCGAATTTTTAACGAATTTTAATTACCTTTATATCTAACTATCTAGTGTACATCATTAAAAATTATCCAAATTTAAAACTTTTACTTCATTCACTAGTAATTACTATGAAAAGCATTCATAATAACTTTCAACAAAATATTTTAAGAACTTTTTGAGAAATCAAATTTCAACATTTTATTAAAAATACCGTTCTGAGAAAAACACATTTGAAGATTATGAAAGCAACTTTAACTATTAAAACATTAAAATACATGTTTAAAATTCCCCACATTTTCTTGCTTCAAAACTTTCTAATTGTCAAATTGCTAATAATTAAAAATACTAGAAAAATGTTTAAACTAATCTTCGTGAAAATTTAAAAAGTTTTGTCCCAAAATTGCTCTTTAAAAGGCTATAAATTCACAACTTCCGGTTCCAAAGTCGATACTTCCGTTTTGTTTTGAGAGCTGTTACTGATGTTTAAACAGCTGTAACTTTTCTTTAAAATGCCATAGAGACACAACAAAAACATATTTAGAAGCCTAAAAGTTCAAATTTTACAATAGAAAAATTAAAAAAATATATGATTTTTGGCAAAAAATGACGTTTTCAACAGATACTTTAATTATGATGTACCAAAATGTTAACTGAAGGATAATAAATAAAAATCTTCTTTTTTTAAAATGAAACACACATTTAGGATGTGTTTGTCAATTTCGAGAATTTTCCTCATATACAACTCCCAAACTTCCCGTTATTTGTAAGAAAGGCTAAAAGCACACTAATAAGATCTAAAAATTGTTTTAAAAGAAATTATATATATATTAACTTTTAGGGAATGCAGTGAACAACACCTAAGTAATTATTACTATTGATAATTTTAAATATTGTGGATACTGTAAAGCTAGTTTGTCCTAACTTTCAATATACATAAACATAAAATTATTAGGAGAAAATTAAATGCATTTGCCGATTCCTTTTGCTGGAAAACAAGAAAATATTTTTATCCGATCTGTTAAGAAAATGGGTAGATTACGTTTTTGATAAGCGGAAAATACATTTAGTAGTAATATTATATACCGTACAAGACTGTTGCCTACATCTGCAGTAAATGGTTTTCTAAATTTTTTTCTCTTTCTTTTAGTGATCTGATCAGAAGAAAACCGAAGTGTTCCTGTGATAAGTTTTGTACAACATGTTTGTTTAACTATGTGTCAAAGTATGTGTAGCAAACTATGTGTTTGTTAACTATGTTTAACTATGTGTCAAAGATATATGTATTATCTAACTTTTATTAAATGAATTTGTGTGAGTTCTGTTCTGTTTGTATTATTTTCAACTCTATATGAACACCTTCCGCGACGAATAGAGCAGGGTCTCTTAAAGTGTGTTCCGCGGAATCCTAGGGTTCCGCTACGACCTTGCAGATCTTCCTCGGAAATAATAATAATAATAATAAATTTTAAAAACATTTAATAGTATTTATCGTAAACGAAAATCTTCTTGCTTTTCTTCGAGGGAGTATGAAAAATTTAATAAACTGATATCGGACTGTTAAATAGCATTACTTTATTAAGTATTGTTAGTGTCCGATTTCTGATGCAGTTTGTAAGAAGAATATCCTCATTAGTAAAGTCTCTGGAGTTGCTGTTACTATTTGGAACGACTTATATTTTCGAAACTGTTTTTTCTGCATATGAACAAACATGAATCTCCACCGAAATATGGTGGGTGCACAGAAGAAGCTGAAAAAATAGTCTTCAATACAATCAATCATAAAACAAAAATATGAAGTTAAAAAACAAAGCCATTCATCCCACTGATACTTTTCACCAGTGTACCATTTTACTTGTGTCATCTCCTTAAAAGAGGCCCAGTGGCGTTGGGGTAGCTCTTCGCTCTCCCACGGCACAGAACCGAGGTTCGATCCCCGGTCTGGGCAAGGTTGATTCAGCCTTCCATCCCTTCAGTGGGTAGACAAGCTAAGGATCAAGCCTACTTGAGAACTAAACACCGGGAGTTCAGCGTAAGGTTGACCACCTAACCGGAACATATGCTTCGCACCCCAGGGACCTTGGTCTCGGAAACGGAGATTGGCACAGTAGGCCCTGGCGCCCTAGGGGCTGTTGCGCCGAAAAGTTTTCAGTTCATTAAAAAAAAATATATATATTGCTGGAACTGCGTTTCTGGAACATTTTTAAAGCAAGTATGGGTATTCGAACTTGTAGATTTGCCCCTCCAGATTTTTAGAGTTTTATTCATATATTAAATTGTTGATTCAACATTTAATGAATGTTGAAGTTTCCCGTCGCCATTTGTAAGTATTACCTACATTTTTATACTGCTTTATGTTTATGTCTAAACAGTGAGAAATATTACATCCTTAGTTTTCCTTAAGGGGACACGTCCCATTTAAGCCACTTTAAATGGAATTTGGCGACACAATTCTACCACTATTTCTGCTTCACTATCTTACAACAGTAAGGAAAGAAATTTCATTTGTATCTACAACTATTTTAATTAACGTTTTTGTAAATACATATTTGTTATGTTTGTCAATAAAATCAGTTAGCTCCAAACAAGTGTCTCTTTACTTGTTGAATGCACACCATCCACAGGCATAAATTTTCTTATTTTTCGCTCTATCATATCTTTTTAAATACGTGGGATTTTCAAAATTTGTTGTTCAATTTTTATTTAATTAATTCTACTGAATTTACTTTTTTTTTTCTCGAATATAGGAATTTATATAAAATGAAAAGTGAGAGCTTCTTTTTAGAAAATTTAAATTTTTCTGACACACAGTGTGTAAGACTTACAACAACATTATTTCATTAATAATTCATTGATAATTAATAATTATTAATAATCATTCCTTTATTGATAATGTTATTTTTTGTAAGTAGTAATTATTAAATATAATTCTCCATCTATTTAAAATTTATAAAAAAACTACGGAAATATTACAGAAAAGAATTAAATTTTCAAAAAAGTTAAAATACTGTTTAAAAATTTCAGTACAAATACTGTAAATACTAAATGAAATAAACAGCGAAAAAAGTAGGTAAAATTTCATTGTAGGTCTATAGTTATTTTACTGTGGAAATTTGAAATCAATAAATGCATTAGCTTTTTATTTACAACACGCCCAAGTTGAAAAAACATAATTAGAAAAAGCAATTTATCCAAATGACTGCACATAAGAAAAACGAAGCTTTATATTTCCCAAAGAAATGATTAAAATAAAGATTAACATATGAAAATATTTGTAAAGATACGCGAAGACAAAGATATGTATGGAGACAAACGGGTGCAATGGCCATGCCAATAGGTCACCCATCATATGGGCGCATGTAATGTTCATAACTTTACCGTTAACTGTCTCCCTTGATATTCGAACTTTTGAAAGTCAAGGACAATGGGGATTTTTATGGGGAATAAAAGGAATTTTTGAAGATTTAAAGCTACACACGTTTCTCGCATTCATCATTTTTTATTTCTGTCTTCTTGAAAATCGATGAATAGTGGTTCCATTGTATATTTCTTGTACTTGACAATTCACAAAGTTCTATAAATTCTCATAACCATTGTTAAAAATCACGTTAGTCTTTTCTCTACTTGTGTACTGAGTCACACAAGACATGTTTAAATGAAAATGACATGTTTAATGGAGTGACGAATTATAAATAATTTTCTAAAATCGCTTGGTAAATATCTCTACTAACCAAGGTACGATGTCCTACATTTGTGTGTCAGGAGAGTTAACTCAAGTAAAATAGCTCAGTATTAACTCAAGTAAAAGTAAACGTAGAAATAAATTGCAAAACACATAACAAAAGAATACAGTTAAAAGCTTAATATAACTGGTTAATAAATTAAGCTTCTTTTATGTTTTATTTGTACCTATTTCCGAGTCCGCAATTTCGAGAAATGACTCATCGATACTAATAAAACGATAATATACTCACACAAATGGAAGATTTTCTCCGAACTCATATAATAATTTTCTATCCTACAAATTAGTGCAATTTTAGGATCTTAATACACATACATGGTGCACTTATAAATTATGTAGTTTGATACTTCAAACAGAATTATATGCTTCCTCATTGTGTCATTACGGTAAAAATGGAAGTTAAAAGCACTTATATCTGTATAATAATATTACGGGATAGAAATAGGGAAGATAATGTGATCGATATGTAGAACATTTTCCATAATATAAATGGAAAGCAAAATACAGTCAACGGACAAGAACCGTTCTAACGAAGGAAATCGTAATCTTGCTTCCTAGGAACTTATGAATGTAAAGAACGAAAATTATAATATTAAATGAAAACACGTACTATACGTCACTAAATACTCTCGATAATAATTTAATAATTAATTTTTCCCTGCTTGCTGTCTCACTTCATTGAGTCATTGCACTAATCTAGTTTCGGGAAAAGTGATTATTTAGTAAGTGCTGCCATCTAGTGATTGAAGGAAGATTTGATTGAGAGATATTTTTGCTTAAATGGATGAATCTTAGTATGCAGCTCTTTCAGAAGTAGATATGGTACAACCTGAGTTAAAAAAATAATACTACCATAAAATCTTTCTTACACAATTATTTTCTACTCTCGCTAACCATACTCTAGTTTTGGTTTTTCAAAAATCTAACAACAACGATAAGTGTTGCCAAAATACAGAAAGTAAAAGTTTTACAAGCATTTACAAAAATAACATCTACAATTAGTGAAACATTTTAAATTATTTACATTTAAATTAATCATGTTTAAATTATGACAAATTCTAACTTAAATATACCGTTACAAATCTCCCGTTCAGAAAGCCTCGTCTGGAGCACAGTTGGTGATAAAATAACCGTATGGATTCCTATAAACAAGTACATAATATATACATGCACACACTCATATATATATATATATATATATATATATATATATATATATATATATATATATATATATATATATATATATATAATATATATATATATGTGGCGTGCGGTCCATATGTGCAGGGTGTGCACTGCACACCCTAGCAAAATTATGAGGGACAATAATTTTCTGCACCTATGTCTACCTATCTTTATATGGTATATAATAAATATTATTTATAATATATTCAAATATTATGTTGATTTGCTTGCTTGTATTCTCGCAGTGCGTGCGGTACTAGGTGCTGCACCACGTAGCACGTTCAAAAGCAAACAAACATAAGAAATTTTTATGTGTACGCACTGCGCACTAATAGAAAATCACGCTTTATATGTATGGGCTACTGGAGAAGCACAGCATACTACGGCACTGAGGCAAGTGCAGCTATTTTTCCTGCACTTGGCATTCAGAATCATCCGAAGGTACGGTTTATTAAGCGTTGTATTAGAGCGGGGACTTACGTGCTGAAGCGCTTTTGGTTTTTTAACTGATTAACTGGCCATACGATTTTGCAGACGGTTAATGTTTAAATTTATATATTGTAAGATTTTGTTTTCATGGAAATATAAAAGAAGTATTTCATCAATATAAAGCGAAATGTTTTAGTGTGGTAAAGTAATTTCGGTGATGTATTATATTTATAGAAATAATTCGCTGAAAAACAATTTTGTTTTGTTAAGACAAAAAAAAAAAGAAAAAAAAGAAACGAATTCTAACAGAACAGTCCAAATTTTACCTTTCATTGTGTCTTACAGACAGTATATAAGTTATATCTGTAACACCCTATCCCTGGTTTTGTTTTTAAAATTTGTAAAGATGTTTTTCGCAGAATAAATGATTTCCAAATGTTAAAAACAATTAATAAATGTAATTTAATCCACTGACCGAAAGAGAAACAGTTCGTTCTATTGCGCCAGCGTGCAGGGAAATCCTCTGCACGTGGAATAGACTTTCTGTTTGTTGGCACCAATGAGCATCCGGATGAGGCACCGCAGCAGCAGGCGCCACGTGGTGCTAAGTTTGCTGAACATATAAGTTTTTCGTGGAAGCCCGAAGCGTTGCTTTTTCGACGCCGATATGACACCATACAACAAAAGACATGATTTTTGCTTCAGTGCTAGTAAAATTCTCATAAGTTTAGCTGTTTTTATAGTTATAACTCGACTACTCGTAGGTAAATATTTTATTTATTGTAATCTTTAAATTTATATTCATAATAAATAACCCGTTTCAGAATGGAGAACTCGTATGTCTCAATAATTAAAGATTTATTGGAAAATCCATGTTCTCTGCACACCCTGCATGAAAACCTACCGCACGCCACTGATACACACACACACACACACACATATATATATATATATATATATATATGTGTGTGTGTGTGTGTGTGTGTGTATGTATGTATGCATTAATGCATGCTTACAGTGCCAGTTTTAGTGGGGGAGCAGCCTCCCCTATTATGAAGGGCGGTTATGGGGCTCCTTAGCCAGAAGGCCTTATCCCCGGTCGAAAGGTAGAGAGTAATCGAGATAGCATATGTGAAGTATAAATAAGGTTATAAATTTAGAAAGGAGTAATTTAGATGCCGGTCATAAAAGGTGGGTAAGAGGATGGTGTGGAATCTTGAGACCTGTAAAGACTCAAAAGAAGTATTAGTACCCTGAAAAGAAAATATGAGATCAGTTGTATGGAGTCTTACGAGAGAAATAAACATGAAACACTGTTAGGTGCAATATCTGCTCCATAATAAAAATACACATTTTTTTATCACATCACATCACAGCACAGCACAAAGACGTTACAACATAAATAAAAGGGAGGTGGAATGAAGTAATAAGAGCTAAGAAAAAATAAATTAAGGTAAAATTTCTATTGTCAGGAAAGTAGATGGGCTATTGTGATCATAATCAGAAAGTTCTGCTATTATTTTATTTGGTAGGTTATTTAGATTATTATAAAAATTTTGAGAGGCTTTAACACAGGATTGTTTAAAAGTTAACATGTTGAAATCGGGTCTTATTACTTCATTGGATAAGTATCGATGAGCACCTCTGGGGGAGCAGGCCACCTGTTAAGACACCAAGATCTGCTGAGAAGCCTTAAATCGTGAATTAAAAAATTGTTTTTTACTAAAGCAGGATAATTTTATGATTTAAATACAGAAATTTCCCCTTTTCTGGTCTAAAAATACTAATTTTGCCCACGACTTAAGTTTATAAGGGTAAAAATAAAGGGTGCTGAAGAAAATCTCGCAAGGGTCGCCCACATGACTAAGTGGAGTTCGTGTGTCGGCATTCCATT
>CM063506.1:25749950-25752450 GCA_032207245.1 Pardosa pseudoannulata
CGTATTGATATGCATTTGTTAACATTCATTTTTCTATAACACAGCGACCCAAACCCGTGTGTGTTTTACTGTCGTGGGAAAATGCTGAGGCAAGTGTTATTTGCTTATAGAAAGTAACCTTTGATTAGAGCCATCTGCAAAAGTGTGGCGTTCCAGATGACTATTATAGCTGATCATTACAGATTTTTCCTGCGAGAGTTATAACTTCCTAATTAAAAATGCCAGCTATATCATTTTCTGTCTTGGGAATCATAGAAAGAATTTCGGGGTTCCGCTGAAGGAATGAAAACATCCTCGTTTAAATTGGATGGCTGGGAAATATGGTTAGTATAAAGAGGAGAAATTAAGATCTAGAATAATGAATGGGGAAAAGGGATAATTTTGGATAGACTTCAAGGCTTAGATATTACACACACACATACACACACACTTATATATATATATGTGTGTGTGTGTGTGTGTGTGTGTGTGTGTGTGTGAACATAAGAAGTATAGACTACTATGCCCCAAAGTTTTGCAGGAGTAATAAAGGTTTTTTACAGATTTATTTGAGCCAGGCCGTGTTTTGAAAATCTTTGCAAACGCCTTTGAGGTAATAAGAAAGACTTAGTGCCTGTAAACAGGCGAAAATTGTTAGAAATCAGAAGTTTTGTATCCAAACAATGCTTTTTACATCGATATCATCTTGGTTCATAGTATAGTTTCCACTAATTTCAGCTAAAAATATCAATTTTAGAAAATGGATATTTATTACATAAAAAGGTGGATAAACTATTCACAAATATACAAAACCTCAAATTTTTTTAAAAAAGGGACATATTGCTCTTTTTTACTTCCGATATGTATGTATATTAGATAGTTGAGAGTCAAAATTTCAGCGTTTTGGTATTTTACTTGAGTGAATCTCTTATCAAATAAACATTAAAATATGAACTTTATGTAGAAAATTACTGTGACATAATTGTTATTATGGCATTGTTTAGTAATATGTTTCATTCTGACAAGTTTCATGCTGTTTAGCTTTAAGATAGTTATCATTAACGATATAAAACAATTTAAAAAATAGTCCTTTATTGTTCTTTTGTTTTAAAAATTCCTCATTTAGAATTGGCTTAAACTATTGCTTGAATTCCATTTCTTTATCAGATAGCCAATCGCCATTTTCAGATTGCCACTCTAATTTCAGATAATCTCCGCCACAAACATTCTCTCTGAGGCAGTGCTTTAGTTCTTCGGCTTTTTCATTCCCTTTCTCTTGGTAAAATCCGTAAGTTCTTGCAGTTGAACTTCTAGAGTCCAACCGCATTGTCCTATATATTTTAGGAAATATCCACACCAAGGTTGGCAGCACAAACATCACAAATGATAGCAACAGTATTACAGAAAGAAAATTTGATTCTTTTTCTTTTCCATCATTAATAAATAATACCTTTAATGCTATGTGCTGTGTTGTTGATTCTTCGGGCTTAATAGTTGTCTCCAAGCTTAATTCGTCATTTCTTGACTTTTGAGGTACATTTCGAGATTTTATTGGGTGATCTTTTGTTTTTGTGTCTAGTGTCATATTGAAATTCATAACTATTTTCATATGTTCTGGATATTCATGGTGTCTACTTTTCTTAGCAGATTTTGTCTGTTTAAAATTAAACCAGTTATCGCTAGAATTTGAAAATTCCATGTGCTGGGCTTTGTTTTCAATATTTTCCCGGATTCTTTTAAACTTTTTCAGCTGACCCAAAAAGTGCTTCAAAAAATCTCCCAACTCGTCGTTATCATATAACGAATCATCTCTCACTTGTTTTTGAGCCACCGTTTTAACTTTGTTTTTCATAGTTTTAAATTCGGAATTCCTGGTATTTGAAGCTTCTTGCCGATTCAAAAATTCATTTCTCTCGTCCATGTTTCCTTTTCTTTTAAGATCTGTCATAAACCGTTTCGCTATTTTGTTATAGATTGATGAAAACTTTTGAACTTCAGATTCTTTTTCGCTTCTCTTACTCCTGCGGTGTGCCGAAAACTTCCACGTATGAAAACGTCGATGTCGATTTCTCTTCGTTATATTACTCAATTTCACTTTCGTCAACGGTTTTACGAGTTCTGTTTCAACTATCCTTACTTCTTCTGATCCCTTGTTGTCTCCTTTCTCATCTTCTACTTTCTTCTCCATCTGCATTTCTACAACATTTTCAATTTCAGTGTTATTATCCACGGATAGAGTTCTCTGAGTACTAGAAATATTGACTATTTTTTCAACATGGTTTTCGTCCTGGTTGGAAATAGTCTTAACCTGCACTCCTTTTGGAATAGGAATGATAGTTGCATTCCTGTCTTCTTCATAACCATCCTCCAAAGAATCGCTTGGAATCTCTTTTCCTAAACCCATGTGATGAGCCCCTAGTATTTCCTTCCCCTTTTCCAGAAGCTTTTTTACAGCATTTTTGTTGTCTGGCGGGACATTCTTCCTTCTGCGCCTTGAATTAACAGGTGATTGATTTTGATA
>CM063506.1:25757450-25832450 GCA_032207245.1 Pardosa pseudoannulata
TAAACTGCTGTTCGTTGCATTTAGTTCGTGTAATTACAGGAAAGTAAATTTAAAAGCAAATTAAACTCAGCTCAACATTTGAGATTGTAATAATTTCCTTAAACCGGATTTTTGAAAGATTTGCTATTCAGTAGAGTACAAATGTTCCATTAATTTTTATTTTTCTAGTCTTTATATTAGTTTATTAACTTGCTTGAAATAAAATGCATAGCGGGGAAAAAACAATTAATTTAAGAACAAACAGATTGGCGGTAGGGATGCCTGAAATTTTTTTTGCCAGGAGTACGGGGAAAGGATCCGAGCCAGACTTGGGTACGCTCTCAGCAAAAAGGTTGAGAACCACAGGTATAAAAGATACCAGTGGTTCTCAATATCTCTGTGACAACTCCCTCAATTAATTTTTATATTTATTCTGGCTCTAGAGATCACTGATAAACGAAACGCTTCATATAAAATTAAATTTTTTTACATAATTTACACTCCATCAGTCATTAATGATCTCGAAAAAATTCATTCCGTTTCTTCGTCCCCAAAGAAAACTTTGGAAAGGAATTCTAGCATAACGGGGAGAAGGGGACAATCGAACCCGATTGAGTAATGTCCACACAGGCAAGAGGCCTATTAGTCGAGAAAACATCTGTAGAAGTCGCCTACATTCCTGGACTCAGTGCTTGAGAATGTAGGAAGCGACCTCAGCCATGATGGTCACGCCTCAGCTAACGGCTGCACAACCACCTACATAAGGTCTCCATACAAACGGTTTGACAAGTCACTAATTTAGAAGGGACACGCGATCCTCCGACACGCAATTCATCCGATCTTCCGCTTTTTAGTCGAAAGAGAAACATGTATGCTAACCTTGAAATTTCAAACAAAAACTTACTACAGTCAGTACCGGCTATACGGTCACCCGCCTATAAGTGCATCCCGCATATATGGTCAGTTTTCTTGGCAATTAGAAAGTTTGGAAGTAAGAAAGTGTGGGGAATTTTAAACATGTGTTTTAATTTTTTAATAGTTAAAGTTGCTTTCATAAACTTCAAATGCGTTTTTCTCAGAACGGTATTTTTAATAAAATGTCGAAACTTGAAATGGGATTTCTCAAAAAGTTTTAAATTTTTCGGTGAAAATTATTATGAATGCTTTTGATAGTATTTACTAGTGAATGACCTAAAAGCTTTAAATTTGGATAATTTTTAATGATGTTACACTCGTAGTTCAATATAAAGGTAACGAAAATTCGTTAAAAATTCAATGGGTATGATTTTGAAGGACCAAAATATTTTTACCAAATGTAAATTAAGCAAAGATTTTAGGTGATTCGCTTGTCCAGTGTAAAAGAAATCTGTTGCATCAAAAATTATTGAAATAATTTAATTTAATAAAATATTAGACCTTTTGAAAAAACCCGATTTTTTAACTAAATTTTCTTCATTTATTAGAAATTTTATAAAATCTTCTCCTGGATTAAATTTTTAAGTGCAAATCTGTATGATAATATAAAAAATAAATGTAAAAATGTAAAAATATGAACTAGTTTCTACGTTTAAAGAAAAAAAGTTCTCCGAACGTAGACGCATTTAAGATGTGATTTTTCACGCATTTAGCGTGATTATTCTGTTAGTAATCACGCTTTTATTGCTTACAGTATATTTGATGTTGAAATGCTCAAATATACTACCAGCTATACGTTCCATGTAATTTATAACAAAATGTTAAAAAAAAAACCTCTAACGATTATTAGAAACTAATGAAAAGACGAGCAATGTTATAAACTTTACGTAAAAAACAAGACTCGTCAAGCATTCAAAATATTAAAATGGATTCGTTTGATTTACTGCGAATTTCCCGATTAACATTTTAGTTCGATTCTAGTAATATATTTTCAACGTGTAGAAGGAAATACATCTAGGGCACTTCATGCTAAATACGAACTTTTAACCAAACATTTTGTAGCTTTCATTATCAGGTTCAGAAAATTCCTCGAGCAAAATAATTTCGCAACAGCTGTTACTTGTAAATGGAAATGATTGCAATGACCGCAGCTATTGGAGCATGGAATGAATGATTTTAATGTTATTTCTATGTTACGTGAATGAAACAAGTTGATTTAAAAAAAACTTTCGTGTTGAAGTAAGTTTTTAATCTTAGCTCAGTCACTGCTAGAGGCGAAACAAATTTGTTTCAATTTTTAATCTCTCTTCATAATTTTTTAAAGCAGATTTAAATCTGCAATCGTAACTGAGACGAAACCGAGCAAAAAATTATTGCCTTTTTCCGCGTTTCGTTATCTAAGTTGTAAGATTTTAAATTAATTTTAAAACTGCCAGGAATAAAGTATGAAATCATTAAGCTAACCGACCACGTTATGGAAATATGTTTTTAGTTATTGCAGTAATAGGTTATAAAAATGAGTTATAGCCAATCAAGTAATTGAAAGAAAAAAATGAAGTTTCTAACATAAATTCCCCTAACTCATCTCAAAATGAATATATTTATAATCCTGAGGTTCAATGCATACATAACATCATTAAAAACCTACAGTTAAATTCTAATTAAATTCTAAAAATTATTTTAGCAGTTATGACTGTTGAGGTGTGGTGGTACAGCAAAAATCACAGTTTTTCAGAAATTCAATTTAAAGATTTTATTGGATAAATTCATGAAGTGTTTTATAATTTGATAAACATTCAGAAATATGCTGGAGTAATTTATTTATTTATTTAGAAGCTATAATACGCTATTTAAGACGCTTTTCATGCTATACCTCAAAGTCAAGCCCTTTAACATCTCACTTTCGGTATCTTTTCGGCACTTCCGGTGATGATTAAACAGCTGTATCATGACTTCTAATGACTCTAGAAACAAGCTGAAAACTGTTTTCGAAAGCTAAAGGACTGATCTTTAAAATAAACTAATAAATTTTTTTCGAGATTTTTCATGAAAATCCCTATTTGAACGTGGATGGTTATTTTAAGATAGAATTAGCATTTTGTACAGTAAATAAAAATAATAAATAAATATTGGTAATAAATACTTCGGAAAACATACCTTGATGGTTTTTTCTAATGTAAAGAGACCAATTTGCAAAGATGTACTAAATAAACTAAACATCTATATACGCAATATAAGAGTAAATTATTTAAGAAAGTAAAATCCAACCACAGCCAATAACCACTATATAATTTAAGTAAAATCTTTCAGTGATATTTACCAAATATGGAACGGAAGAGAAGAATAAAGTTAACAAAACCAAAATGGGAGAAAAAGAGAGGAAAATTTAATGTTTATATTAGGACCGAAAAAAACTTTTGCTTTCTCTGAAACGCTATACCGCGGAAAGCATGCTTTAAAGTATCCGTCTACTTTGAAAACTTCATTTTATGCTCAAAATCATAATTTGTTTTATTTCTGAAATGTAAAATTTCACCTTTTAGGCTTATAAATCTGTTTTTGTTTTATCTCTACGGCATTTTAAAGAAAAGTTACAGCTGTTTAAACATCAGTGACAGCTGTCAAAACAAAACGGAAGTAGCGACTTCGGAACCGGAAGTTGTGAATTTAAGGCCTTTTAAAGTGCATTTTTTCTACAAAACTTTGTAAATTTTCATGAAGATTAGTTTAAACATTTTTTCTAGTATTTTTAACAATTAGCAACTTGGCAATTAGAAAATTTTGAAGCAAGAAAGTGTGGGGAATTTTAAACAGGTATTTTAATTTTTTAATAGTTAAAGTTGCTTTTATAAACTTCAAATGCGTTTTTCTCAGAACTGTATTTGTAATAAAATGTTGAAACTTGAAATGGGATTTCTCAAAAAGTTCTGAAAATATTGTGTTGAAAATTATTACGAATGCTTTTGATAGTATTTACTAGTAAATGGCCTAAAAGCTTTAAATTTGGATAATTTTTAATGATAGTACACTCATAGTTAGATATAAAGGTAATGAAAATTCGTTAAAAATTCAATGTGTATGATTTTGAAGGACCAAAATTTTTTGCCAAATGTAAATTAAGCAAAAATTTTAGGTGATTCACTACTCCAGTGTATAAGAAATGTGTTGCATCAAAAATTATTGAAATAATTTAATTTAATAAAAAATTAGACCTTTTGAAAAAAACCCGATTTTTTAACCAAATTTTCTTTATTAGAAATTTTATAAAAACTTCTCCAGGAATAAATTTTTTAAGTGCAAATCTCTATGATAATATAAAAAATAAATCTAAAAATGTAAAAACATGAACTAGTTTCTACGTTTAAAGAAAAAAAGTTCTCCTAACGTAGACGGGTACCTTAACGCATTTTAAGATGTATTTTGTTGGTAATCACACTATTATTTTTGACAACGTAGCACGACACTACTTTTGATAATCGTTTTGTGTGCTTGCTCCAGACATACGGATAGTGAAATATGTTGTAGGAGATAATTCAGGGTCAAAAGAAGTAAATTTGATACGTCTGGAGAGACTGAAAATGACAAAGATGTAGATTTCGAATAATTTAAGACAGCCTGAATTTAAGTCACCATGGCACGTGCGTCTTAAACTGGAAAACAAATCTGTCATAACTAGTGATTTTTTCGGATTATCAGAACAACAGCAGCTTGCAGTGTGATGTAAAATTTGGGTGTCATGGTTGATTATGACTTTACACATGTTGTTGACAAAAATAAACTGAAAAGGGGAAAAGATGTTAGTCGCTCAAATCACCAAATGCAGAAAAAGAACAAGGACTACATTTTGAGGAAGAATGAAGGGATTGATGCGAAAATCTTATATCCTGTAAGTTCTTTGTTATACGCCAGGGATGGCTAACCTACGGCTCGCGAACGGCTCTTTGAAGGATTATTTGTGGCTCTCGATAAGTATACCCGAGTTCTCTTTTCATTTTTGTGTTATTATATTTTAAAAAATTATTACTGATAGAGCTCCGGCAATGCTGGATAAAAAAAATCGGTCTTATTGGGCTTTTAAGAGATGATTCTCAAATTCCACAATTTATACCGATTCACTGCATAATTCACCGAGAACATCTCGTTACAAAATATTTAAAATATCCTGATGTTATGAAAACAGTGTAACACATTGTAAATTACATTCGCACCGAAGCAAAAAATCATCGACAATTCAAAAATTTCCTTGAAAAATTAAAGGACAAAGAACTTCCAAATGACATTCAATATATATAATTTCTGTAAAAAAGATTTTTAATAGCTTTTTTACATACCTTTTAAATACGTATTTAATTGTGGCTCTCGAAAAATTTCAAATTTTGAAAAATGGCTCGGACTATCAAGCAGCTTGGCCACCACTGTTATATGCCATTTTATCCTAAAGTCATATGGTATGGTTTCATATGAGAAAGTTAAACACTTCCCAAATAAACATATGTATTTAAAGTTATCAAACTGTAAAGATTCTTAACAATTAAATTTGCCAAAAGTCATTGGCCCAGTAATTAATAGAAATAATGCCTATTCAAAATGTTGCTTTTGAGTATGACAGTAGATAAAAGGAATTATATAAGATAGTTAGGTTTCAGCAGAATTATAAAGACTACAAACTTAGCTTTTAAAAGAAAGTCAACCAGGAATCAACCAAACAAAATCGTTCCACCACCCCAAATCAATATTTTAGCTTCAGACTAAACCTAAATGACCAACTTTAACACTTTTACAATTTCACCACCACATATGATACGATTCAGCGTTCAAGTGATTTGATCTGTGGTTTAAACAGGTCGAATAACGACTGGTGGAATTTAGAGAAGTTTTCATATCCAAGCAATGAACCGATGCGGAAAGCTCGTATCCTTGGCGTCGTAAAAAGTAGTCCGTTCCTTCCAGAGATGCTTCTATGAAGAATTATACTTTTTTCAAAATAAAAAAATCCGATCAAACATGATTTCATCAAATATGATTTCAAACAACAACGAGCTATCAATGCTAATAGTGGAATTTGAAATCTCAGACTCGAAATTATCCTTTGCACATTCTCTTCAACATTCAAAGTAGGTTTGTTTCTCAAGGAAACCATGTTGTGAGTAGAGCTCAAGTACGTGGAAGAAACACGCGACAAAGAGAAGTCACGTGGAAGAGATCCGAAGTGTTAATGGTCGTTATATTAAAACATTTCTGTACGTAGATATTTCATTCTAAACCGAAATATTCCACAATTACAATACTTCTACCCAGTACCAGCCAGTAGTAAACAGTAAAAACAATTCTCCATAATTGGTACTTTTTTAGTCTGGCTTAGTTTTAGTTTTGTTTAGTCTTTATCTTTAAAGCATTACTTCAACTGTTTAAAAAACATTGTTACAAATACATATGAATATGTCCATATTTTTGAGCTGAAATGCTGCAGATCAATAGCGATAATGATCATCATATTGAGGTTTTGGGTTATTATAGACAAAATTGGAAAAGCACAACGAGATGTTATAATAGTCCTAAAGACAAAATTTCAACAAATTCTTCGTTATGTATAATTCAAACTGAAACAGAAACAGAGATTTAAAACTAGATGTTATAGTATATCTAAATTCAAAATTTCTACATTTTACCACTATACGGTTTTGATTTATAGATCACACCATTAATATATGTTATATTAAATGTTTTTGTAATAAAAAATTCATATTGTAATCAAAAGGACAGGTGCACAAGGAGACGTTGTAGCAATTCTAAATACAAAATTTCAACATTCAACGGCTAATTATTTTTAACTTAAGCCTTACAGCGTTAATAAACATTATACAGAAAATCTTCGTTGTATAGAGTTCAGATTGTAATCATATGGGGAGGTTCACAACTAGACATTATAGAAATGCATTGAATGTTTCCAAAATTTCAACCTGTTTTCATTTTTTTTTCCGAAATTCCAAATTTCCATATTTTATGTCTAATTGTTTTTGAGGAGATATTAATTTAAGTACATACGCGCAAAAGTCAAAAGAAAAGTAGTCAAAACTAGTTCAGAATTGGTCAAAATGGATATTTGATGCTTCAAAATCAAAATTTCCTTGTACTTACATACATATACAACACTAAATTTGCCAAAATTTATTCAAGACTGATTTAAATGAGTATTTCCTTTGAAATTTGAGCACTACAATTTTTAGTGATTAGAATACTTCCTTTTACTTTACAGAAAAAAAAAAGAAAAAAAAACATTTTTGATATATCCGGCAAGTCAACTTCTAACAAATGCAAATTATCCGCTTCAAAACTCCGGAACACTCGAGCGTGTTTTAATTTTTATGTTGAGTGGATAGGGTTAAACTTTTGCGTGTCAGTTTCAAGAATTTTGAGACTGAGAGAGACTTTTCAGCATATGTAGTGAATCGAATAGTCTAGGAAAAATATATTCAGGCGCAATAGCCATTTTTATTTTGCATATATTTTTAATATTGCTGCAATAAGGCTACTATGCAGCACGTAAAAACAGGAAGGGTAATAAACATTTTGCAAGACTTCTGAATTTGTTTTCCTTTCTTTATTTTTACTTTCCCGTATACGTAATACACGGAAAGTATAAAGCGATTTCACCGAATGTCAAGAACTACTTTAATGTCCTTCCCATTCGTTTTCACGTGTACAATGACAAATAGGGATCCAATATGTTGCTCTTCCGTTTGAAACGAAAGCTAGAATCGTCATGAGTTGAGATGCGTCCTTCTGAGTTTAATTTCCCTATTGTAATCGTCCAAAAAATTCAATCTCGAGATTTTAATTGATATTCATGTTTTGGACTTGAGTACCCTTTTTGGTATTATCTCTGTGTGTGACTGCATGCGATAACGATAACTCCAGTACGTTTTGGCTTAGAGGAACCAAATTTTAAGTACTTTCATTAAAGTAAAATTGTAGTTTTCTAAAACTCTGGTGTTTTTCTCGGTAACCGGAAGGGAGTGTTTACCAGATACTTCTAGTTACTATCTGGTTTCCGAGGCTATTATGCAAGAAGGCTACTTCCAATTATTATAAAGTATAAGTAAACACATTATTTGATAGATAAAACAAGTTGCTTGATATTATTTATCAGATTAGCTATTAAATATATCGTTAAAAAAATATTGCACAAGAGCTTTCTGTAATGAGAATCTGGTAAACGTAATATTTAACTAATAGCATCCAAGAATAACGAAACGCTCTATCTATTATTCCTACCCGACCATGAAATGCCAAACAAAGAACGGCCGGGCACGCAAACATTGAAAAAAAAATACCCGAAAAAAGAATCCGAAAGTGAAAACGCAATTTATTTGTTGAGATCCCAGCATGAAGGGGGTTGGTGGAAAAACTGGCCTGTCAGGTCTCTGGAGAGGAACTAGCAAAAGACCGATGAACCCTTCCAAAACGGTCCTATCTCGTGAGGCAGTCAGTTTCGTTATTTCGACATCATTCTCTCGTACACGTGTTACAAATGCAGTTTATGTTTTTTTTTTCAGAACAATTATTTATTTTTTCTTTTTCCGCACCTCTCCGGCAGACGCCTTGAGACATTAGAGAGAGGCCCGCTACTGTTGCCGGCTGGATGGTCTGTGGTCCAGCAGGTTTATTAAATCGAGACCTTGGACGGGCACAGAAGGTGAAAGAAACCCTTTTCTGGAATTTTCGTCCTTGCCCTGCCGAAGTTGTGGTATTATTGACGGATATCCCTCATCCGTCGGAGGACACAGAAAATGTTGTCGAGCATTGCACGGGCTATGTTCCCTTCCATTTCCCCTTTCATCAGCATGATTATGGAGTCGGAGAAGTCGAGCACTCGAAATAAAGGTAAGGCTGATTCTGCCACTCGGTTATCTCATAGGACACTGCCTTCCAAACCAATCCACTAATATTTGGCTCCTTTGTATTTAAACAACCCTCAAATCAGGTTTGGTCATTTAGCCAACAAAATGATATCTTTGTCAGCACATTGGAAAAAACTGGAAAGAACCTGGTATAAATCGGCAAAAATAGTAAAGACTAGGAAATGTAACTACAATTAAAAAAATTCCGAAAAAAGTATAATTTTGTACACAATACTAGTGAGATATAAAGAAGAACATTAATTAAGTATTTCATTAATAATAATTTGCCAATTAAAATATGAAGAATAATTTTCATTAATGATAGTAATAAAAATACAAGAATAAACATACTCTATTTGGTTAGTTGGCTGTTTGCTACTGTACGGCACTGAGTACACCAAGGACATATATGTGCCAGACAAAGTAAAACATAATCTATTTGTAAATAATTTCTATAATAGAGAAATGAGATAAAACTGATTTATTTCTCTCTCACTTTAATGTACTAACATTGTTATGAAATAGTAATGTGTGTGTACATATATGTACTAAAAACGCTTAAATCCATAGTTTGTAAATTCAAAAACCTGATAAATAATAGTAAGTGTATTAAAAACTTTGTTGCCAGTACTAAATAAAAAACTGCGAATTCTATCTTCATCTTATTTTTTTTACCTTTAGGTATAACTTTATGAATAATTATAGAAATAAACGTTTAAATTCCTACATTTTTTGCATAAAAAACACATTAGCAAAATAAAATGAATATAAATAAATAGGAGAGAATAGAGTAAGTAATTGATTATTTAACTAGAGTTGAGAAATTTTAATTTATTTTGTAATGTTACAAACACAGGCAATTTAGTTTTCAGGTGATATTATCCACTAAAAAAATTCTCATCATGCAGACTTCAGGCCTAAATATAATTTAATCATTGGAAATAAAAATAAATTATTTTGCATAATGTTTTCGCCATGTTCTTTACAATAAATAGAGAAAATTGTCTCTAATTTTTCATTTCTACACTCAAAAACTAGAAATAGGTTGGGAATAGATAATGTTACAAAACTTTCTTTTTGGTATACAATATTGAAAAAATCGTGTTCTGATGTAGAAAATACAATTTAATGATATTTAACTATTTTATATGTGGTTATTTTCATTATTAAAGTTAAAAATCTAATAGCGATGTAGCAAAATTTGCTCATTCCGCGATTAAATTAGTCTATTTTTTCATTTTTATAGTATATATTAATTATAGTTTATAGCTTTTCAAATTTCTTTTTTTATACTTTAGCAAAATTGGTATTATTTATCTGTTAAACATTAACTAAAACATAAGAATTAGGTGTTTAATATATACGACTGTTGTTTTATAGTTTAAACCAAAGAATGGGAGTTATTTTATAGTTATTTATTCCCTTTTTCTCATATTCTGCATCCATAGCGCTAACTAAAAAAGCGTACAAACTTAATAGCCACTTAGATTTAGATGATAATGCAATGAATATAAGTTTAAAATACATTTATATTTAGTCATATTTTATAGTTATTTACTCCCTTTTTCTCATATTCTGCATCCATAGTGCTAACTAAAAAAGCGTACAAACTTAATAAGCAACTTAGATGACAATGCAATGAATATAAGTTTAAAATACATTTATATTTAGTCATATTTTATAGTTATTTACTCCCTTTTTCTCATATTCTGCATCCATAGTGCTAACTAAAAAAGCGTACAAACTTAATAAGCAACTTAGATGACAATGCAATGAATATAAGTTTAAAATACATTTATATTTAGTCATATTTTATAGTTATTTACTCCCTTTTTCTCATATTCTGCATCCATAGTGCTAACTAAAAAAGCGTACAAACTTAATAGCCACTTAGATTTAGATGACAATGCAATGAATATTAGTTTAAAATACATTTATACTTGTATTAAACATTTATAAAAATTTATAACATTTATATTGTTTGTTTATATTTATATAAACAAGCAAATATATCCGATATTTATATTATTTGATAAGAGTTAAAATTAGTAAAATCGAAAATAGTTCCATTCACTGAAATAAAACACATCTTGTAAACATTTGTCACTTTGGTAAAAAGAGGCAGTAATATATTTTTGCATGGACAGTTTTACAAGTTTCTTCCACCTTTTGCGAAAACATGCCAACTCCTAGCGTAAATCAAAACTATCGCTTTAAATGCTAAAATATATCATCTTAAACATGGAGAGTTCTATCGATTTTTGCAGCTGTTGCCAAAATATGACGCTAAGCTTTGAAAAATCTTTAAAATTATCGAAAAACAATATTACTGAATTCAAATACTCGAACTTTGCTTTTAGGAGTCTTGTTCATTTCTTTCTTTATTTAATGAGCTCTAGTTCAGACGGTTTTGCCACTTCTAAGTGTTTCCATCATAAGCAGTGGCCTACCTTGCCTTATCACACCGACTTTGTTGATATACAAAAAGTATTGGAATATGTCGAAAACATAAAAATTTGTCCATAAAAAATGTGTTTTCTATTCCTTTTCTTTTTACCACCCCTCTAATACACAGTTTTCGTCATTGCATTTTCAAACGCTGTTAATAATGTAAAAATATTTCTGCTTCACTCTAACCTAGTAAATAAGTGCAAAGTAATTTCAACCCGAGAAAACCGTAAAATTTTGTTCAGAATCAGTTGTCTATTTTTTCCCCATGAAAGAAGAGCAAAATAAAATTGATATCGGAAAAATGAGGCACAAAAAAGTTGGATTTATTAGGGAAAATGAAAATATATAGTGATAATTATGTATATATGAAACATAGCAAAATTATTACACCTAAAATATCTATGTAAAAATCTCATTTTCCCCTTCCCTTTCTTTAACACTAGAATTACGATGGTCTTTGTATACCTAGAATTACAGCGGGTGTCATTTTGACCCCTTGATAAGATATCTGCATATTTCTTTATATGATATAATATATTTGTGAAAAATAAATTAAAATAACGCAAATTATGACAACTACAGTTTGTTTTTAAAAATATACAGACTTTGCAGGTATGTAGGATCAGTGAAACGATTTACTACGTTCTCTCTTAAACTTTGATCACTTGGTCTCATTTTATCTTTTCCTAAATATGGAAATCCGTTTAATAAGTATGTTGTCCTAACATCTACTTCTAGCCAAAATTTTATTCCGAATTGATCGAGCTTGTTAGGCATATACTGCAAAAAACGGCATCTTGTTTTTGTAAGGAAAAACTGTTCATCAAACGTAATATTTTCATTTGGTTTGTAGTAAAGCTTACAGTTTTCTATAAAAGTATTCCATACCTCGGATATTAGTGTAAATTTATAACACTGCAAACGTGAAGACTTTGTTAGTTTATTTTCAAAACGAAGAAATTTCATAACTTCCGGAAACCTATCTCTACTCATAGTTTCATGAAAAAACTTTGGTCCTTAAGTCTTGGACCACAAACTAAGAATTGGTAAGAATGGGGATATTAGCCCTTGGCGGCTAATATCCCCATACGTACAACAACGCTATGAATGCTTCCAGTTCTGCTAATAAAATAGTGAAAGAGTCATTATGAAGTTTACACTTGTCTTCCACAACAGTATATAGCCTGCCGTATTTCTAGGTATAATCATTTGTTAGGGCTAAAATAAAAATACGATTTTCTTGAAATCTTTACTATTTCGTAAATCACAATGATTTAGGAAAAGTCAAAAAAGGATTAAGATATTTGCAAAAAAATAGAAGAGCTGTCAGAGATAAAAGTTCGCTAGGTGTCAAAATGACCCCTTCCGTAATTCTAGTGTTAATACCTAATTTCCCAGTCATAAAATGTCAGATTGAAAGGAATGTTCGCCGACTTAACCATCTGAGTGCGGCGAAACGCTATTGCTCTTTTCATTCTGTCAAAAATGCGTGGAAGTGCGATCACGGTGCTGTATGTTACTATACTTTTCCCATTAATTGAGAAAAATAAGACTGAATCTCTAGTGTGAAAATTATAGTAAAATACAGCAGTGCAATCACACTTCTATGCATTTTTGACACGGCACAAGCGAGATAGTAGCTTTCAGACGGTTAAATTTTTTTTACCCGTCTCCTAAAACTAACCCTAAAATAAACGATAATTTTCTGTCAACTGGCACACATTTCCCAGCTGTCCCAGAAAAATCGTTTCACTCCTCCAATAACTAAGGCCGGAAGATGGCGAATGGTTAGGGTGCTGGCCTTCGGAACCGGAGTTCGTGGGTTCGAAACCCACTATGGCATGGATGTTTGTAGCCGTTCGGAATCGGCTTTAAGCAGTATGTCCCGGTCTCATTAGCCCTCGTGTTGCAAAAAGTAGACCGTAGTGCTCCAATACCAATACCAAAACCAAACCTCCAATAACTAAATTACTGCATATATGGCTTTTGAACTGTCTTAAATGATGAAAGTTCCTTCCTGACTGTCAATAACGCTGAGTAATCTCTTGGTAAAAAAAATTCCGTAATCACTAGCTGTTGGGTTCGACTTTATGATAGAGGCGTGAGCATTCAGTGCAAAGCTCTTGTCTCGTAAAGACAAGAGCTTTTTACTGCAGCCACGACTGCATATCACACAGGTTCTCAATAAGGGATAAATTTCCTTGTGGTAATTGGCGAGAAATAATTTTGCCCGTTACATATAGTTACTATATAAACAGACTGAAAATTTATTTCTATAACAATAAATGTTCTTAAACTCTAAAACCAACAAATTCTCAGTTTAAGAAAAAACAATGTGTTACTTTAATATCAAATATAAATTGAATTTCAGCTTATAACATGAACTTCGATATTTAAGGAATAAAACTGTACAATGATAACTTTTAGGGAATGGATATGATATATCTGAATTTTGGCACATTTTTGTCCTTGGCGACCAAAAAGTCGTCGTTCCTGTAGAAATGAAACCAAATTTCGCATAAGAAATATTGAACTTAAGAATCACCAGAAAAAAATAACACGTCACAAAAGCAAGGTCAAATTTACAACAGCAAGAAATCTTGAATAATAAACGGCGGCAAGATAATGTTATTTCACGTTTGTGAATGGAACATTTAGTCATGGTCTTTACTGCAATTAAACTCACAGCTAATTAATATATAGCGCATACGATAAATAAGTGGTATTTCGAAAAAATCTCAAAATAAATTTAAATCAAGCAGTAAACGTCTTGTTCTAAGAAGCGATAATTATATTGGAAGAATATAAAATAAATAACGAACAGAAGATTCCCAGCCGTTTTTGAGGACATACTTGTTTTATGTACAAGCACAAACAGATTTTAATGTATGTAATATACTAAAAATACTCAAAGAATGAGTTTAAGTATTAAATATGAGAATGATGTAATATATATTTTATAATAGCATTAGCAATTTTCCTCGAGAATTTCTACTTTGTTTGACCCATTGATGCTTAGCTTCCCTTTTTAAGGATAGCTAAAATTTTGTTTAAGATCTAGTTTTCCATTTGAGCAAAGGTAGATGGCAATCCTATACACAATCTAACACACCTGCTATTCTTTACATTCTTGTCATTTGAATAAACATTTTATGATTGTTTGAACCTCGCATATAATTTTTTTTACTTAAGTTTCTTTACCTGAAAATTTGGCAAATAGTTTTATTTCTTATAAAGATTCACGTTACAATACACTGTTTACACCAAATAAATATGTGATCCCAAAGTTCTTTCTGTTTTTAAATACTTGTTTTTTTAATATAATTTCTTTATATATAAATAGATATATAGCTTAAAATAACAGCTGATCATAAATGAAGGCAGGTTGTAATATTCAACATTGTCTAAGTGGCATATTAGTCTGACTGAGCAGTCAAAATTAATTTAGATTTAAAAATTCCATCGATATATATTCGGAAGAAACGGCACGAGTGTGATGAAGTTAAGTATATAAAAAATGGCAGTAATCACAAAATAATGAACTAAATTTAAAAAAAGATTGGTTGCTATCAATGCAAAATATAACAAAATATTGCAGGCATATAAAATTTTAGAAATTTCGATTATCCTTTAAATATTTATTTCAATTGAAAATTTTTAACTTGATTGACCTCGCTTAGCGGTTTTTTGTGTACCTAGCTGTATTCAAAATGCTAAAACTCAAACAAATTTGAATAAAATGACCTTGATTTTTTAATAAAACTCCTCGGCGCAACAGACCTAGGACTTAGGGGGCCAATGCCTACTGTGCCAATCTCCGTTTCCGAGACCAAGAACCCTGGGGTACGAAGCATATGTTCCGGTTAGGTGGTCAGCTTCACGCAGAACCGTCACTATTTAGTTCTTAAGCATGCTTGACCCTCAGTTTGTCTACCCACTGAAGGGATGAAAGGCTGAATCAACCTTGTCCACTCCGGGGATCGAACCTCGGACCTGTGGCGGGGAAGCGCGAAGTGATTGTTTTAATACATGTATAAAAAATAATCTGTCTAACAGAGTTAGTGTTGGATTTTACAATAGTTTGGATAGAAACTTTTGAATTTAAAATATAAAGGGATTTACGTTTTTCGTCAATTTTTGCATATAAATTAACATTTTGATTTCTATCACTTAATTGAAAATTCAATAAGTAAACTTATTTACAATGAAATTATCTATAACAGTGTTGTGATTATGACAAAAAAAACATTAGTGGATATACTATTAAAAATTAAATGAGAAAAAAGATTTTTATAATTTCTCAAAGTTTAAAAACATTAAATTTTTTTTAATAATCTAACATAATTTTTTTTTTATTTTTTAAGGTTTTTAAATATTTATATGTATTTGTAATTTAGGATAGGCTAAGTATTTAATCAAACAACCTTAAATTGTAAAAAATGCCCAAAAGTTACTAAGTGCCCTTATTAATAATTGAACATCTGATGCTTCATGAAGATCCAAGAAATTGAAACATAAGTTTATACGTTATGACATTTACTTATGGACAAATATATACATTAGTAAATTTTTATAATTAAAGTACATTTTATTTATTACTAATTTATTTTAAAGGAATCATCCCCTATATAATAATAGCCTAAGTTATCTGTCCGTCTGTCCACGATTTTATGAAGTGGTTGGACCTGGAATGGATAGAGGCATCCATAGTCCGCAAAATTCAAAGAGAGTAATGTTTACCTTCTCCTAAACTATAGATCCGGTTCTAAAATAAATTGGTATAAATATACTTCATATCACAGCAAAAAATACTGCCTTCTTTAAAACGTTCGCAATCCACCCCTTCCCCACTTTTAGAGCTTTTAATGCCATTATTTCAACTCCTATTTTCCCCGGTTAAGAGCAGGAGATTAAATTTACCAATTTATCCCATAATAAATAGGTAAACATAACATTTCTTTTCTAGCATTATGACGTCATTCCTTTAACCATCTCATTTAATCATTGCTTATTTTAAATTATGCAGTATTTTCATACGTTTTATCTTTGATCTTAGATATGACGTCAATAATTTTCTTTTATATTTGGTTTATATAATAGATTAGGTACATATGTGATAATTTTAAATTGAATAATCGATTATTTTTTGTTGTAAGATAATTCTCAGCCAAAAAACAAACCATTTTTTTACCTGCCTCATAAGGTACTCTACAATTTTGGAAAATTAAAAATTTTACTGATCCCGTCATATGACGGTCTATATGCTAGTTTTATATATTATGTAAAATATATGCGCATATCTGTTCATTATTCATTTTCACCATGTTGAATCTATTACCACGCCAGTCTACTTTTTTGCTACGAGTAACAGCGCGATCGTTTTCAAAATTGAAGGTATTTAATTTTATTTATGTTATTGGATTAATATTTCTATTTTAATAGGTATTTTGATTCAATAATCAGAAAAAAGTATACTTTCTGTTAGTCGAATGCGAGGATAAAAAGCTAAATATCCCCAAAGATTGCATTTTTATTGCTGTAGATTATATTGCTAAGTCCGGGATAAAAATTAAAATAAAATGTATTGTTTGTCTTATAAAATATTGCTGGGTTAGTTAATGTGGAATCTAATATCAATTTTATAATAAATATAAACTTTATTTGGAAATCTCAACTACCCTCTTCCTAATCGTTCTTCCGAACGGAAGGGTGGGCGTGAAGCGACTTCTAATAAATATTTAACATTAAAATATTTCATAGGATATGTCACTATTCTTACGCATGAACCCAAAGAAAAAGAAAAATGTATAAAACATTAACATAAAACATCAAAAACATAAAACTGAAAAACATTATAAACTATAAAACATTTAAAAATGCATATATAGATACTTTAATGTAAATGTAGTAATGATGTCAAAAATATTCTGATTTTTCACAAATTAGAATCATTTAAAAAATTTAGCTAAAAAATTATGAATTAAAATTTTTTCGAAAGTAAACTTGTGTAGAAATACCTATGTTTTTATTTATTTTTTTTTAAGTGAATACGTTCTGCCTTTTAAAATTTCCTTTTCTTTTAGCTAAATGTTTAAAGAAATTCATCACTTTTAAACGTTCAAAAACTTTATTTTTATTTATTTATTTATTTATATAATTTCAGAATGCTTAAGCAATTTTTAATCTTCTAAAACAAACCGCGGTAAAAAAAATGCCTACGAGAACGTATAAAATTATTAGCATATTTTAATGAAAATGTAGCGAAAATATGTAAATTTTTTAATTTAAACGTATTTTATTCAAAATGATTAAGTTTTTGCATATTCAAAGTAAAAACTATTGAGTAACTTGATTTTAAGGAAATTGCATTTAGTGCTTCAAGGAAACTCGCCCTACTTTTTTCTTATTGCTTCTTTCATAATATTTCAAATGCTATTATTAAATATCATCCTTAATTAATTTTTATCAAAATTCGTGTATTACATTAATTTTCTTTCTGGACTTGTATTGGCTACTGAGTGACTGATATGCAAAAAAGTGTGTTCTTTGTTATGTTTAATAAATGTGATCAGTAAAAATGAGTTTTTCATTCACAACGCACTTCTTAGATGGGCCACATTTCTTGATGTAACACATACCCTACATTCAACACTTTAACTGTTAATTGTGATCCTTTGTACCACCGTGTCGCAACATACCCTAAAAGTCAATGTCATTTACTCAGAGGCCTTTCATAGATCGTTTTATTGATTGCTGTTATCCTATAGCAATGTAATCAATAAATACCATTTGTTCGTAAAATCTCGTTTACATTTCATACCAAAGTTTCATTTATTACTTAATGAGTTTCACACGATTTATAAAATATAAACTTTGGATTAGTTAAACTTAAAATGACTGTATAGCAGTATTATATTTTTCCAAAGGCAGGTTCAAATTCATTTAACACAAACAATTTGGGTATAAAAAAATTTATCAATATATGAAATATGTAATTTTTGTGTACTGTTTTTGATACTAACCTTTTATTTTTTAACTGGCATATAGCCCATCATATGACGGGATTAGTAAAATTTTTAATATTCCAGAACTGTTAAGTACCCAATGAGGCAGGTAAAAAATGGTTTGTTTTTTGGCTGAGAACTATCTGGTTCACTCTCAATAATTTATTTATCGTTATACTCCTCTAGAGTCTCCCGATCCTGTAATGCAGTTTAGAACCACATTGAATTCATTTAGTCAAGCCGTGTGGTTATGTATAATAAACAAACACACAAAAGAACAAACTTCTTAATTTCCAAATATATATAAATTAAAAGTTAGATATTTATTAGTCCGTGAAATAGACTCCTAGACTTATATGAAAAGAATTTATTGTTAATACCTGCGATAAAATTTTTACTGCAACAAAAAATAATCGATGATTCAATTTAAAATTATCACCTATGTACCTGATCTATTATTTACGCCAAATATAAAAAGAAAGTTATTTGCTTAATATCTAAGTTCAGTGATAAAAGATATTAAAATAGTGTAGACGATATTTAAATAATTTAAAATATGAAATGATTAAATGAGATGTTTAAAGGAATGACGTCACAATGCTAGAAAAAATTGTTATTTTTACTTATTAAGTGATAAATGGATAAATTTAATCTCCTACTCTTAACCGGGGAAAATAGGGCTCGAAATAATGGCATTAAACTCTCGAAAAGGAGGGAAGGAGTGGATTTCGAACGTTTTAAAGACGACAGTACTTTTTGCTGTGATATGAAGCCTATTTATAAAAATTTATTTTAGAATCGGATCGATAGTTTAGGAGCAGATAAACTTTATTCGCTTTGAATGGATGCCTCTATCCATTCCAGGTCCAACCGCTTCATAAATTGGAGGACATACGCACAGATAACTTAGGCTATTATTATATAGGGGATGCTATAAACATTTAAAATTTCTTTATATATTTAAAATGATGTATTCTAACATGAGTACGCAAAGGCAATTTCTGTATTTGTGCACATGAGCTTGTAAACCCCAAATGAATGTGAAGAAATGGACATAATTACTAATAAAATAAAACAATATTAAATACAATTGCAGATTTTTTCCAATTTCCAGGATGAGTTTCTTCTCCACATTTTTAAATCCGTAGCTATCGTACTGCCAGTAGCGCAGCAATAGGGGACAAGTTTACCTTGTCGCCGCAAAGTAATATATAATATAGTAATATATTGTATAAAATGATACATTTTATACAATATATTAGTGTGTGTTTACAGGAAGGTTGGTTGGTTGGTTGGAATTTAGTGGCTTTAATTCCTGAAAGGACAAACTGTGCCAAACAAGACGAAAATAAAAAAAAAACAAAGTAACAGATAAAAAGCAAAAAAACACAGGAGAAAGGAATTTTGAGGATGAAATGGAAGAAACAATAAATTAAACGTTAAAAGCACATAAAAATCAAACAAACGGAGATAGTAAAAAAGCAAATATATACAAGATAGATTATTACATTATAAGGAAATTAAAAAACAAAATTGAAAATTGAGAAATTGAAAGTCAAAAAATTGTTAAATTTAAAATTAATAATTAAAAACTGAAAATTCAGATTTCATAATAAAAACCTGTATAGCGAAGAAAGGGAAACAAGCCTGGATGTGGCGTTCCACCGATTATTGATAATTTTTTAAAAAAATTTATATACATTGATTTGAGACAAGAACACGATGACAAAATGTGTGCGACTGTGTAAGGTGTTTTACAATACGCACACTGTGGAGGTGCCTCACCCAGCAAGACATGGGCATGGGTGAGTCTGCAATGACCCACTCGTAGACGAGAGAGTACTACGTCTTGTCTCCTAGAAGGGAGTTGGGGCCACTTGGTAATTTTTAATTTTACTTCTCGCAATTTATTTGAAGACACGTTATTTCAACAGTTCTGCCATATAGCATGTATTAATTCTTTGATGTAATTTTTTAAGTCAGAATAAGGAATACCAGAACTAATGTAATTAGTAGCAGATTTTGCAGCTTTATCTACAAGTTCGTTGCCTTTGATGCCGACGTGAGAATGAATCCAGCTAAAAATTAACGAGAATCCCATGGATGTAAGGTTAATTATTGCAGAAAGTATTTTCAAAATGAGAGGGTTCCGAGTATCAGGAGAGAGCATCGAATGTAAAACACTTTGAGAATCAAGAACGTGGAAAGCCATTAAATATCGTTAATCCAGGCGCCAAATATCCTACGTCCCTGTGTACTTTATTTTAGGTTACTATAGAGCACTTCTTGGTCTTTCCTCGAAATATCCTAACAACTGATGTTGGAAGATAGAAGGCTGAAGTAGACAGAGTAGCGGAAGGGGAAAGTCACCGGGTATACTATTCCATTCGCATATTTTTAGTGTGCGCCAGCTAGCATCGAAATTCTCGTTCAAATTCTCCCGTGGTCTGCTATATTCCTTTAGTTATTTCTTTTATTCTATTTCCTTGTTCTATTTTTATCGTTATCAATTTTTTACGAACTTAGTGTAAACATTTAAGGTGGCACTTAATAAAAACAATTTTTAGGAACTAAGGCAATTACATTTTTTAGCATCATCTTTGAAAAGAAAATGTTAAAGGATTCCATAAATATGACTATTATCATTAGTTACATTTCAAAGACTACGTTTCTGGAGCCCTAAAATCTGTTGTTAATTGTTACTATTCTAATGTCTACTGCTAGAGCTGAGATATGCTTCTCAACTCAAAATGTCTTGACATGTTTTAAAGACATTTTTTAAGAATCACTATGAGCAGGGTTGGCATGATTTAAATCATGATTTAAATCTTGCTTTAAATCAGTTTATTTTTTTTAATCATTGATTTAAATAATTTTTTTTCACTTCTCTTAAAACCTAATTCGAAAGACAGGAGCATTGAGAATCAGTCAGCACAGAAATACCAATAAGTAAATAAGTGTAAATAGATAGTACGTTTTCTAAGAATTTAGGGGTTGTTATCAGAAAGTATGTATTTGTGGTAGGTACGACTAGTTATGACTAGTGGAATTCATTTTATGTAATGGGGGGGGGGGGTAAAGAGAGTATTACAGAACTTGAAATCCAGTTTGTTTACCAAATAACAACAGCTGTGGTTTCATCTGCTGGAATGGAAAGACAGTTTTCTTCTTTTGGTATTGTTCATTCAAACCTTCGTAACCAGTTAGGAGTGGATACGACATCGAAACTAGTGTTTTTATTGAAACAGTTAAATCCATAATTCGTTGCTTAAAAAATATTTAAATAATTGTATATTTTTTTAATAAATAGTTTGCATTAAATGAATATTTAATTTGTTCTTTAAATTTACATCTTATTTAGTTTGCACCATCCAATTACAAAATAATGAAATGTATTTAGATTAAAATTTATGTATTTAATTTTAGGTAATCGGTGTGTAGAATATAGTAGATAGATAAGTTGTTACTTATAACAAACTATTCCATGTATATTGCAAAAAATATAAAAACACAACAATAATTAAAGTTAGAATTCAGAAAAAAATCAAATAAATCTGATTTAAATCGAAAAAAATCTGATTTAAATCAAATAAATCTGATTTTTTTTATTTAAAAAAAATCATGATTTTTTTTCCAACTCTGACTATGAGCGAGGTTGGTTCGTTGGTTGATTGAAATTTAGTGGCGCTAATTCCTCTTCGGACAAACTGCGCTAAACATGACGAAAAACCCAATACAACGACACAATTTTGAAAAAAAAAATCAATTTTGATGAAACGTTAAAAAAGAAAGATGCCAGAATCTAATAGAAAAAGCATTTAAAAAGAAATAAATAGGTAGAAAATTTAGAAAGACACAAAATTAACATGATAATCAGCAAAGTTTGATTAAAAATTAAAGATTAAAATGTAAAATAGAAACTGAAAAATTGAAAAACGTACAGCACAGAAATGAAAATTAAGAATTTAAAGATTCAAATTTATTAAAATATTAAAATTAAAATCAAGAATTAAAATATTAAGAAATAAATATTATAAAATTGAACATCAAAAGTTAAAAAACAAATACAAATCAGATTTCAAAGTACAAGCCAGTACAGCAAAGAAAAGGGAATAAGCCATTTTCCCGATGATTAAATTAAGATTAAGTGACAAATTTCCAAAGAATTTTATGTACAGAGATTTTAAACAAATACAAGATGTTAAGATATGTGCGACTGTATAAGTAGTCTTACAATACGCACACTGTGGACGCGCCTCATCAAGCAAGAGATGTGCATGTGTAAGTCGGCAGTGACCCACCCGTAGACGAGCGAGTGATAATCAAGTCATATCTTCTAGAAGGTAGTTGAGGCCACTTAGAAATTCTTTCATTTACATCTTGCAATTTATTTGACAATGTGTTAACCCAAGAATTCTGCCATTTAGAGTGAACTAAATCTTTGATGTAAATTTTCAAATCAGGATAAGGAAGGCCAGTGTTAAGATAGTTTTCTGAAGACTTAGCAGCTATATCCACAGGTTCATTTCCTTTGATGTCGACATGAGAGGGAACTCAGCTAAAAATTAACGAGATTCCAATGGATTTAAGATTCGTTATTAAAGTGAGGATTTTGAAAATAATAGGGTTATTACAATTAGTAGACAGTAATGAATTTAAAACAGTTTGAGAGTCAGTATACATAATAAAATGTTTACTATTGTGATATATCATTTCCCTAAAGCCTTCAAGATAGCAAAGGTTGGTTGATTGAAGTTTAATGTCGCTAAATCCTCTAGAGACAAACTGCGCCAAAACAGATGAGGAAAAAAACTAAAGACGAAATTTAGATAAAAAAATTTTGACAAAAGATAAAATGAAATGAAATGAACAAGATAAAGGCTTCAGCAGAAAAGATGGAGAGTTTGGAATATAGTCTATAACTATTAATCCTTTCTTCGATACTGTATGCACAGCTAACAAAGTTTGTGGATTTGGAGCTATCGATAAAAACAGGAGTGTAAGTTGTAAACTATTGTTTGTGATCTTCAAATATTTGTTGATATATGTTATTAGCAGTTGATCTTTTTTCAAATGACTTAAAAGGGTTTATAATAGTAAAATTAGGAGTGTACCAAGGATGTATTCTAATATCTATAGGAATAGTATCAATATTGTCAAAGTTAAGATCTCTTAAAACTATGAGCGAGGATAGACTAAGCACCCTATCAGTGTTCTAAGTAAAAAAAAGCATGTTACATCATAAACCTAAATTTAATGAAAACGTTTTTATTCTTTTGCCTTAAGACTAAACATACCAGCACTTAATACATGCCTACTTCTACCATAGCCGGTTAAATGACCGGTTTTTAAGTTCCCTGACTAAATGTATGAAATATAGATATTGGGAAGGATATAAACAAATAAACTTTATTATAACTAAACAAAATTGTATATTTTCAATTTTCATGTATTACAAATACAAAGAATAAGAATTTTTAATTCATTACCCGTCGCGTTTTTTACATATACACTACCTGTCATTTACGGGTTATATTATGCTTAGTGTTAAAAAAGAAGACGAATGGATTTAATTTACAAATGTTGTAATTGACTATTTTATAATAAGCACTGAAATATGTATTTATTTTAAGCAATTTTATGTTTTCATAACATTCCATAATAAAAAATAAAATCTTTTTAAATGTTACTTTTTTTATCTATGATAATTTCCTTTCTTTTAGCTGCATAGTTTTCTTTAATTTGTGAAAAGGCAAAAATGTATTTTGATTTGTAAGTTAAATCGTGTTTTCTTATTTAATTTTCAAAATTACCTCTACTTAAATAAATCACGAGCCACCTCTGTGAGTTAAGTATTTTTCGAATCGGAATTGTTTAAATACAAAGCTGAGAAATTACATTCTCCGCTTTACTTACTCAAAAGTAATGAATGTTCCAGAACATAGTGGGATATAGGGTCAATGCCATCGACATACACCATTGTTACTGGGAACGCTGGAAGAATTCTAAAACTTGATTGAGTAACATTAACACGAGAAAAAACTTGTAACTGAATTTGGCCTTCGCGTTGAAAAAGCCCTTAAAACCAAGCCTTGAACATTAGTTTTCATTACGTATATATCCCCTATATAATAATAGCCTAAGTTATCTGTCCGTCTGTCCTCAAATTTATGAAGCGGTTGGACCTGGAATGGATACAGATATCCATATTGATTTCTTGATGAGTTAGGGTTAGCAAAATTCAAAGTTTATCTTCTCCTAAACTATCGATCCGATTCTAAAGTAAATTGATATAAATATCCTTCACATCACAGCGGAAAATACTGTAGTCTTTAAAACGTTCGAAATCCACCCCTTCCCCACTTTTCGAGCTATTATTGCCATTATTTTGATCCCTATTTTCCCCGGTTAAGAGCAGGGGATTAAATTTATCCATTTATCACATAATAAATAGGTAAAAATAACATTTTTTCCAGCATTATGACGTCATTCCTTTAACCATCTCACTTAATCATTTCTTATTTTAAATTATTTAAATATCGTCAGCAGTATTTTCATATTTTTATCACTGAATTTAGATATCACGTAAATAATTTTCCTTTATATTTGTATTAAATAATATATTAGGTACATATGTGTTAATTTTAAATTTAAACATCGATTATTTTTGCTGCAATGAAAATTTTATCACCGGTATTAACAACAAATACATTTAATAAAAGTCTAGGGTTGGATTTCGAACGTTGTTAACCCTAACTCATCAAGAATCCAATAGGGATGACTATCCATTCCAGGTCCAACCGCTTCATAAATTCGTGGACAGACGGACAGATAACTTAGGCTATTATTATATAGGAGATATGTATTTATAGAATTTTTCAACCGATCTTCACCATCAAAGTCTACAACCTTAAACTCAGCTAATCAGTGAATCGCCCATGTTCAAAATAACTTCAAAAAGGATCTTTGCAAAAGTTAGGCGATGAGTATGCGGGAACATTCCCGAGTTAAATTAGTAGGCACGCTCACATTTTCATTGCAATGATATGGATGAAATAAAGCCTTTTCTCAATCCCAAAAGGAAATACGTTAGCATAATATATAAAAGGTTTACTCTTTTTCTATTTTATAGCACAAAAATCATCTGCATAATCATTAAAATCTAATTCTAGCGCTAATAAATCAAATGACGATAATTTGAAATGAGTAACTGAGGTTCTTAAGAGGAGATTTAAGTTATTTTAACAAAGAGAGAGTTCTTCTCATTTTAGTTTTGTTTCAATCAACATTGTTGCGCTCTTTGAGTTTTCTTAACTCATTGACTGCCATTTCATTAGAGTTAGATTGATAGATATTGCCGTAGCATGGAAGTAGATTGCACACAAATGCTAACATATTTATTGCAGGAAATATAATTTTCAAACCTATTATTTATATTGTAACGCACTGGAGATATGGTAGGGGAAGCCGTCAATGAAACAGGCTAGAAAACTGTTTAATCTAAACTAAATATTTTATTCAGGTGAATAAATTATGTACAGCTATGTACAGGTTCAGTAGATACCTAAATCTTCTGGGATCTCGTGCTGAGATAACATTCACACTATTACGATGCGTGGGTACAGTGTGGCTAGGTTTTCTAAATCACTGAAACAGTTCGCTAATTAGTGCCGGTAATAAACGCTGACACTATAACCTCCGGGCTGACGATTAGTAAAGTCGGATTTCACACCAAGGTTCAAACGCTCAGAGTGCGTATCACGCTGGAGTTTGTGGAGAAAACTCGAGATGCAAGACGATCCAAAATGAGAGCAAGGGTCACGCTCAGCGACCTACTTCTATGCACGAAGTAGAAAAAAATAGTAAGATAACGGGAATGGGATCCCAAAGTCGAAAGTCGACTTCTTAGCAAACAGAGACAATGGCGGTCTCTAAAACAAACAAACTCCGGAAATCGGAGAGATTCAATTTACAATCATTTCCCTGAGTCTTTACACTCAATAGTCTCACAAAGTCTCAGACGAACTGGATCCTGCACACGGACAGTTTTCAATTAAGTCCGGGACCTAGTGCACAAACGTGTATTGTTAGGCACACCCGTTTCTACCTGCTGCTAACCGTATTTGTCCGCTGCGAAAGGTCACCTTCCGCTCCTCTTTCGTTAGGGTCATGTAACGGATCGTTACAATATCTAGTTTCTGATCATCACTCCATGCCGTTACCAGCAGAAATACCCTGCATGCAATACGGAATAAACTGAACAAATGAGATACAGAATGAAGGACTCGGAATAATTTTACCGCACCAGGCACACGATTGGCTACTAAGACATCACATACAATCACGCTCCGGTGCGTGATTGGATCTTTGGTAACAACATTTCGGCACGCGTTAGCGCGTAATTGGCAGTCAATGTGTTAAACTCCTAAAAATGCAATTTCAGATTTTTTTTGCGGAGTAAATATTGTAGCGAAAATCGTTCCTTTCAGCAAGGACGCCGTGGCGCAGTCGGTAAAGCTGTGGACTCGTGAACGGGAAACAAGCGAGGCAAGCTGCCTTTAAAAATTGATTTTAACTTGGATATAATTTATGTTAATTTAATCATTATGCAAATTTATGTAAATTTAGTTCCTAATTTTCTGCGGACCTTCCAAGTCTGGAAGGTTCTAAAAATGTATATAAGCAGGATTTTCTTCAGTTGCGTGGTAATAAAATCTTGAACTGGTCTTGAGCGTTTATCATTCCATTCACCAAGTTCAATTCATCTCATCTACGCGACAATATATAAAGTCTCCGGTCCAGAAGCATGCGCCGGTTTTACTTCCAAAAATCAGGCATTGTAACACTTAACATCTGGGCCGTAACTAGGGCGGGGCAAAGGGGGAATTTGCCACGGGCGCATCAGTCACAGGGGTGTCGCACCGTGACAAAAATGGAGTCCGAAAGAAGACGATTCGCCCCAAGTAGAAATAAAAAAAAGTTCTAAATTATTTTTTTAATTATAGAATTAGATTTCATTTTTAAAATCCAATGTGTCTAAAAATTACCGTTTTATGAATTTTCTAAAATTCTCCTAGCGACTAAACTTGTTCTAGATTCTTACAAAATGTTTACGAAACACTTCTAATATGCCTTTATATAAATTCGAGTATTCGCTTTAAATTTTGAATTTATTAAAGTTATTAAAACTAAATTTAAATTTAGAAAATCATCATCTTTTTTATGAAAATGTAAGGTACAAATTAAAAAAATGTTCCCCTCAAATAAACTATACAGTTTATCAGCAAAATAATATTTCTAGAGTGTTCGAAAATATTTTTAAGTATTGCTGAAATAAATATAGAAGAAAAAATTAAAAATTAATACGCTAGGAACATTTTAAGAATTAACAAAATATTTTGAGTTTATTCTAAATATATGATAATATATGATATAGAAAAAAACATTTATATATTTTCTCACTATATTCGGTAGTAAAAGTAAATATCGTTTTTTTTTTTTTTTTTTTTCTCTCTACATGCGCTAAAGGACCTAGTTACGTCCCTGCCTAGCATTATCACCTTTAAGAAGGAGACAGTATTGTAATAGAAAACTCTTCTTGCTCATCCGCTTTTATAAATTCTCATTTTAATAAAATAAAAATCTAAAAAAAGCACAAATATCTACAGAAAACACGGCAATAGCCCGTAAGTTTGATAACATAATGTACATGTGGGGAACGTACAACATTGAGGCCGCATGTGGCCTCCGTAAGTTTCTTGTACGGCCTTCTTCAAAGCTAATGGGAGAGTATGTTGCATGAATATGCAACCCTCAGTGTTAAGAGCTTCACTTACCTAAATTTAGATTTTAACGTGAAATCTGCTGATATGTCGATGAGTTTCTAACTATTTTTCAAATATATGTAAATATACCTTTATATTTTCAGTTAATAAATTCAAGTTAATAAATTCAGCTAATAAATTCAGTTAATAAATTTAGATTTTAACGTGAATTCTGCTGATATGTGGATGAATTTCTAACTATTTTTCAAATATATGTAAATTCACCTTTATATTTTAAGTTAATAAACACTAATCACACTAGAGTGCTTTATAAAATTTTTACATTTTTATTTTGATTCGCGGAACCCCAAACACAACTTGAAGACCACTGCATCCTATCATCATTACGCGAAACCTAGATATTTATTTCTCTCTCTAAAAAGGGAAACTTGTGGTGATTTCCTTATGACAATCGGGGCAATATAGCGGTCGAATCAAGGCTTTGGCGTAAACAGAGCGTCACTTCGTGTCAAAACATCTCAAGGACACCCCTGCAATGGGAAATTTCCAAAGACGTAAATGGGTGTTCTTTGCCAACACCCGCGTGACCCAACTGTTGTATCATATTACCTCATCGTTGCCCAACGCCTCCCACTCCCAGAAAAGGTAGAAAAGATAAATTTTCCCAATTCATTAGTTGAAGTTCCACCGATTTGGAGCACCTCGACTTTCAGGATATGACAACTACTGCTGGTAAGTTATGCATCCACAAGTTTGTCTCTATTTTATAATATGCTAGTGAATTACTTATTTTCAGGGGGAAAATGTATTTTTTTTTTGTTGTTGTTGTTTAAGAAATGTAAATTTACGGTGATACAAAATCGAGAAAATATTAGAATTCCTCTTATCCAAATGCTGAAAATAACACAGCTTTATTGTGAATGTAAAATATTTTTGTTATCTTACGCACAAGGTTAATACTTGCAGAAAGGAGAAATTAAAAAATCTCTTAATGAAAATACTCATACAAATAATGAATATTATACACGTTTTTATGAAAACTATATACGTCTATTTATAAGGGATAAAAATATCAATTAAAAAAAGAGCCTTAATTTTTTAATTAATGAAAAAGTTTATTTCTGTTCATTAATAGTCTCGAGAGCCCTTACACGCTGTCCGAATTATTTCCAAATGCTGAAAATGACACAGCTTTATTGTGAATGTAAAATATTTTTGTTACCTTACGCACAAGGTTAATATTTGCAGAACACAGAAATTAAAAAAAATCTCTTAATGAAAATACTCATACAAATAATGAATATTATACACGTTTTTATGAAAACTATATACGTCTATTTATAAGGGATAAAAATATCAATTAAAAAGGAGTCTTAATTTTTTTTAATTAATGAAAAAGTTTATTTCTGTTCATTAATAGTCCCGAGAGCCTTACACGCTGTCCGAGTTACTTCAGCCGAATATATATTAATGAATATCTTAACCCTTAATTTGACTAAGTCCGCTACAACGAACAATCAAATAAATAAAATCTGGCGGGTTTATGAAAACTTATACGGCTTAAATATCTAACAAAAACTTTAAAATATATTACTATTACGGTAAAAAAAAAAAATAAAATTCTTATTTGGCAACAAACAAAGAAATAACAGAAAATAACAGAAATTAAAAGATATTTGAAAAAACATCTTGTCAAATTAAGGGTTAAATCCACGTTATTGTGTAATACGGATAATAAAAAATATATAAATTTAAACAAGTTTGAATTTTACTGCCTGCTTTCAGTGATCAGCTGTCACTTTAAACATAATAGGATGTCATTTATAAAAATAGAAAAACTTAGCAGTAAGAGATTTACTAAGCTTCACATGTAAATACAGTACTGTAAAGTGAACCTGTATTATAGAGAAAACTATTTGTCACTATTTCAGGCAGAAAAAGTAAATTTATGTGAAAGGCACAAAAAATCATAAAATGGCGACCCAAATGAAAAAATTATAAATAATTGCAAATACTCAAAAATTTGAGAGATTGTTAATTTGTTACCTTCGAGAGACTGTTGTCTACTTTCTCTAAAAAGAATAAATCGTTCCATGAAAACATAAAAAATTTACAAACTATTTTTAGTTGTTCTAAAAGTGTCTTGGGCATTAATGGGTTAACTAACTACTAACTTTTTTAGAGTTGTAGTATATTTTTAATAAATGTATTTTTAAAATTGATTCTTTTTACTCAGTTTCACATCCGGAAAACGAATTCATTATTAAAATAACTAACTTATCAGGCAGTATTTGCCATACTTAGAATAAGCTGTTATGATCGTTATTTAAGTTGAACCTGCTCAAAACAGGAAGTAAAATAAATAAATAAAACCAGTTATTTGCTTACAATGCTGTTACCTAAGCTACTAAACAAGTGCATAATATAAAGACTTATACATATATATATTATATAACAATTTTGAAAAAGGGAGTAAATAAATATAAGAACTATTAAAAAAAAAGAAGAAAAAAAGTCTTGTACGCTAAAATTTTTCCCAAAATAAATATTTAACAAATATTTTGCGCTTTCTCTCCGAAATTAAAATTGCTATTAAATGCGCTGATTCTTATATTCTTACTTTACTTATACTTATTTGTCATTATAATTATTTATACGTTTTACTAGATGAAATTACAAAATAAAGTATCTACATACATTAAAATTTTAAGAACCGTGGAAAATTGTGACTATAGAAATATTTATTAATTTGCTACATACACAAACTTTAAAAATTCTTTTTTTCAAGTGTTGATGAATATTGATTTTTTTTTTCAATAATAAAAGGGAGTAATTATTAAATTTCATCCTTACTATACTGTCAGGTAATAACGCTATTTACAAACTAAAAAAAAAAAAAGCTTCTTGATGGATTGCATCGCAAATTTAGTGCTGCCATCTATTGTCGTCGAATCATACAACTATTTTCTGATCTATACTTTAATTACTTGCTTATTCTTTTCTTTACATTCGTGCTATAAAAAAGCAGTAAAAAAGTATTTTATATTTCTAAAACAGATATATCACTCAGAAAAAACAACTTTCTGGTTTTCCAAACATGGAACATAAAATACTTGCATGAATTATAAACACACACGCATTTACTTAGCTTAGAATTTATATTCGAAAATTACTCTACCACCACTTAAGAGTAATCTATTCACATTTTTACAACTTTAAAGGGTTTCAGAAGTATTAAAGTCTCTAAGTTTTTAACATTTTATTTTATATATTAAACCGCAAACATTTCTACTCATTTTGATACTATTATTTTTGCCATAACACAAATGGATGAAATATATATTTATAAAAAATTAGTTAAACCATCAGCTACGATCGTACATAATTATAACTTTAAAATGCTTTTTTTTTCTCAGATTGCTTATCATTTAGTTTGTTTGTATTATATCTACTATTCAAAAAGCTTCATAAAGCGTTGTTTAATGATATACGTACATATATACATGCACAAGGAATCAGACATTTAACTGTCATTATATTTTAAGGTTGAATTTTTAATTTTAAGAATTAAGGCTACTTTCTTAGTTTTAAAATTTTCCCAACATTATCGACATAAAAATAATCTATGAATGGATTTTAAATCATGAATACTATAACGGTATAGTATTATCAATCATATTTGTGAAAGAATTTGTATTCACAACGTAAAATATTTTCTGATATTTTGCTAGTAAAACGCATTTTTGCACTGTAATAGAAGGTAAATAATAAATTAAATATAAAATTTCTTTTTCAATTATTGAATATTAGATATTACTTAAAAGTAAATATCTTATTTATCAGTAGTAAAAAAATTAAACTGAAAAAAAGGCTTAAAAATTGTTGATAAAGCTGATTTCCGTTCATTTTTTAACTCATCCATCGTCTTGAGATCCTTAAAATGCTCAAAAGTCATACCACGCGAAAGAATGATTTGTTAATTGGCATAATAAAGAGTTCCTTAACGGATACAATATTTGGTAAAGTAGCAAATGTTGTCTTCATTACAGATACCTAATGCGAGATGACGAAAAATTTAAAAAGCTTTGAGCTGATCTAAAATTGACAGAAATTCCGACATTTTGAACTGTGAAACAGAGAAACGAAAAAAGTGTTCTAATATCCATCCCTTTAGAATGAATAGAATCATTCCCACAAAAAACAATTTAATTGACTATAACTACTTTTAAAACAGTAATTTTCAAATTTTATGAATATTTCAAAAAGTTTAGGTTTATTTGTAACTACAGTAGAACCTCGACTATCCGAACCTCGATTAACCGAAACTCTCCGTTAACCGAAGTCGGCTTCTTCTTCCCTTTTTTTTTTTTTTTTCACTTTCTACTATCAATCAAAATTTTCTTCTTTACAAACATTCATTTTTAAAGTTTTCTGTTATCTCACATTCTTTTTGTATGCAAGTTGTCCTTTCTAAACTACGATGGCAGATAAATATTTTGGAATTCCCTTTTTTAGAATTCCTTCTCGCAAGCACAATTCTCGGTATGAGTGTACTCTTCTCCACTTTCAAACATCCCTGTTCTAAACGAAAACACATCCCATTTCAAAATTTCGGAGGTCATACTGCCTAGTCCCAGAACAATCGAATCTTATTGCACTAGTGCGATACTACATATTAAACTAGAGGATTATTGATGAATTCCCGATTATCCGAAATAGGTTCTATCCCAATTAATTCGGATAATCGAGGTTCCACTGTATCATATAACTTCAAACTTGACTGACGTGACTGAGTGACTTGCTCAGTATAAATTTAAGATTAATTAAAATAAATATTAGTTTTTCGACTAAAAACAATCGGTTCACCTTGTACTTAGAAGGATTATTTCAGACTTAATTATATTTTTGTAGGGAAAAGTGGACGTTTTAATCGATATTCTCCTTTTCTTTACTAATGTTTGGTGAAAGTTTATAATAAATAAGTTTAATCCTAAAGTGTAAATGGTATGCTAGTAATAAAAATGACTATATAAGGAAAAGGGATGAGCAGGGAAGGGCAAGATGAACACTCCGTTATTCCGTGCTCAGGCACGGAGTAAAAAAGACAAGAGTTGCAAACTTACTGAAAAAATATGAGAAAAAAATGCAATGTATCTTCTCCGAAAAGTCTACGAAAAAGATTCCAAAATGCAACAAAACAATCTATTGCTGTATACTAATGACCACAAAAGTTTCAAGGTGTTTCTCCAGTAATAGATAAATATATCTGGTGACAGAGGCTGGAAAATAATTAAAAAATACGAAATATTCACAGTAGTTAAAAACTTAAGTCAGTATAAATAGAAAAATATGGCATTTAAATGTCGAAAGGGGAATAAGATTGCAAAATACATGATTGGAGTACAGACAGACAATATTTGACGACCAGGGCTAAGCACAAGGTCTTTTTAAATCTATTTTCTAGTCATTTTCAGTTACAATCTGTGTGAACTAGTGTGAGTGAAAATTTTAGTAAAACATTTAAAATCACTTGGTATCTATTGTTACTATGCAATTTTCTCTTTATCACGTTCTTTTTTCCTTGTCCATTCCTTTCCCTGTATCAATGTTTTCAAACGTATTACTCCTTTTCCGTTCTTGCCAATTAGACTCATGCTTTCTTTTCTCATTATGGGTCTCGCTTAGCACTCTCTAATATATCCATCTAAGCAGAATTTACTGACAAGGCTGATGTCAGACTGAATAATAAATAATGTTTTCTCCAGGACTTGCATTAATTCTCAAAATACCCCTTATTTACCATTATTTTTCACTTTGCACATTATCATGAAAAAGTTTTTTCGGTTTGTTTTCATGTTATTTGGAATATTTGTATCAGTGTATTATGTAAGATACAAATTCATGAAACCATAATATTCCCATCTTTTCAAAATATTCTCGTCGGATCTGATCCAATAAGGAAAAGAAGAAAAAAAAGAAAAGAAGTTGCTGAAGATAGTGTGTACAATTTCACTAAATCTCGTCAACTTATTTAGTTACCTACATTTGTTATGGAGTAAACCAATTTTATCCTAATAATAGCTCTTTATTGTCAATCCCAAAGACTTTTATTCATTATCATACATTTAGACCAGTGGCGTGCGGTCCATATGTGCAGGGTGTGCACTGCACACCCTAGCAAAATTATGAGGGACAATAGTTTTCTGCACCTATGTCTACCTATCTTTATATGGTATATAATAAATATTATTTATAATATATTCAAATATCATGTTGATTTACTTGCTTGTATTCCCGCAGTGCGTGCGGTACTAGGTGCTGCACCACGTAGCGCGTTCAAAAGCAAACGAACATAGGAAGTTCTGATGTATATACACTGCGCACTAAATTGAAAATCACTCATTATATGTATGGGCTACTGGAGAAGAACAGCATACTATGGCACTGAGGCAAGTGCAGCTATTTTTCCTGCACTTGGCATTCAGAATCGTCCGATGGTACGGTTTATTAAGCGTTGTATTAGAGCGGGGACATTTTTTTTTTTTGGTTTTTTAACTGATTAAGTGGTCATACGATTTTGCAGACGGTTAATGTTTAAATTTATGACACCATACAACAAAAGACATAATTTTTGCTTCAGTGCTAGTATAATTCTTATAAGTTTAGCTGTTTTTTATAGTTATAACTCGACTATTCGTAGGTAAATATTACATTTATTGTAATCTTTAAATTTTTATTCATATTAAATAAGCTGTTTCAGAATGGAGAACTCAGATGTCTCAATAATTAAAGATTTATTGGAAAATCAATGTTCTCTGCACACCCTGCATGATAACCTACCGCACGCCACTGATTTAGACCATGCTTTTTGGCTAGAGACCCTTAAAACAGGTCATAGCATATCATCATAAATTAATAAAATATGCATTATGATAGAAATAGATTTAATGGCTCAAGAAAAAAAAAACGCATATGTTCGAAACACCTTTTTGAAGGTTTGAGTTTTGAAGTTCTAATTTCTTTCTTTTATATTTTTCCATTATCTAAGATTCATTCGTGTATAAAGTTTATTTCTTTGTTCAAAAACATAAATATCTAATACTTGCTTATAAAAGATACAATGGGAACAGTAACATTTCCATAATTTTTTTAATTCCAAGTACGACAATTTGCTTACATATGTAAATAACTTTCTAATATTTCGAATGGACTACATCTTAAATCATTCTTTTTTTAATCATCCTGTATGTGTGAAAGAAAGGATACTCTATGGAGCCCATTTTTTTTCTTCAAATTACAGAGTTGAAACGCAAGTGATATGTCATCAACGCATGGACGCTTCAGAACTGTAAATATTTTGATAAGTAAATCTGGCATTAACCGCGGAACAAAAACATTCATTTTGCCAGGTGGTTTGAAGTTTTGTCTGCCAAAAAGTAAACCAGTTTCTCCCTTCTTTTGTTTTTCTCATTCTCATTATAAATAGAATAGCGAACGCGTGTCAATTTTAATGACGGAAGGTCCAGATGGAAGATAAGGTCTATTCGCTTGGACAATCAGATCTCGGTGAAGGAGGCAGGCGATAGATGAATTCTAAGTCAGAAGTTGCAATCTCTCAAGGCAACTCGACTTTCTCCGATCCTATAACAACGATTTATACAGTTCAGAAAAAAAATACAACTAGATAAACTAGTTTGAATAGAACCTTGGGTTTAAATGTTGTTTTGCAACATCTTCAATGACAGATGAACAATCATGGAGCAGTAAATAAATGATTCTGACCTTCCTACTGCCAGTTTTCTAATGTACAAAGATGCCATATTTTACGGGGTAAACTCTCTTCAATCAAATTCATGAAACTTGTAAATAGAGTTGTATGTTCAAGATCTTTAGAGATAGCTCTTGGGTCTCTTTTAAAATTATTTAATTTTTAAAATTATGCTAACTGATGATGATTGAATATACATAGCGTCTCAGAATTTTATTTATTTTATATTTGTGTATGTAATAATGCATCATATTTTCTGTTTTTTTTTAAGTAAATGTATAAATGCAATACTTTTATACACTTTTGTAATTTTTAAGATTTGTATCTTTTTTTTTAAATTTAAAATACCACTTGCTAAAAAAATACTTTTATGCAGATTTTACTAAACATTCTTTTTGTACGTTATAAAATAATCTTTGGAGAAGACAAACTTTAAAATTATGAATATATGTGCAATAATATTTGCTAAAATGTCCACACAGTGAATTCATATCAAAATTGCAAGCTGAAAAACAAATATTATTTGATGAATACTATATTATATAATTATATTATATGATGATTGAATATACATAGCGTCTCAGTATTTTAAAGCGTAATATTACCAGTTTTTTGTTATTGCTTTTCACCTTACCAAAACGTTTCGGGTTTCAAACTAAAATATCTGAATTTTCTAAATCTTTAATAAATTTCCTTAATTGCCTATTTTTAAATTCTCATATATCCCCTATATAATAATAGCCTAAGTTATCTGTCCATCTGTCCTCGAATTTATGAAGCGGTTGGACCTGGAATGGATAGAGGCATCCATATTGTATTCATGAGTTAGGGATAGCAACGTTCGAAATTCAACCCTTCCCCCCTTTTCTAGTACTTAATTCCATTATTTCAAGCCCTATTTTAAAGTATGTTAAGAGCAGGTAGTATATTAAGAGCAGGCGATTAAATTTATCAATTTGTCACATAATAAATATGTAAAAATAGCATTTTTTTCTAGCACTATGACGTTATTCCTTCGTCTCATTTAATCATTCCTTATTTTAAATTATTCAAATATAGTCTGCATTATTTTCATACGTTTTATCAATGAAGTTAGATATTACGTAAATAATTTTCTTTTATATTTGGCTTAAATAATAGATTAGGTACATATGTGATAATTTTAAATTTAACCATCGATTATTTTTGTTGCAATAAAAATTTTATCATAGGTATTAACAACAAATTCTATCTACCTCCAGGATGTAGTAGAAGGGATAGTTTCCTTCCTTTACTGCCATTAATTACTGTGGCCAAAAAAAAAAAGGGGGGAAGAACTGAACGATAATTTCGACGTAGCTCAGAAAACTTTCAATTATCTTTCTAAATGAATTCAACTGGATTCTAAACTGCATTGACAGTATCGGGAGACTTTAAATGAATGTCAAGATAAACAAATTATTGACCGTGTACCAGATAATTCTTAACCAAAAAACAAATCATTTTTTACCTGTGTCATAGGGCACTTTACAATTCTGGAAAATTAAAAATTTTACTGATCCCGTCATATGATGAACTATATGCTAGTTTTAAAATATTTAGAGTAGCTTGATTTTTCTGATCGTTAAAATAGTTTTAACTTGTAAGCATGTTTACAAAAGATATTTTTCATGTAAATTTTTTAGTTTTCTGAGAATAGCATACTTTTAAAACACTCATTTTCTCTCTTTCTCTTTGATTTTTAGCATGTAATGATCACTTTAAATAATGGAATATAGCTTGAATAGCCATAGTACGATAATAAAACAACCGAAGACCAAATTGCTAAAACTTTCATGCAAAAATAATTCAAGTTTTTGAGAAATCTTTCGTAGTTCCAGAAAAACACATTCTGAGAGAAAAATAATTTACAGTTATTATTAGTAAAAACAGTCGTTTTTAAAATCTCCTATATAATAATAGCCTAAGTTAACTGTCCGCAAATTTATGAAGCGGTTGGACCTGGAATGGATAGAGGCAAAATTCAAAGCGAGTAAAGTTTATCTTCTTCTAAACGATCGATCCTATTCTAAAATAAATTGGTATAAATATGCTTCATATCACAGCGAAAAATACTTTGGTCTTTAAAATGTTCGAAATTCACCCCTTCCCCTCTTTTCGAGCGGTTAATGCCATTATTTCAAGCCCTATTTTCCCCAGTTAAGAGCAGGCGATTAAATTTATCACATGATAAATAGGTAAAAACAACATTGTTTCCTACCATTATGACGTCATTCCTTTAACCATCTCATGTAATCATTTCTTATTTTAAATTATTTAAATATCACCTGCATTATTTCCATACATGTTATCAGTGGACTTAGATATTACGTAAATAATTTTCTTTTATATTTGGCTTAAATAATAGATTAGGTACAAATGTGATCATTTTAAATTTAATCATCGATTATTTTTTGTTGCCATAAAAATTTTATCACCGGTATTAACAACAAATTCTATCTACCTCCAGGGTTTAGTAGAAGGTATAGTTTCATTCCTTTATTGCAATTAATTACTGTGGCAAAAAAAAAAAAAGGGGGGGGAGGGAAGAACTTAACGATAATCTCGACGTAGCTGAGAAAACTTTGAATTATCTTTCTAAATGAATTCAACGTGATTCTAAACTGCATTCACAGTATCAGGAGAATTTAGAAGAGTACTAAGATAAACAAATTATTGAGCATCTACCAAATAATTCTCAGTTAAAACATAAACTATTTATTACCTGCCTCATAGGGTACTGTACAATTTTGGAAAATTAAAAAAATTACTGATGCCGTCATATGAAGGGCTATATGCTAGTGTTTCAATAGTAAAGTTATTTTTGTACTAGCATAACTATATAAACACATTTCTATTCATTTTAATAACGATATGTAAATATGAAATTATATCTAAATGAACTTGCCAACAGGTACACAAACATAAGCTGTCACATATTCGTTTAAATATTGTAAATATTAAATATCTACTTCCAGATACAAAAATCCGAAGAGTGGCTTTTATATTTTAAATAATAACTTTAAAACTAAAAAGAATTTTTTATGCCGTTTTAGAAAATGAATAAAAGATTTGGGGTTTTAGCATATACTTTCTTTCATAAAATAAAAAAAAAATTTAGGTTTAAAGGTGAGGTTCATAAATTTCTATATTTAGAATTTATCAATGAGGCACTAGAACTATGAATCGAATTAAATTTCAATAAGTATTCATTTCATTTACAATCAAGTAAATTTAGATTAATAACTAAGCATAATAGCATTTCACTGTTAAATGGGATTTGAAGTTCTTTAAAATGTAACTTTTGTAACATACACCCATGATGTCTAAAAATGTACTATATGTATAAATTTGACATTTGGTATACAAATTCATCCTAAGGTGAGAATATTAATGTAAAAAAACTTAATATTAGTATTCACTTATTATAATTCTTAAATTTTTAGTCATTATTATTGTCAAGTCATGTATGACGTCGATCTAAAATATCGAAGAAAACATTTGATAGAATTAAATAAATTCTGCAGTATAATATGCATTGAATCGTTAAATCATACTATTAATAAATATGATTGATTTACTTAATTATTTTATATTTATGTGAGATTCCGAAAATATAAATTAAAATTTTCAATATCATTTTATATACTGCAAAAAAAAATTAAGTATATTACTTGTCTACGTAATGTGATAGAAGATAGAATGCAGTTTCATCAAACTTCAAGCTTCTACTAATAAAGAATTTACATTAAGTTCCAAAACTCGTGTTCTTTTGTGTCTTAGGGATAACCAATGAAATCACTCTAGTGCACGTTTTCCTTTCCTCCCTTGAGCACGCAGCAAGGGCTTGATTTGTAGACTTTATTAATTTGACTACACACCTCGAATAGGAACCAATATATGTGATAACATATTTGGAGCTTCCTTTTGATGTAGGTGTTATGAGGGAACAGATACATTGCCGTCCACCATGTTTTTTGGGTTTTTTTTCGATCAACAGAAAAACGAATGTTTTGAAAAATCGCCAAGTAGAAAAACATGGCGGCGGTACGCGATTTCTAAAAGATCATAAAAAAAAAACATGGCGGTCACACGGCATATTTGAAACACAACATTAACAAAACTAAACTTTAAAAGAAACAAAACAGATTAACAATTTAAAGCATTATTAGAATAAAATTAGCATAATAATTATCATTTTTTATGTTATTTAAAAAATAAATAATAAATTAGTAATATTTATGATATATATCAACAGAATAAACAAATTATATAGCATTTTAATAAGCACTAATATTATAAAAAATCTAACATGTGAGAGGGAGTTCCCCCCCTCAACCCCCCTTGTAATAAAAGAAATGCAAAATAAATTTAATAACAAATGAAAATTGGAAAGGGTAGCACCACAAACATTCTTCAACACTCCTAGCAACCTTAAAAAAACTTTGAAATAATTCTTCTTTTCTACCAAATACAACAAAACAAAAAAGAAAAAAAACTCAGATTTGGAATACCGTTGTTCCCACACACTTGGAGTTAGAATGAAATGCAAAACCCACCTCACACCTAAGAATATCCTAATATTTTTTAACAATTTCAAAAATAGTAAAAACCGAAATAACTACACCCGCCATAATTAAATTACTAAATCTCAGAAAATAAGAACAAAACAAAAATGTTCCGAAACAAAGCATCTTGTTTGATTTAAAATATCCTGATACTTTTTAACAATTTCAAAAATAGTAAGAACCGAAATAACTTCACTCGTCATAACTAAATTAACTAAATCCCAGAAAATGATAAGAACAAAAAAAAAATGCAAATTTCTGTAATAGTGCCGGGTACTGACGTCAGAAATCACGTGCACCAATGGGGTGCAAGAACACATTAGAGCTGCCATAGCCCAAACAAAAGTCAGGGCAAACACACCAACCCACTCATCGCCCCATAAAATCTCCAAAAGATCGCCAAATTTGGCGACAAAAAAACACGATGTCTATAATGCATTTGTACCGGTATGAGTACTTAGTCATTGTTGTATATTAATTCTAGTTACCTTTGTAGAATGTTTGGCTTCACTGATCGGGAATGGTTTTTTTCTTTATCTTACCTAGAATTCCTGCTTAGCAAACATTGCTTTCTTTTGGGGTTTCTTTCTTATCCTCGATCGAACGGTCTCTGTTGGCAAGCATCTTCACTACATTTTTCTGAAAGTATCCTAAACGTCTATGCATTGTGTGTTTTATGCATATCCTAGTCTTCAATTTCATAAAGTATTCCCCATTTATGGTCAATAAGGTTGATTTTGTTCTGTTGGTTGGGATTTCTAATAGTATCCCTATCATTCTGGAAGAAAATTGTTATACCCATGTCCCCAATCCCACAATTGAGAGAATATCACTGTCGAGGTTTTGTACATACAAAACATTTACTAAGAGAATGGTTTCTGTCCTACACTCTCTTGTGGATAAAAAAAATGAAGCTGAAGGGACTCAAAATAATATTTCCAGTCTCTATAGCTTTATTTTTTTCAGAATTTACTATTTTGACTTGTTATTCAAATGATTGCAAATTGGCTATTTTTTCTCTTTTTGTGCACATATAACCAAAAACACCACTATGATGGTTATATTTGGTTATATGTGCACAAATAACCGCACAATCACAGACAAGCTAATACAAATGTTTTTAATTTGTGCTAATACAAATAAGCGTAAAAATATATATTCACAGACAAGTTTGTCATCAATAGTATTAGCAAGTAAAACTTGGTGTGCATCTCTCCTTAATTAAATGATGCAGTCTTAGGGACTGGACATTTTCGGTCAATATGTCCCCACTAACCTCTGTAAAGATAAAGAGTTTGTCTTACATTACTTCTGGTATATTTCTTAGATGTCTCATGTTGTACGTTTTAATTTTAGTGCTTTTTCACCAACAGCTTCTTTATTTTCTTTATACTCTCTTTATTTTTTTATTATAGTTCCCTATTATAGCAATTTCTTTTCTCCTACCATTAGACGTGCTTTGAGGTATTCGTCTACGTTCGGAGAACATTTTTCTTTAAACGTAGAAACTAGTTCATGTTTTTACATTTTTATATTTATTTTTTATATTATCATAGAGACTTGCACTTAAAAAAAATTATTCCTGGAGAAGTTTTTATAAAATTTCTAATAAATAAAGAAAATTTAGTAAAAAAAATCGGGTTTTTTCAAAAGGTCTAATTTTTTAACAAATTAAATTATTTCAATGTTTTTTGGTGCAACACATTTCTTATATACTGGACTAGTGAATCACCTAAAATATTTGCTTAATTTACATTTGGTAAAAAATTTTGGTTCTTCATACACGTTGAATTTTTAACGAATTTTCATTACCTTTATATCTAACTATGAGTGTAACATCATTAAAAATTATCCAAATTTAAAGCTTTTAGGTCATTTACTAGTAAATACTATTAAAAGCATTCATAATAATTTTCAACAAAATATTTTAAGAACTTTTTGAGAAATCACATTTTAAGTTTCAACATTTTATTAAAAATACCGTTCTGAGAAAAACGCATTTGAAGTTTATGAAAGCAACTTTAACTATTAAAAAATTAAAATACATGTTTAAAATTCCCCACACTTCAAAACTTTCTAATTGCCAAGTTGCTAATTATTAAAAATACTAGAAAAATGTTTAAACTAATCTTCATAAAAATTTAAAAAGTTTTGTCCAAAAAATGCTCTTTAAAAGGCTTTAAATTCACAACTTCCGGTTCCGAAGTGGCTACTTCCGTTTTGTTTTGACAGCGGTCACTGATATTTAAACAGCTGTAACTTTTCTTTAAAATGCCGTAGAGACAAAACAAAAACAGATTTAGAAGACTAAAAGGTGAAATTTTACAATAGAGAAATAAAGAAAAATTATGATTTTTGGCAAAAAATGACGTTTTTGACGTAGACGGATACCTTAACGGTTTTTGTGAATAAGGCCGTCTACATATCTTTCTAGATTTAGTATCCATCCACTTGCTCTTTAGATGAATTCATCAATACGTTAAGTGCTACTTCTCTGTCGAATAAGCCGTGTTCACATGATGACACTTTATATACAATTCCATAAATCTTAAATCATATTTTCGTCCTTACACTGAAAAATTCTCTAAGTAGTTAAAGGGTATACAGCAATCCACCTGTTAAAAGTTTCTTTTTTCCACATTTTAAAGACATATGAATGATTTTTTTAAATTTTTCTATGTTTTATGACATTTCAAACTTACAGCAGATAAAAACACTACACTTAATTCATTTTTCCACTGGAAATATGCATTTTTAAACTTCCTTTACCCAGAAAGTTCAGAAATTTGATTTATCTTCCTTGTGACCCCAAGTACCTATATTTATCCAAATAACACTTAAAAACTGTTTAGCTATATTTTTATTATACACTTTTAAAGATAATTATTCATTGCACTCCCCCTTAATAAAAATTTAAAAGAAAGCGTTATTTTCACACAGTCCAAAGGGTTGGTTTTGCATTTAAACTAGCCCTCTAACCTTTATTCCTCCCAATGATTGCAATTTTTTTTTTCATGTAATTTACATTTATAAGCTTCATAGATAACATTTATAAACTGATTTGATTAAAGCCTAAGAAATTTATATTAGTGTCTTTTAAGGGGTTAAGAGTCGTCCATGCATATTTTGCCTTTGTACAGTCGACGATATCGTCCAAAAAAAAAAAAAAGTCTTCTATGAAGAGGAACAGGAACGTGAGAGACTTTCTGTTAATCTTGCTCTTCCTTTGATTCTGATCCGTAACCAGGATCAATTGTTTCCCAATAGTTCTCTTAAAGTAGCGCAGGATACTCCATGCCTTATAATTATTTTCATCTAGCTTAAGAATCTTCAAGTCATCCATGCTGTCGTTTAGGCTTAGTGGTGCACGGCGAGTTTTTCCACTTCGTTTGTTTTCGCAGTTATCTGTTATCCTCTAATTGACGTATTAAAAACTTTAGAATACTTGTGATGCTAACATGTTAAAAATACATTTTTGTCAGATAAAGCAAAATAAGGAAGAACTCAAAGTTTAAGCAAAAGTACGGCAAATTGTTTATTAGAATCTTAAAAAATGTGGTTGCCATTTGGAGATTACAAAATTTAGGGTATCATTAAATTGAAGTGAATTGTATCACTGCTTTGGCATAAATACAATCGTAGAAGTAATTAATTCTAACAGAAGTTATTTTCAAAGTGACAAAATGTATCAAATGATCTTTTAATTACATTGTTTATATAATGCTAATTTACTTTCACTTGAAAATCGAAATTATTATGTGGTATTCTTATACAATATGGCGTTGTACATATTTAAATCATTAATATTATTGTGTATTGTTGGACATACATAATTAAAATACTTAAATTAAATTTACAAAAAGCTTAATAATATTTTAACATTATTGCTTAAAGTAATTTTGAATAAATAATATAATGCAATAAATTAAAGAAAAAGAAAACTATTTTATATTTTATAAAAAACTTATTTAATTACTAGTTAAAAATGAAAATTGTGATCTAAAACACATATTCTTATTTATTTTGTAAGTTCATATATTATTGTAACTATAAATTACAATCAATCAAAGTATTTTGAGTAAATACGTATTATTTTTCGTTTCTTTACAGCGTTTAATTTAAAACCCGTAATTAGATACAGTTTTCAACTTTTGTTTTTAAATTTTAAAATTTTAAATACTGTAAAAAGAAGATTTCTTTAATTGCGCATATATTAAATTACAAAATCATTATGTAACAAATATTTTATCTATTACATTATTGATTTATTCCAAATTTATTTAGTTGTTTTTTTAGTCAAATCTATCCATAATATTTCTTTAATTATTTTTTCTAAATAAAATATGGTTAGGAATTCAGTACTAACCAGAATTGTCAGCAAATGGGTCATCCCGGATAAGCAAATATCCGAAATAATCGAATTTATATAAATTTTGATGAAAATCTAAAATTATAATAAGATATTAATAATTTAACTTAAAAAAATGGGAGTGAACATAAATTTTGATGTTATTTAGATTCACAATTAATACAATACGGAAAAATATAGAAATACAGTTTATTTCCCTGTTTTGAAAAGAATGAAATGATAGAAATTTGTTTCCGTTTTCGATTTATTCTTAGATAAATTAATTCTACTACGCAAAATTCGCAAAATATTTTTTTTTAGCTTGAGTGCATCATCTTGCTACAAGGAATTACGAAAATCCTCCAATTCCAGTTAATCGAGTCTACTCTGCTAAAAGATCCTAGCCACTGTGATGTGCCTGGGAATGAGCATGCGGACGCGCTTGATAAAGAGGACGTTTTCTGCACCAACCCATAACTTGTGCCTATCTAAGAAATGTTAAGCCGGCCATCCGTAAACATCTTCGTAAGGCTCGACTATGCCATTATAGGGATATTGCTTCAAAATGGTCTTCTGTTTTGGATAGGCAAATATGTGGCACCTTGTCCAGAGCTATTGGTGTGGCCTGTTTCCGCCTTGAGACTGGACATGATTTTCTTCAGGCCCATCTGTACAAAGTTGGTCTTGCTGATTCCCCGATCTGTGTTCTTTGTTCTTCAGCCCCAATGCATAGAGATCACCTTTTTTCTTGTCCTGCCTTACAGGATGTTATTTCTTCGGGTTCCTTTTCGACTCTCCCATCTAATGGGGCAATTTCTTGTCTGTATTGGACTGCAAGGCGTCGTATGCTCGAAAGAGTTCAGACGAGCGTAATATAAAAAAAACTTTACTAAAAAAGTCTCAAATAATGCCATGTGCCTCTGCCAGTTTCTGTCTCTGCTATTTTCTTCCTGCCAACCATCAGTCCTGCTCTTTACTAATATTAATTTTTATGAAATTGGTAACAATGCACGATGTTGTTATAAAACTTATCAAAATGCGCAGTTTTGCTTTTCTTAATGTAAGTGCATCTGCAGTTTCCGCCCTTCCTTCTTCCTGTTCATAAAAGCTTCTGATAATGTAAAGTTATTTAATAGGATCATTCTGAACAAATAATTTTTCTACATAATTTAGAATACTATTTCAAGTATAACGATTCAAAAAACTTTTTTTTTTCTTGGATTTTGTTATAAGCGAGCGAGTAGTGTAAGGAGACAATAAGATACCTCTTAAGTATAATACAAATCTATTAAAACCCCTTTATCATATACCTTTCGGAAAACTTGTGTGGAATAAAAGAATATATACATTAGTAAAAAATATGGGAGAAAAATAATGCTTCGTTACACCTCATTACCATTCCAGCTTCTTTCAACCAGATTGCCACAGTGTTTTTTTCCTCTCTCCGTTATATCCCGTATGTTAGCCAAATGCATGAACAATTCTCTCATGGCACTGTTATTATGCAACTTTAGATATTAGGAACATAAAATATTCTTCGGGAGCATTTTTTCTGTTATAACAGAATAATAACATTGGTCTGCATGATATCAAATGATTGAAGACTAATAGCTGTTCTTAGATCACCTTTTTTATGTTGATTACAGAACTGATCTTAGTTTCTTCAAGTACAGTTTTTCTTTGCGTTTGTTGATTTTGAAGATTTATTGCTGAGAGCCTAATGTGTTAGTCACATTTAACGTAAATGTGCTTTTATATGCTTGCCAATTTATCTATCCACTCTAAGAACACAGCCTGATTGGAAAGAATTAATTCGCAAAAGTTCAAAAAGTAACATTAAACTAGTCAAACGCTCGTATTTCCAAGATTACCGATGCATTTCTTCAGCCATTAGGCTACTTCCACATGCTTAAGAGCTTTCTGCCCCTATTCCTCCAGTAACTTTAGAGGATTTATTAAAAAAATGTTGAATTTGAACGTGTTGGAATCTCTATAGGCGATACTGATGATGTCTATAAGCCTGAAGTTGATTTTATTCCACAACAGTTCTTCCAGAGTGAACTTGATGACCTACTTATACATTCTGAACTTCTCTATGGAACCTACTTAATCTTAGCACCCAGCTTAAAGGCAAGAATCTTCTGACACCAGGAATACATTTTCATAGTGCAGACATTTCCTTTATTCTTACCGAAATATTCAATGGTTCACTGCAATAGCATAAATGAGTTGATGCACTTCTAAGGCATTGAACATGATACTACTGAATAGAGAATTTTTAATAACTAATACAAGAGCAGCCTTAAAGGCATACCACAGCATAATTGGAATGTGTATGAGTCCATTTATGTGACCCATTCAGATAAAATGAAAGAGGCATTCGAAAATATGAAGAAACTGTCAAAAACAGTCAGTACGAAATACACAAATGGTTTGTCTGTGGTGACTTGAACGTTATAGGAATACTAAAAGACTAACTATGTACACAAAACTGCCATATATTGCAGGAAAGTCGGGCAAAACAAAAGCATTGGATTGTGAGAATTTAGCGAAGAAAGCAGTGAAATTTTGCTCCTGGGTCTAAACACAACTTGTATTAACTACACGTAGGCCCCAAAAAATTTGCTTCTAACATTATTAACATCAAAGTGTTTATTATTCAGTTTATTAAAAAATAGTCATGAACTTTACAGTACTACATAGTACTTTACAGTATTTTTAAAGTGCAACTTTGTATGGATCGGAGATTGATTACTGATTACATAAATAAAAATATCGAAAACATAACTTCTTCCTTTATTTTTGGTAAGATTAAGACATGATAGAAAAAATGGAAGTCATTTTAGAATCAGAATCAAAAATTGATTCAAGAGTACTTACTTTTAGTAAATTATCTAGCAAAATGTTTCAAAATTCAGACTAGTGAAATTCTAAAAAAAAACTGCTTCTAAAATCTTGAAAATTTTATCCAACCGACTTACATGTTTTATTTATTTAAATTTTGGAAAAATTATGGGAAATATTGTGCAACGCATCGGTAAATACTGTTAAACCCTTTGAAGTACGGAATTTTAGAAAATATAAACATGCATGTTGCTAAGAAATTTTATTTTTTGTAACTTTCTTCTTCCTTATAACTTATACTAACATACTGAAACGTGCTAACGCAAGCGAACTCATTCATAGCATTTGCAAAGTAGTATTGCAAACAACTTTACATAGGATTAGAAATAAACATATATGAACTTATCAATTGCAATATTTCGAGGTAATTTCTAAAATATTCCCAACATGAATATTTACGCTATCGGATGAATTAAGTTTACATTAAATTATTTAAATATTTTATTATGTCATTAACCCTCTCGCTGCATATCCCGCGATTTCCATGGGCAACACATAGATGTAGCAAAATTTGAGCAACCCGCGATTTCCGTGGGCATGCATTTTACTTGTCTATTTAACTGTGCAGCCCGTTCTTTCCCCGATAATTCTTTCATTTTGGCTTTACTGTGATTTTTAATTGTTTATTTAGCTGTAAACTAGCAGATGGCTTTAATTGTCCACATTTCTTCGAAATATAGAAGAATTTTTTGTATTATTTTGAGCGCGCTTTTCATAGCTGAAAGATGTCTGGCAGGAAGCGTTTCGCGAGTGATATAACCTATACTCTTAACGATATTTCCGACACTGATAGCACTTCTGACTCTGATTTCAAGTATATTGAAGATAGTTATAGGGAAACTGATGAGAATTTCTTGGATACCTCTGCGGATAGTGATGAATCTGAAAATTCATTTTCTATTCAAAATGTTCGACAGTGGTGCAAAATTGATAAGCAAAATATTCCACCAGCTCCTGCTTCATTTCCTTTCATTGGAAATCCCGGACTAAATTTCACTATGGAAATAATGCAACTGTTTTGGACTATTTTGAACTTTATTTTGACGATGTTATGTTGCAAATAATAGTAAAAGAGACCAACAGTACATGCCAGTAATAAACCCATGAGACTAACTGCTGGACACTTTGCAAGCCATATACACCCAAATCCCATCAAGAGCCTCGCAGATAGTGTGCTGTCTGTTGTTAAAAAAACTGAAGGTGGAACAAAAACTTCGAAAAGAAACGCGAATTTGTTGCAAGGACTGCGAGGTAGGACTTTGCCTCGAGCTTTGTTTCGAAATTTATCATACAAGACTTCATTTCTAATAAATGTTTTCTAAGTCTTTTGCATTTTTTAATTAGTATATAAGTTTTGCTTTTGTATTTTATAAAATAAATGATAATTTAACCAAGATTAATTTTCAAAATTTAGCTTTTATATCATTATTCTTCAATTTCATTATTTTGAACACCTTTTATTTAGGACCTAATTCTATATTTAAAAAAAACTCTTTTGCAAAAATTTTTGTCTATTTTAACTCTAAAATGTGTATAGATTTCAAGTATGTAATAAAAAAACTGCGCAAGTTTTGAACTTATTTTGATAAAAAAAAATACGCAGAAAGAGGGTTAAAAGAAAAATTTCAATTTTTGTCAGTATAATAGCTACTATAAAGATATTTATAAAGTTGAAGGCAAATAGAGTTTAAAAGCGTTATATCCCTGCCCTGATTAAGAATCAATTTAACCGGCCTGAAACCTTCCCATGGCCTTCTCATCGACTTTACACCGTGAATTGTAATCATTTGATTTTCTGTACAAGTACATCACATCTACCGATTTTCGTCCCATTCGCATAACTCCTTGGTGCACCGTTTTTTTTCTTCTAAGAGTATACATTAGTTTTAACTAACTTTCATTTTATACTTTACAAAGTAAATTGTTTATAAATTTCAAAGATATATGACTGTTGGAAATGCATCTGGAGTATTTCCCATGCTTTTAAAATTCGAAAAATTTTGTTTTAAAAACTGCTTAAAGAAGTTATTAATAATGATTTAATTGGCTGATGTAGTAAAATTTACATTAATTACAAGATGATGGATATAAAAAAAATCTTCTTTGATTTTTATTCTTAGTAAAATTTCCCAATTCAATGAGGGGAAAACATCAAATTTCCAGTTGTTTTTCTCTAAAAAACATTACTACTAAATTAATATCTACATTTCACTTGACGAAATAAAAAAAAAGTTCGGAAATTTACAAATCTTGTTAAAACATGCTACATTTTACTAGTCACTTCTAGGAAAAGTTTTTCTGGAAAGGTGTTCTAAGCTAAATTTAAACTACTTTAATGCTTAAGCATTTAGTTAATGCATTCTAAAAGAGACACATTGTAAAACATTTAGTGTTAGAATATATCTTCTTTTGAAAGGTAATTTTCTCTGAATCAGCCGTCCGTTTAATAAATTCAAATCAACAGATGGCAATTACCATACGTCTCCCGGGTAACAACTAAAAGATTACTTATTCAAAAAGATTTCGAAATTGAGTTGAAAAGACAATTTAATTTTTTTGTCCTTGTAATGTAATCATTGTCGCATAATTCAAATTAACAATTGTCTAAGGTGCATTTCTGTAACACTTCACTGAACGCTGTTTCATTTTGTCTTCTTTATATTCGTTCTGCTCAAATGAAAACTTTTTTTTGGGGCGTAGTGGGTTTTTAGTCGGGTGAAATTTGGCTAACAGTTTGATATTTCCGTCTCAATAAATTGCGAAAAATAGTTAAAATAAAGAAGCGAAAAGGGTGTGTTAATATCCATCATCTTATAAATTATTATCACAACAGACTAAAACTAATTACTATTGTAACCAACAAAAAACTTCTTTTTTTAGTTTTATGATATTTCAAACATTACAGTTGCATTTCTTATTGACAAATACCTTCGGAATTTATAGGCTTTTTATCTTTTATCACACACACACACACACACATACACATATATATATATATATATATATATATATACAATGATTTTTTAACCAATGTAATTATAAGTCTATTTTAAAATAACTTTCTACTTTTGATTATTGAAGTGTGATTCTATCCTTTTATAGTAATACTCGGGGACTATATTTTGTTCTTTCTATTGAATTGGTGATTTCGCAAACTTAATTAATTCTTGCTGACTTTAGCCTTCTTATATAATTTAGTGACGCTTTTTTTTCACGTTATCAGATGTCTAACTACTAAAACCCTGATTAGCTGGCTCACAGACCTATAAATTATCATGTACGGGTTTTTCACTCTCAGAAGCCTTCGGGAGATGATACTATAATAAACTACATTTCTCTTCCTTCAAAATTCTTTGTTTTCTCTTTCGGCTACGTTTTTACTTAAGACTGCACCCAAGCCCATTTGGATTATCTTAACTTTATGATGGACTTAAATTGTCCATTTATATATATAAATATATATATATATAAATCGTGATCCAGTGTCAAGGCGAATGGAAAACAGTCTTAATTGATAATAATAAGTTTATTAAATCATTTCATTTAAGCAAAACTTGAGCCATTTTCATTTATTCGTCGAAAACATGTGTAGAGTGTGTCCACAGTTTCATGTCCACGCTCTAACTGACTCTTATCTGTTTGCAAACTCATCAAATCCTTCCAAAATGCTTCCTCCTGATCGGATTATCCTAAAAGCTTACGCGAGCGGGGGTCTTTTTCATTTATTTTATTATTATAAAAGAGTTCCCTTTTAAAAATCGTTTATAACTCACGTAATTTTCCAACTACCTCTTTCTTAGACCTGACATATATATATATATATATATATATATATATATATATATATATATATATATATATATATATATATATATACAAATTTTGATGGGTTTGGATGAAAATCCCATCTTTATTCTGAGATTAATGGTAATTCTGAGATTTTAAAAGGTGTAAATCAGAGATTTTAAGGGGTTTAAAAAAACCCAGAGCTCTTTATTTGCAAATCTAAAAGCAATTTGCAAGCGTAAGAAAAAAAAGAACCACGATTTTTTACCTTGTATCCAATTATTTGTCAGTGTACGGCACTAAAGAAGCCAAAAAGCGCGTTTTCTTCAAACTTGATTCACAAAAATTGAGATTTCGAATTGAAAACTTTTTTATATTTATTTCAATAAAATATAGCTTATATTAGTCAGGATTAGAGTAGCTGTTAATAGGTAAAAGAATTTTTAGAGTCGGTCTGTTAGTCTCAGAGATTATCCCGTGTACAAACATAGTTTTCTCTCTTTATTAGTAAGGATAGATAACATACTAAATACTCAAGTAGAAGTACTCATGGGATTAAAACTTAATAAATTAGTTATGACAGTCCACTGTAGCTTTAAGCGATGCTCAATGAAATCCCTTTAGCTTTTTCGTACCGTTAACTTTCATTTAGAAAATGGATGTACTGTATAGACTTTTGAAATTATTTACAACACTCATTAACGCTTTTCTGAAAGACAGGAAAATTTTGAAAATATCAGGCGACATTCTTTTGTCAGTCATCGCTTTCCGGATGAGCGCGTTTTTTGAAACAATGTGCCGCTAAAATTTGTTTTTTGTTTTTTCTCGTTACCTTGAGTAAGTAAAAAAAATAAGGGAAAACTGTAATATATAATTAAAATGAAATACTGAATCTGATTTCCTTTTCGTAAAAATAATTTTTTTCCGTGAAGAGTGTATGCTTTTACTTTCGAAATACGAAACGCTAGAGGAACGATGTTTGGTGTATGCACGCACCGGAGTTAACGTTCTCAAAAACTACTGCTTGTTTCTTTATCCACGCCTCTTCGCGAATATATCCCCTTTCCTCGGTCGCATCGCTCTTCAGTTTCTAATCAGATAGCGACCCCGTTTAATGTTTGTGTTCTTCCCAGTGCAACGCTAGTTCAATGTCTTGAAAACTGGTGTTTTGACTTTATTACTAGGATGAAGCCCAACTCATCTTAAACAAAACAAAGGTATGTTCAGTCTAATTTAAGGCGACAGTGGACCTTTAGAGCAAACTTTTTTTCTTTTAAATGAATTTCCTTGAAGATTGACTATGCTATTAGTACTATTGATATATAAATATTTTAAATTTTTGAAGGCAAAATATTAATTAGTTTTAGAGTTATTAATTATTAATTGTTTTATAATTACCTTAATGGAAAATACTCCGGGCGCATCAGTTTTGCATAAAATATTATAAAAAAAATTTTAAGTATACCTTATAGACTTTACAAAAAAAGTAGTTGTTTCCATAAACATTCATAGAAAATATGAAGAGAAAAACAATAATTATGATGATGATACCCATATTTTGCAGAATAAAAAGCTATAGCGGTTATATAAAATGCATAACTGACATATTATATGCTTCAAAACATACCCGTTTCAACTAGACTTTATTTTATAAACTCTAATGTAAGTAATATTGGAATTTCAGAGACAATGATCTATTTTCAATGCGCCTGGAGTACTTTAAACATTTCTAATACATGAAAATTTTACTTCTGAGTAAACAGCATTTGAAGTTATTGCTATACCCATAAGTAATGATAGGCAGGGTTGGAAAAAAATAAAAAAAAATCAGATTTATTTGATTTAAATCAGATTTTATTTAATTAAATCGGATTTTTTTGATTTTTTTCTGAATACTAATTTTAATTGTTGTTTTTATGTTTTTTGCAATATACATAGAATAGTTTGTTATAAGATGTAACATCTTATCTATCTAGTATATTCTGCACACTGATTACCTAAACTTAAATATATAAATTTTAATCTAAATACATTTCATTATTTTGTAATGGGAAATGTATTGCGAAATGTACCCGCACACAATGTGATAATAGTGTTAAAATTTGTATAAAATATAACATTACTAGCAACTTATGCTACGTCACTTTTAGTTTTATATTTTCTTTTTCAAAACAATTCAAATCTGAAAATGACTGATATAAAAATGCTACTAATGCCTGTCATCATAAACATATTATTTTAAGTATTGGGAAGATCTCAGTCAAAAAAGTGTATAACTATTGCTGAATTCTCTAAAAAGCTAAAGATTCGGGATTATAAAAAATATGAATGCTCGCATGTAACAAATATTTCCGCGTAGTTAAAAAAGTAAATCAGGTTATAGAAAAGAGGGTAAATATTTATAATCCTGACAAATCGACACATACAATTCATATTTAAATCAGAGGATAGAATTTTGCAAATCACGAATGTATGCTAGTTCTCTTACTGTCTAGTTATCAAGTATACTTCGTTATGCTTGGTAATCTAACCTGAAAAGTGTTTTCAAGTATTTTGTTTCTTTTTCTAAAACGAACTTAACATTTATCCCTTGCCATACCTCAAATGAGATTTTATTCTATCGTTCGATAACCACTGATATGACATAGAAAATGCACATGAGCTTAATAGTCAAAATCAATTGTTCCCTAACTACTGCGTCCGAAGGTAGTTTTGACCTCTGCCATCTTTTATTTATCTGGAACTGAATTTTTGTCATTTAAGGATATTTAAATCTCTTCTTTAAACCTTTTTTTTTTTAATTTCATCTAATCTAGCAAGATTTTCAATACTAAAACTTAGATCCTGCGTCTACATATTCTTTGCACCGCAATGGTTTATTTCCAACATAAAATAGAAAGTACATTTAGGAATCTTACAAAGAGAACTTGAGTGCCTTCGATTTACTCAATAATATTGAATTGAGTTGCTTTTTTCAACGATTTCTGATTTAGAGTTAGTCTGTAACGACCCTAATTCATTTATATAATTATTTTTTAAAGTGGTGGATTTAAATTCACAAGAGAAATCTCTTCACCAAAATATACCCGAGTAAGAAAGAAAAAATACCTAGTTGTTACCGTACTGAGATAGAATGCTGAAGTCTCGAGTACGAAACTAGCAAACGTACTACGACTGTGTTTTTTAACGATTATAAGGAGAATTGGTATTTTCCAAGCATAAAAAATTGGGTGCAACAGAAGTAGAAATAATTAATTGAATTTCACACCCATTTCTTTAGGACGGCTGATGGCGTTCGGTACTAGGGTTTATGACTATATGGATATCTGCAGCTCTTCGGAATCTGCTTTAAGAAATAGGTTCCAGTCTCATTAGCCATTGAATAGCCCACAAACCTCTATAATATATGGAGGCGACATCTATTTGATATATATTTCCACTGTCAAGATTTTCATACACAAGAACTCGTTGGACCAGGACCATCGGCTTAAGCTGATTCCGAACAGTTTCAAACGCTTTTCTTACAAACTGATTGTCCTAGGGTCCACTGGTTAGGTCAAATATGGAAGTTTTATCCAGGCACCTTAGCAGGATAGTGGCCAAATAAATATGACGTAGCCATTTGAAATCACTTCTAGGTGGTATATCTTGGTCTAATGAATCCTAGTGTAGTCCAAAACAGACCGTAGCGCTCACAAGTTAACTTATTGGGACCTTTGGAAAGTATTCTGGCCCTGAAAACTTGGCTTTGTCAATCTTAAATACAAATATAAAAATCTATGAAATATATTTTCAGCATGAAGACATTTCAGTTCAAAATTTCATCTATTTTTTGGAATTGCGGGTATTTTTTTCCTAACCAAAGACAGAAAAAACTTCCACCCCGAAACTCCCCCGGGGAGATTCTCCTAAATTTTCCCTCAGCCTGACCTGCTATTAATTGATCGTGAATAGGATCGAGCCCATGGCCCTCTCGATTGCAGGATTAGACGGCCTTGTGTGGGTTTCAGGAAAGTGAAGGTCGGGTAGCCGTTGCGCCACACTGAGGCCAGTCTCGCTACGTGACAGTGCTTCAGGTGAAAAATTTATTTTCGGTTCACAGCTCGAAACCTCCTCACATTGGAATACACTTTGGGACGGCAACATGGAATCTGAAGATTCATCGCCAAAGAATTCTACGCGAGCCTGTAAGCGAATACTTTTTTTTCTCTTCATTCAATTTTAATTTATATCCCCGTGTATAAAAAAAGTTTTAACCACATTTAAAAAAGGTTCTACGAACATCCATAAATAAATATATAAAAAATTAAGAAAACCTTTTTAAGCACCTGCTTTAAACTTATCTCTGTAGAAAAAATTATAACCTATAAATACCTAAATACCATTTTTAATAAGGAAAACCACATCCTTAACCACCCGATCTATTTAGTAAGAAGCAAAATTCTTATTCTACGCTTGTAATGCAGTTATTGTAATCTATACTGATATTTATGTTCAAAGTAAACTAAAAGTTTGCTGTAATTTTGTTCATTATACAGCCACTGAAAAAATATTTTTCGAATGTACTACCAGGGCCATATTACCGACATGGCGAACGGGAACTTGTCACGGGCTTACAACTTATAGGGGCTCAAAAATATGACATAAATAATGAATTTTAAATTACATGGATAAGAATGAAAGCTGTTAAAACTATTTTTCATATAAGTTTCTGTGACACTGAATTATAATAACTCTTTTATTATCAGTATTTTTTTTATATTTTTGTAACTTTTTCTGCTCTAATAGTAGGTTTTCTGTTAATCCACAATATCTAATTAAAATTTAAAAATGGTATTGCACGGGGCAATTTCTTATTTTTCTTACTAAGAAGTATGTGTGTATAAATTCTATTTTTTTATATGAGGAGAATGCTATGTATAGAAGAAAACTATAATAATCATCCAGGATCATTTTATTATATTGTAGTACAGTGTAGTACAATATTTTATCTAACATTTTGCGGAACATACACTAAGGCAACCACTAATTTATGACATTAAGCATCTAAGTCTTATCCTAAATGAATAGACATGTTTTAAATAATTTCTTGTAGATCTGAATTTGTTTCCAATAAATGTATAATTTACAATTCTTTCGTTTCGGCACACTGTCCATACAGATAGGTGGTATGGTTTTATAGTAAGTCACGGCACATGAAAGCTGGAAAAAGCACTGAAATATTTTTGTTTGTCTAGGGCCTAAAAATATTATTATCTCTAACTGTCAATTACAATTGACAGTTTTGCTGCTGAGAGGCTCGTCACGCCTTTATCTACCTTTTTAAAGAGTCTCAAAAAAAACTACAAGCGTTTAAAAAAAATAAAAAACGTTATAACATTATAACATGCGTTATAACATAACAAACGATATAACATGTAAATCCATGGGGAAAAACGATAAAAACCTTCCAGGCAAAAATATTTTTTTGCCTCTTTTTGTCAAAGGGGCAAAAAAATAGAGAGACATAGAACTATTTTAATTTTATTAATTTTAACCTTAATATAAAATTATATAACTTTACTGTTATTTTAACTTAAAATAGTCAATGAATCATTGAAACAGTAATGCTGTTGTACTTATATGTTTTTTAATTAATACTAGGAATACAGAAAATGAAAAAGAGGGGAGAAAATGACAATAAAATAACTCACTGATTTTTGTTTAAACTATTAAGCAACAATCGTAACAATTAACACTAGAATTACGGTGGTCTTTGTATACCTAGAATTACGGCGGGTGTCATTTTGACCCCTTGATAAGATATCTGCATATTTCTCTATATGATATAATATTTTTGTGAAAAATAAATTAAAATAACGCAAATTATGACAACTACAGTTTGTTTTTAAAAATATACCGACTTTGCAGGTATGTAGGATCAATTAAACGATTTATTACGTTTTCTCCTAAACTTAGATCACTTGATCTCATTTCACCTTTCCTAAAGAGGGAAATCCGTTTAATAAGTATTTTGTCCTAACATGTACTTCTAGCCAAAATTTTATTCAGAATTTATCGAGCTTGTTAGGCATATACTGCAAAAAACGATATCTTGTTTTTGTAGGTAATAACTGTTCATCAAACGTAATATTTTCATTTGGTTTTTAGCAAAGCTTACAGTTTTCTATAAAAGTATTCCATACCTCGGATATTAGTGTAAATTTATCACACTGCAAACGTGAAGACCTTGTTAGTTTATTATCAAAACGAAGAAATTTCATAACTTCCGGAAACCTATCTCTACTCATAGTTTCATGAAAAAACTTTGGTCCCAAAGTCTTGTACCACAAACTAAGAATTGGCAAGCCCTTGGCGGCTAATGCCCCCTTACGTACTACAACGCTATGAATGCTTCCAGTTCTGCTAATAAAATAGTGAAAGAGTCATTATGGAGTTTACACTTGTCTTCAAAATCAGTATATAGCCTGCCGTATTTCTAGGTATAATCATTTGTTAGGGCTAAAATAAAAATACGATTTTCTTGAAATCTTTACTATTTTGTAAATCACAATGATTTAGGAAAAGTCAAGAAAGGATTCAGATATTTGCAAGAAAATAGAAGAGCTATCAGAGATAAAAGTTCTCTAGGTGTCAAAATGACCCCTTCCGTAATTCTAGTGTTAAACAAATAATTCATGTGTTTCAGTTAATGTTCAACAGAATAAGAGGATAATAATAAGAGGATAGAGAGAGAATAAGAATAAGAAATAAAGAGAATAAGTAATACAATTTTGCTATCTTATCAGAACAATTGAAAATTTGAAGGTTTGCAAACTATAAATATGTAATATAAAAACGAAAATATAGTATTACGCAATATTAAACTATACCTTTAATAATGAAAAGAATCTTACGTAAAATAGTTTAATCTCATAAAATTTAATTGTATTTTCTACATCAGAACACATTTTTTGTTTTTTCAACATTGCATAAAAGTAACCACGTTTAATGACATTGTCTATTCCCAATCTGTTTCAATCTTTTGAATGCACAAATGAAAAATTAGAGAATATTCTCTCTTTTGCACCATTACTCGATGACCATATTTGAAGGTCAGCAACTAAGTTGCAAAATTCTTTAGAGATACTTCATGCTATCGTTAAACTTCTAACCATTTATTAACATCCGACACTTATCTCTAAAAAATGTATCCAGAAAAAGCTTTTATTTAAATTCAAAGTTTATCGCATACAATATAACAACTCTAATAAGGAAAATATTTGAGAAAAGTAACAGTAAAAACGAAATTAAGTAACAATTGAAGGAAATATTTGAGAACAATAACATAATGCATACTTAAGTAAAAATTGGAGGAAAAGTAGCATTATTCTGGCAACCAAAAATGTCTAATCTCGTTTAAATCACGATAATCATGTCTTATGACCATGGTTCTCTATATGAACATGATGTTACATAAATTTACATAAATATGAGACAAGTTACTGTCGCACCGTTTTCCGATACTTTGTATACTTCCATTTTGCCAACCTCCGTCGTCTTTTGACATTTTGTGTATTCTTTGAACCCATATGAGGATTGATAAAATTATTACGGTAATTGACTTTAAAATAGTCGAGATTTGCAGCTTTTGGCGTATAAAATTGATGAGTTTTATACGTCATGAATTTGAATATATTGTGGATCCTTATTCTATATTTTTCTTATTTATATCAAAAGAGGGTAGGGGTGTCCCTTGGCAAATTTGGTGAAATTTTTGCCGGTGTTTACTAAAACACAAAGATATTTCATCCGAACAACATTGTATCCCTTGCTATTTGGGCGACTTTAATGGATGTAAGTTGCGTCATTGTAATAGAACTATTTACATTTTCTTAATTAACCAAAACCAGTAAGAAAGCGGGCATTTACATTTATGGTCAGTTAATCCCTTAACAGTTTACAAAGCCAACAGCTCCAAATTAATTAGAAATTAGCCATAGCGAACCTTTAATGGCTCATTATATTTAATATTTTTAAGCATTACGCACATTTAATATATAAGAAATGGGTTCCACCAGAAGAGCTGGATGCAAATATATTATAAATTAAAATACAGATACAGACTGTTTGGACACTGCGAGATCAGGAGAAAATGTTAGGCTACCATGCTCAGAGCTACTTTGCCAAGTTGGCGGGGGCACCCTGTTCTTCAGTTAAGCCCAAAAGAGTGATTGCTCGTCGGAACTCGCATAATGAAGCACTCGTTAGTCTTTCCACAAATATCGATGAAGATTCATTGCTTTGATACCAATCCCCTAATATGATTTTTTTGTTTTAAAAAAAGGTTATAGTTTCACCACATTGTCGTTACTATTTTCTTCTAATTTTCTGTGTAAAAGACTATGGACATACAATTCTCTCAAATAATTATTCTAATCAATAACTGCTGATCTCTTCCTCATTCAGTCGATGATAATTAGTTGGATGCACTGAAAATAAATCTTTGGCAGTTACGAATAAAATTCTGGATCCATCAAGCACGTTCTTTTTTAAAACGATATTCATCTTTCGAAACGTTTAACATTTCCATTGCTTATTTGTTTTTATGTTTATAGACATATCGTGCTCGTTAATACACTCTTTACAAAATGGAATAATCCCGTAACTTTGAAAAAACACTGAACTGTGTTCTCCTACAAACAAAGTAAGTCCCAAAATTTCATCATATTTTAAAGAAAAACACGAAAATAGAAAACAACTTATAAATAACATAAGAACATATAAATTTTTCTATAATGCACTGAAGCGTAAGGCTAATGGTTCGAGCATGTGTCGGAGCATTTCCTCATCAATGACTGTCTATCGCTCACCTAGCGAAGACTTTTTATTTGATGGAAAAAACGTCGACGGACTAATAAGTAGGTATCGAATAGTTTAATATTTTCAACACTTTTTAAAATTAAAGTTGAATTAAAAGTTATTTATTTATTTGTTTTCAATTTCGAGTCATATTTACTTCCTTGTCCGAAGACCATTATTATAATCATGATAAATATCAGTGTTTCGATTTTAATAGAAATGCATTTTGACAACTCAATACATTTTGAAACAGAAATTCATTTTGACAACTGTGACTCAGTCAATTTTGACTAGCTTCATTGCTACATTTATACGGACGTACTGCGGAAGTTTAACTCTGAAACTTTATACGATGTACCTGAATTAATTTTGACTAGTTTCAGCATGACGCCTGTACATAGGTATGTCTGTAACTCAAATAACTGAAAAATGCTTAGCATAGAATGTTAAAAATTTTATATTTAGAGCTGCTGTAATATCTAGTAGTGTATGTTCATTTTTTATTGCATTCCACATTTTGTGTAACTAAATTATCTCAATATAACGGATATTAGTGCTATGTCGATCACCGCCAGATGACAGTATTTGAGTTCTAGACACATAACACCATTGCCTTGAAAAACGAAAACAATTTTCAACCTTTAAGGGAATGGGCAAAAGATAATTCTGATAACGCATCTTTCAATTAAATTAAATAAATGTGTATAATTCATTAAGAGAACGAGGAAGCCATGTGGTGCCAGCAAAAAAAATTAAAAAAAAACAGTTTTGAACATATGTAGTTGATTTATTTTGCAGTTCCTACATTACTTATCATTTTAATGTTCAGTTAAAGTTACATAATTTAATTATAACTAGGGTTATTTTACGGATAAAAAATGATCTAGTAAAAGAATTCTCAAATGTTGTTTAAATACCTCCTATATTTTTGTGTTCCAATAACAAATTCATTTAGGAAAATATTAATGCTGAAAATTTTCTTAAAAGCTGCCAAGTTTTGTAAGTGTAATAATATTATATTAAGTTAATGTAACTGTAAATGAATTTATATTGTAATGTGTCTGTTTTAATGCTCTGAAAATCCTTTAACGTCAAACAAATGTTTTTGTTTTCACTTCAGCAATTTCTCAAGGTTTTAGAATAGGCATTCGGTTAACATCTTTAAGCAAATTTTTGATAATCAGTGAATTTTGCCGACTAAGCCGAATTTTTTTAAATTTAATGCAAAAGAAAGAAAAGAAGAGGTATTAAGCTTTAGATGAATGTGACTTTTACTTTCTTGCATACAGAGATAAAAATAATAGTGATATATATATATATATATATATATATATATATGTGTGTGTGTGTGTGTGTGTGTGTGTGTGTAATGTGACGGACTTCTCGATGGGTAGTTGCAGTCATGGCCATAAAAATGGTACCGTTTCAGCTAAAGACCTTTATTAAGATAACGTTGAAGGACGGGTTCCCACTTTATCATACGGCAACACAAACTGAAGGGTCAGCTAGCATGAAATTCTATGTACAAGACACGTAACACCTGGATCAACATCTGTGGGAAAATATCTCTAGAAAAATCTGTCTCCGACAGCGTGTATCTCCTTTTTATTTGGAAATTTCCTAAAGCCATGTAGGATTATAATTGGTCAGGTCTCTTCTCTGAGGGCGTAAACCCCAGGGGTCAATTTAGGTTAGGGGTTAAAAAGGGGAATGCAAAATGACGCGGGTAATTTTAGCCCTTGATTTAAGTTTTGGAAACCCCCTGAGAATTTTCCTTACATATATATATTTATAATAGAACAGAACCAAAACATTTTAACTCCATTAAGCCCAGTAAATGTCAAACGGATTGGAAGAAAGATGAAATGGTGTGGAAGGTTTACGACTTCCATACATGGTTAAAACAATTATTTGAACAGGCCTGAACGTTCCTGTATACCCAAAAGACCAGAAGAATATGAAATGATAATACGAATTAGAAGAACAAAGCATTTTTTAAGCTATACAAAAAGCCAACTCATCCAGTATTTATGTTGCCACTACGTCAGTTAAAATTGCACTTTTAATTGAGAATTGGAAGCATTAACTTAATCCTATTTATGTCTACTTGAAAATAATTATTTATTTGTTTATAAATAAAAGGTTGGGGATAGTTAGCATTTAAAGCTACTTCTAAATAAAGATTAATATCAAAATGAAATATAACTGGATTACTATGGAGACTTTCTCTGCGCTTTAAATAATTTAATAATATATAACGTTTAATATGGGTGGATAAGCATGTATTCCAGTTACAAATTTTATTAATAGTAAAGTTATAGTTACATTTTTATCATAAAGTTTATATAAGATTTTATTATTTTCAATTTTTTAATCTTTATCTATCTAATATTTATAGATCTTATATTTTATCTATATATATATATATATATATATATATATATATATATATATATATATATATATATAAACATTTATATATTTTCGTCCTAGAAATGTTCCAAGAACATTGATGTTTTAGTCTTATCTAAGTTCGAAAAATCTACTTGTAGAATTATTCGTGTATGTGTATGTAAACAAAATAACTTATAAATACAACGAGGAAAACAGATTGAATTTAGTTTGTGAATTTCAGATAAAAAATATTTAAACCTACCAAATATTGGACAAACGGAAGAAGTACTTTGCAATATTTTGTTGCCTAACACATATACGGTAGATTATAAATTTAATGTGCAGATAGACGATTTCGAACGAATTTTAAAATGACTGACGACTTGTGTTGAAACCTTTACAATTAAAATAATTGAAAGGGTTTACGGGTTTTTTTAATCTTTTTGAATTCACCATAGAATATCACAACAATTAATGTCGTTATTTTCTTTAATTATTTTCCTAAATATCCATAATATCAGTGAAGTGGATTTAATTATCAATATGCTGTATTTTCATGGTTCGTTACGGGAGTTCTTTAAATTTTCAAAAAAAATCTCCTTTTTTTACCTTTTTAACATTATAGAAAACCTAGGCCTTTACTTAACCTAACTTCATTATTATTTTATCCTCCTGTCGAAATAAAAGGAAGAGATTTCAGACAGTGATTGTGTTGAAATAATGAAAGATCAAAATTGAATTAAACATCTGGCGGGGTATCACAGGCGCATTACGCCTGTCAAAATAGGTGGCCCATTGCAAGATATCAAAGGTATTTTAAGTTTTATATATTTAGATAGATAAATATTTTCCAACTCGATATGTAAAGCCCTTTGGTGACGTCATTTGTTGAAATGAAGATTTGCAGTAGTCATATATTTCTCTTTTCCACACTTTCCCATATTCTACCACACCAACTAAATATTTCTGAAAATTTTTAAAACTTTATCCATAACATTAATATGGTGTAACTAAGCATATAAAACCAAAATTTTAAAAATAAATTTTAATTTTTTAAGTAATTAGCTGTCCTATAATTAGGCCAACAGTCCAATATACTACTAAAATTTAACAAATATCACTTACATTGCATGAGGCTGATTCATAGGTGAAATTTGGGAAAACATTCAAAGCAAAGTTCAACATGACATTTTAAGCACACTGTTGTTGCTTTTCTTTTGCAGTTCTTGAACTGGCATTTTTGGTAAGGGGTAATAGAAAAAGGATATCCGTAGTAGAATGCTAATACCCAAAATTTATATCCAAATTTTACAGGTTTATTTTTCATGAACATCTTGCAACTGTGCCTTCCAAAATATTTTACCATTCTTTTATCGATGGTGAGATTTTCAGAAAATATACCAAATTGCTTCAAGATTATGTTTTGTCATAAAAAGGTCGAATTTTATAATAACGATCTTGTGGATCAATTGAAGAATCGTCGTTAAAATGGATAAAGTGTTTGGTGTCATAATACCGTTTTCTGGACCTAGCGTTATTCACTAATGTAGTGCCAATGTCTGGAGTACAAGTAATCTCCACTATGTTTGAAAAAAAAAATATAAAATTAAAGATTAAAAAATGACAATTTTTAAGGGGTTGCTAAAAATAAATTTTACAATACAATATATTTTGATTTCTCAGGTTTTTTTTTTTTTTTAACTATGATAAAGTGTCTATTTTAAAGGTCTTAAAATAAAATCCTCTCAGAAAATATTTATAACTTTATTATTAAATGGAATTCTATTTGCTGTCTTGTTTATATACAGCGGTCCAATATGGGTTAAAACTTTTAGAATTCATGATTCGAGAAACCATTTCTTATTGCTGGCCTGAGATGTAAGACGAATCTCGATGCGAAATGTCAGCCTCTTAGGCTTAATCGTTCATGAAATATAGTGATGAGAGAGTCAGTGAGTGATATTTCGATTATATATACATATATTAGCTTATTAATATCATTTAGGCAAAGCGATGTATTAAAATGTATCTAAATCAGAAGTCAGGTAAGTGCGACGAGCCTGTGCGGCCGGCCAACAGCTCGCTCCATTCAGTTTGATTTTATCCAGGTGTTCTTCTAATTTGAATTCTCTTTTTCCGGGTCACTTCAGAGTGGGTTCACATCCGTCTCTCGCATGTTCGCATTCCGAGCAAGTCTTTTCGCTTACGGAGGAAACCGTATCTAGGTCACAGAAACGACGTGGTAGAAAGGTCAAGTTTAACGATTAATCTATTCCTCGGCAGTTACTACTCTAAGATAAAATCGCCAATCTTGTCGATGAGGAAAATCTGTTCTTCGGAACAAGTTAACGATAATTTTGAATTCGAAACTGATACATCTATCGCATAATTTAAAAATGTATGCAAACCTAAACCACAGATTGTAGTTTTAGCTCATTGTCTCTTTAAAAGCGATAAGATTAACCTCCTACCACCGTTAGGGTACTAACTGTTTTCAAAGTTTCGCCTACCCCTGTTCTCTACCAATGAAAATACTTTTGTAACGGAAAATTCCGTTTTAAGCCCGATTTCCCTCTCTCAAATACGTATCGTATGATAAATACCTATATATGCACACGCACACACACACATATATATCTATATATAAATATATATACATATATATATAAATATATATACATATATATATACATATATATACATATATATATACATATATATACATATATATATACATATATATACATATATATATATGTATATATATATATATATATATATATATATATATATATATATATATATATATATATATATATATATATCTTATATAACTTTATGTTTTATATGCATGCCGCAAACTTTCGCTTTGGAAAAAATAAAGCTTAACCTTTTAATCTTTTTGTTTTTCTGCCATGCTAATTTGAAAAAATGATAAACGCGACTCCTTACTGAATAAAGCAGGATTAAGCTGCGCGAGTAGGAAAAGAGGTTGGGGAAACTGGAAGTAAAGCCCTTCTAACAGGTGTGTGTCCGCATCTCCCCCCTCCCCACCCTTCGATCATCCCCCAGATCGGAGCGTTATTGAAGATGCCGCTTCATGAGAGAGAGATTCCTTCCTCTTTACGACGTCATCGCCGAAGCGTGCACCTCTCCCTGCAGAGAGTACACGTCTCTTCAGCAACCAGTTGCCCGAGGCTGTAGCTCAAAAACCATGGATGGATGGATGGCAAGAGCCAGCCAGGTATTTCCTCACAGGGATGCCCGGTCGTTACCCGACTTGTCGCCTCTCTTCAGCTCTCTCTCGTTACAGAGATGTGGTACGACGTGGAAGTGAAGTGCATGTGTGAAATCGCGAGGATGGCATAGCAGGAGGAGGGGTGGTGATTAGTTCGGTGGTGTTGTTGTTGTTTCCTTTCGGATAAGATCTCTTGAGTGGTGAGTACTCCGCTACTCAGTTTCTATTAAGGGACGTCGTAATCAGGGGAATAAGCACCTTCTAAATGCATTCCAGCTCAGTAGCTACTACAAATATCAAATGACGTTACTCTTATAAAATGTGTATTACATCTTCAGCCTTAAATGGATATAGTCTTACTTTTTATCTCATAGCACAAAAGAAAGTTGTAAGCCTATTACTACCTCTAACGGGGCTATTAAAAATACAAATGATGAATTCTATACTTGGTCGATAACTGTGTTGTCTGCATGTTATGTGAACATTCCTTTTCAGGTGATTGATTAACGAACAAAGATTATATGTGTGCGCATGCATCTTCTGAACACGCAAATGTATGAGATCCCCATAAGCTTTCATGTATAAATGTGTTTATGTGTAGATACACACATACGCAACCCGCGTGTTCTTTCAATGAACACAAAGTCGGATATCTTTAAACTTCACTTCAGAAGTTTAATCCAAAATCATCATAATTAATTTATGTTCTATTGTTCCATACATTTCATTTTTTATTTTCCTTTCAATATGTAGGATGAGTAGATTATAAAACTCATTTTAAAATCCTTGGAAGATACATTTGATGTAATTGTTTCTTATTTATTTATTTTTGTGATTTTTTTTTCCTTTGAGAAGAAAATATATATGTTGTTATATCGTAAAAAAATAATTATTTCCTTAAACAACTAAAAACTATTGATATGTTCTTTCTCTCGCCACATTATCGTAAGGATATTTCTATATAATAAAATAAGCGGGAATTTTATTGCATTTTTGAAATACTGTTACTCTTATTAGTTGGGGAAATAAATTACCAATTTTTCTCGTGAATTTTCCCTTTAAAAAAATCAAGCTTAAAACGGCCATTTTTTTTACATATCGTAATCACGTCTGACCAATCCGATTTTCTTACAAATTTATCTCCAATCAGACCTGGAAATTTTGAATTTAAGTTTTATTTAAAGAGGATAGTAAGTTTTATTCATACTTTAGTGATGTTCGTTTCTTGGAGAATGTCAAATACTTTTTTTTTTTTTTCTTACAGAAAAATAGTCTTATCCTCAACAGTTAAGAATATATGTTTGATCGTTGTGGTTTGGGGATGTATCCAAATCATCTCTTATTCCCTTTACTCAATACGCAAACTTAATCTTAAAAAAATACTTCAAAAAAATACACATGTCATTTAAAGTAAACATATGCAGATATTTGTTTCAAAACATTGAAATAAACAAACAAAATGTTCCGCCATTTTTATTAAATTAGAAAGTTTCTATATCTTATTGCATGTTTGTCTTTATTGCACAGACTTAAAAATTTGAGTTGTATATGAAAATATTTTGTTCCATTCTGCTTGCAGAACACATTTCAAATTATCTTAACATGTTATTTTATGTCTACGCACAGCCTTATTTTTGTTGTTTACACAGACTTAAATTTTTGGGTTGTATATGAAAATATTTTGTCCCATTTTTCTTGCAGAACAAACTTCAAATTGTCTTAACTTGATGTTTAATGCCTAATCAATTTTTTTTAAATATGTTTGTGTTATTCTTAGTTATTGCTTACAGCTGTGAAAACACTACAGTGTAATGGTATGCACCGTATGTTAGGGGAAGTTTTTTCTTTCTGGAATATGAATTTTCCAACCCAGCCTAACCTAATGGCGATTTGATTCTTACTCTCCTACAGCATATCCAAATAAATATTTTTTCTAATAAATAAATAAAACAAGCTTCCCAAATGAACTGGAGTCTATATATCACAAAACCATAAGAGTTTACCATATTTAATTATTGGGTGTTAAATTTTTTGGGTAAGATAACTATTCATCTTCCTCCAAGCAAAGAACATCCTTCCCAAATGTTTTAAATTTACTCTTGTCATTAAATATGATCTTCATTCAATATATTTGGGTCTAATTGGATTTTAATTTCTATTTTAGCAAATACTACACGCTTCCTTTCATTTTTTAAACTGGTGAAAGGTTTATTATTGCGAAGCCAATACAATTATTTTATGTGCTGCCTTCAGTACAGTTTAGACACAAATACGCTTACCGCGTGTTGATTTCCAGTTGCGGGTTTACTGAATAGAACTACCAAAGACTAATTTCCAATTTAATTATCAAAAGGTTTCTTTTATTCTCATCAAAGTTTCAACGTATGTAACAATTTTAATTTAAGGTATCCGTCTACGTTAAAAACGTCATTTTTTGCCAAAAATCATAATTTTTTTTATTTCTCAATTGTAAAATTTCAACTTTTAGGCTTCTAAATCTGTTTTTCTTTTGTCTCTACGGCATTTTAAAGCAAAGTTACAGCTATTTAAAACATCAGTGACAGCTGTCAAAACAAAACGTAAATAGCGACTTCGGAACCGGAAGTTGTGAATTTTTTAGAAGCATTTTTTGGACAAAACTTTTTAAATTTTCATGAAGATTAGTTTAAACATTTTTCTAGTATTTTTAGTAATTAGCAACTTGGCAGTTAGAAAGTTTTGAAGCAAGAAAGTGTGGGGAATTTTAAACGTGTATTTTAATTTTTTAATAGTTAAAGTTGCTTTCATAAATTTCAAATGTGTTTTTCTCATAACGATATTTTTAATAAAATGCTGAAACTTGAAATGGGATTTCTCAAAAAGGTCTTAAAATATTTTGTTGAAAATTATTATGAATGCTTTTGATAGTATTTACTAGTGAATGACCTAAAAGCTTTAAATTTGGATAATTTTTAATGGTGTTACACTCATAGTTAGATGCAAAAGTAATGAAAATTCGTTAAAAATTCAATTGGTATGATTTTTAAGGACCACAATTTTTTACCAAATGTAAATTAAGCAAAGATTTTAGGTGATTCTCTAGTCCAGTGTATAAGAAATGTACTGCATCAAAACATATTGAAATAATTTAATTTATTAAAAAATGAGACCTTTTGAAAAAAAACCGATTCATTTTACTAAATGTTCTTCATTTATTAGAAATTTTATAAAAACTTCTCCAGGAATAAATTTTTTAAGTGCAATTCTCTATGATATTATACAAAATAAATCTAAAAATGTAAAAACATAAACTAGTTTCTATCTTTAAAGAAAAAGGTTCTCCGAACGCAGACGGATACCTTAAGCTAAGTGAGATTACAAACATTAGAAGTGATCGCCCTAAGGGATACTAAGTAAGAAACAATATTTTTTTTACATAAATTGAGATGAACTATAACACTGATCATTTGTGTTAGAAAATTTATCCCAAGTTTTCAGTGAGTAAAAATTATTCAAATGTCAGAGGAGGTGTTAACAAACTATTGTTATGTTATTTTACGTATTTATTTTATTTATTGATCAGTTACTTTATATTATTAAAGATTAGTCTATATAAATTTAAATCTACTTAAATAAACATTGTGTACGTGTTCGTTTACTTGTCTGTAAATACGATTGCATGGAAGTGGTAAAAGTTGCATGCATGAAATTTGGTACAAGGATTATTCGAAACAAAGTACGAAATTTTTTGAAGCTTTTTGAAATTTGAATTACTTTTCTGTAATAAACAAATTTTAAGCACTTTTCAAAAGGTTTTTCTGATGTTATAGCTCTACAAACCCCCATGCCACCACCGATCGGGACTAAATGTGACATACGGTTGCGTCACGAAGAACGTCATAGCATTTACTTGATTCGATTTTAAGTTGCCTGTTTCTAAATTATTGAGGATAAATTTACAAAAAATCGTTTCATCTTTTTTACCCGTTTAACAATAGAGAAATACTTCTTGTTGTTGAGTTGACGACAATAAATGGGCACTCTCTCAAGTTGGCACTATTATTGCTCAATAATTGTTACTTCGCTTAAATAAAAATTGAATGTATTTATCATTTCATTTGCCACTTGCTCCAAATTTTTATTTTTGCAAATATATTGGGTTTTATTTAATAATCTCACAAAAAATCTAGCTACTTTTCTGTCAGCTAAATTAAAGTAGAATTCTCAAATTTATCATTAATTACGTATATCTAAACCGGAAACATCTTCCCCTTTTATTAAATACATCGGGATATATATACGGGATAATTTAATTCGATGATTTTTTTTTCATAACACAGTAACAAAATTCTTGAATCCCTTTTTTTGGAAATTCAAACTAGTTTTTTTATATTTATATGACATTTCATATTTACATGACCATTCATGTGTTATTGAAACATTTTCCTCCGTATGAATGGAACGAATAACCAAACGATCTCGTCTTATGTATGACCTTGAAGTCAGAAATATTCCTTTCAGATAAACAACTCAAAATTTTTTAAACTTTTTTTAATTTCTAAAATTTATTCAGCTTTTTAGAAACGATATTTTGCTTTAGAATTATCGCGAATACTGTTCTTTTTTAAATTTATACCATATAAAGATTAAAGTATATTTCTTCATTAAACGATATAAAAAATAATCAATACATGATTTTCTGATAAATTTTTTAATCTAAAGAGAAATGGAGGGATTATATGTAGATTAGCTGGAAAATTATTATTGGAAAAACAAAAGAATCTAACATTTTACTTATGTCCTATGCTTAATAGCTTCATTTTATATGCATCTTTGCTCTCTTTATATATTTAAATTTAAGAAAAAACTAAAAGTATTGTTATTCGTTTACTGAAAATCAGCTTTTTGGGTTCGGAACTGTTTATATTGCTGGCATATAATAAAATCTTATTTAAATTTTGAGATAAATATAACCTTAGTTTGGAACCTCAATAACACAGACCGAAGGCTGGGCTTGAAGCAGCAAGTATATAAATAAATGCGAATAAAAATAAATGAAACCTATTGGGAAACACCGAAGGCGAAACACCGTTGTTGCAGCTAATGTCACTCGTTTGCATAAACTATAAGGTGAATCCTCAATACATCACATACAAGGCCTATGGTAAGAGAGACGGGGGAGTCATATGAGTTCGGATCCTACCCCGAAATTATATCATTTAGACAGAAATTTTCCTCTGTTAATTAGATACGTTTGTATGTATTGTTATGCTACATAACAATTATTATACATAATGATATTCTGCAGCGTATGACAGGGCAAGTTCAAGCCAAACAATGGCCAAATAATATAGCGCTGTTCTTCGGAACCGTAGATCACGGGTTCGAATCCCGCTGTTGACAAGGATGGCCGAAGCTGTTCGGTATCGGCTTGAATCAATCCTGGTCTCATTAACCCACGTTAGCAAAACAGTAGATCGTAACGCTCCAATTCAAGCCAAACCAAACCAGGGCAAGTTCAATCGTTGTATTGTATCAAAAATGGATGTTCGTAATCGGTCGTAATCGGCTTTAAGCAGTAGGTCCCGGTCTCTTTAACGCTTGTGTAGCAAACAAATTTACTGCAGCGTTCCAAACTATAAACCAAAAACGTGTCATTTGCTTGTATTTATTCACTAATAAGGTTATGCTTAAAAAATATTTAATTTATTTTAAAATCAAAATAAAACTTTAAGAACTAGTGATTCTGTATGATATTAAAAATGCTTTATAATAGCCTGTAATAAATATAAAGATCTTTTAAGATCCATTCTAAATAATAAGCTAACTTCATAAAAACAACTTATGTCACTTTCTCTTAGATAACTCAATGAAAGACAGAATGTTTCGTATAATTTTCGTTCACTTACCAATGAAATTTAAATGAGTTAATGTCCTTCCAAAACATTAAAAGGCCATTTAATATCTTAAAATCAATTCGTGGAACATAATTATATTTCTGTCTATTTGCAGTACATATCGAAATAAAGACGCTTAAAATAATTTAGTGCAATTACAGACCAATGGAACATTTTTTTTTCAGTCACTCTATAATACAAAACAATCTGAATCCCCTGCAACACAGAACACCGAAAACAGTGATGACATGTATGAATAAGCAGTTAAACGAAAATATTTCGTTCGGTCCTGATATTAATTTATATATTTTAACTCATAAGTAGTAAACTGGGCTGCATCCCATACAAGGCCTACGGTTAGGGAGACGGGGGAATCGTATGAGTTCGGATCCTACCCCGAAATTATATCATTTAGACAGAAATTTTCCTCTGTTAATTAGATACGTTTGTATGTATTGTTATGCTACATAACAATTATTATACATAATGATATTCTGCAGCGTATGACAGGGCAAGTTCAAGCCAAACAATGGCTAAATGATAGAGTGCTGTTATTCGGAACCGTAGATCACGGGTTCGAATCCCGCTGTTGACAAGGATGGCCGAAGATGTTCGGTATCGGCTTGAATCGATCCTGGTCTCATTAACCCACGTTAGCAAAACAGTAGATCGTAACGCTCCAATTCAAGCCAAACCAAACCAGGGCAAGTTCAATCGTTGTATTGTATCAAAAATGGATGTTCGTAATCGGTCGTAATCGGCTTTAAGCAGTAGGTCCCGGTCTCTTTAACGCTTGTGTAGCAAACACATTTACTGCAGCGTCACAAACTATCAAACCAAAACGCCTCATTTGCTTGTATTTATTCACTAATAAGGTTATTCTTAAAAAATCTTTAATTTATTTTAAATCAAAATAAAACTTTAAGAACTAGTGATTCTGTATGATATTAAAAATGCTTTATAATAGCCTGTAATAAATATAAAGATCTTTTAAGATCCATTCTAAATAATAAGCTAACTTCATAAAAACAACTTATGTCACTTTCTCTTAGATAATTCAATGAAAGACAGAATGTTTCGTATAATTTCGTTCACTTACCAATGAAATTTAAATGAGTTAATGTCCTTCCAAAACATTAAAAGGTCATTTAATATCTTAAATCAATTCGTGGAACATTATATTTCTGTCTATTTGCAGTACACATCGAAATAAAGACGCTTAAAATAATTTAGTGCAATTACAGACCAATGGAACATTTTTTTTCAGTCACCCTATTATACAAAACAATTTGAATGCCCTGCAACACAGAACACCGAAAACAGTGATGACATATATGAATAATCAGTTAAACGAAAATATTTTATTCTGTCCTGACATTAATTTATATATTTTAACTCATAAATAAGTAGTAAACTGGGCTGTCTATGAGGATTTGTAAAAGAGATTACTATTAAAACGATATGAAAACTGCGATACAGCATTGTATTACTGTTAAAATGATTTAATATTTTATTCAGATAATATTAAACATTAAGCTTACACGTATCTTAAAACCAATAGAAAATGGCAAAAACTTCAAAAGTTAATTTAATTTCGATAAATTCCGACAAACACAATTCCAATATGTGTTTATTTCATCAAACTACTCCTCTTATTTGATATTGAAAAGCAAAACTTCTTTTCATATTTAAATATTGCCATTTGTGTATAATATATTAAAAGTATCTTTCCTTTTTCAGCAATGGAAAATATTCCGCCATGGAAAGAGGCAGCCAGTGTCATCATCGTAGTTCGAGCTTCTTTGCAAGAACTCGTGGGCAACAATTTAGCTATTATGATGGTACGCGCCCATTCTTCTCCCCGTGATATGGACAGCAAAAACCATTGTGACTACAGGTTACTAATGGTGAAAAGAAGTAGCCTAAGTTCTTTCATGGCCAATGCCTATGTTTTCCCCGGTGGATTGGCCGAAATCAGTGACTATTCTCCCAAATGGTATGAAGTGTTCGAAGCCCATGGACTGAACAAGGAATCTATAAGATCCTTCGGGAAAAAGGTTGTCGGTCCCCGTCCCAAGATGATCACAAACTCAGTTACATTGTCATGTGCTAACGTTACGCCGGAACAAGATCCTCTACCATCTGATGTAGCTCTAAGGATCGCAGCCATCAGAGAGACATTTGAAGAGACTGGTGTTCTCCTGATGACTCGTCCAAAAGACAAAAAGTCGTCTTCCATCAGCTGGTATGAGGATATCGATCTTGCTGCCTGGCAAGAGAAAATTCGAAAGGATCCACTAGCATTTACCGATTTTTGCCTGGAAGCAAATGTTTGTCCTGATATATGGTCTTTACATGAATGGTGGGACTGGTTGACCCCAACATCTGTCGGACACAGGCGTTATGATACCATGTTCTACGTCTGCTGTTTGGACAAGCAACCTGATGTAGTCCTTGATCATAGTGAAGTCATTACTCTCAAGGTAAGATTCTAATTTAACATTGTAAATTAACCATTGAGTTTAATTTAATAATCCCCTATATAATAATAGCCTAAGTTGTCTGTCCACGAATTTCTCAAGCGGTTGTACCTGGAATGGATACAAGCGTCCATATTGGATTTTTCACGAGTTAGGGTTAGCAAAATTGAAAGCGAGTTCGAAATTCCCCCATCCCCCCTTTTCGAGCGTTTAATGCTATTATTTCAAGCCTTATCCTTCCTCTTATTCTATACGAATTCATTCTTGATAGGATGGCAAAGGCAGAGAGTAATATTTAAATTTCTGGACTGTTTTTACTTGAACCTTCACAAACTCTAATTAGTTTGCTCACAACGTGCAGGCGTTGTACGTTTCGTAGAATGTCCGCCCATATGATCGTTGTACTTCTCGGATTGACGATTCTATCCCCGACGAAGCCAATTTTTTTTAATGTCTTATAAATTTAATATTTTCTGCTTTTTCTTTTAAATTCTTATTCCGAAAGTTGTTTTATTACTTTAAAAGTCTTTTTATTATTTTTAAAATAAATTTTTACTATTTTTTCACCTTTTTATAATTTTTATAATTTTTATTTTATTAAAATCACGTATTGCTTTACGGATGTCCCTGGCCACATAAACATTTCATGTTGTGTATCCTTAAACTTTCTTCTCGTAATGTAATAATAGCCTAAGATATCTGTCCGTCCGTCCTCGAAGTTATGAAGCTGTTGGACCTGGAATG
>CM063506.1:25839950-26248556 GCA_032207245.1 Pardosa pseudoannulata
ATTATAAACTATTTCTTAATTTTATTTCGCGAACTATGACTTAGATGTTAAACTTAAAAAAGAATACAGTACTTGTTTAAAACACTCTTTAAATAACACTAAATATAATTTTTCTATATAAGTATTTGTTTTTAAAAACTGCAGCTTAATTAAATTTCAAAACTTTATAAATTATGCATAACATATTGTTTTAAAGATTACTGAGAACGTATCCATAAGTTAATCAATTAATCATTAAAGAAAAAATATTTAAAATAGCTTTATATATTACAACATGCCTAATATAATATGATATAGAAATCATAATAGAATATAGCAGATATCTCCATAACATTCTCATTAGTTGAAAAAAATACCATCACATTCCTCATTACATTTATTATGGTAAATTTCATTTTAATGTTATTATTTTAATTAAATATTCACAGAACCTTTTGTAAAATCTAATTGTACAATTGATTTAATAAACAAATTACCAATACTTAAAGCACCCAGAGTTCGCTGACATGGAAGTTATCTATGATAATATAATTTTCAAAGAAATTCTTTTTCTCTAATTTCAAACGAAAATCAAATTCCGGATGAATTTAGATGTATTGTGTGCTGAGTAAATTTTCTTATTGATGTTATATAATTCAAAAAAGGTTATTAAAGTGATCTGCAGCAGATTTTAATGTAGCCTCCACACTATGGCCAATTGTTCACCACTTCCTGATGGGGACCTTGAACGATGGTTCACGGGTTGCATCCACGCTCTGGGCCACTAAATGAGCCAAACATGTGGATTCGTCCGTAGGGTCTACTGCGGACTTTAGTTGCGCATCTGGCTGCCTTTGATCTTTGGAGAAAAACCGCCTCGGAAGCCATCGCCAGCCAAGGCTATTTTATCGTCTGCTACTATTAACCACGATAAACCATACCCCCTCCAGACGGTGTTGATGGCTTACAGTGGACCATAGTGTGGAGGGGTCTTTAGGTGATCAAGGTCGAGGTAAATGATTTAACGGACTACCTGGCGAAGTAAAAAATGCGACGCCCAAACCTCCGAACGAAAAAGATCAAAAACATAATTTGGTTCATCTATAAGGGATAATTGCCAAACAGAAAGTTTTGCGTTGACATAAAATTCTTAAGTTCAAATACGGTTTAAAAAAAATCGTATCAGAAGAGACGTTTCTCGTCAAAACCGACAGAAAACCAGCGAATTGCTGTACTTTGACAACAGAGTAAAACAGCTTTTAAAATAAGTCTCAGCGGTAATGGAGATAAACAGTTTCTTGTACATGCATAATAATGATAGACTGCCTCTATTCTGGTTAACAATTGCAACAAAATTTGCATATACAGAGTGAAATATTTGAATATCAAAAGAGATTGGCTAAAAAGGAGCCGAATAGCCAGCTATTGTTCAAAATGTAAACTAAAAACAGTTACAGGTTTAAATGATTTGCAAAAAAATTCTCCTAGTACAAATTAATTACAAAAAGATACATCTTTCATATTTATAAAATTGAAAAATTTTTATCAGTCTTCTAAAGGTTTTTATAATTTTTTCTGGTAAATGTTTTAAATATATTTTATACAGCACAAAGAACAAACCCTAACAGTGCTAGAAAAATTTCAGAACAGCACGATCCTATCAAATACATGCGATAAAAATGAAATTAGAAAACTTTTTGTCAAAAGAACAAGAATAATAATTAAGAAATAAAATATAATCCAAAAGAATAAAAAGAAATAACCCGGCACTGAAAACGGAATTTCAAAAACCTCTTCTCTTGTAGCAGAAAGCAAAACATTTGGCTTCTAGAGCAATACTTTTGGCCGCTTCATGGATCTTTTATTGCTTGGGTCATATGGAAGTATAGCGAGAAATGCTGGATTCGGTATAAATTCAATATCTCTGTGAAATCTCCAGACAAGCCTTTTGGTTTCAGGTAAAATAGTTCTAACGCTCAAATCTTTAATTGGTCGCGTCATTCGTCACGAACCAGGGAGTAGAAACGAAGTTTTAAGGACCCGATTTTAGACAAGTTAATAGTGTCCTATATGCCAGATCCGTATGACACAGTGGGCTTGATAAAACTTTTGTATAATAATCAGTGGGTTTCTATACGAAAGAAACAGTGGAAGAGGAGCAATTGCAGACTTCATTTTTTAAAATGTTTGTTCTCAATATTGTCTTCGATTTAATTTAGAATCTAGGACAGAGATGGGAAACAAAGATGAGGTGGATAGAGACAGCTGCATAATTAATTATTTTTATTCACCTACATGCACTGAAAACAACCTTTAAAAATATTACTAGCAAGCATCAAAGGGGGATCTAAAAAAGAATACGAGCATGAGCGCCATTTTGTTTGACAGAAAAGTGATTAATGCCCCAATGCATCATGAAAGTCCCTATAGGGGACATTGACTTTTTTGGGGGTAGTACGGGAGTTATAAAGAGAGAACCCAAAATAAACAGTAAATTATGACATAGTTTGGGGTTTTGTTTCTTATATTTGAATATGAAGTTGGTACTCGTTTTCGAATGCTAGCACATTAATGATATGCAACAAAACTGATGTTTGGAGATAATAGAAGTGTGATTTTTTGAGATTGAAAAAACCGAAGAATGCTATCGATTCCTTTATTAATTCAGGCAATTTGATTTTATATGTATAACTGTTTCAAGTGACAAAGTAAAAGACTGATTTGATTTTCAAATAAATGTTACTTAAAAACTTTATATTAAAGCAGCGATTCTCTTATTCTGACAAGAGGACAAAGAATAATTTTTAGAATTAAACACTTTTATGTAGATTATAAGGGTTTGAACATGATTTTTCAAAGAAATATAACAAGTGGTTCACTCGGCATCGGATAATAAAAAACCTTAATTTCACTGGCACACTAATCGAAAAGGGTTCACAATCCCTCATCTAGGATAACAGCTAGATATTCATACGAATATCCCATGGAATTACTTATCATTAGGTTTAAGATTATTGAAGTATAAAAACTTGGCCATCTTTTAGGCGTAAAAAAGATGACAGCCCATTTAGCTGTATTTACCTTAACTCGCCAACATTTAAGCCAAATCTGATGATTATCGGGATAATTTTAGACAGTATTAAAGGCGCTACTTGTACGTTTCTGTAGCAAAAAGACGGCAGTATCGTCAGAATATAATGCGAGCTCAACATTAGAATTAAAAGACATGTTAGCATAAATGTTAAATAGTTTAGTTCTAAGTATATTTATTATCTTTAAAAACCCCATTAAAAATATGCCTAGGAATGAATAATGTGTTATTAACAAGCACCACGAAAGTACGGTTTGTTAAATAGCAGTGCAGAATTTTAAAAGTTAAGCAGGGAAATTAAGGGTAATAAAGTGTTAGATAAGACCCTCAGACCAAATTCTGTCGAACGTTTTCTGCGAAAAGAGCACAAGTGACCTACTTGAGTCCAGAAGTCGAATGCATGAATTTTGTTACTCTTCACAACTCGAGTTATTTTCAAATGAGAAATGAGGGCTTCTGCTATAGATTAACATAGCATTTTTCTAAAATTTCATCATTTGTACTTAGTAAAGTTTCAAGATCTATTTGAATGATTTTTTAGGAAATAATGATGACTTTTATACTTTAAAATATGGTGCCCTTACTGATTTACTAAAATTGAAGTAGCTATGAGAGCTGGCCGAATTGTCAGTAAATATTTAAGTTAAAAACTGCTGATTCAACTACTGTTCATAATGTTTTCAATCACAGTATTGTATAAACAAATATATTAATTTATATTTCTAGTATAACATTGCATTTCATTATTTTTAATTTATCGTCTGCTAATATTTTTTTCGTTTAAACTTTTGGCAATTTTCAAATTCTAAAATCAATTGGCGTGGTTCTTTAAAACTATAGTGCTTATTAAGAATAAATAGTGTATTGTACTATAAAGAACGGGAAAATTAATAGGGTGAACTCGCTAAAGTTACCAGCGCTGTATGAAAAACATCGATAAGCAAATTGATTTTGAGTATCAAGTAATGTAAAAAAGTAATGAAAATTTAAGAGTCAATAATAAAAGGAATTATTATTATTAATAATCTATCCAAATTATGTAATAATATACCAACAATTATAATAAAATGGCAATCATTTGGCGAAAAGAACACAAAATAAAAATGAAAAAATGTATCGATGGATAAACTTGGCAAAATCAGTGTGTTTGGTAATTTATAATTGAATTAATATGGCACCCTCTTCTGTAGCGAGAGGAATACTCTATAAAAAGGAAATAATATGATGGAAATTAAAATTCTTACTCACCAGACAATGCATCGAGTTTTAAAAGTTTTATCCAAGAGGGGTGTCCCAGAAAAAGACTTCTTTTCTTCGGGTAAATGATGTAGAAAATTCAAATTATGTGTACATGCTTCACTTTATAATCTTTTAAATAAATCACATCAAGTAACTCTCGTGATCTAAGCAAATGCTTTTCCTTGTTACAGTTTCCATCAAACATAAAATGACAAATTAATACATTAATTAATTAATCTACAAGTATAAAAATGAATTCGTGTCTTTCTGTACTTGATAGACTCAAAAACCATACATCCAATCGCTTTGAAAATTTGGGAAATTATTAGGTATATCCCTAGGAAGGTTTTTGAAAATTTTTAACGTTCGAAATCCATTCCTTCCCCCTTTTCCTAACGTTTCATGTCATTATTCCAAGCATTACTTTCCCCGGTTAAACGCAAACGATTAACTTTTAAATTTATCGCTTCATAACTAAGTGAAAGAAGCAATAATTTCTAGCAATGTGACGTCATTCCGTTAATCCCATGTAATTGTTTTGAGTGCACTTTTCCTCGGTTAAAAGCAAGAAATTAAAATTTTCAATTTATCACATAAATAGGTGAAAACGATATTTTTTATCATTATGACGTCATTCCTTTAAATATCTCATTTATTATTTTCTTATTTTATATTATTTAAACATCGTCTGCGTAGTATCAGTTCGATTTGACCTGGAAATTTAGATATAAAGTGATTGACTTTCATTTGTATGTGACGCAAATTATAGCATTTTTTATAAGAACTAATTTTAAATTTAATTCTTGGTTAATTTTTGCGTTACAATGAAATGTTTATCAACAATATTCTAACAACAAAAAGTACAAATTTCAATGACTCTCATAGGCAAATAAAAACCTATCATTTTATATAGTTAGCTTGATCCTTGATCATTTCGGAGAATTGAACAACGGTTGATCAGCTTCCTGGTATTCCGGAATGTTTAGTAAACAGGAGAAGTTCTTCCAAACTATTGTCAAATTTTCGCACTCTTATTTTGCACACGCTTTCACATCTTATTGATGTACAACTCAGGTTTAATGGAAACTGAAGTATAGAAACTGAGTATTGTTATAAAACGCTTATAATAGAAATATATAAATATGCCAATGACCCGAACTGCACTGTTATGAATTTAGAGAGTTATGCACGAAAAAAATCTTTATTTAAAAGTAATTTATTAAGTTCACCGTAGCGAAGCACGGGCACACTTGCTAGTTTTCTTATAAAGCTCACTACTTTTAAACTCCCTGATCATGATCAGTTTAGGGATATAATTTTGGTTATAGAGAAATCATTGTTTTTCTCTTTTAAGTGTAAAAGTTTAAGTAAAATAAATTTTATTTTTTTTATTACACATCACCTCTACTGTTGATATAATAAGGCGATTTCACGCAGTAGGGAAAATTCTCAAATTATGACAATTCTGGCTTTAGTTTCAAATGGAAGGGCAGTTTATTGTTCGTCTATTGGCTGTTGTAAACATGAAAATTATTGGGAAGGGCAGTTTATTGTTCGTCTATTGGCTGTTGTAAACATGAAAATTATTGGGAAGGGCATTATAGTAGTTCGTGACGTTGCGACAAATTGCTCTATAGAGGTTATTCAGTCCCTTATTAGCAGAATTATGTCAATAAATTAAAAAAATTTCGGCTAGCTCTTATTTGGTGAAATTTTACAAAGTCCACTAATGCTTTAAAAGCTTTTAAAAATATATCCAGCAGTGCATAAATGATTCTAGTTGCATATTATAATAGGCATTTCGTATTTATACGACGATACATTTTAGCTTTATTACAAGTGTCAGTCACACGGTCACATTATTAAATGAGTTGTTTGTGATGTCACGATGAAATATTTGAATGAAGTACCTTTATATTTTGTCTTTGGTCACGATTTAAAAGGTTGTTCAGAGGAATTATCTTGAAGTAAATGGTGAATTTTGTGCTGTTCTTATGAGTTGTGTATTATTATAATAAAATTGAGTTCTCTACTGACAAGTTTGAATGTTTTTATTTTGTAGATAAATATACAGCAATAGGTTTTCAGCTCTAATTTATTAAGTATTTATATGGGTATAGATTAAGTATTTATAAGTGTATAGAATATCCTGATATTTTTTAACAAATTCAAAAATAGTAAGAACTGAAATAACTTCACTCATCATAACTAAATTAACTAAATCCCAGAAAATAAGAACAAAGCAAAAATGTTCCAAACCAAAACATCTTGTTTGATATAAAATATCCTGATACTTTTTAACACTTTCAAAAATAGTAAGAACCAAAATAACTTCACCCACCATAACCAAATTAACTAAATTCCAGAAAATGAAGAGAAAAAAAAAAAAAAAAAAAAAAAAAAACTTACTGAATCCCGGCGGAAAAAGATAAGAACAAAAAAAAAAAAAAAAAAAAAAAAAAAAACACATACAATCTGACCTAGGCGATGTAAACCAAAAGAACAGCTAAGATTTCTGGAATAGTGCCAGGTACTGACGTCAGAAATAACGTGCACCAATGGGGTGCAAGAACACATTAGAGCTGCCATACTCCACCACCAAAGTCAGGGCAAACAAATCAACCCACTCATCGCCCTATAAAATAGCCAAATTTGGCGACACAAAAACACGGCGTGTATAATGCATCTGTACCATAGATGCTTTTAACAAGACTTGCTAAGTTTATATTTGTATTAAGAATAATCTGAATGAATCATTGTGTATTTTAGTCTTTCTGTTTTCAATTATCGTTAAAGTATAAAACAGTAGGCATTCTAAATGTAAAGAACGGGCCAGATTTTATTTTCATCATGGAGCAAAAAAGGAATATTTCAAAATTTTTAATTTCAGAGATCACTTTAAAACTACATTTTAACAGCTTTAGCAAGAAAATTTGATAAGGCTTTGATCAATTTTTCAATAATCGGATCGACATCTGCTTCTTAAGGGCACAGATTACATCTCAACAGTGTTCAGCATCGTATTTATCTTCAGAGAATTTGGTAATAAATAATGAATTTGCACATTTTCAAAAAAACGTTCTACATATACATTACATTTTGTTTAGCAATTTATCTTATTTTTACTGTAACAAAATTTCTTGCGCATTTGTAAAAAGTTATCTGTACAAATATTAATGATCATTGAATTTCCTGAATCAACTGATTGAATCCATCGTATCGTTATTTCGAAATAATATATATTTATAGGTAATATCCGTTGATACTACATATTTAATTATTGTATGATTTTTAGAACTGATTGTTCGACGACTTAGTGGGCTATTATTACAATTAAAAAAAAAGTTTAGAAGACTACTGTAAGGTTCTATTAAGATTTCAATTATAAAATGATTATATTATCTTGAAGAAAAACGATGCCATAAAGAACATTTTTGGTTAGGCGTAAATCACAGCACAAGCAGTATTTACAAATAATTATTATATAGTATTAAAAAATAAAATATTTATGACTTCAAAGCAGTTTTCGCATCTACAAAGTTCAACATCTTCACGGCTCGCGGGCCTCCTAAAATTTCGGGCCTAGGTATTTATGATATTTGTGTCCCCCACCCATTATAAAAGAGGCTCTGTGTATAAGTATATATGCAATCAAACTTGGTTAATTCAAATTTTGGTAATTCGAAATTTTGGGTAGTTCATATTACACAAATTCTCCTTTAATTCTCAACTCAATATAATGCTAAAATTGTGTAGTTAATTCGAAGAAAATTCAAGACTGATTAATTCATTCGAATTTAAAAGATTTTTTTCCCTAGAATTTTCCTTTTAATTTGCCTTAATCTGTTTGTAATTCTGGTACGCTATACAAATAACAGAAAAAAATAGAAGTGAAGAAACGATTATTAAGTGAATTTCCAGGGTAGATAATTGTGCTCCACTCTCACTAAATGCAAGTAACTGGCTTTTCGTTACAGTAATGGTAAATTCACAGTAGTGGTCAATGTCACTTACAAATCCCATTTAAATGTTGATCAAGTTGTTCTTTTTACGAGCAATTGACAGACGCAGAAATTATTGATGAAGCAAAGAACAGATATTGATTTATCTGCAAGGGAAAGATAAAATAATGATGCAGAAGAACATTCATCGGTTCTAAGCATCACGCCAGAACTCAAACTAGCCAGTCATAAGGTTCACCAGGTTTGTTCCTGGCAGTGGAGAAGGGGGGGGAGGCTGTATATAATATCTATGGGAATGAAGAACACGAAGTACTAGCTCTACAGGAAGGTATAGTTACATTATAATTAATAAAATTAAATGTAGTTGGGTTTTTTCAATGAAGCAGACATTACAGATATCTTTTTGCCAAACACGGCTGTTATTAATTTAACACGACTCTATGAGCACGTGTATCTTAAGGACGCGAGTAACACTGCCCCGCTGGATCCTCGTAACTTAAAAGCAGAGACCAAGCGTATTCTGCCACTTCCAGAGGTATTGTTTAGGTGATTGAGACCACGAATTTATTAAACGTGCCCCAGACGCCATTAATGAACACGGTAGATCTTTGGCCACCTCGAACTCGCAACCCTCTGATTATTTTATTGATGACTTCGCTGGCGTGACTCTTACAGAATAACATTAAACATACTATTATCCATACTGTAAGTGAACTAGGGGTTTCATATATTGGGGTAAAACAAAATAATACAAAGGAAATAAAAATTAATTTTTTAAATAAAAATTGACGATTGTTTTTTTTTATTTTCTTCATTTTTATTTTTTCATAAGAGCTTACGAGGCAAGGAAAGTAGTCTTTTGCGTATATTCACCGAAATTGGAGTATTCGAAATTTTTGCATAGCTTGTGAATTTTAAATTTACGAAGTTCGACTGTATGTATATATATATATATATATATATATATATATATATATATATATATGTGTGTGTGTGTGTGTGTGTGTGTGTGTGTGTGTGTGTGTGTGTGTGTAATATTAAAATCCCTTATTTACGTATTTTAATATTAATTTAATAACTTTTGTTCATAAAGTAAGTTCGGGGTTTGAGCGGTAATTCTGATTTTTTCCTCCAGACACGCTATAGACTTAATTCAGCCTCTGTCTGTACTACTTTAACCAATAGTTAGCGCGTTCTCTTTAAACATGGGTATTTTTTATCACGTGATCAATTGTGCTTAGGGATTATTCGTAGTCTTTTTACCTGAGGAATCCCTTCTTTAAAAGCGAATGTGTGGGATCACATTGTCTATGTGCACGAGGTTGTAAAAGTGTTTGCCTGTTGTATGGATTTCATGTATCTCACCAGAAATAAAATTTGTTGTGCTTTTAAATGAGTCTCGCCCATATTACATACATATATATACATATATATACATATATATATATATATATATATATATATATATATATATATATATATATATATCAATCACAAGATAGACTCTACAATGTTTGGTAGCAATCATGGACAGAAGAATACACCGTATCAGCCAAAGACCTTTATTAGCAGAACGTTGGGATGGACGGGTTCCCACTTCATTACAGGTTCGGGACAAGCTGAGGGATCAGCTAACATGAAGTTCTAAATAAAAGGCTAAGTAACATATGGATCATAATCTATGTGAAAATCTCAGTCGAAGCCTCTGTGAACATCTGTTTCCGATAGCGTGGATCTCCTTTTTGTTTGTGGAATTTTCTATATTGACTACTGGAGCTACAGAGACACCCTCAGGGAAAGTGTATCGTCCACCCAATGTTGTGCTAATAAAGGTCTTTGACTAAAACTGTGTTTTCTTCATGATTGCTACTACTCGTCGTAGATTCCTTCTTATGACATATATAACTCGGCGCTGTACGCATCGTTGAGGATCAAGCCGTCTTGCATATTCCAGATATTTTTTTCCTATACTCTATAGAGAAAAGAAGGTTTTTGTCGACTGTGTTACCTTAAACAGAGGTAATAATGGAAATGTTGAGATAAAAGTTTCGTTACACAATATTTCTAATTAAGGTGAACTATTTCTAATAAAAGTGACATTGTCATGTGGGAAATAAAACATTTGGAAGTCGTAGCGGAAGCAAGCAAATGGGGCCTAAATCCATGATATTCATAAAGACAACAAAAGTATTTCAGTGAGCATCTTTATTGAAGTTCGCTGTTCTTCCTCAAGGCCCGTCTTGTGTCGTTATGGTGAGTGCTGTGGTAATTACACTGGGGTAAAAGAAAAGTTATGAAAATAAAAAATCTATAAATATGTAGGTCATCTACGTCCACTATATCCGCTTGGTCTGCAAAATTCTGTGAACTTGCGAATCTGCCCTCTCGAAACAACCACTCGCTCTCTGTTCTAGAATTTCTTGAAGTGACCAGTAGGGCTTTATAAAATCTTAATTGTCTAGGACACTTGACTGAAGTTTGACCAAGAATATGAGTGGTCACTTTAAAACATTGGTTCAAATAAGGAAGCAAGGAGTTTTTGCTCGAATTCGTCGATTCTAAAATCCCATATTTCGAAACAACCTATCTCAATTTTGGCTATCAATTCATGCCGGAATCTTTATGTCAGCATATTACAGAAAACAACTAACGTTATATTTAGTTGGGGAACTTTTAACGAGTGTACAGTAATTCCCTACTTGAAGCTTTCAGTTGCTTAATTCTATTCAATATCGTTTGTTGTTATTTCTAATGCCACTTGAACAATTCAAGTAAACCATATGCTACTCGATTTAAGACAAAAGGTTGTGTCGTTCGTTTTGAAGAGGACCGGTAGGGAAAAAGAACAACTTTTGGCTCAAATTAGGTCCTTATACTTTAGAAGCTGCGACCAACCATATGACCCCTAAGCTTGGCCTTCTACTTCCAGGGGAATCGTTTGACCTTCGAAGACATCGCAACTACGTGTCTCAGCCGCTGTTAGTAAACACGGCAGTCTTTGTCCAGTTTGGGCCCCGAAATAGTAACAGTTCGGCTACGAGTTGACGCCTTTGTTGACTGAGCTAACACGACTCAATATCTTTTGCTGTTATATGTACACAAAATTCGAGAGTTGACTTTCTTGTCTCTTCTTTTCAGTGGTGTACTCCTCAAGAAATGCTGGAGGAGCACTCTACGAACTCTGTGTTCCTGGCACCTCCCCAGGTCTACGAACTGTCCCGTCTGATCCACTTCAGCTCTTTCCAGTCCCTGAGGAATTTCGCCGTCGACCGATCCGGTAAAGGGGTTGAGAGGTGGCTGCCCGTCATCATCACCTGCAAAGACGGAGCTATATCGCTCTTACCAGGTAAGAAACAATCCCCTGACCAGTAATTTTCCACCAGGGATCTATTTACAAAACAGGGAAACCTATGCACAGAAGTAACATTTCAGCAAAATATTTAGAAATTTGTTGTAAATTTATAACATTAGTCGCCCATATTCGAAAGTATTTAACGGCAGAAAAATTTTCAAGAATCGATGTATCATATACAAAAAGTTTGAACAAACTATATAGTGGTAACACATGTCCATTATACCGGATTATAGTGCTAACAAAGCAAGTGGTGACAATTTTGAAGGGACAATCAAAGCTTAAAATGGAGGTTTAAGTCGTTTAATACAGAGAAGGATATTTCTTTTGTACAATTAGATATTGGGAGGCTTAAAAATAATTTTAATGTTGTTTCAACGACTTTTTGTTCAAATTGAATCCTCGTAATTTAGTTTCAGGGATCAAGCAAGACTCTCAGGTTTCGTCTGCCACCTCCAGAGGTATACACTGGAACTACAAATCTATTTTACGTTGCCCAGACATCATTAATGAACACGGCGTATCTTCGCCCGACTCGAGCCTCGAATTCACAACCCTCCGATTATCATGTCCTTATTATATTCTGCTCCCCGATTTTGTTTCCCAACACCCAACAAAGAGGATTAGTCCCGTAGTTGAAGGACTTGACTCAAATGGAACTGTCAGAACAAACTAGATAACGAAGTAAAACGGTGCTCTGTTGCTGCTAATTGTTGTCTTAATGCATTAAGAAATTTTCTACAATCAAAATTAGTGAAAAGGAACACAAAAATTATTTTATATAAAACCATTATTAGACCTGTGCTCACTTATGGTTCAGAAACTTAGGCAATGATAAAAACACAAAATAGCCGACCAGCTATATTCGAGAGAAAGGTTTTAAGAAAGATTCTAGGTGCAGAAAACATTAAGGGTATATGGAGGCACAGATACGATAACGAGCTGTATAAGCTGTATAAAGAGGCAGATATTATCAACTATGTTAAAGTGAACAGCATTAAATTTGCTGTAGAATGGATCCCTTCTCTTTAACATCCAGACTTTCAAAACGATAAGCACCCCACTTAGAGGCAGGTCCTGACTAGGTTTGGTTTGGTTTGGTTTGGAGCACTACGGTCTACTGTTTTACACACGAGAGCTAATGAGACCGGGATCTACAGTTTAAAGCCGATTCCGAACGGCTACAAACATCCATGCCCCAGCAGCGGGATTCGAACCCGCGAACTCCGGTTCCAATGAGCAGCACTCTACCATTCGGCCATCGTTGGGCAGGTCCTGACTAGGATGGGTTGATTGTATTGATGAGGAGCACTAAAAGTGACCGACTGGAACATCCTTGCTGAGAGAAGAGTAGAATGAATACCGAAGAAGGCCGTAAACACAAAGGGCCACCGAGTCAATTAAAAAGAAACTTTGCATTACATATTATATATATATATATATATATATATATATGTGTGTGTGTGTGTGTGTGTGTGTGTGTGTGTGTGTGTCAGGTTTGAAATTATAAAATTAGTAATTTAGGGGTTTAAAGTCAGAAAACGAATTCCACTCTTTGATCTAGGCACATCAATCACTAATAACGCCGTATAAAAGAGCTTGACGCGAAAGAATTGAGAGAGAGCGAGTTCATAAAGGGTTGCTGTATGAACTTTGGCCAAATGTAGCTTCTTAGTTTCAGTGTGAACGCTAGCAACTCGCCGCCATGTTTAATGGTTGACTGTTAAACTGTGCAATAGTCATGAATGAAGATATTATCAACACATCATCGGCTCTTTGACTTTCCACAGGCTTATAACATATATTTAAACCTTTGTTTCACAGGCTTGTCATACATATACAAGCCTTTTAGTTATTAGTGATATATGAATGTTACTAAATTTTATTAAATATTAGGTGTGTATATATATATATAGAAGATCAGAGACATTTTATATTTTAATAAACACAGTACCATCGTAGCATACACCTAGTTATAAATAATAGCAGATGGTTGAAAATTTGAGCGATTGCTTATTGGATGGTCATTCACTTGCGCAAAAAAGGAAAAATCACTCTAAGAAACAAACTATTTTTTAATTTTCCTTTAATAAGGGTGCTGTTACTGGATTAAACAGTTATTTATGCATGAAATCTTATGTATAGCACAAAAAAAATCTTTTAATTCTAAAACTTCTAAAGTTTACAAGCCCGTTTTACATTTTTCGATAGTTTTAGTCTTGATTTTTATAAACAAACTACACTTGAGGCAGCCAACCGTATAATAAGGTTTAACGTATAACCACCTACATTAAACTATTAGGTTAGACGTAAACTATAACCTTCATAATACGGGGGGGTGAAAACCCTGAGGCAAAAGAAGAAAAATTCTAACAAGAAACAGTCTGAAACGCAGTTTTTCCTCATCTGTGAAAATAATGCCCGTTCCTTTGTATACGAAAGCTTAGACCACATCATTATCATGAATGCCTTCAGAACTATTATGGGATTATACTACTTAGATGAGTTAAATGGAGCATATATAAAACACGAGCTTTCAAATAGAAACTGAAGATGGTCATAGTTTTGGCTTCTCGTGTTCCATGCCAGTTGTTTCCAAGGGCAACAAAAAAAATTTTTTTTTAAAAAAGGCTTTTCATTAAATTTGGGTTTTCGATATAAAAAAAAATTTGTTTTGTGTACTTCTACATTATATTAAGTTTTGAAAATTTTTTCTCCAGTTGTAAAGTATTTTTTTTTATTCACTATCGCTGTTGTGAATTCACGTCTTGCAATTCCTGTTTCTGAATGCGGCAACGCATTATCACATGCATGTGCTATCCCAAGAAAATTAGAAAATGAGAGAATTGAACTCAGAATATAATTATTTTCGTTAGCACTTAGTATTTGGAATATAAAAAAATATGCCGGTCGTGAATGTTTTAACCCTTAATTTGGCTAAGTCTGTCCGCTACACCGGACATGTATATTTATAACTACTATATAACATAATTGTCAGTGTTCACCACAACGGACATTAATTATCTCAAAAATGGAAAATATATTTTTTTGTTTATTTTACAGAGATCCGAATGTCTATACAGACATGGGAAAATAACAGAAATTAAAAAATATTTGAAAAAACATCTTGTCAAATTAAATGTTAAAAATTACGAAAGTTACTGACGACATTTGGAAATAAACATTCAGCCTTCATTGTCTTCAACAATCATTTTATTCAATTCATTGAAAGTGAATCTTGTTTTTAGATTTTTACAGCTTTTATGTAGGTTCCCCTGCTTTCTTTTGGTTTGGTTTGGAGCGCTACGGTCTTCTGTTTATCTTTAACACATAATGCACAGTTTATTTTAAAAAGGCCGGGCAACAAATATCAATTTTTTAATGTAAAAAACACAATTTAGAATGTTGTCTTGTCAAGAAAATTACAAAAATACAAAAATAATCAAAATTTTATTGAAATTTTGGATTTTGATAACATTGAAGAAAATAGTCGAATATAGCTTACAATCCCATGTAAATGATAAATATCAATAAAACGATTTTTTTTTTATTTCACATTGTTATTTTCGATTCTCGCATTCGAGTGTAAAAAATTATAGCAACATAAAGTACAACGCCGCTCTAATTATCTCGAGTATGCATAGTTTGGCCAGTTTAGCTCGCTCGAGTTAACTCGAGCGTGCACGTTAAGGGGTTAACGTGCACGCAGTCGAGTCAGCACCTTATTAATAATTGAGTTTGGTTTGGTTTGGAGTGCTACGGTCTACTGTTTTGCACACGAGGGCTAATGAGACCAGGACCTACTGCTTAAAACAGATTCCGAACGGCTAGAACATCCATGCCATAGTGGGATTCGAACCCACGAACTCCGGTACCGACGATCAGCGCCCTAACCAATAGGCAAGCGTTCAGATTCTACTTTCTTTTACATGGGACTGTTAGATTTAGAATTCAAAACGTGTTTAAACTTCCAAATTTTGATTTACCATTGAAAAGAGTTGAGTAAACTCTTAGTACCTTATTATTTTGTTTGCTTTAGAAAATTTTGTTTATAATAATATATTTTGTAAGAAAGGGGCAACGAATTTGGTATCTGCTAAAGATGGCAGAAACCTGCGTTACACTAATGGTTATACTTGAGGGTAGAAAATTCCTCAAAGATTAATTAGAGTGCATTGTTTTGGTGTTTGTGAGAGACTCTTAGAGATAAGAAATAGCAAACGACCGAATTTCCTAAATTTCGGGTGGTAAGCGGAGCATGGCAGTAAGGAGGTTCGTAAATGATCGGATTAGTTTCACTCGTTCACAGCTGAGAAGCCATTGAGTAAGGGCGACGATGCTCCTCTTTAAGGAGAGAGAGAGAGAAGTATTTTCGTTTCTTCTTCCTGGTTACACTCACCTCGACCTTGACTGAGCTTTCAGGCCGTGACCCGAGTCAACTCGGATGCAAGTACACCGTGTATACCTGGAGGACTTTGAAATGCAATACTCCACTCTGGCGAAATATCACTGGAGGCACATTACAAGCGTAGAATGAATATCGAACGCATTAAATTCTATCAACAGCAGGAACGTAATCAACACCACGGATACCTTATTTAGCGGAAAGGATAACCGCCAACCACACGGACAAAGTTGTTGAAGTAAGAATATACGACACGGATATGTAAACGATATAAAATAAATACAAAAATATTTTAAGTTTCAGTTTTCAGTTAAAATCGTCATTACTATTTATACATACCATATAATCAGCTTGGGAACTAGTTTTTAGGCATGAATAATAGTTTTTTAAAAATAAAGAAGTTTAACCTTTGCATTTAATCCAATTAAATTTCCTCATTCCCAGTAGTCTGGTTCAAATTAATATTTGAGTTATATCAATTTATTGTCGACCTAGAAATTTTAATTGAGTTAAACAAGTATGAACAGTAATTCTTAAATTTAAAAACCATGCTGCGTCACACTCTACGTTGTACTTGCTGCAAAAGAAAGATGGTGTCAACTCAGACGCGACATAGGAGTACTGTGGCGTCACTCTTCAATGTATATCACTTTCACCATGGTTGCATCTTCTGCCCTGTGACATGCAAATTTCACAATGAGTGAAATGCAAATTTTCGGAGCGAAGAAGACGCCAGGAACTTTCCCGACGGGTATAAATACCCAGCACTAACCGCTAGTAGCGGGGCCTTTTTCGGATTTTTAATGCAGTTTAATTATTTTTAAAGCACTTATTTTTTATTTTTTCAAAATTTTCAATTTCGATCATTTTAATTCATTATTTTTTTTGTTTATTTTGTACGGATGTCACTAGCAGCTAAAATATTTTATGTTTTTCTCTCTCTACTCTCTAGTTATTGTGCTATGAACTCACGAATCCACCCTTCTATCTCTTTGCTCTTTCATGTGTTTATTTTTCGCTCGTTGTCATTTTTGTGCTTACTGACAGAAGCCTCTGGATTGACGGGCTCGGCCCTTAGGGTCCAGTTGCCACACCACCTTTAAATCTTAGTAACGGGCGGTTAGAAGTGGTTAGGCCGTTTTGCATCAAAGGTGGTGATGCAACTGGACCATATGGGCCGAGCCAACACCTCCTAGAGACAACACCTCCTAGTGTCTCTAGGAGGTGTTGGCCGAACCCGTCAATCCAGAGGCTTCTGTCAGTAAGCACAAAAATGACAACGAGCGAAAAATAAACACATAAAAGAGCAAAGAGATAGAAGGGTGGATTCGTGAGTTCATAACACAAAACTAGAGAGTATAGAGTTTAGGGATAGTAAAACATAAATTATTTTTGTGGCCAGTGACATCCGTACGAAATAAGCCGAAAAATTAGAATGATAAGGCCGTTTTGCTGCCGCTAATGTATAGGCTGTAAATACCTTGTAAATAAAATAGTGGTAGATAAGTCTTGTGGTCTTTTTCCACTTTAGTATAAAGAGTACCGTACAAAGGGTACTGTCAGTAAAAAATTATCAGCTTAATGTGTATTAATTTGACGGGTTTAAAATTCAAATATAACTTTCTTTAAATCAAAATTACCAATACTGAAATAAAGACTATAAAAAAATTAAGAGGAATTACCTCATTTTATTTACATTACCCGTCACCCCTAAGCGGCATGCCTTCTTTAGATGTGTATGGGTTTTAGGCAACTGCAGGGCCTGATTATCGCACGGGCACTTAGGGCACAAGCCCTGGGCACGAAAATTTAGTCGAGTGCTTGAAACATATTAAGTGGGGAAATTTGCAAACTTACGCTACCATTGTTAAATTATTGTACGAGGTAATTGTGTTTGTCATGAACTATATTGTTTCCTATTTACTTTAATTTTACTGTTATTTACCTGATAATTAATTCCCTCAACAAACCTGGTGCTCTTTTTATCCTATGGGTTATTGCATATTTATAAGACAGATTATTAACAACATGCCACTATAAACCATTAAATCATCTCATCAATTTAAATTATTTTTAATTCTATTATTATTTATTTTCTGCACCACAGAGCTTGTGAGTGTGACAAGGTAAAATAAAAAAAGTGGGTCACTCTAGGTCTTTAAAAGTCCTTAATTTTTAGCATGGAGATTAATAATAATTACGTAAAATGAAGATTTGGTATTTTTGATTTTAAATATTACTTTAATCCTAATTTCTTAAATCCGTTTGCTAATTCAATGTCATAATTTTTATACGACTGTAAGTATGATAATAACTTGTCGCTATAAATTTTCAAGGGGGTGGAGGGCACAAAAATTGGATTGTGCCCTGGTCACAAAAGTATCTCAGTCGGGCCCTGGGCAACTGATGTATCTTTACTCTTCGTCCTTCCTGGTGGTCTCGAACTTACCTTTATAAAGTTTTCTCCTTACCGGGTTAGATTACAACAACTCGAATCATGACGGGCTTCTAGTAGGTCAGCAGCAGTTTTCAAGCCGCTTCGAATTGATGTTGTGGCGTTCTGGTTTTCATGCAGTAACAAATGGTAAATCGCTGGATCGGGACAAAGTAATTTCCATTACACTACCGTCAATTCTTGTGTAGCTAAATTTCCATGAATAATGTAAAGCAGAGTTCTTCAACCTAGTGAAATTTCTATGGGGTTCCACGAAAAATTACCACTGAACTATAAAATGATCTATAAGATTTGGAGATTTTCTTACAGTTCAATGTAAAATTATCTCTTGTAATTTGTCTTGTAAAACAATTTAAATATCCCAAAATTAAAAGCAAAAAAAAAAAAAAAATTAATTTTGTACCAATTATAATTTACGTATATGATCTTTAGAATAAAGAAGGGGTTTATAAAAAATTTTAACTTACATATTCCATTTACAGAAAAGAATTTTGCCAATTAAATAATGAAAGTCATTAATTGCAAACTATTGCTGTTAATAATCGTAATTAAAAAGTAATTTTAACATTTATATGTTAAATTTTATTACTCATATAAAAGATGCATCATATGAGAGAGAAAGTTGAAATCTTAAAAACAGTATGTCATTTCAGAAGTTAAATCCGTTTGTATCTCTCGCTCAATATTTTTTCGCATATATTGCACCTAGCCGTTTTATGACATGCTTTGCTCAATCTTGTAAGAAGTCGAGTCGAATCGAGTCCAGTCGAGTTACCTTATTAATAATTGGGTTTGGTTTGGTTTGGAGAGCTACAGTCTACTTTTTGAAACACGAGGACTAATGAGACCGGTACCTACTGCTTAAAGCCGGTTCTGAACGGCTACAAACATCCACGCTACAGTGGGATTCGAACCTACGAACTCTGGTTCCGATGGCCAGCACCCTAACCTCGTCCATCGTTTGGCCATTAATAATAGGGAAGTAACTGTGTAGGGCGCTTCCTTTAAGTAGCGGGGTTGTTTGGGTGATTGTTGCATTGCCAACATGAATGTTTGTAATTGTTCAGAATCGGTTTAAGGTATGTCCCAGTCTAATAAGTTCTTTAATAGCAAATATTGATCGTAGAACAAACTAAATGATTAAAGTGTAGAGGTGATTTTACTGCTTGCTAAATAGTGTGGATCATCTGGAAGTTGGAACTAAGTCCAAGGAACTGCTAACCCTCCTTAGTGTGCTATGATTGTGATTCAGTACTAGTGACAAATCCAGGACACCACGCCGAAACTGACAATGTCCACTACTGATGATGTTTTGCTAACTTCATCAGTTTGACAACACTAACGAAAGAACGAAGAACATTCACTGACTGAGAATAATGTTCATAGGTTGACAGCACTCGCAGGACAAAATTTACCTCTAGTTTTTGGTTTATTTTTTAAAAATGAACTTAAAAAGCATTGCTTCAACAGTATGTGAATACGCCGATATCTTTCTGAATTGTTTCCTATCAAAAATGGAAATACACAACTAAATACTACCATCGTAAATACCAAATTTCAACATTCTACGGCATGATTTTATAGTCATGCCCGGAAGCTTTAATATATGTTATATTGACATTTTTCGTTACACGCAGGGCTGATTTCAAACAAAAGGGAGATGAGCAACAAGATGTTACGATTCTTACACAAAATTTCAATTTATATGATTAATCGTTGAGCTATACGATATACGTAAACACATATGTCAAGCCGAGAATACATTCAGTGAAGACCAAAATATAGGTACATCCAATGAAACCATATCACCAAAATTTTTCACGATTACAATACTTCCTTTATTTTGTACAAGGAATTTCAGTTACAAAGATACTGTCACCTTAAATCTCGAATTGGTCCGAATCTCTTAATAGTAGATTATACGTCATCTGATAGGATAGGTCTCATTAGAAATCGCAGATGTCCATCTAACACAGCTCTACCCAACTTATCTTAGTGATCCTCTATCTTTTACAAACCTTGTGGGGTGCAGAAATCACGAAGCTCAATTTCTATTAATGATTAAGCTTATTTACATAAAGAAAAGCCCCAATTTTTTAATGTAATAGAAATATAGGCAATCAAACGAGAGCCTTGTGTACGTAATTATTGTACAAATATTTATGCCAATATCACAGTTGTTGAGAGTCAAACTATATTTACGAATTTTTAACTACTCTAATTTAGAAGCATAAATAAAGTTACTAAAACTTAAATATTTTGTTTTAATTGTGTTTGTGGATTGGGCGTCGGTTTTATTGTAAAATTCAAAGTAAGTTCTTAGAGTTTAAATTCTTTGTACAATGTATGAAGTCTGAGTTATCAAACAAACCTTTTTTAGCTCCATCTGGTAAATAGGACTATTTACCACATGGATTTATTTAAAATTACCTGATTATTTTGTTTTGATTACCAGAGTCTCCTCATAATAAGCACTTCAATGAGAAATAATGTAATTGGCAAAGACATTCAAATTTTCATTTAAGAAATTGATTTCTATGGCGGTTGGACAGCGTTAATCTATCAATCTGCACCAATGATGAATCTGTGACTACATACTACTTACTCTACACACTATATAGTCCGGTCCATGACTACATACTACATTATCCAGCATAGGACGTAGTTTTTTTTTCTTTATTTTATTTTCCAACAAGGAACTTGCCTGTTAAGCATTCGCCCAATATCTGAAGCTGTTACTCATTTAGCACTCCCGGAGGAACACATTTAGCTACAGGTATACTAGAGACGCGAATAAAATTAACCCCGCTGGGTCCACATAATTTAGCCAAGCAGAAGACAGCCAGGATTAGCCTGACACCTCCAAAAGGTATTGTTTGATAACTTGGAGGACATTGCTACCATGAATATAGTTTACGTGTCTCAGTCGCCATTAATGAACTCAGGGAATATTATGCCGATTCGAGTCGAAATTCTGTTACCCACTGGTTACAAAATTGCTGCCGTTACAGATTCTGCTACGACGGCTCTACATATCACGAAGTACTCAGTGAAAAAGGTCACCCTGTTCAAAATATGCTCCTTCATAGCTAGTTATGTAGTCTTACAAGGTATAAAAATTTATAAGTTTAGACGAATGTAGGAAAAAGTTCCTTGACGTGAACAGATTTCGGCTCTATAGCAGTTTTATAACATGATTTCTAAAGCCCTTCTCAATTGGCCATCATTTCTAATTACACATTCTGAAGCAGATCCATATCCCCAATATAATAATAGACTAAGTTATCTGTTAGTTTGTCCTCGAATTTATGAAGCGGTTGGACCAGAAATGGATGGAGGCATTCATATTGGATTCCTGATGAGTTAGCAAAATTCAAAGCTTTTTTCCCCCCTTTTTGATAGTTTAATGCCTTTATTTAAATCCCTAGTTTCCCCAGTTAAGATCAGGTGATTAAATATATCAGTTTATCACATAATAGGTAAAAAAACATTTTTCTAGCATTATGACATTCCTCTCATTTAATCATTTTTATTTTAAATTATTTAAATATTGTATGCATTATTTTCACACATTTTATCACTGTACTTAGATATGACGTAAATAATTTTCTTTTATATTCGGCTTAAATAATAGATTAGGTGCATACATCATAATTTTAAATTTACTCAATTATTTTTGTTGCAATGAATATTTTATCATTGCCATTAGCAACAAACTATTTTCATAAAAGTTTAGGAGTTTATTTCAAGGATATCTTTGATAATTAAGAAGTCTGTCCGTTTGTGTGTGTGCCTTTTTATACATAACAACACCGTTTGCAATCAATTCGCTAAATTTTGGACATCATTCACATATACCGCCAAATAGTCACTGTCAATATTAAAACCTCTGCTGACCATCCTATCATGTAATATGAGAATATAAATTAAAGTTGGCAACTAACATGTGGTCAGTAAAAGTAAATAAATGATTGAGCGTGTACCAGATAGTTTTCATTCCAGAAACAAACCATTTTTTAACTGCCTTAAAAGTTACTTTACAATTCTGGAAAATTAAAAATTTTACTGATCCTGTCATATGGTGGGCTATATGCTATTTGGAAATAGTAACATGTACCAGCTTACATATAGTCAAAAAAAAGAATGTAAATATCAGTCACTACATTTAATTTTTTTTGTTTAAATATGAAACATACCTCATTAATTTATCAATGTAATTAACATTCTTTCTCTGGTTTGCTGTTTTATTAATGAAGCATATGAAGTGCACATTCCACAATATTTTATTATATAGTAGATGTTTGACAAGTGAAATTCATTCTATCATATCAAAGTATAAGCTTTAATAATAACTCCCTTTTTTTCAGTTTTAAATAATGGTAAATATGCCACAAAATTATAACTCTTCACTGAAGTGTACTATAATATTACTAGCTGCAAGTACCCTGCTTTGCCCGGGTTTAAAATAAGGTTTTCTGTAGAAGCGTACAAAACTGTTTATTTGCCTGCAATAAAAGGGTACATTTATCTTAAAGCAATGTGATAGACAACATTTTTGGCAGTTCCATTTGGAGTGTGTACAAAAAGATTTTCCTCTTTGCAAACTCTGGAGCAGGCCACATACAACTGCCCATGAGAAAAACATGGTATCTGCAAGTCTATGCCAGCAATCCAAAGAGACTGAACCAGTGACTTGTTGATTGTCATGGCAAAGCACAGTTTCAAAGGGAACTGTATTCTCTTGAATTGTATGGTGCTGTCTGAGGGAATGATAAGCATTCTTGGAATGAAGACTTGTGAAAATCAGAAAATTAAATTCTACCTTTATAAAGATCTTCTGATTTCTGATATAAAAATGAATGATTTATACTTTAGACTGTCTCATCCATGTACGAAAAAATAATACATTTACATATATATACAAAATATAATGAAATTTCTATATGTTATTCTCCTTCTGATTAAAGTATACTGTACTTTGACATTTGTAGATATAGCTTTGTTCACTTATTTTTCAGGGATCAGTTTCAATCTTTACTTAAATAACTTTATTGTATGAATGTTCTCAGAACATGGGAATTTTTCCCCTATGTACACCAAATGCAATGTTTTTGAAAAGGATGAAATTGTTTGAAGCATGACAGACTAATTTATTGAAGTACAGCAATGCAAGAATGTCTAGAAAGTTTTTCAGTTAAGCATGTTATTAAGTGTTAACTATTATTATTATTAAAGTTACACACTCAGGGGACTTTTACTGAGAATTATCTCGAAACTTACAAGCATGTACTGTATATTCCTGTCAGGAAAATATTTTATATGAATTACAATGGAAAAAAATAAAGTTTTGTATATAGTTGTTTTTAAATAAAACTTTTTGAAATATACTGCATATCTTTAAAAAAATTGTTTTCTTTAACCCATCTTTCCACTATAAACCAGAATAAACATTAAGGTAATGCTTTTATTGAACAAAATGTCTATTACAAGCAGAGTTAAAATATTTCAGTTCGCAATGTACCAATTTCAACAAAAGATTGAGAAATGATTATACATCATTTCTTCAGCAATTCTTAAAAAATAAAAATATATAAACTTACAAATAAATGAAATCTTATTTTCAAGAACATAAAAAGGGCCAAATTTCTTTTATATGATAAATCCTCAGCACTTTTATAATGTCAAGCATAGCAGATTAAATACAAAACAACTTCATTAAAATTCAATGGAATAAAATCATTTATATATTAACTTTTATTTCAAATATCAGCAATTCATACACACCTACTTAATGCACTTCCATAATTTACATAAAAATCATTTATCAAAATAGAAGCTGTACTTATCTAAACCCCTTTTCAAATACAAGCAAAGTTCAATTAGATTAAAAATTTTAAGAAAATATTCCCCAGGTATAACTAGCAACATCACAGTTTCATCACAAACTTTTATAGAAATATTAGTTTCATCTTAAGCTGGACCTTATACAGCCAACTACAATACACTAAGGCAATTCGAAAAAAGGAAGGAAGGGATGAATTTAAAGTCTATGTTTATCCCACAACAGATCCCAAATATACTTTAACAATTCAGGCTCATTTAGTAAAACTACAGAGCTATAATTTAATGCATTCCAAAGGAGAAATCCACAGGGAAACAACATAGGACAAAGTTAATCACAAAATCTTCTCATGTGAATACCGACTAAACTTTCTTAAGTGAAGAGACAACACTTTGTTTTTAAATAAAATATACAATAAGAAGATTACAATTGTGAACAATTTTGAAGCAATTGTATAACTGCTATCTTTATTTGAGGATGGAATGTAGGCAAATATTGTTCATTAAATGCTACAGACAAAATTGTGTCCATATTTTTAAACAAAAGACATAACCTGACTAGTAGTAATCTACATTATCAAGCCATTATGTAAAGCACAAAATCTATTAAATTAGTGAAGAGTTTCAAAACAGTAAATCAAAGACAGTGTAGTTCAAGAATATTTAAATTAGAATGGCATTTAATGATAGGCAGGTAACAATAAACAGATATGCTGATTTAAATTATGAAGAAAGTCAAAGTTAGAATATGGTTCATACATGTCTTTTAGAAGTAAAAATTAAAAGATTTATGTACTTTTTAAGGTGACTCAACTTTTAAAGGTCACCTCTAAAACTGAAGATTAAGGAATTTTCAGAACTTTTAAAAGGAGTCCCAAATTAAGGACTCCACAAAGAAAATTGATTGATGTTGATTTGATATTAAGGCCAAAAATTCATTGGAGGGGAAAAAATCAAGATACAGAAAAACAAAGGCAAAACAGGAAAGTATATAACTATTTAAAGACTTTTTCTTTTGGGGATTCATTTCAAATTTGGTTGCTTTTAATATTAAAATATATATATATATATATATATATATATATCCTAATTTGCTCAAAAATTGAAAATCCAAAGGAAAAAATTATGGGGTTTAATTAAGGGCCTTTCTTAATAAGAACCTAAAATTAAGAGTTTTTAAAGGAGTGTACAAACCCTGTAGAGAAAACAAAATTAAAGCTGCCAAATAGTAGACATGTCAGAAATAAGCTTTTAAAACAAATTTATCTACAGTAATAAAGAAAATTCTTTAAAATTAATATTAAAAAAATGTAAAGGAATAATGAAAAATACTACTTAAACAATGAGATCTCAATATCCTTCCAAGTACTGGTTCTAATAATTAAAAGACTTTTAGCAATTATGAAATGCAAACAATGCTTAAAATTGGAAGTATGAAAAATATTTCATAAATTTACCAAAAACATACTTCAGCCTTAATTCTTTTAAAGCTGTCATGAAAATGATTGCATATTTAGAAAATAAATTTTATTTAATACCATACTGGATTTCATACTTTTTTAATTAGCAGTAATGAGTTAAATGTTTTACAAAATTATTTACAAATCTATCATAAAAAATGAATAGCATATATAGAAAAGCATACAAATTAAAATATTACATAAACATGGGACGAAAATGAACACACAGTAGGAAACAAATTAAAAGGAACATGAGTTGACAAACAATTTAAGCTCGAAACATGCCTTGATTTTTTTTTCTTTAAGAGTATACACCTAAATTAAAGTGGCAGTGATACATATGTATTTAGTTAAAAATTTTAATTATAGTCTCACAACAAATACTTCCTTTTAAAATATTATAATCCCATAAATCCTTACTAAAGATTTATCTTTGACACTCATATTCCTTTTCAGCTTAAAAAAGCTAGTACGTAAAGCTAATATTACAACAAAAGATTCAATTCAAATTATTTCAATTCAACATACAAAAAAGAAATAAAATTTATGGTTACCATAACAGTGGTCCCTTAATGATAATATTTCAGTCATCAAAACATTACGATACACAACATATGGCAATTTATGTGAACAAACTTTAATTAGTGCTCAAATTTTTTAAACAAAAATGTCTCAGCCAGTTAGCATTTAACATTCACTACAAATTATCACAGATTCAAAATTAAAATTTAAAAATTCTTGGTGAAACTGCTTTCAGTATCTATTTTTCAATCAAACTAATTTTTAATTCAAGTCTTATAGGTAAGCCTTATTTGCTACTATGTTACTATTATGTAAAAGTAGCATTATGGAAAAAGATGCTTTATATTACATGTTGTAACCACTGTAAAAGGTTCCATAATGTTCTAAATTATTTTATTAAAACAAATCATTAATAAGCTACAATAAAATCATACATTGCAGTATGTTTGTCACAAAATTTAATTCATATCCATTAATAATCTAAAATTTCGTTCATAGCTATAAAAATTTCTAACACTGAAATTACGAAATTTTACTTTAAAAATCCCAAAATTCTTCCATTTACTTATAGTAACCCATATCTGAGATCAAATTTTATCTTGTTATTTTGCAGCCTTTAAAAAAAATAGGCATAAAGAAAAGAAGAACTGCTGTGAGCTACTAAACATATGACTAGGGCAAAAGAATAAAATTAGTATAATTTTATACAAGCATTTAAAAACACTTTTTGGCTAAATTGAGCTGTTTTAACACCATCTTGAATTACTTTTACATTAATACAACTTTTGCAACATGGACACTGAACATAAATAAATACCTCTAAAACAAATAAAAGTCCTACGAAAATAAAAATTTTAAAACTGATATTTTACCTTTTTTTGTGTGTGTGTAACAAAAAAATTGTGCTAACTATTAAAATCTGGATAAAAATATATATTTCCAAGTTATTTACATATTCTTGACACGTTCTTCTAACTTCCTAAGCTCATCTCTTATTTCATCAGGCAAATCTTTATGGACTTGTTCACTGAGATATTTGTCAATTTCTTTACACTCCTGTAGCCAAAACTCCTTAGGTAATTGGAATAGAGCTTGCATATTTACATTACTGAGGTTAGATACATTTAGTGTACCTTCTTTTGGAATGTAACCTATTGCAGTTTCCTGAAAACAAAACAAATTAAATATTACAACTTAAAATAAACTGACACTACATCTTTCTTAAAAATAGACTGAAACTTATACTCAAGAAACTATTCATCCCATAATAGTCAATAAACAGTCATAAAAGTGCCAATTTTATTTAAGAAAGCTATATAAATAGATGTATGTACAATATATGTATCCACTTTTAACTTTTGGATGCTTAGGAAAAGCCAACTAACAGGGTTACTGCAACTAGATTTTCCAGTAAGCAAGGAAAATTTTCAAAATATAAAAAAGAGAAAAAGTTTTAAAAGAGAATATTATTAAACTTACACATATTATAAATAAATAGTAATTTTTTGTATGGGCAATTTCAAAGCATGAAACCAAGTCCAATGTAACAATTTGGACAACAGTAGCGAAGTTTCTTCCTACATTCCTTATTTTCATCTCTTCTGGGACAATACAGACTACATAATGACTTTAACACTAGATTGACCGAGATTTCTTGTATACCTATATTGCCCAAAAACAGTCAAAATGACTGCATTGTGAAAAATAACAAATATGTAAAGAAATTTGTTTAAAATTAATTTTTAATATTATATAATAAAGGAGGGCGGAAGTAACTACAATTATTCATAAATCCATTTATATGTTATAGAAAAAGTCACCAAATTCTAAGAAATTGTGTCATTATATTTCATAATTGTTTTTCTAATTGAAATTAAAAACAGTCAAAATGACTGTCTTGGGCAATCTAGTGTTAAAACAACTACATAATGTACAATATTAAATTTATATTTTACCACAGAACACAAACCATGTGTATTTACACAAAGAACCCGATTAAAGTAACTGAGATTACAAAATACATAAAAATGCAGATTTCAATAAAGTTGATTTATAATTTAAAATAAACTATCTCCAATTACATAAATTGCCTGGTATTGCCCTCTAGTGTGTAAAAGGAGAAAAAAAAATTCCAAGCATAAGAAATGGATTGTTGTAGTTTTTTGGGGCATTACTTTTGAACACTCCAGCCCAGAAATATTATGGACAGAATAATTAGGACACAGAATCTTACCCCTTGATATTGAAGGGTACGAGAGAGAAGGGTAAATAAGTGAATACAATCTCATTGCTTACAGCAGCTATTCCCAGCATGGCCAAGCGATCCTATTTTTATACCATATCTACAAATAGTTTCACATCTTAATATAAAATGCAGTTAATGTTTACTTTTAATTCTTATTTTTTAATTGCTTTTATTTAACTTCACTTGTGTGTCAGTTGATGATTAGTAATCAACTACCTTCCTGAGTAGCTAGAGATCTAAAATTTTGAACATAGGTTCAATTACGGTTACAATACAATATTCAATTATAAAAAATCAAAGAAAAATAAATCAATTTGGTAGATAGATACATTTAGTGTACCTTCTTTTGGAATGTAACCTATTGCAGTTTCCTGTAAACAAAACAAATTAAATATTACAACTTAAAATAAACTGACACTACATCTTTCTTAAAAATAGATTGAAACTTATGCTCAAGAAACTATTCATCCCATAATAGTCAATAAACAGTCATAAAAGTGCCAATTTTATTTAAGAAAGCTATATAAATAGATGTATGTACAATATATGTATCCACTTTTAACTTTTGGATGCTTAGGAAAAGCCAACTAACAGGGTTACTGCAACTAGATTTTCCAGTAAGCAAGGAAAATTTTCAAAATATAAAAAAGAGAAAAAGTTTTAAAAGAGAATACTATTTATTTATAATATGTGTAAGTTTAATAATAATTTTTTGTGTGGGCAATTTCAAAGCATGAAACCAAGTCCAATGTAACAATTTGGACAACAGTAGCAAAGTTTCTTCCTACATTCCTTATTTTCATCTCTTCTGGGACAATACAGACTACATAATGACTTTAACACTAGATTGCCCGAGATTTCTTGTATACCTATATTGCCCAAAAACAGTCAAAATGACTGCATTGTGAAAAATAACAATGTAAAGAAATTTGTTTAAAATTAATTTTTAATATTATATAATAAAGGAGGGCGGAAGTAACTACAATTATTCATAAATCCATTTATATGTTAGAGAAAAAGTGACCAAATTCTAAGAAATTGTGTCATTATATTTCATAATTGTTTTTCTAATTGAAATTAAAAACAGTCAAAATGACTGTCTTGGGCAATCTAGTATTAAAACAACTACATAATGTACAATATTAAAGTTATATTTTACCACAGAACACAAACCATGTGTATTTACACAAAGAACCCGATTAAAGTAACTGAGATTACAAAATACATAAAAATGCAGATTTCAATAAAGTTGATTTATAATTTAAAATAAACTATCTCCAATTACATAAATTGCCTGGTATTGCCCTCTAGTGTGTAAAAGGAGAAAAAAAAATTCCAAGCATAAGAAAGGGATTGTTGTAATATTTTTGGGGCATTACTTTTGAACACTCCAGCCCAGAAATAATATGGACAGAATAATTAGGACACAGAATCTTACCCCTTGATATTGAAGGGTGCGAGAGAGAAGGGTAAATAAGTGAATACAATCTCATTGCTTACAGCAGCTATTCCCAGCATGGTATGCATGGCCAAGCGATCCTATTTTTATACCATATCTACAAATAGCTTCACATCTTAATATAAAATGCAGTTAATGTTTACTTTTAATTCTTATACTTTTTAATTGCTTTTATTTAACTTCACTTGTGTGTCAGTTGATGATTAGTAATCAACTACCTTCCTGACTAGCCTGAGATCTGAAATTTTGCACATACGTTCATTTCTGGTGACAATACAATATTCAATTATAAAAAATTAAATTGGAAAAATAAATCAATTTGGTAGATCCAAAAAGCTGTTCTTTTACATGCCAGCTGTATGTGCCTCAGTGACATGGAGGAAATATGCGATTATTGTCCTGACAGTACAGGTTCAGTCCCATTCATGTTCATTTACAATGTCTTTTTCTAACTGGCTTTTATTAAAATGATAATGGAATTATTATATGTGATAACATGTTTTTATCTGAAAATATGCGCTGCATTTATGATTTTTAATTATGTAAATAAAAGATTAGTTTTTAAATTAATTACCATTAGCAATTTCTTTAAAAAACACTTAAATTTTAAAAATCTTTTAACCATTGTTACCTACAATGTAAAGTCTACTACATTTAATAAAAAAAGTAATTTGCAAAACATCAAATGTCTGATATTTGATTTAACATAAGTTAAAAAAAATTGCAGATTAATATTAATTACAAAATTTGAGGCTAAAAATTCAAAAATATAAAAAATAGCTTTTAAAAATAGCTTTTAGGATTATAACAATAAAATGGTTATTAAAAATTACTAACTTAAATATTTTAGGATACATGTCAAAAATTAATAAGAGTCGTTTCATTTAAGATTTCCTTATTTGCGTAAATACTTTTTCCACACTGAAAAGCAAGAATTTCTCAATTTTTTTTCCTTCAAACCATATGGCAAATCCTATCTAATTTCATGTACACTGCAGTTTAAGTCAGTAAAAAACTATTGCAGAAGTAGATTAGCAAAATCTACAGAATTATAAGAACTTTTGATAAGCAATATGCTTTACCAAAACGAGATTACAACAGCAAAATTACCTTCCTGAACACACTTTGAGGGTTCATAATCACAATAGCTGACAAAAATTGAGTTACTAATGGTTCAGTAGTTTTTTCAGTTATGCTTGACAAACAAAACATTCTTTCACTTTATATAATAGTATAGATTACCTGAGCAATATCTTCCCCATCCACTCTTCGGCAAATCCAATCTAAAACTCTGCTGTTTTCTCCAAATCCAGGCCAAAGGAATTTATTGTTTTCATCCTTGCGGAACCAGTTAACATGAAATATGCGGGGCAACTTCAGGCCATCTTTCTTCTCAAAACTCAACCAGTGACTCAAGTAGTGTCCAAAGTTGTAGCCAAAGAAGGGACGCATTGCAAAAGGGTCATGCATAATTACTTTAGCTAATAATAAAAAGAACAAGTTAACATTATATTTTATGGTTACATTCTTTTTTTCTTTTTAACTAAAGATTTTATGTAAGATTTAGTATATTATAATTTGCCACAGATTTTATCAATATTCAATTAATACAAAATCAAGCTAACCTTACAGTTTTAAGGTGTTTTATTCCCTAACCTCTGTAAGTAACTGCTATAAAATTACTTTATCAGTACTGTAGTTTTTGACAGAACAATTTAAGAATACTTTAATCACATAATGAAATATAATAATAGCAGCAGATTTTAAACTCAACAGATAGAAAAAATAGACATCGCACAGGAGCTCGTTGTCTGACCTTCCAGGGCCAGGCCCTCTAGGTCAGAAATTCTGTCAAGCATGCATGCTAATAAGATATCAGATAATTAAACACAAAATTGAGGACTGAAATTACTATATTAAATTAGATAAAATAGTAGAGAGTCAAGGTTAATTCAGAGAATATGATAACAGTAAACACGAATTTGGTGATGGGGGACACAATATAACAGAAGGTATAAAATTAATTACGATAAAGTTCAAACAACAATATTAGGTTATTACACAATACATAATTTTTTTTCTCTTTTAATAAATACTTAAGTTGGTTAATATTCTAAGTTCAAGAACGATGTCATCTCCGATAGCACAGATTCAGACTACTACTAGGAGAAATTCTATTGGTTCCTGAGAGCCAATAGAATTTTAGTATTTCACAGCTTGATCCTGCATGGCTGCGAGCTAAGTCCATACTTTTAGGAAGTGTGGATATAAAGATTGCAGAGGAGAAAAGAGATTGGCTACTGAGAGCCAATAAAATTTATTCCAGTTCTCTATTGAGAATGGCCAAGGGCCGCTTAGCATTTGCAAATAACTAGCAAATTCCCATTTCATTATTTTTCAGGTACATATTTCAGCATTAAATAAATTTTATAAAAATATTAAATTCATATGCGATTTGCAGCAACAATTTCTAACAACTTTGAAATGGAATACAACATATAATTAAAAAGTAAAATGATTTTAATATTAACAATAATACACAAAATATATCTGATAATATAGGATGTGATCAGAAAACAAAGTGACCAGTTAAAAATAAACTGAAATTATCTATATTAAGAAAAATTTGTGTTTGTGAACAGAAAGAATAATGAAGAAATTAAGACAGGAACTATAAAATTTAAGGTTTGCCAAAATAGGGATATAAAATATATAAGAAAAAAAAAGCAAAGCTGTTTTTTCTCCCTTTTTCAAAATTTAATGATGTGCATTGATCCCAGTTTTACTTAAGAGACAAAACATTTAGATTATTTCTGAAAGGTATCCTTAAGGCAAACTTAATAACTACAGGATATATTTACGTTATTTTTTGTATACATTATTAATGTAGGTTATAACTTCTAATCTAAATTTGAATATATGCAAAGTTTGGTACATTCAAATTCAGTTTGCTGGGCAACTTTGTTAACAGAGCAACAGTACTGGAAGTAAACAAAAGTTTGTCATTTACATCATTAAATATCCACTTCTGGTTTGGTTTGGAGTGCTATGGTCTACTTTTGAAACCTGAGGGCTAATGAGGCCAGGACTACAGCTTAAAGCCGATTCTGAATGGCTACAAACATCCATGCCACTGTGGGATTCGAACCCACGAACTCTGGTATCAAAGGCCAGCACCCTAACCAATCAGCCATCATTCGGCACTTCCTTCTGGTGTCAGATTGACCAAGTTTTTTCTGGTCTATTATATTGAATTACTTTTTCATTTAAAGTGCTAGAATGACAATGTTTCCATTCAAGGATATTTGTAATCATTTTTCAATTTAAATATATGCAACTATATTTAAGAAATTTACAATTTTTAAAAAGAATATACATTAATTATAGTTTAAAATATGCTTATATAAATTTCTATCAATTGTAGAGGGCTGAGACTTATGCAAAAGGCCGTTGTTAAATAATAAGTCTAGTTTCAGGAACCATTTTTTATACATTGCTTACGTTCCACAACACACAAACATACCAAGAAACAGCATAAAAAGCAACATCATAGACAAGCACACACAGAAAAAGTCAGTAGCACAATGAGAAAACTAGATGGCATTCGTAGTGCCACCTATCATAAAAGGAGAGAGCAGCAATTGTACCCGCTACGCAATGACATTAAAGATGTACCTACAGCTGTATAATTTATGTAACAATAGTAGTGATAAATATGGTATAACACATTTAAATTTTACATTACAATTAATTTTGATTTTATTAACCTATTATCAAATTATGTAAAGTATTTACATAAAAAATGAAAGTTTAAAATTTCCATTAAAAACATGGGTTTTTGATTTATAACTTTGGGTTAGGCTTAAAAATGGAGGATGGGAGGTTTAAAAACCCTACTTAAATGTAGTATAAAAATTTAAATCCTGCTCAAATGGATGAGAATTTTTTTTTATTATTATTTTTCCCCATGCCTTAATTTTCAGGTATTGAACACGTATCATGATCCTGATCTGGATGTCATCTTAAAACTGAAATTTTATTTTCCAACAAAAATTTCCAAAGTTAAAAATAAATTGAAAAACAGTATTTTAATTTGACAGGATATATAAACCTAAAATTCAAATGCCTTCACTAAAAGGATTACCTTTTATATTAAGAAACTGAATGAAAAATTTTATTGAAAATTTTTGCAGCATTTATAAATGAACTAACCACAAAGCTTTTTACATTACTTAGCCACTAGTTAATATGTAAATATACTTCAGCAATTTGTAATCACTTTAGATTATGCTTAATAGGCATTTATACTTTACATAAATGACTAATGTTAATTCTACAGAAGTAAATATAGAAATATAAAAGTTAATACTAATTAAAATAAAATTATAGTCAAATATGAAAACTATTAAATGTTAATACCTCTGACCAGTTTAAAATATACAAAAAGGATGAGAAAAAAGAAATCATCCAATAAATTACCAGTATGTTCAGCAGCAGCAGTTGCTTCAGATCTCATAGCTGCTCCAATAAAAACACCATGCCTCCAATTGAAAGATTCATAAATCAATGGAACACCTGCCAAAAGAGTACAGAAAATAAGGATCAGACAATATTATTAAAGAAAAGCCTACAGTTCAAAGGATGTCTACTGAATTGCTGAACTCCATTTCCTGACTTTTTGAGTACACTTAAAAAAAAAAAAAACTGTACTTTTTTTTATTTGGAGGTTGTGAATGTATAATGTATAATCTACACCCACCAGGCACTCTGTTAAAAAAAATAACCAATATCTTGACCTTGAGTACATAGTGGGCATTTAACAGAATTTTGTACTACAGAAAAAATTCATTCTCGCTTCAACCAGACATTTGGGGGATTAATATCATTGCTTAAGTGTTTCTGTTTTATAGGTGCATCCAGATGCAGGAACCCAAAACAGAGCATATATTTATACCCGAGAGTGGTAATAAGTTTTACAGTCCTAGATCTCAAAACTCTTCAGCTTGTTGCTGCATTTATACAAGTTCTAATAGTGATGATATCAATAACATTGTTAACTCTAGTGCACAGATTTTAGCAACATTTTTTGTCAACTGGTTCCCTGCTGACAGGAAATCAATTTACAGAACTGTTAGAGGGAGAATAAAATCATGCCACTAACTTTCATGACACATTTGCCATTTCCCTGACAAATATATTTTCTGGTTTAAAATCATAAATATTTATTAAAATATATCAGAATTAACAACATGTCATTCCTTTCTTAAAAATCGCAAAATATTGATTAGAGCTATAACAAACCAAAATTACCCCTCCAACTCAAAACAGATAAAGCAATATTTTGCTAAAAACAAACAACTAAATCAGACACAATCTTATTTTATTTGTGATTATAGGTATCTTTATGTGCAACTGAGATCTAATCTATATCAAAGAAATAAATTTAAAATATTAAACACTAAGTATAGAAAGTTAAATCAACAAAACCAGCGTTTTCTCTTTAAATGTAGAATGGAATGTCATGAGGAATATTTTAAATATTTCTCCCAGAACTATACAATTAAAAATAGCCTTCATATCAAAAAATAAACAAGTGATATTCCTTTTGTAAAGACTATTTTTACTTAAAGTAATTCTCAAAAGTTTATGCTATGACATGAGAAATATGCTTTTACAATAACAATATTTTCAGTACAAAGTTTCTATTTCATAAAGTCTAAACATGAAACAAATACAAATTCATTATATATGTATAAACTGTAGACCCTGTATAACATTTGTTTTACAGACTTGCCCGTAGTGTATGTTTAACTTCTTATAGAAGCTTTACAAAGCTATCTAAAAATAAAAATTCTCATTTATTTTTAAAACTTCCTAAAATTCCATTCTCCAGTTAAAATATTCAAGTCAATAACATACAATTTTAATTTTGTAAGTTTTGAAAATTTTTTATCAAGCTTTTTACAATTTGTTGAAAGTTTAAAGGAACATTTTCAGAACATTGATGCAAAAGAGAGGAAAGGCAGGTGCACTATACTAATGTGATAGAAGAAATGCAATTTCTAGAGATTAACATTTTACTATAATTAAAAATTGAATATATAACTGCTTATTTTTCTATTAATGGAGAGGCACAAAGCTACATTTCCATAAAGAAACATTACCTTTGGGTCTTCTACCACCAAATATGATAGCACTAATAGGAACTCCTTTAGGATCTTCCCAAGCTGGATCCATAATAGGACACTGTTTGGCTGGGCAGCAGAATCTGGATAAAGTATTATTGAACAATTAGATTTTAAAAAAATAAATCAATCTACATACAAAGAATGCCATCAGTTAAACTGTACTGCTGTACATTAGATCATAATAGTAATAACTATTTCACCAGTAATTTAATTAAGAATAAAACTTTCTATATTCGTAAGAAATAGTAAAAAACTGTAGTAGTTTGTAAAAGGCAAACATCGGTAAAGATTTTTACCAGTTAATTAAGATTACTTTCATTATATAAGGTCTAAAAACTACAAATCTAAAAAAATGGTAGCATATGAGGAAATCTGTTCTTTTTAGTTTTTCTATGAATTTACGTTTTTTTGGATGGATGTTAATATTGGTGCAGAAGCTGGTATCTATGATAAAACATTTACTCTTTAACACAGCTGTTGGTGGCAATACTACTAGCTTTGATAGAGATGTGGAGGACATTTGTATTGCCCTGGAACAGGTTATTGATAGAAGACAAATTTTTAACAAAGTTGTTATTCTTTGATTCTAGAGCTGTCATCCAGGTCATCTCCAGAAATAATGTGTATGACTCAAACTGTATAACATTTCATTCAATCTTAAATTCCAAGACATTCTATTGCCTTGTGGATTCCCTCTCACTGTAGAGTGGAAGGACATGAGAGGGCCAATTTCTTGGGGGGGGGGGAGCTATTATTCTTGAAAAATCAAAGTTAAACTTTCTTTCTGCTAAATGTATCATAAGGTTCAGATTTAATAAAAGACAAGCTACAACTAGTTAACTATGCTAAAGATAAGGCCTGGGAGGGCTTGGCTTCCATTATCCCAAGTTTTTCTCATGTCTTCTGCTGCAGTGTTTCATCTTCTTACTAGAAATGTTTGCCTTAGTGCTCATTAGTTTAGTTGTGTCATTATTTGGTCTTAAATGACACTTGTAATTGTAGTTTATGCAAGTCTGGATGACCTATGAACAGGGAACATTTCGACACATGCTCTGCATTGTGTAATTTTACTTCTGCTGTTCAGATACATTGAGAAGCTAGCAGCCTATTGGCTTTGTTTCCAAATGGCTGGAATTTGTAAATAATGAATTATACGATATCAAAATATTGGGAAAATGTCAACTTAATTGGTTTTAGATAATAAGCAGTCATTACTAAAGAAATAACCTACAAAGTGTCAAACTGATATTTAAATAACTTTCTGAATTTGATTTTTAAATATCTTTGATTTTATACAGTTTATAGATTGGTTTGGTTTGGTTACGGTCTACTGTTTTGCACATGAGGGCTAATGAGACCGGGACCTACAGCTTAAAGCCGATTCCGAATGGCTACGAACAACCATGCCATAGTGGGATTCGAACCCTCGAACTCTGGTACCAACGAACAGTGCTTTAACCAATGGGCCAGCGTTCAGCATACAGTTGATAAAATAAAACATGTTTCTCATATGTAAATATATGACGCTCAAAAATTTTCAATGAAATACATTCTGATAAGTTCACATTGTAGACAAAAGAATGCTTTAGAATTAATTTAAACTTTTAATAGCCAAAAGGAGCCAAAAGTATTTCTATTCTTCTGTAATGTAAATACTCCAAATTAAAAACAAGTACAAATAACCTTCAAACTAACAAAATAATGTTTTAAACTCTGCATCAAATAATTTAAAAGTGTCAAAAGATAATGTGCACAATTCCATTATTGAACTCATATGTATTATTCTGTAAGTATTAAAACACCTAATCTCCTGAAAATTCTTAAATCCTGTTTTTGAGGTAGAAACTTTTATAGTATTTTCATGTTTTAAGATGAAATCAATTTGTGTTTCACAATTCTAAATTAATGCAAGTTGAAATATTTCCTTTCTATGAGAGATTTAAATTTAGTTTAGTTCACAACAGTATGTCCCAAACAAATTCTATTAGATAATTTGCTTTTCAGTACTGAACTATAAATATTTTATCAGGTTTTTGAGATTAGTCCCTATATTTTCAAAAATCTTGGCAAAATTAAACTCACTCATTTACTACCTCTGTGTGCATATAAAAAGATTATGACAAACTTAAATTTTTTTTAAATGCACAAAAACTGACCAAAAGAGAAATAGAATTTGATAGATACCTGGAATTAGGATGTGCTGATGGCTTCCCTACATCCGGAGTCCAGTTGTCCATTCCCAGCCAGGATGTAATTTTAATATTTTGTGGAACCTCCTCTTCTAAACCTTCCCAAAAGAAACCTCCATCACTTGTTTCAGCAACGTTAGTAAAAACTGTATTCTTCTGAATAGATAGCATAGCATTTGGATTAGTTTTCATTGAGGTACCTGAAAGAGAATGTTATTAGTAGTTCTCAAAGATTTATACAATATGTGAAAGGGTGAAGAAATCTTTAATCTTTAATAGAAATAATTTTTTTAAAATAACTCACTCATAAACCACCACCTTTACTTTCAATTTAATTTCCTTTTCAACTTTAAGGGAGCTAAAACAATTTTATAAGTTCATTTTACTACTTCCTCATATTGGACACACTGCTTTTCCTTGTTTTCTATAGATAATGACTATAATACCTATAAGTGTCAGGGCAGCCCAACAAATTTAATAAATGCAACAATACAACAATATAAATTCTTAGAAAATGTTGTGGCAGACATAAGTCTAAAAAGTACCTCCAGACTTTGAAAACTAGAAATAACTTGAAAGTTTATACAAATTTTGTAATTTTAAGTGAATAATTAATAAATTCAAGCTTAAATAATCAACTAATCAATTTTAATCAAAATTTCAATATCTATAACCATACCTGGAGCTACTCCAAAGAATCCATATTCAGGATTAATAGCTCTGAGCTGCCCTTCTTCGTCAAATCTCATCCAACTAATATCGTCACCAACACACTCTACTTTGTAACCAGGCAGGGAAGGATTCATCATGGCTAAATTTGTTTTACCACAGGCACTTGGGAAAGCAGCTACAACATATTTCTTTTTACCTTGGGGATTTGTAATTCCTAAAATCTATTAGAATCAAAAATTATTTTTGTTACCCATAACCACATTCTTAATTAGCATTTTCTCCACAAAAGAAAAATTGGGGATCATTACAATCTAAAATTGTTATAAAAAATAGTTTAGAGAATACATAATTTTATAATAAATCATTCATATATACTAGGGATAAAACAGTGATTTTCCAAATACCAGATAACCAGAGCTTTCTTTTCTGTCAGATAAAAATATCCAGTACGAGTCAGAAATAATGAGGAAAAAAAGGAAGGGGGAATGAATTTAATGCCATAGAAGAGAAAAGGGAATAAAATGGATACTATGTTTGCTTATACTGTTGGAGAATTGAGACTCCAATTTGGAATAAATTGAGTCGCAATTTTCCCAATGGTATAAGCAAATATATCTATTCCAATTTTTTTTTTTCACTGTTATACAACATTAGATTCATTCTTTTTTGAAGTTTTGTATTCTTTTATTTTTCTTTATTTCTGCGACTTTGTACATTAATTTTTTGTAAAATACTTTGTAAATTAATTATCTAACATTTGTGCTTATGTTATTTTGATAAATAGTGTATATTGTTTCAATTTGAATGCATCATTTGTACTAACTTATTAGGGATACTTTTATGAACTTTTCATACATTAGTATTTGTATAGTATATTTTATTAGCTCATATTTGGCTAAAAATGTTTTCAAAATAAATTAAACAATCCTTACATTCTTAAAAATATTTCTAATTTATCAATATTTAATTTAATTTACAAAACCTCAAATGTGTTTAGTAATTATGGTATACAGAAAAAATTCAAATGTTCCTTTGTGTCTGTATTATACTGTCCTAAAGAATAGAAAATTGAAAGAACTCATCAGAGAGCAACCACTTTTATTACAACTAGACTATGATTATAAAGATCACCATTGTAAAAATTCCCATTTATTATCTTTCCTAAAGGTTCACTTTTTTTTGTATGCAAAATACCAATTACTTCATATTTACACTCAAAAGATTCATCTCATGAATTATCTTTTAATTAAAATAGCATTAAAGTTTCTTTGTTAAATAATTTATAGAAATGAATAAAGAAATTTTGGCCTGAGCACTTTTGATTTAATGCTAATTTCAGTAGTAGCATAAGCTTCACAAATAACTTGGGCCAATAAATTTAAACAAACAAGAAATGTAACAGGAAAAGAGTAAATATGCATTGAGATATTTTATGTAAATAGAACCCATTTTTGGATGGCAGATGGAAATGTATAAATTTCAGAAAAATTAATACCCAGATTTTGAGTTGAAATATGAAATCAATATTGTGTGTTTGTACTTTAAATATTTATTCACACTACTACTTATGAAAAAAAAATCAAATGACTTTTTGGAAATGTATGCATTGTTTAGATTCTTCATAGTACTTTATGTTTAAAGATTGTTATACTTTTGATTTATATATTACATTTATACATTTGATTTATACATTTTTATTACCTAATATAAATGTTAAATAAAAAATGTATATATTTTCTAGAATTAAATTTACGTTTTCTTAAGTAATATCATTAGAGTATTTAAAAAATATATACATTTTTTCAAATTAGCCTCCAGTTTAAAAGATGACAGTGTGAACCTTTATATTCAAGAAAGTACGTATCTCTCAAGAAAATATTTAAATACCTTGAGAATACATAAATTTTTTAAATGTATTAAGTAATTATTGCAATTTATATCCTTCATAAACTCATAAAGTAACTAAGCTTTATGAAAATACTCCAAAATGAGGGAACAGTACTGGTTAACCAACAGCACTTTTAAACATATTAAAAAAAAAAGAAAAAAGCAAAAGTTACAGTAAAATGGTCTTCACAAACCCAAAGAGATGATTTTTATGATAATTTAGGGTTTTATTTCTCAACTCTTTTACATATACTGGGATCTTTAGAGTGCTGAAAAATATCTTTTCATTCAAATTATTTGTTTTATTTGTACAGAGTGGCACGATACAGTGTTTAGAATAAGACTAATGTCAGACAAAAAATAGGCTGTGTTTTCATGAACTGTGGCATCACAAACTAGGAGGAGGAAAAGTAACTTTTTGAGAGATGTTAAAGAGTCCAATATAAAACCCATTAGAAATCCCTAATTACTGCCAGCTTACTTTTTGTCTTCTATTGTTTAACCATAAAAATTAGAAAATGGGAAAATTCCTCATTTGCCAGAAAAAGTCCAAAAATTATAAAAAAATTCTGAAGGAATACAATATGAACTAAAGATAGTTTATCAAATCTTGATTAATGAAAATACACATCTTACATAGAAATTCAATCTGTAAAGTTCCCCCACTTAGCAATTATTGATTCTATATAAACTGAAATTTTCCTTAAGACTAATTTTCAAATATATTGAGTATTCATTTCAAGGACAAAGTGTTTTCATTATGAAAATTATGTCTGACTAAAAATGCTCATGCAATTATAGTTAGGATATATATATATATCCTTAAAACTATTTTTTCTCCCCCCCCCCAATAAAGGGAGAAATCAACAGAAGTAACAGCATACCTCTAAGATCGAAGTACGATTGATATATCATACCCTCAAATTTTATCCAAATAAAAAGAAATTTGTTTCCAATTCATGCACAACCACAAAATAAAACCATAAAATGCAAAACCTACATAAGTAAGGCATAAATAGAGAAAGTCTGCAGACAGTTTATCAGCTTTGTAAAAGCAGACTAAACATCAGTCTGCTTTTATAAGCCACTGAGTTCTCAGAGAGAATGCTGCTCACTCAAACTACCAAGTTCTGTGCCTTGCTTATGTTTGCTTTGCATGTTATGCTTTATTCCAGCACAAAAGGTTCTATTTTTTTTATGCATAGAATAAAGAGTACCATAATTCAAAATTAAACTTTGGGAAATTAAATTTTATCTGAGTAAATAGAAATGGTTTAGTTTTAAATTTTTATTTATAAATTTTCCAAGTATTACCATACAAAATGATACACATTACTGTACCACTGTCAAGGCTTTTAGAAACTTAGAGAGAAAGAAAAGGAGAGAGAGAAAAAAATCTTACCAACATATGTTCTGCAAGCCAACCTTCTCTCTTGGCCAATATAGATCCTATCCTCAAAGCAAAGCACTTTTTACCAAGTAAGGAATTTCCTCCATAACCACTTCCAAATGAACAAATTTCATTATTTTCTGGAATGTGAGCAATGATTGTTTTCTGAGGATTGCAGGGCCAATTATTAATGGGAGCTTCTGAAATCAAATAGGATTGAAACACTTATTGTAATAAAAACTTTTGAGTGTCAAGAACATTTCAGTATAAGAAAACTCCTTTTAAAGTATTTTAAGTGTGTAAAAAGTGAACCAGTAATTGAATTTTTCTGTTATAACATACAAAAATTCACACCTCAAACATACATTCTAAACATGATTGTCTTTGGAGTATAAGATGTAGAAATAATAATTTTGAAAATTAAACTATCTCACCCATGATCCTTTTTTGCAAATATTATAAAATTATACTGAACAAGTGAAGAAGGTAATTTAAGAAACTGGATATGTTCACAAATAGCATATAACTCTTTACAATTATATATGTGAAATATTAACTTAAAAAAATGGGGGATGAATAATTTTTTTGTCATGTTTATAAAATAATTTAAAATTTCACAAAAATTTTAATAGCTAGGGAAATAAAACGATGTTCTTGCTTTATAAATTCAAGACTTTGTATCTCCATTTGTGACAATTCTCAAAAAGATTGAAAATTAAAAATGAAGGGCTAAGCATAAATAAAGTCAGCAAAATATATCTGTAAACGATTGTTCCTAATCCCCTTTATATGATAAGCCCTATTGTTTAAAGTTGATGCTTTAGTAATTTCAGTTGCAGCTTTTCCAAGCTAATACATGGCAGCGTTCCATGCCAATATTCAGCAAGGAAACAGTTCCGTTTGTACAAAACTACAATATCCTCAACATTTTGTTTAAACTAATATTTAAGAATTTAATTAAAAAGTTGTATCTCTAATTTTTACAAACTGAATTTTGTTCTTACCATATATCCCCTTTTAAAAGATGCATACATATAAATATATCTATATAAATATTAGGGTAGTTTGAAAATAACCACTTTCAATGATGATTAGTGTAGAAAAAGTGTCTCTGGTGCCACAAATTTTTTAGGACACTTTAATTTACTAAAAATGCTTTGAAGTTTTGGCAAAATGCTAATTTATTATATTGTTTGTAAAATTTGTCAAGATGTCACAATCATTTTATTTTACCTAATTTGCCTGTAATAATCATAATAAAGTCTAGATTTATATTTTTACTTTAAGAAGTATTGAGCCTATTTTAAATTATGCTTACATTTCTATTAATTTTTTAAAATAAACTGTAGAATATCCCATGTCATACTACCTACATTTCAAAAACAAAGGGGTTTTTTAATAAAGGGGTTAAGGGTAAATTAAAGGAAGTTGTTTTATCATCCATATAAAATAAACCAATACTCTTCTCACACAGTTTGAGCAGAATTTTGAAAGCTTAACTTTATTTTGATGCTGAAAAAGAAAAAATTTTAAAGAAAAGATTAAAATAAGTTTGACTTACTTTTTACAGGAAGTGGTTGACCAACAGAATGTAGACATTTTATAAATTCCTCATTACCTAAAACTTTAAGAACAGTTGAACCCATTCGTGTCATAATTCTCATACAAGCTACAACATAAGGTGAATCTGTCAACTGAATACCTATCTTTGACAAGGGAGATCCTATAGGGCCCATACTAAATGGAATTACATACATAGTCCTTCCTGAAAATTTACAAAAATAAGGAAATATAAAAATTTAAACTTCACTTTAACTGAAGGTCATAGAAATTTCAGTAAATTTGATACAATGAATGCCCTTTATTTGGAATAACAAACAAGATTATAAACAAGTTTTTAGCTTCATCTACAACAAATACAGGATCAAATTTTTAATGTTTAAAACCAAATGAAAAATTTTAAAATTTTCCTTTCCAAAATTAATTTTAATAGTTCTACATTACAGTAACACTAGTATGTATAGTTTAACATTACCTCAAACACACAAAACCTCTAATTTTATATAATTAAAAATTTTCACACTAAAGAAATATAGAGCATACTTTTTAAAAATTTTCCCCACTTTATGGAATATTAAGCAATTTGTAGTCATTTATTATAAAAATGAAAGCTCATTTTATATTTCTAAACATTACCAATAAAAGTATTAATTTTATTTTATACATTTATACTAGTTCCATTTTATATATTAAAACTTTTTATTATAAGATAATTAAAACAGATAATCGAGTTAAGAAATCACTTGGCATAAAACTAAAATGAAAAAAAAAAATTCAGGTAACAATTCAAAATTGCTTAATCATGATAAACAATTTAAAATTCCAATTATGATTTATTTCAAACCTCAAAACAACATATAATATTTAAACACAGTTAAATTTAATTATAATTACATTCTGTAACAATTTTTTGGCTATTCTATATCTAAAGACAACCCTTTCTTTTCTTTTGGCTAAATTACCAATTTCTAAATCCTAGTAAACCTGTTTGCTAGTGCTTAGTGGTAAAACTAAATTCTATATAACTCAGCATCAATTATATAATCAGTAGTTGAAGAGCATTCTATAAGATCAATTTCTAACCCCTTCAAGGGCTAACATGGAGCCCATTTTAAAACTGAACTTGGCATCCCTACTAATAAAATCAAGACATGCCTGATTATCTACGTGAACTTGCCCTGGAGATCATTCACCAAATTCCTGCAACAGCCATTCAAGTTTATATCGACAGCAGAAAAAAATGAACATAACTCTAGCAGCAGTGGTTTCCTTACAAAGGCTCCAAATTACCTTTATAAAACCAGCATTAGAAATCCAGATTTCTGTTCTGAGATCAGAGTTAATAGCCATCAATAAAGCCCTCAAAGCCATTAAATCTATAACATCTGCAGATATCTGGATCTTAATAGTCTTAGTTCTATTCAGCACATAAATAACTGGACTAAAGTTGGTGATTAAACTACAATCTCCATTATTAATATTCTTAAAGAGCTTTTCCTGCAGCACGAGATTTATTTCCAAAGGATCACATTCCACATTGGATTCTATGGCAATGAGACTACTGATATTTTGTCCAAGGAAGGAGCCTCTAAATTACCAATGTCAAGTAATACCGACTTTCTCTGATGTGCTCCAAATTAAAAATTCTGAATGGACAATTATGGAAAACTCTCCTGATCCATCAAGGCTTTCCATCAAGGCAGATTATGTTGCTCAGTCTACCATTAGTAGGCTTGCAAATCAACACATTAAGTGTCTCTTTTGATAAGGGGGAAAAAGTCTATTTGACATGATCGAAATGCAATTCTGTGTAGGCCTTTCCTGAGCATTTGATAAACTGTGTGGGTCTCGATTGGGAGGACATACTTCTCAGTACTCTTCTGGTTTAAGATTCGAAGATTTTTGGGCTTGTGGGCCTGGTCTAGCCTGCAGCCAGTTCAGGTGGAATAAGTCAACTATAACAATACAACTAGTTATATAACAATGATAGCATCACAACATGACCAGAAAATAACTACTGAAGTTAACATTCTGCTACTTTAATTTGATTAACAGATCATCATACCAGCACTTAAAGTGAATGGCTATACAGGTCATTTCAAATATATTATGTATAAAATAATTACCAAAGACTAAGTTCACTTCAAGAAAATAAAACAATTATAATCAGAAGCACTTTGAGAAACAAAACATGAAAACAAACCTTTCATACATCCAGGAAAGCGCTCATTAAAAGCTTTCTGCATGTCTTCAGGAGATATCCAGTTTCCAAGCATTCCTTTAACACCTTCCTTGGGAATTGGAACTGTATCTCTTTTATTAGGTGTACACATGAAAGTTAAACTTTCTACACGGGCTACATCAGCAGGATCAGTTCTAGCAAGCCAGCTAGAAAAAGGTTTGCAATTACTTCTTAAACTTTAATTGACAAATAAAACAAATTAAATTAAGAAAAGAACTATTAAGATACCCTTCAAGATTGAGGTGGTTGCTTGTAAAATTATTACAGAAGAGAAAACAAAATAAATTTAATATTCATAAACAATAATAAAGTGGTTATTTTAGTAATGATAATATAACTTAATCATAAAATTCTACATTAATATTAAAATGAATTTTACTGATGCACACAATGACAAACATTATGAAGAAATAATTGTAAAAGAAAAAGAATCATTTAATCATCTTTGCATTTTTAGTTCAAAATCACCTCTAGAGCTGTTATTTATGATTAATTTATTACAACTATTTAAAATTTGAATAATATATTTTTAGAACTAAAACTATAATAAAAATGTAAGAAAGATTTATTCCATAAGTTTAAATATCACTTGGTCTTCAAATTTTAAAATAATACATTTAGTATCTTTATTTAGCAATAAATGTGTCCCATTGGCATCATACATTTTAATAGATTTTATACATGTTATATTTCCTTATACCAACAAATAAAGAGAAAAGTTTCCTTATTTTACAACACAATTTAAAAGTGTTAAAAGAAAAAAGTATCTGCCAGAGATAGTATTAGAAGATACACACAAATAGAAAACAGAACATAGCTTGAAAAACAATATGCATATACACTTGTATATGTGTGAAAAAAATAGATTCTGTTGGACTTTGAAGTTTTTCTTGGAATGCAGAAATAGAGTTGTGTAATGATAGTAGTAATAAGTTATTCAAAAAGCTATATATTTACCAGTTATCATATTTTGGAAGAGGTGTTATCATCCCTTGTTTCAACATAAGATTTAAAAGATAATCGTTTTCAGACTCACTACCATCACAGATATGAAGATTGTCTGGTTGACAAAGTCTTGCTTTGTCTTCAATATAATTTCTAACTCTTTCATTGAGTCTTGTTAAATCTCCATGAACTACACTTAAATGTCTAGCTCCTTTAACTGCTGTTTGAGGTTGTATGGACAAACATTGGACATTTTTCACCAAGAAGGATCCGTACCTATTAAAGATCAAATGATAAATTATTAAATAAGAAATTAATAAAAAGTTATAATTATGAATACAGCTGTAAAGTTTCATATTCAGAAGTAAGAAAGCAAAATGGTGTTGGATAAAGGAAAAAGCATCATTTTATAAAACACTGATAAAATACAAGTAGAATTTAAAAAAAAAAAAATCTAGTTTTAAAGATTGGAAAGGAAACTTAAAGGAACGATATAGAAAATGTCCGCAGATTTTAAAACTGATCCTGTAGAGCTATGTATATAAGGGAGTTTATTGCTGTAACAAATTTTGAAGATAAATCCATCAAAATATGATAGGAAATTTTTTAGAATTTACCTATTTGGATACCTAACAAATCATTTTAAAAACAAATCTTCCACTAATGGGTAGAAGTATTTTATTTAGGTACTCTTCCTTTAACAAGTCTGTCCAGTTTCATAGTGACTGCAGAAAAAAAAATTAAACGCAAATATTCAAATTTTATCATACAAAAATTTGCTTTTAGATTTTATTATTCAGACTGAATACATCAGACTACAATCCATGGATATCAAAATTTTGTTCAGTTTCAGGATATTACTAATTTTCAACTTGACATGATTAGAGGATGATTCAGAGGATAGTTTACTTGATTTTAAACTATCCTCTTCCTTTTTGATGAAACCTTTTTAAAATTAAAATAAGATATATATACAGAATCAATAAAACAATAAAAAGAAAAAAGCAGGATTTGTGTAAAATCCAAGGAGGATCACATATTGAGCAGCTTGTCATAAACTGGAACTAACATACATTTGTTAAACATCTTGATTCATCCCTTTTGATACTTTAACATTTGAAATGCAGTCAATTGCAATACATAAATAGGACTGCATGACAAAAATAATATGGACAGAATTCTAACTTTCCTATAGACAGACAAGGAGTTAGATTCAAATAAGCAATTTGAATGGTCACTAAATAAATAGGTACTTAAGAGTATATGTACCCAGTAGCATGCGGTCTATATGTGAAGGGAATATGTGGACTGCATACCCTAGCAAAATTATGAGACAATAAATTTCTGCTCCTATGTCTACCTATCTTTATATGGTATATAATAAATATTATTTATAATATATTCAAATATTATGTTGATTTGCTTGCTTGTATTCTCGCAGTGCGTGAGGTACTAGGTGCTGCACCACGTAGCGTGTTCAAAAGCAAACATAAGAAATTTTTATGTGTATGCACTGCGCACTAATAGAAAATCACTCTTTATATGTATGGGCTACTGGAGAAGCACAGCATACTATAGAACTGAGGCAACTGCAGCTATTTTTCCTACACTTGGCATTCAGAATCATCCGAAGGTACGGTTTATTAAGCGTTGTATTAGAGCGGGGACATACGATTTTGCAGACAGTTAATGTTTAAATTTATCTATTGTAAGATTTTGTTCTCATGGAAATATAAAAGAAGTATTTCATCAATATAAAGGGAAATGTTTTAGTGTGGTAAAGTAATTTCGGTGATGTATTATATTTATAGAAATAATTCACTGAAAAACAATTTTGTTTTGTTAGACAAAAAAGAAACGAATTCTAACAGAACAGTCCAAATTTTATCATTCATTGTGTCGTACATACAGAATATAAGTTATATCTTTAACACCATATCACTGGTTTTGTTTTTAAAAAATATGAAGATATTTTTCGCAGAATATATGATTTCCAAATGTTAAAAACAATTAATATAATTTAATCCACTGACCGAACAAGAAACAGTTTGTTCTATTGTGCCAGCGTGCAGCGAAATCCTCTGCACGTGGACTGGACTTTCGGTTTGTCGGCACCAATAAGCCTCCTGATGAGGCAGGTGCCATGTAGTGCTACGTTTGCTGACAATGTAAGTTTTTAGTGGAAATATAAACTTTTCGTTATGTATTAGTAATACGGATAGATGTATGAATTTTGTGTACAAATGAATAATAAATGTTAAGGAAGTGTTTAATGCACATTTTTATGGTTTTATTATTAGTGTTGTTGCTCTCTGCACACCCTGCATGAACACCTACCACATGCCACTGGTACATACATATCTATGAAACTATAAATACGAGAGAGACAGGAAAGAATGAGACATTAAAATCAGGGGTAACTTTAAATTTAAAAAAAAAAAAAAAAAAAAAAAAAAAAAAAATGCATACTTTAAAATATTTTAATTAACTTTTAAAAATGATCATTACAACATGAAATAAAAAAATAAAATAAAGTATACATGACACCACTGTACTTACCAGCAGTAGAACATTTTAGAAATGTTTTTATTTACAGCATTTGAATAATGAACTACACAGAAAAATCAGAATACATAATTGCCTGAAAATCATGTTTTACATTTTTTTTCTTTCAGAAATAAAAAAAAATTAAATATTTTACAAAACATTATCCTCCAAACATTCCTAAAAGACACAAGAAAAATAACTTTCCAGAACTTAACAGTAGCAAGTGTGTATGGAGCAGATAATAAAAATTCATAGAACTCACTACTCAAAACAAGATAACAAGGAAATTTTTACTGCATTTGAATTAATAACATTCAGAAAAAATTCATAAGTTTTTAAACAAATGTTACTTTAGAATCAGACTAATCATAAAATTTAAATACATTTTTAGTGCATTGCTTAAACATCACAAAACTGAAAATCATTGACAACTACTAAAGGATACCCTTCGACAATTTTGCCAAACAGAACCTCTAAAATATGTTACACATTAACTTTAAAAATGAATTTCTATTTTCATCTTGTACATCTGAAATATACATTATGTATTCTGTGAATTTCTCTTCTTAAATCAGTTGACAATATTTTCACTTTTAATTCTAAATTACATCCGATTTCTGAGCAGAAATTTTCTATTACATTTATATGATTAAAAACTACATAAACCAAGATTCTTTTTAAATGCAAAACTATGCTAATATAATTTAATAAGTTTAATAAAAAAATTCATTTACAACAGAGTGAAATGTGAAATCTAAAAACAACTTAAATAAAATTTAAAGTTAAAGCTAAACACAAAAATTTAATAGTTTAAAACTTGTAATCCATAGCAACTAAAAAATTTAAAAATCATCTCCTTGCATCAAATTAAGCCAAGCAATAGCTCTCTAAAAAATTAAATATTCAGTTCAAATCAATCCATCATTTTACACATTACTATTCATCTTTAGCAAGTGCACAATGAGATTTTCTACAGAAAATCTCACATCCTTAAATAAGAGTACCTTATTACTATTTTATTACAAGACCCTCTAAACAAACTATGCATTCTATTTCTTTAGTGCTATACCACATCAACAAACATGCATTTTTCCTCCAAAGCTGAAAAGCATGCAAAATCCATGTTTTAAACAAAGCGTGCAAACCTTGACTCTCAACTTTAAAAAAAGCTTTTGAGAGAAATAAAACCAGATAAAAATACATTGTTAAAATTTCTTACTCAACACAGGGTAAGGAATCACAAGTAGAAGAATCACTCAAACCCGTCATTTTGTTCTTGTTATCCCTCTAAATACAAAATTTTGAGGGAAAAGAGGAAAGGGAAAAAGAAATATCAGAGATAATTACAAGACAGAGAGTAAAGTGAAAAGGCAACATCACATAATACAGGTACTGTAACATAGCATGAAATACACTAAAACATTAATCAATGGATGATAATGCATCAAAAGCATAAGCAATGTTCAAGCAATGCAGGATTTTAAGAACACTTTAGAATTTAATGAACTTACTAATCCATATATATATAAATGAATTTGTGTCTGTCTGTACTCTATACTCAAAAACCATACATCAAATCGCTGTGAAAATTTGGAAAATTAGGTATATCTCTCGGAAGGCTTTTGAAAATTTTTAACGTTCAAAATCCATTTCTTCCCCCTTTTTCATGTGTTTCATATTATTCCATGCATTATTTTACCCGGTTAAATGCAAACGATTAATTTAAGCACAGTTTACCCTGCTTAAAAGCAGGAGATTAAAATTTTCACTTTATCACATAATAGGTCAAAATGGTATTTTTTTTATTATTATGACATCATTCCTTTAATTCTCATTCATTCATTCATTTCTTATTTATATTATTTAAACATTGTCTGCATAGTATAAATTCGATTTGAGCTGGAAATTTAGATATAAAGTGATTAACTCATTTCTATGTGACGCTAATCATAGCATTTTTATATAAGAACTAATTTTAAATTTAATTCTATGTTAATTTTTACGTTACAATGAAATGTTTATCAACAATATTCTAACAACAAAACATATTTCAATGACTCTCATAGGTAAATAAAAACCTATCATTTTATATAGTTAGCTTTATCATTTCGGAGAATTGGACAACGGTTGATCAGCTTCCGGGTAGTCTGGAATGTTTAGTAAACAAGAGAAGTTCTAAGCTATTGTCAAATTTTTGGACTCTTATTTTGCACACGCTTTCACATCTTATTGATGTACAACTCAGGTTTAATGGAAACTGAAGTATAAAAACTGAATATTGTTATAATATGCTTATAATAGAAATATATAAATATGCCAATGAATCGAACTGCACTGGGACGAATTTAGAGAGTTATGCAAGAAAAAAAAAATCTTTGTTTAAAAATAATTTATTAAGTTCACCGTAGCGAAGCACGGGCATACTTGCTAGTTTATAATAAAAACAACAAATCATAAGAATCGAGAATAAGGAATTTCGAAACAATTTTAAAATATTTCATAAACACAAAATATTGACAGTATTCTTAATATTAAACAATTTCATTCAAAACAAATTAAGAAATAAAATGCAAAGTTTTTTTTTCTATCAGTACTCATAATCAAGAAAAATAATGACATAATAATGTTACCTTGCACTTTGTTTTGATACAGTTACAACACAAGATTCCAAATGATTGTCATGGTTTTCTTGGACAGTACTTTTATGTTTAAAACACTCTTAAAATTTAGTATATCTACTCCCAATCAATCTAATCTTAATATTTTTAAAAACAGGATGAGATTTGGAGGGGGAGGTCAAACTAGTAGGGCTAAGTCCTTAAATTTCCTAGTTTAAAGGGTTCTAAAACTAAAAGGAATTTGTTTTAAAATATGTTTTCTAATGAATATGATATTGCATAACTTAGTTGTGATGCACAGATCGAAAATTCCCTACAAAACTTAATTGTTACAATCACCTTTTGAATCTCAATTTTATAATGTGCAACAATTAAAAATAGTTATAAAAAATAAACAAATCAGTCTTTAGAATCTAATTTAATAGATACTATTAAAAATAATTAACAAGATCATTTATTTTTAGAATGTTGATGGCAGCATTTTATTATAAATACTAGACAGGTGACAAAGTAATTCCAAACACATTTCACACTTTTATAAAATGTTGAAAATTGAATTTAAATAAAAAATAAAAATAACTGCAATCCTCTCCAAACTTAACACTACTTTTAATGAGCGCAAATATGAATAGCTACGATTATAATAAAAATGCTGCAAAAAATAAACATAAAAATGTACACCCTAAAAAAATAAATATATTAACTCAAAATTTATAAATAAAATATTATATTTATAATTAAATTTTATAAAAAAAATTTAATCAAATTTAAAAAAGCCTATTAAACATACAAATATCAACAAAAATGCCCAGTATCTTCAATTACAATTGAAATGTCCAATCAAAAATTTTTTTTAATTTCTTTTTAAAAATAGAATCTTTATTTTAAAAATCTTTAAAAACTCATTCTTAAAAAAAAATTCTTTTTTAAAATAATCTATTTTTTTTGGAAATATTTAATTTCATTTTATATCTGTCATTTTGTAATATAATGGTTTTTTTTTTTCTTTAGGTCATTGGCGGGAAAAAATTTCCTCCTGAAGATAAATAATAGATAGGCAAAACACTTTAAATTTAAGAAATTCATACAAAATAATGAAAAAAATATAAATTACCTATTAATTCTTTATTTTTTCAAAAAGAAATTTTTAAAAAAGATGATTTCAAAGAATTTCGTTTAATAATAAAATTATTTCATTCAATTTTTAATAATGATTTATTTAATAAAAAACTTAAATTTTTTTTTTTAATTTTTCACCTTAAATGAAAATTGTCACAAACGTTCGGTGAAATTATATCACTTGATCTGATATCGCTCGATTATACGATCGATTGTGTAGTAGACCGATATTTCCGAACACTAAATTTGTCACTGGAATTCTGCAAATGAATTATTAAAACAGAAAAAATCTTAATGCATAAAATATTCATAGCAAATAACTGATAATATGGACGAATTAAGAACTCATACGACGGACGACTAAAAATAACTTTTTAATATGATCCTTCTCAAAACCAAGAAAGCAATAGCACCAGATTAGCATAATTTTAACAACTATATTTCCTGATTAAATGATCAGAAACCTGAGCAAATATTTAAGAAGGACGAATAATTCCGCTTGTTTTCTGACTGACACCTGCAAGGTTTAGCGACACCGCCAAGAGAATTTAGATGCAACGCGTGAAGGTGTTGCAATGTCAATGCTCACGGTCATCAGATTCGATACAAGACAGCGAGGCTCCACGTTTTATGATGAAAATGCGTCACAAGGAACACGGAAGAAAATTACAGCTGGTCTCAGAAAGCAATAAGCAAGCAAAGCTGAGTGTAAAAAAGAAAATGACTGACGTTTACTCAATTTGTAAGCATAAGGATATCCACTGAACAAACATATGAAATGGATGAGCGTTCTGTGTCTAGGTAGAACTGTAGGTAAAGAAGTATGTTGAAAATTTATGAATAGATTCCTTGTCCCTACCCTTTATGATATCGCATACAAATATTAACTGTAATTGAGGTTCAAATAATCGATACAAATCCTTCAATTATCTCGTAGGACAAGAAGTATTGATTTTTCATACTATTAAACTTGTTTAGAATTTTCAACATTAACTAAAAAAATATAAAGCCTCCTAGACATAAATGCAATGAGAACCTATTCCAGGTCTTCAGAATTTATATGGCATTCGCGCAAACGAGAATAACTAATATTTTTTAATTTAAAAAAATTTCATCTGACTGCCGAGTTTTATGACCTTAGATCCTCGAGTGCAAAAAGTTAATATAGTTTAATTGTGCTCCGTCTTCAAACATTTGCATTGTCTCCGTAGCGGAGCCCTCGAGTTTAAAGACTAATTTTAAATGGCTCCGCTCCAGAGCCCTCGAGTGCAAAGGGTTAGTCGTACTTGTTTAAAGTATGAACAAGGGGAGTGAGATTACAACCAGCAAAAACATTTTTAAAACATCAATAAAACTGAACGATTATAGGATACGCGACAGAAACACTTGTAAAACAAGGATACGATTGTAAATAAGAATTTTTTTTAATGTTTCATTGTATCAAATAGCAGAAAGAATAAAAACATAACATTACTCAAAAATCGGATGAAAGTAACAAAAAACTGATAATAAAACTAAGTATAGTATAAAATATAATATGACATTTAAATTAGTTAACTATGGAATAACTAGAAATTCGGGCTTAGTCTTGCAATTTTGTTCCAAAAATTTTTCTATCCCTTCATTAAAATAAGTTTGGTTTGGAGACCAGGACCAACTGAAAGGCCATTCCGAACATCTACGCTCTAGTGGGATCCATTATAATAAGTAAAAATTACTGTAGAGAAGAATGCAAATAGTTTGGTGTGTTACATAACCGATTGCTTAAGGAAATAACTTAGAGCTATGTGTTAATACATTAACTACAATGCAATACTTTGATCACTGTACATATTTCTTATTCAGGTACGTGGCAGCCGACTGGGATTATTCTGAAATTATTAAAAGACAATGTATCCTTTAAACGAATAAATGTAAGGCCACGATAAATTTAGATTATTCAAACTGCAATCGATAATACGACGCCCGGCGCTTATTTTTATTTTCAAATATGTCCAATCTGATAGCTCTTTTGTTGAACTATCATAGTACATCTTTATTTCCACGACAGCAGAGCATTTCATCAAGGTTGATTTTTTTCCCACTCCTACTTCACAATCTTCCACAGTCTATCCAATGTTTTGAGATGTCGTTAAGTTTAAATGCATAATAATCCAAACGGGATACGTCAGAGGACTTAAATAGGACGCATTTAAAAGGAATAACTTCATATCTCTTCTTTTCAGAACATAGAGCAGTAGATTTATACAGCTTGTAGCCTTATCCTGATTGAGTTTAATTCAGTGAAGATTTTAGATAAAGAGGTGAAATTTCTTTGAAAATAGGTTTTAAAACATTTGATAGTTATTTTTAACATTTTTTCCCTACTTTCCTTATTAAGGTTTCCATTATAACAGAATCCAGCAAAAACCCTAAAGTCTTTAACAAAACTGTTTTCTATGAACAAATGTTTTTAGTTTATATTCTCTTTTTCGGTAGCAAATTTATCTTTTTTCTACTGCAATCAGATAAGTAAATTCTGTTTCTAACTATTTCCATTTTTCACTTGCCAAATAATTTTCATACAAGAATCCGTACATAGTCTTACAATGAGGAATATTTTTGGCGTTAGGCGGTAAACATAAAGTTCATTTATATTTCTTTTTTAATAAGCTTCACATCAGATTTTATAATTTTGTTCACAGTTCAAATATTATTTAAAGATTTTGAAATAGTTTTTTTTGGGGGGGAGGAAAGGATTTAACATGAGATGCGATTTTAGATTTGGTAGCATGTGTACGATTTGATAACAAGTGTTCGCCCTTTATTGGGAATGCAATTTTTTTTTCCTTTTTCAAAACCAAATGTAAATTTAGACTTTTTTTTCCCTTTTTATTAACTATGTCATTTATTTTACTGTAGAAAAATTAAAACCACGCTTTTCACGTCTCTCAATTATCGATTAAGAATCGGAAGGCTAAAAAAAAAAAATAGAGCATTCGATCCACCGTTTCTTTTCCAGCGACATTTTATGCCTCTTCCACACTATGGCCAGTTGTTCACCACTGCAGTACTGACCCTGATGGCGACCTTGGACAATGATTCACGGGTTGCATACACACACTGGGCCACTAAATGAGCCGAGCGCGTGGATGGATATACAGTGTCTGCGCACTTTAGTAGCGCATCTGGTTGTCTTTGACGTTTGGAGAAAACCGCTTCCTAAGCCATCGTTTGCCAAGGCCTTTTATTGTCTGCCATCGTAGACCTCGATAAGTCATACCCCCTCCATACAGTGGTAATGGTTTGCAGTGGACGACAGTGTGGAAGGGCCTTTAAAGCTCAATATTTTTAATGCTGCAGACGATATTTAAACATTATTCTAATTGGATGGCAGTCACGTTTTTATTTTAACATTTAAATTCATAGTGAAAGTCAAAATTGTTCCAAAACTGCGTGTATACGCTCTGTATTTTTGTTGCTACTACACTAATTATGCTCCTGTAATGAATCTTCATGTAAATGACATTCAGAACGTAATTTTCCTTGTTACACACCTAGCATAATTACAAAAACAATGTAATTTTCTATATATGAGAGGGTAACAATCAAAATGAATTAAATGAAATAAGTTCACTGGTGGGGGGTGTAGAGAAATTGAGTATAAGTTTAACATCCTAATTCCTGGAAATTTAACCCTAAAACGCCGAGCGTCCATAAAAACAAAAAGCATGTGTAGCAAACAAATGAACGAATAAATCAATGTATATTCTGAGAAGCAGTAAAGATGCCATTTATATATATTGAAAATTATTTTAATATCTTCCGTATGTATTTTATTGGTAACATTAGGCATTATAGCTTCAATATTATTCTAGTAGTGTTTTAGAAGACTAAATTGGGTATGTTGTCAAAAGGCAACACATAACCTTTAAGGGTTACACATTAATCTTGCGAAACACAAATCTAAAGTATTCTCTACCATATATACAAATGCCTACTTATGACAAATTATTAACCTTGGTAAAGGATTTCATTTTGTAAAAGAACAAATATACTTGGTCCAATCCGATTGTGAACACCTCATAAATAAACTCGTCGGTATGCGGTACTAAAAATCCATATTTCTTCACCCCTAATGACAACAATTGCAAAGACCAGATTTACTAGCGACCATCCGCGATTTGTATTCTGCATTTTCAACATGAATCACACCTATGAAATTGTTTGGATGCACTGAAATGAAAAATGAATACCGCTATAAATATTTGCCCCGTTTTATAATTTTTTTTGACCGAGATGTCCTATAGCCCTCAGCATTTTATATATATTTATGATGTCAAATATTTTTTTGCTAAGTTCAGTTGCGCAATATACTAGGCACGCAGCGGCTGGTATATTGCGAAATGCATAGCTATATCTTGTGATAGCATGTGCGAAAAACCAACATCAATGCAAAGGTTGAGACTGCTCCTTGCTCAGATCAGAAATTTACATAGGCCTATATTTGATAGGAGATTGTGAATGTGTTAGGACTGCCACGATCACGTCATCACGCCGGTTGCCTATGTGGACGAACTTGACGAGATACTTATGAGCTATGTCTTGGTTTCTAAGAATCGGAAATATGTTTTACACTGTTCATACGCAATTCTGAACATATTGTAAAAGCAAGAGATTCATTTTACAATTCTTTTTCTCCATGAAAAACGTGCGAATTTCTCGTACGCCAGCGAAAAATTCCAACAAATAACACGTCGATTTGAATCCACATAAATCAAGAATTTTTTTTTTTTTTTTAAATTCGCTAAATCATGAAAAATCCGCGCATTTAGGAAAAGGATTTTTTTTTTTTTTTTTTTGGGGGGGGGGATACATACAGGTTGACATGTAATAAAACCATTAGATAACCTCTGCGAAAAAGTCATTCGACCCCCCAAAGAGGTCGAGACTCACAGATTGGAAAACGCTGCTGTAAGGAAAATTCAAGGAGATTAACATGAGGCCTCAACGGTTACAAAATGCAAGTATATTTAGAAATTTGAGGCATAGATAAAAGGTGTTACTGATGATAACCATGTTGAAAAATTGTAAAATATTTCATTACTAAAATTGAGTCTCATACGAGGCACATGCGAATGAGAGGGTTAATAGGTCAGTAATAGTGAAACCGAGAATAATCATTTTTTCCATATTACAAAACCAAATAATTATAAAATAAAATTTTAAAGGCTAGTAACGATTAGAATGCACCAACGTATACTCTGAACAACACTAAACAGCCTCGAGTAGCTCCAATCGCATTGCATCACTATAATTTGAAGAGTGTAGATAGATAACTATACAAGGATGTCGCAACTCAGTCTACTTGCGTTTTCAGATCACCGATATCATGATAGCAGCCACGGAAACCATTTCACAAGGAAATTTATTATGAAGAGTTTATACGCAAATTTTATATGAGACTAGAAATTCAACACAATTTCCAATTGAAACAAACGACATAGTAACAAAATAAGCAAAGACTTATTCGTTGGTACAATGTTCGGGTATATTGCGGCTAGACCAAAACTTCCACCTATCTCCATATTCGACAGTACTAAATACGTCTAACGTTGTAGAACAATGAAAGTCTTTACTGTTAAAACCTTTAAATACTGTGGTCTAGTGAAATCCACTTTCTACATTTACTTCGTAATACTTAGTTTTGTATCTAATAAGGCAATTTGTCGCAACATCACGACTTACTATAATGCCCTTCCCATTCATTTTCATGTTTACAACAGCCAATAGACAAACTGCCCTTCCGTTTGAAATTAAAGCCAAGATTGTTATAATTTGAGAATTTGCCCTACTGCATGAAATCGATTTACTGCATTTTCAACTTGTAATTATTTTATAATAAATATACTAAGAAATCAAAGCTCAATTTGTTGTCCATGTTTTTATTAATTCAGACATGCCAACATTCACGCACTTGTGTCAGGAGCAACAGCGTGGCTTAACATGCTAATTACAGATTATACATAAGTACATATCTTATTGGTTTCTAAATTAAAATATTTACACAGTAGTAAATTGTGAAAAGTAAATTAAAATTTATGTATTTAAAAATGTATGAGTAGCTTTTTAAGCTTTAACTTATTTTTCAAAACAGTGTTTCTTACAACATTAACCCTAATTCAAATATTTCATTGTAATCTTTCAGCTGTTCAATAGCTTTGCTATTTTCCGGAGCAATCGGAGGAGTTTCCGGAGTTATCAAATAGGGCGATTTCACGCAGCAGGGTACATCTCAACTTATCACAATTCTGGCTTTAGTTTCAAACGGAAAGGCAGTTTGTTTATTGGCTATTGTAAACATGAAAATGAATGCGAAGGGCATTATGGTTCATGACGTTGCGGCAAATTGCTCTATTTTCTTATTCCTCCGGAGCGACTCAGGAAAATGCGGAGTAGTTGACATGTGTTAATTATGTGCACATTTTTTAAACATCGCTCAGTTTTCTCCATAATTCCACCATAACACTAAAGAGTTGCCCAGCACTTATTGCTTTATTTTCAGCTTTAATGTGAAAATAAAAAGTTTGAAAACTTAGACATGTTTTTCTTTACTCCTAACCATCTCATTCTCAATGGCTCTGACATACTTACCCAAATTTGATGCCTCAAGCCTACAAAATTTCTTTTCTCTTAGCTTTAAATTCATTATTTAAAATACCATTATAACAATAAAGCAATTTGTCGCAACGTCACGAACGACTATAATGCCTTTCCCATTCATTTTCATGTTTACAACAGCCAATAGACAAACTGCCCTTCCGTTTGAAACTAAAGCCAGAATTGTCATAAGTTGAGATGTGCCCTACTGCGTGAAATCGCCTTATTCAAAATAATTTTTAGGTAAGCGAAAGGGTTAAAGTGGAAAGCAAATCCATATAAAAAAGTGCTTTCTTAACAAGTTTTTAATTTAAATCATAACTGTTGATTAACAAAGGTGTTTAAATATAACTATCACCTATGAAATAAATGAAAGCTGCACTGAAGTTATAAATCCCGTGTTGCGTCCCATTTTATAAAGAACAGAGTTAGTTCTGTTTGCTACCACCAGCATATGCGCATTTAAAAATACTTCGCATGACTGCATGAGTTGGACTCAAAAGTCATGAGAAACATTCCAGAATACCACGATTATTTTCGTTTTACTTCGCCATTCTATGTATTAAAAGAATTTCGGCAGAAAAGCTGCCCTTGCATTACGTTGCTCTTAGCACGTATGCAGCAAACCAGGTTGAAACCAGATACTCTACATTTTTAGAAGTTCAATCGCATAGCTTACGTTAATAGAAAAATTGGGTCAAGGGGTTAAAGATCTGATTGAAAATAAAACAGAAAGATGCGGATGGAAGAAAAAAATCAAAGCCTCAAATATATTTTCTAAAATTTATTTAGTCGCTTGCACTTCCACTATACTCACATAAGTTATGCTACAAAAATAAATTATCCTAATTTCAGCAATTTTATCACTGTATAGGTCAATGTTTCTTCTGTTTCGCTTCAGTAGGGCTCATCTTGAGCAACATGGGGACATTAGACCAGGGATTGTTATTGAAAGATTCTAAATATTTATACCTATAGCGGGATTCAAACCTGCGGATTCCTGTTCCGAAGAGCAGCGCCCGACTGATTCGGTCATAATTCCTATTCAGTACCAGGTACAACTTCTAACGTAAATTTCAAATATTTACCGATATATTAAAACAATATTTTACCGATAAAATACCAAATAAAAAAAATTGAGATTCTTTATGTACAATATCTGTACCGTTTAAATTCATCCGATGCACGAGTGTGAAACCAAAGAAATTATTTCTAGAAGCTATAACTAGCCTAATTTTAGAAGCTATTGCACTAAAATTAGGTCTTCATTAGATGAAAAAATTTTGGAAAAATTTTGCGCACAAGCTTTTTCAAAAATGTTACGTTTATCATTTACATCTATTATTCCTTGCATGCTTACGTAATTATAACAGTTTAAATCATTCATTAATATTTTTATACGTTGATTAGCAAACTATTATAGAATGTTTTGTCAGGTTTCAAATATTTATGTAATTTTACATTAATTACTATTCAGTATTTTATCTTTGAAACAAAATGCACAAATCAAAAATCACTATGCATTTGGTACTTAATATCTACTTTTTATACTATTTCCATGAAAAAAAAAATACAGCTAAACCGGTATTTAGATTTTAATTTTCCGAGTCACCGATAAATGAAAAGTCGGTAAATTTACAGGCACTAGTTCCGGGGTGTAATTGCCTAAAACGGAATATTCCTCAACATCCAGTTATAATTACGAAATAAGTATTTCGTGCAGAAAGAAAAAAAAGTGTGTGGGCACCAAATGATTTTCCTATACATCTAATAAATTATACACAATTTCTGCTGCACTTCACTTATACTTATTTGAAGAGGTTCTATCTTCCAACTGTTTAATAAACTGGACAGTTACAAAATTTCAACATTCTACGTTAAATGGTTTGAGTACTTACGTACAGGGTTGGAAAAAAAAATCAGATTTGATTTAAATTTGATTTTCTTTTAATGCAAACTATTTAAAAAACAAAAAAATCACAATTATTTCAATATTTTTAAGCACCGAATTATGGATTTAATTGTTTCAATAAAAACACTAGCTTTGATGCTTTATCCACTCCTAATTGGCTAGAATGAACAATACAAAAGGAGAAAACTCTCCATTCCAGCAGATGAAGCCACGGCTGTTATTTGGTAGACAAACTGGATTCCAAGTTCTGTAATACTCTTTACCTCCCATTACATAAAATGAATTCCACCAGTCATAATCAATTGTACTACTCCTACTACATACTTTCTGATAACCCTTAAATTCTTGGAAAGCATATGCTATCTATTTACACTTATTTACTTATTGGTATGACTGTGCTGACTAATTCCCAATTTTCCTGTCTTTGGAATATAGGTTTTAAAAGTGAAAAAAAAAATGATTTAAATTAATAATTTTTCAAAAAAAATCAACTGATTTAAATCATGCCAACCCTGCTTAAGTAAAGACAGACGTCAGGACAAAAATTGTCAAAATGTTTATGGATTTTGACTAGTTTTGTAACAACCATTGGATCACAAAACTAGTCAAATGGTCCAATTGGATGTTGGACTGGTTTGGTTTGGAGCGTTACGGTCTACTATTTTATTATACAAGGGCTAATGAAACCAGAACCTACTGCTTAAAGCAGATTCTGAACGACTACGAACATCCATCCCAGTAGAGGCAGGGATGGACAAACTTTTTCGGCGGTTGGCCAAAAATCGAAAGAAAATAAATTTGGCGGCCAAGATAAATTTTCTAAAATTTTAAAAACAATATAAAAATACCTAACGGTGATGATGAATGAAATTGCGATTTCATTTTTAAAAGTTCCTCATACTGAGGTTCGAAGTGAAATGTACTGATTTTAAGGAAAGATGCTAAATGCTCAGCAGTCAGTCTACTTCTGAAATTATTCTTTCTAAAGGTTCAAAGTTGAAAACACTTGTTCACATATAAGAAGCAAATATACCGCTGATCTTCTGGGCGTGAGATAATACATTTGAGATATATTTAAGAAAAGTAGAAAAGGAGATGGATATATAATGTATAAATATATATTTATATATATATATATATAAATAAATAAATATATATATATATATATATATATATATATATATATATATATATATATATATATATATATATATATATATATATATATATATAATGTATAAATATATATTTCTTTTAATTTGACTCGGACCGGAAAATTAAAATTCTATCCGCGGGCCGGATAAAACCTTCCAGCAGGCCGTAGTTTGCCCATCCCTGCAGTAGAGGGATTCAAACTCGCGGACTCCAGTACCGAAGAACAGGGTCCTAATACTTGGCCATCGTCCGGTCCAAATTGGATATTTGAAATTTCAAAATTAAAGTTCCCTTGAACGTACGTATAAAAGGGACGCTTAAAACTAGTCAAAATAGATTCGGACACAATTTAAAATGGATATTTATGCTGAATTCTGAAGACCGAAAGTTTTCAATACATTTACTTCGGACAAGGTAGTAAAAATGGAAATTTAAGCACAAATCATACCATACATTCGAAAGGGAGCTATGCACATACTTCAATAAATATTCAAATAAGCCTTTGTCCGATTGTGTAATTACAAAATGGGGTTAATAAAAATGTTGGCTATAACTACAGCTCCCTTCGAGTTAACCTACCATTACACTACACTATAACCCGAATGCTAACGGCCTGAATGTGGAGCACTGGTATAAAATGGTTTATATCCTAGGAAAAATATGCTTGGCAAACGACCAAATAACAAAATCGAGTTTCCTAGCGATTCTTGAACGACGCCCGCCGAGGAGTACTCGACTCTCACAATGGAGTACAAGTAGAAAAGGGGTCGTAGGCACTGGCCCCGAAAAAGATCCACAATCGATTGCTGGGCATAGGATTTAAAAAGAAAAATTGCTGCACTCAATAGCGTTGGCGGCCGCAAAAGGCGAGCAATGATTTGATTTAATAATCGAAAGAAAAACATACAATCATTTTGTGAGTTGATATAATTAATATGATATCTAGATTATGTAGGAAGAAATTCCTCAGCATGATCCTATTATGTATTATTCAAAGAGGATTTTAACTGGAAAGTTGAGGGCGCTCCAAAAATATTAATAAAAAATTTAACCACTGTTCAGTATGATTTTGGGTACATATGTATATTGAAATCTCATATTTAAAACGAAATTCATTATAACAATCTCAAAATTAAAGTATACAAATTTCTATGACATCGAAAGATCCGTACTAAATATGAAAAAAATAGTGGTGAATATACAGGGTATTTTAAAAATGACCGGTATATTTGAAAAATCAATAAATACACCATTTATTGCAATATGCTTGGGTCAATATTAAATTTTTTGGCAGAGAAACTTTCAAAATTAGTTACAATGTTCCACAACAGATAACGCTGCAGTCTGGAAAAATCTAAACGATATTTCCGAGATATCCACCATGTGCAGCAATAATATGGCGTATTCTCAGAACGAAACTGTCAGAAACCCGTGTAAACGTCTCAGGCGGGATGGCTTCACATGCAGAACAGATGTACTGTTCCAGTTATTCAATTGTTTCTGGTAAGTGGCGGTACACCTAGTTTTTATTTATTTTTCTTTTTTTAAGAGTCCCCACAGACAAATATCGTAGTTTAGATTTTTTTTCCAGACTGCAGCGTCATCTGTTCTGGAATATTGCCACTAATTTTACAGTTTGTTTGCCTAAAAATTTACTATTGTCCCAAGCATATTGCAATAAACTGAATTTCCATCACAGTCCGTTTAGTTTTTATTGATTTTTCAAATATACCGGTCATTTTTGAAACACCCTGTATCTATTTTATTTGATATAAACATATGTTTTATATATACGAGTTTCTGTTCTAAAAAATCTCCAAGAATAGTATTAAAATCAAGTTCGTCGTGATCGCTAAACTGCTAAATTTATCCTGAATTATTGTTGATTTATTTTTTCAATGAGTTTTAATCTGGAAAATTACTCATCTCTCGAACTCTGAACACTCACTGTATTGTTAAATACATTTAAAAAACACGGGCTCGAAAATGCAGCTGCACTCATTTTCAGACAAAATCGCAGCTTTTCCTCCTAATTACCTCTTGTATCGCCAAGAGGAGAAAAAAAAGTAGCCCTCCAAACTCACGTGTAACTTTATGCGTTGCGTAAGGTCATCACCCCCCTCCCCTTAAAAAAACATTCAAATTTTAAAAACATTTTTTAGAACTGAGATCTAAGTGGTAAAGAGTAAAAAAATAAAATGAGTTAAAAATTTAAAAATCTCTTTAGCCAATAAGAAATTAGATGAAAATTAAAAATGACTCCTGTGGAATACGGTTTTTTGACTAGAAGTGTTGAGTGTGATTAGAGTACTCAAAACACTACTTTTTCCTTCAATTCATTTAATTTATACTTGAACGGAAAAAAAGTTTTTAGTTCTTTACTACTTTGCCATAGGGAAGAGTTTGTTTTCTAAAAAGTTTATATTCTACTTTTTTTGGTCTTAAATTTAAAAAATGAGAAATGACAATAAAATTATAAGTTAAAAAAATATTTTAGAATAAAACCTGGAGATTATAACTCTAAACCTAAAACTTTCAGGTTTATTCTCTTAAAATTACAAGACATTGCAATATAACGTTACACGTAACATCACATTAAAACAAACTTTTCTTTAAAAGAAGTTAAAGTTACATGACAAATGTAGTGGTTAAAAAGTAAAAAAGATGCTAAGAAAAAAGTTAAAAAGGTGCAACTTAATTCTGAAAAAGAATTACCGTCAATAGGGTAGCCTAGCCAATAGATGACGCCAAAAATGAATTTCTACGAATTATAAATGTATAATATAGAACTATTTTAGTAACTGTAATAATGATAGATTCCTGTATAGTCACATTAGTATGCAAAACTTCTAGCTCAGTGGTCAGTGGCACGTCCCCCTTAGAACTATAATCTTATGGCTGAACCGTACATATTTCTCCAAACGGATAAGCAAGTTAGTTAAATACTAGCTAGATTATGTACGTACTGCTAGCAATAATGAAAATATGGAAAAGTAATGCAGCTGATTTTTAAATTTGCTTAATACTATTTATCTAAACAGCAACAAAACTCGTACAACTGGTATCACCAACTCGTATCTCAGCACATTTAGTGAATGGTATGTGCTTTCATATCTCTGCAGATGTTTATCTACAGGTGTATTCCGTAGTCTACGTTAAGCATGTTCAGAAATTTAATTTTTATTGCCTTGCCAAGTATATGAAAAGAGATTTTTCACATAAGGTGTTTTAAAAGGCAGCAACTGTAGTGATGCTTTGTTGCTAACAGCTTTTACTAACCTAGCCATAAACAAAATGTTACGCTACAACCAGTACAGATTGTTAGCCACCTACACAAAAGCTTGCTTCATTGAGAGCAAGGCTTGTTGCAAGCAAAGAATGTTGCTTATGAATATATTTAAATAAGGTCTATGCTGTATTAACATTTTTCCACCAAAAACCACTCGCGGCACCCAGTTTGTAGACCCTACTGATAGAGCTTATCAGGAAGTGAGAAAAAATTTTTAAAAATTTGTCGCTAAACCGATATACGGTACAACGAGGTAGAAAGTTTGTTTATTTAAAAAAACTTTAAGGGTAACACTATGTACGGAGAGCTAATCGATTTCCCAATTCTGGCTCATAGGAAGTGAGTTGTGACTTATAAGCTATTTGGAAATAAAAACTTGTTATGATATGCTGAATATGAAATACGCAGCTGAAATATAAAAAAAAAGTTCCACCACCAGAACTTTTTCTCATATTTCAGTTGCGATAATTTACGATGCTGTACGCGTAACCTTCATTGTTTCGTCATATAATCATAACTTTTATTAACGGAAAGAAAATATTTCATGCAATAAAAATAAATGTTTACAATAAATTTTTGCTAACGTAAACTGTCGTTTCTCAAGGGCGCACATAACTAATTTGACTTAAATTTGAATTAACATGTGTATACAAACATATCTAACACGAAATTAGACTATTCCAAGTATCTAGATTTTAAACGTTTTAATATACACTTACAGGACCGGTTTTGAGCTGTTCGCCGCATGAGTACAAAATAGTATTTGGACGCCCCTTATCAATGCGTAAACCAAATAGATATTCCGTCGGCTACCCTAGAAATCTGGCCGCATTGCACACCTAATTGCATCGGTCGTCTCTGTATGCGTTCATATTTTTTACTTACTCACAAGGGAGAGAAATGATAATACTAACATTTTTCTTTTTCAAATATAATATTTTCCCTGCTTTTAAGAAACAAAGGGGAGGAGGAGAATCAGGCGTAATCAGAGGGGTACAGAGAGACAATATGCACCCGATTTTTTTCTCGAAACTGGAAAAAGCGAGAAAAATAATATCAGCTTTGGAAAAGGACATTTCTAGCAGAACAAAGTAGATCAATTGCTATAAAAGCTTTACAAGAGTGAAATGTAAAAATTTACTAGAATATCCATAAATTTTTAAAAATTTTAGTCACTTTGCCAGTTACAACATGCATAGCTGACAGATCGTTTTCAAGTATGAAATATGTAAAGAATTATTTGAGAACAGAAATGCATTTAAATAGACTCTGCTGTATATCTAAAAATATTCCTGTAATTAAAGAGGAAGTTTTAAATGTTTTACAAATACAAAAGCGGAGAATAAATATAAATGTGTACAAACTAATATGAATAGATTTTTCGCTGCATTATAATCCAATATTTTCAACCTTTTTTTAATTGCAATTGCTTTTTTCAATAATTAAATGATATTTTATCAATTTTAAATTATACGGGATTCTATCAATTCTTTTCATATCTTATTTTTCTTAAATGGCCCTATTTTTAATTCTTATACTTTGGTAAAAATTATCAGTTCATGAATAGACTTACGGAGAAATTAGATTGATATAATGTATTCTTTAGTTTTTACGTAATGATACTAAATTAAAGAAGTCCATTTTTTCATGGCAATCATAGACGCCTATGAGAGAATTTAGGAGGGGTCTGAAATAATAATGTGTGTATGCATGTGTTGTATTTGCATATTTGTGTTAAATATAATTTAATGAACTGACTTTACAAAATGGGCGAGCGGAGCTCAAACCCCTTCTGCATTTTCCATACGAGTGCCCTTGTTGGCAATGACAATATGCACACCCCAAAAATTAATTTCTGGGTAAGCCACTGAGGAGAATGGTATTTTTTTAATAGTAAAAGAATCTTCTGTATAGCATGAAAACTTGTCCGAAATCTAAAACAAATAGTTTCTTTTACTTTTTTTTTTTTTCCTTCAAGTTTTCTACTATTTTCCCCCTTTTCTGATAGCGGAAGCAAAGTTCTTTTTATTATCAAATGACCTATTTATTGCTATCACACTCAATTTGAAAGAGATAATATGAATGGAATCGAACATTTAGAAAATTCAATGATTACGAATCCACTGAATCGACCTCGGTCTTCAATTTTTCTTTAAATGTGAAGTAAAATGCGTGTATCGACTAACATGAATATATTTTGATTTCACATCTCTTCGAACCCTATATTCTTACGAAAATCGAGACATGTGCGCTCTTGATTTTAAATGTGAAACTTGTTTGTGGTGTAATACGAATACACATCGGTCTACCGTTATCATCCTGCGGATTGTAGCTAACATCCCAATCGGATGGCGTATGCATTGAGCGTAACCCCCAGAACTCCGATATATCGTTACATCATTAGTTTTCCCCACATTGACCTTTCGATTTATTTGCTCCCAAAATATATCCTATAGAACCATATTACATTTTTTTTTTTCGTTCTGACCTTAACCTTTTAACTGTCATGCCCGAGATAATCTCGGGCATAGCACTGGTGTTAAAAAATGTCACGCCGTCACGAATTTTTTATTAATGCATTGTATTGTTATACCCGAATATATATCATGTACTTCAAAATATAAAATTTTTAACTACTAAGTATAATTTATTTTGTAGTAAACATTTGAGTTAGTCAATAAAAAAAAATTTGACAATTTGAGTACTCAAATCAAAATAACTTGACAGTTAAAGGGTTAATTTCCCCGTATCTACCGTCAAATGTTTCGGCCCTCTTCCTGGCAGTGTTGTTTTGGAATTTAGAACTGAAAAAATATGTGTTTAAGAACGTTTCAAGGTCGCGGAAACAGCAAACAGATGTCTGGCTCATCGGTTTTTCTAGATCACCGGAAAGTCAGCAGCCTAACTAGCGAAGTCATAAAAGTGGAAGACTTATACACAGACCAGAAGTAAGATCGTGAGAAAGAGGAAAATTAACTAGAACCAGTAGGGAGTTTTTTTCGAAGCACACGAAGCTTTGTCAAAATTAAAACCAGTGTACTAGCAGAGGTGAAGACGATAGATCGTCGATTCTATGCAGTCAGGTTATTCACTTACAGACTGATTATCATTTGTGAATTATTTAATAAATTTTAACTTGTATAAAATATTAAATATTTTCAAGTAGTTTAAATAATTTATTCATAGTCGCACTGTACCGAGGTACTTTCGCACGATGGTCAGCACGTGCATGCACAGCTGTGGGAGAAATTTCCAAGGAGAATTTAGGACTTGATTGTTGACTTCGAGTTTCAAGGATTCCCAATGGCCCAGCTAGCACACAGATGTAATCGTGAGTTATGGGGGCAGGGGCTAAAAATGTCAGCTTTCACAAAAGGGGCTATTTTGATGAGCCCACCTGTGGCCCAGATGTGGGAAATTTTCACCAACAAGCGATTGGCAAAGAAAAAGGGACGTTAAAACCGAGATGGTGAGTTGGGAAAGAGTGAGGAAAAAGGATTCAAGAGTAGCTGGAGGTTGAAAACCCAAGCCCTGCATGCCAGCACCGACGTCCTGTGCGCCCGAACCGACATACCGCCTGAGGAAAGCCCCTGCAGGCTCCCCTGTACTATAACTGGAGGTAAAACAGATTTAACATTCATGGCGGTTATTTAGGTCTCAGTAATTCAATATAGTGATTAAGGAATAACGCATAACTAAAGAGAATTGTAATAATTATTGTGTAAATATGAATATAAAATATAATTGCTGGTTATGTTATATGATGATCAAGTAGGGTATTAATTTGTAAATAGTATACAGAATAAATGTCTTAATCCAAATATAAGGTATTATATTTTTACTGTGTTTCTCCTTTGTAGACGAACACTGGTGGTAGCGCTGTAAGTACATTACAACACGCACATTTTACTGAATTTCTACATTAATTTCCCTCTTTATATCCTCCTTCCCCAAAACCGTGAAAAAACGTTGGATCTAGATCCCACTGTATATTGACAGTGACATCACCAGAACTGACTTGCTAACTAGAATTTGAAAAACTGGAAAAATATACCTTCAATACGTTTGCTGGTAATCCTTAAAACAGAAAATCTCCATTCAGACAAAATATCTATATAATGAAAAGTTTCAATACAACGAGTATTAACACTGCATATCATCGCCAGGCAGCAGTACTCAATTCAGAAAACACGAGCATGTTGAGAAACTAAATGCACTTTAAATCTTGAAGAGTGTAAACGATAATTATGATGACGCATCATACAAAAATAAATAAAGGAAAGTATGTAATATAGCCTCCACACTATGGCTCACTTCCTGATGGTGACCTTGAACGATGACTGACGGGTTGCATCCACACGCTGGGCCACTAAATGAGCCGAACGCGTGGATTCGTCCATAGGGTCTACTGCGCAATTTAGTTGCCTGAGCTGGCTGCCTTTGATCTTTGGAGATAAATCGCTTCCGAAGCCATCGTCCGCCAGGGCTATTTTATTGTCAGCCACCATCGACCACGATAAACCATACCCCCTCCAAATAGTGGTGATGGATTGCAGTGGACCACAGTGTGGAGGGGCCTTAATGTGTACAAGGAAATCATAGTGTCCTGTGTTTTTTTTTTCCTTTTTAAATGTACTGTATTTTGTCACTACATAGCTTATAATAAGGCAAAACTATGTAAAAGTATTCAGTTATGTGTCCATACAGCGAAATATAGTTAAAAAAATGAAGGCAATTTGATAATACGCAGTGCACTTTGAGATTTTTTTTAATAATGCTAAATGACTTCATACAAAATTCCATTTTAATCTAAAAATCTTTTGCTGTAGATTTTAGTGTAGATATATTTTTATAAGAGTTTATAAATAATCATTCCTCATGGTCCATTAATATGCTACTTAGCGTCATGAATTTCTGGTAGCGTTACTTTGCTTCAGCGCATGAGATTTATCGAATACAAATCTTCTGGCCCATCTTCTATGCAAGAAGAATGAAATTCATTTTTTCACAACAGTTTATTTCAAGGCGATAATCATTGACAAGTAACATTTATTGAGAACGTTTCAATGAAATAACCAAGTGTGATACAAATTTCTGAATATCTAATTAAGAGTTTACTGGCATTCTTTTCAAAAATGTCAAGTTTTCTGAAAAATATCTGTAGTATCCAACTTTAGAGGGATTCCTTGGCAACATTCTGAAAGAACTGTCAAAATGACAACTGATTTTAAGTTTACCTTATAAAACGATTTCGTAGCAAACCAGAAATAACCAAAAGAGAAAGAACCAGAGGGAATTAATTCAATTAAAAAATTTAAAAAGGATTTATTTATTATAGCTGCATTACTCTTCGTGTGCTTACATTTTTAAAGATTCTATGTTCTTCAAAAATTTTATAAATTATCGAATAATCGCTGATATTTAAATATTTTCAATAATTATTCAATATTTTGGTTTTAAAATAAAGAAAAAAATTGCTAACAATATGCTACCTTTTATGAGGTTTTTTTTTTTTGGGGGGGGGGGAATTTATAACTTTACTTTTAATTTTCATCTACGTCGAAAGGTTAGGAAGCTGATCTTCGGTACCGGGGTTCGTGGTTTCGAATCCCATTGCGGCATTGATGTTCGTAGCTGTTCGGAATCTATTTTAAGTTTTCTGCTTCTTTGCTCTTCCGGTCTCATTAGCGCCCCTGTTCCAAAAAAAGTAGAACATAACGCTCCAAATTAAACTAAAATTTTCATCTACCGAATCCCTAAATGTAAAATTACAAACTGTCATTAATCTGCTATACCAAAAATAAATTCCTCTTTACCCTTTTGTAACAGTGTTCTTTTTAGACCCACTGCCATTTGTCAAACAGCTGCGAGTCTCCGTACCACCCGCCGTCTCCGGAACAAAAGGAGCCAAACCTGTTAGGTACCAGGCACCCGCATTCCTCTCCCAAACTGAACAGCCCTGAAGTTTTTAAACCCATCAGTTCTTAGCGTCCTTTTTAGGGACTGTTGAAAAATAGTTTAGAATTTCCTTGGGACAATTATTTCTTAAGCGGAGATGGATAGCAATCTAAACAATTACCTGCTACTATTTATAATTTTTCGTTAAAATGGTCTTTTCACGATTTTTCTATCATCGCACAGATGTTTATTTGGAAGATACATCGGCAGCGATCACGACGAATAGCTACCGTATTAATTCGCGAATAACGCAAACGATTTAAGACATTAAGGCAGTACTCAGTGGGCGCAACACAGTTGAATTTTTACTGCATTCTGTAGTCACACGATATATGTATGAATAAAGATGGGTGTTCAAGGTTTTTGTGCTCAGGTCTACTGTTTCGTTACACAACTAATGAGATTAGGACATACGGCTTAAAGCAAATTCCTAAAGAACATCCATGCCAGCTGTGGGATTCAAACCCCCGAAATGCGATACCGAAGAGCAGCGCCCTACCCATTCGCCAAGGTGTTCAAGAAAAATAAAAAGGCAAAATTTTTACCCAACAGATGTGTTGCTGCATCCCATCTATTGCTCTTTTACACAACACTGTTAATACTAATTACTAACTTTGAAAGCCGAATTTCCGACTTTAAACAGATATCCATACCCTGTACTTCTACGCTATTGAACTATTTGCACACAAATTTTGCAGTATACCTACTTTTCATCTTACTTTCACTTTGTTACTAAGCACTGCTCAGGGGAATGAAGAAAGAATACAATTCCTCATAACACTCCCTCCGTAATAAAAAGGGAGAGTACGCGTTCTTCAAGTTCAGACCACACTGTCATCGCATATTCGCCATCCTCCTTCCCTAATTATTTAAGATAACAAAGTCCTTCATGCTTGTTACAGGTTAAGAATAGGGTCATCTTTAGAATGACATTGAAATAAAAGCGAGTTGAACTCCTTGGGTTCACGTAGCAATTGATTTCAGGAAAATTAACTTGTAAATGCATTCATTATAATTTTACATTAAATATAATTATTATAAAACTTCTTTTTCCAGAATTATTTTACATAAGATGGCAAATAAGTTTCTTATCAAACAATTTTTTTCTTTTGTATAACTGTCATCCTATAATGTTTCAAGTTACAGCTCGTCAATGAGAACAGGCTATAATATTCAAAGTTTATATTTAACTTCCCAAGTGCCCATAACTTAGACTTTGGTTGTGAATTCCTCATATCGATGGATATCGTAAATCAATTTGGAAAAGATGACAGAAATTCAGTCCTACAGTATCTGAATCGAGATCAATTCCTTAAAGTTTTATTTTTAGAAAAGTAATAACTACGGTTTCTCTTTTCTAGCATATCTGAAATAATGAGTTCTTAATTCTGGTAAACAATTTTATTTTGTAAAAGAAAAAATGGGTGTTGATCATTCGAGAGATCCTCATACTAAAAAAAGAATCTGGCTTTAATGGCTGGTGCTTTAGTTTAACCCTTTCGTGGGCCATTTATTTCTCACTCCACGTTTCCAAACTTTAAAAACAGAGCTGCTAATTTTATTCAATCGATCGAATAATTGATGACAGCGCAAAACCGAAGCGGGAATCAGTCTTCCCGTCGTTTCAATAATAAGACCAATATATTAGAATGGGTTTTGCGCTTCCCACAGGTGTATTTTATAAGATCATGTAGGTGGGAAGTAATCTTCCCACGACAAGGTGCTACGGTTTTTAGGTACACGAAGGTTTATGAGACTGGCACCTACTGCTTAAAGTAGATTCCGAACATCCATGTCAGTAGCGGGATTCGAACCCACTAACTCCTTTTCCGAACAGCACCTTATTCGGCGGCTGTCATATTTGTGTATTAAAAGAAAAAACCTGCCAATGACAAAAATCGATAAATCTCCACACACACACACACACACAAAAAAAAAAAAAAAGGTCAAGCTAAGCAAAACACTTTAGAATCAAATGGACTTTTTTGCAGTCTAATCACAATTTCATTTCATTAATCCTTTCACTGCTTATCCCGCAATTTCAGCATTCAAAAACCGATGATGCAGTTTCTACAATATTTAATCTTTGAATTAAATTTTGTTTTAATTGTATTTTTTTTATTTGTTAATAACTCAAACGGTTAGCCGTAAACTGTTGAAATTTTGTATTTTAGACTAAGATATATCTGGGCTCCTAGATTTTTGACTGCCATCCGCACTAACGAAAATTCTCAATAGAACATCCATTAAACGCAACCATTCTACAACAATGCAATTCAAGGGTAACGAGGTACTCATATGCAGTTAAAAACAATGCTATTTAAACAGTAGAAACAATGGCTGTTAAAGTAGATTTAAAAAAAAATTAAAATATATTTCCAGAAAATACTTTTAAATTTTTACCATTATTACTTTCTGGTATACAGTGAAGGATGTACTGCAATCCAGAAAATTTCGGTATAGGACGAAAGTATGTTGAGACGAAAAGTCTCAACATAGAGTACTAATGCCGCAGGTCAAAGCCAGATGGCAGTACATAGCGCTACTCAAACATGAAGACGTTGAGAATCAAAACGTACTTTGAATCAAATGTGTGCAACCGATAATTCTGATCACGCATTATACAAAAGAAAAATACTAAAGTCTTGTGGTGTCCACATTTTTAACGTTTAGTATTTTGTCGAGTTACGTAGCGTGTAATACAGTGTAAGCAAGAAAACATTTCTAAAGTATTGCGGTTATATTTCTATACAGCTGAACACAAAATAAATAGAAGGCAATTGGATAATTAGCAGTGCACTAAGAGTATTTTAAATGTTATTGTTAAATGACTTATTCTTCACAGAAAAATCTAGTTTAACAGGAAATAAAATTGAAGATTTAAGTATAATATATTTTATATACTAGAATTATTTACGATGATTAAGAACACAACTACAATTTCAAAATTTTAAAACCGGTTTAAGGGGGCATGGTAACCAAAATATAGAATTTTCCTATTATTAAGTGCTATCTTAAAAACAGCTTTTCTACGTATACAGGTAGAACGATCCCTGGTACTGTTCTTCGATACCAGGGACCATGGATTCGAATGCCACGGCTGGTATAGATGTTCGCAGCCAGTCGGAATCAGCTAGTTGTAAATTTCAATCTTATCAGCCAACGTGATAAGAGGAGGACATCAGTGCTCTAAAGCAAACCAAATCTACACAGGAAAAAGAAGTGCACAACTAGATATTACAGTAGTTCTAAACATTAAATTTCAACGTCTACGATTTCGATGTATATAAGGTGCAGGCGTACGTACAAATGTCGACAAAATTTTAAAAAATGTCTTCAGGGATGGTCAAACTGGATATTTAAAATCTCAAAGTTCCCATATGTACAGGTACAAAGCTTAAACTGTTAAAGAATTGATGCAGTGTCAAAATGAGTAACACTGAAATCCAAACAGATTTTTTCCGAGATTACAGCTTTCTTTAATTCGTACAAAAACTAATATATAAAGAAAGAAATCCAAACGTCTACACAGGTGCATTTTCCACGAGGGGGTTTAAAAATTCCTTGCAAGTAAATGATTCTAGCAGAGTGACTTTATCGCTGAAGGAGCTGATAGAATTATGAGACTGGCTCCGCAGATCAGCTATTTCGAAACAGGCTAGATGACATAAGCAGCCTTTAACGACACTGGGTTTTATCTTGTTGGTTTACAAAACGACAAAATTTCGAAATGCCGATTCAGAATCTCCCCTCCTTCCCTTACTGATGAGGATAAGATTACCTAGGGAGGAATAAATGTGTTTACAAAGATCAAGGCATGCGTTTTGCGATAATACAATATGACCAGTCTCCCACATAGATTTCCAAACATACAAAACAGTAAGACATCCTTAAAAACTTTTGACATTAAAATTTTATTTTCGAAATTTCACACCAGATTTTATTCTGATTTAATCCTAAGTTCTAGCATTTATCACTACAATTATTAGTTAACGACGAATTTACAACTATTCCAATTTAAAACTTTTAAGCGAATTAAAATACTGCATATGAGGGTTATGACGTGCATAGCGTGTACCCTGACCAGGAGCGAACGCAAGGGGGGATTTAGGGGTTTAAACACACACCCCTTGATCTCAAACAAAATAGCAAAAATAAAAATTTTAGTAGAAATTATGCGGACGATTATTTTTTTTTTTTAATTATGAACCCCTTAAAAAAATTCTGCGAACGCCACTGACCTTGACTATAGAAAAAAAGCAAGAAAACCTATCTAGTGTAGAACGCACATGTCATAAAATTTGACTTGCAGGTGCCTTTTCAGACTGTAAACCTACAGGATCACAATGAATCAATAACCAACTCTTTTTCAACACCGTTCCACAGACAAGTCCTTTTAATTCTTAATCCTAAGAACTAAAGAATTCTAATTCTTAACACATTGTATGCGGGACACGAACTAGTACGTTTTCTGACGATTGATACTTGAGAGCGGGTCACGTACTAGTACAGGTTAGTGCAACAACATGGTTTGTGGGTACAAAAATAACGGTATAAACAGGAAAACGAAGCCGAATGTTCTTGTCTACTTCATAGATTCTAGAAAAAATTAGACAAATAAAAACTAGTTTTTAAATTATTAGTTTCATGATTGCCCTTTTCATTTTTTTTTATAATGTAAAAATATTTATATATAACAATTCGCAAAAAATAAAACTATATACTACTACTATTTGATTTTTCAAATTTAAGATACTATAAATATATCCACTAAAAAATATATTTTTTGTTTACAAAAATCTTACGGTTATATATTTCTATTTATATATTTGTTTATATATTTCAATATAAAATACGAAAAGTTGGTTCAAAAATTAAATAATTTTTGGATCTATTGAGATTTAACTGAACTAAATTTACGCTTCCGGTACAATTCCGCTGCAAAATGTACCAGCATACAATGTGTTAATCCTTATTCCTAAAAATGTATGATCAGGTTCCTGGTAACTATGAAAAGAATTTACTGGCTATTAGCTTAAAGTTAATAACAATATCAGTTTGGAACGCTGTCAACTTTTCGTTGACTGGGAACTACCACTCAAAGACAATTTCAGACGTCTACGGAAATCCATGCCAGTAGCGGGATTTCAATCCAATGATTACTTGAACCAAAAAGTATTCCACGCAACTTCTATCTCAACTTAAAAAGAAAAGTGAGCATTAAACATGTTTAAATACAGCAATCAAAGTTTAGTATTAGTCTTCTAAACTTCAAAGTCAAAAGTATCCATTGCAGTTTGTTGGAATTCACAAAACTGTAAACCGTTTTTATTTAAGCAAACACAAAAAAAAATAGTTTAAAAATTGTTTAAGCATCATGTGTAAAGCATTCAATAGACAGCTGAGGATTGTTTGGCTTGGTTTGGAGCGGTGCTGTGTACTGTTTTGCTACAAGGGCTAATGAGACCGGGACCTATTGCTTAAACCAGATTCCGAACGGCTACGAACATCCGTGCAGCAGTGGGATTCGATCTCCGGTACTGAAGATTAGCGCCGAACCATTCGGCCATCCTTCGGCTAGACAGATGAGGAATGGCGCATGAAAAGCAAACAGAAACTATTAACTCTGCATATAATTCTTAGTTCGTTTGATTCATTTGTAGTTTAAAGTAAAAACTATTTAAACACCCTCTAATTTCACAATAATTATACCAAATATTAAAATACTGTTGCAAATTAAACATAATTTATCTGCTGATTTATACATTAATAATCAAAGTTAATGGAAATGGAATCAAATGGATTATCAAAACCTTAGATACATGCATAAAATCAATAAATAAAAAAAATAAGTATATGGTTCAGTTTTAGATTTGTAAACAACGGGTTCAAGTTGCGTTAACATCCTCCGTAAAAATCTACGTTCATTTATGTTTATTTGGAACGTCTACAAACTACTGCACTGAGCCCTAGTCCAAACATATATTACGAAGGAAATTAAATTAAAATTTCTGCCCATGGATGACTAAACAGCAATCAGTGGTAGAGTTCACGAAATTTATATAATTGAAAAAAACATAGCTTTTATTATGTTTAGTACAACATTTCAAATGATTTGAAAACTTTAATATAAAGTATATTTCATAGATATATCCACCGACCGTCCCCATTTGTCTCAGAACCCGCTACCGGTCCCATGGAAGGCCAGCGTTTGCTGAAAACTGTTCTAAAGTTAGACTTAATTGTTAAAATCATGCCACTTATTTTCTTTGTTATCTCTCAAGTTCATATACGGCAGATCTAAAGCGAGATGGTAAAATGGTTTAGATTATAAACATTTAAAAACGTGAGTTGGGTGGAAAGTTATTTACTACAACCTTAGAAAACGTAAATAAAAGGTTGAAAGGCGTGTAAACGATGTTATGTATCTACACGCCTACATAGAATGACATAACCTTGTAAAACTTGAAATTAGAGACGCTGTGGAACTCCCGAGATTAACGTGCGACATCCGAAGTTTTAACTGACGTCACTGATATGGTCCATTTATTATTTTCGAGGTCAGACACAAGGTACCACAGGTCTAGTTCCGTGTCTTAACCTTGCTAACCCTGGATTAAGTGTTGATGACCTCGGTAATTGGGAAAAACACGATTTCTAGAAGGATTTCATTACATATTTGAGTTAGTAAAACTAGTTATAACTGCCTTCTGGAAGCACATGAATTCCTAAGATTTGCGTTGGTAAACATACTAGCAAAATTCTCAAAGGTTTTATTTTCCTCGAAGTTGTCAATAATGGGAAAAATAACTTTACTGCATAATTCAAAAGAATGTATCCGACTGTCAGAAGAGGAAATGCTCGTTATTTCCATAAATATCCCATACCAAATTCCTTTACAATCCAGTTCCACTGGAAAAAATGAAATAGTATATAGAATACATTGAAATCAAAACAAACCATACTCTTAACCTCATAAATAAAAACCCTGCTATATTAGCAGAGATTTGAACTAATGAATTTGGTTGCCACAGACTATATCAGGGGTGCCCAACCCAAATCGGTTGGTGGACCAAAAAACAATTTACTGAACTGAGGTGGCCCGCACATATAAAAATAAAACAACAAATTATTCAAAATATTTTATTATCTTGCGATATTCAAAATATGCATTTTTACAGTGCCAGCTGCGACTGTACATAAAAGTTGTGATATACATATATCATAACTACAACGACAATAAACATTAACTATACTGTATTTATAATCACTCCCAACACCTTACCTAAAATACTATATTTATACAATAAATATATAAATATATATATATATATATATATATATATATATATATATATATATATGTATTGTAGTTTATTCACAAGCACTACCACATGTATTATTTTAAAATTAATGTAAGATTTGTTTTCGTATTTTACAACAGATATTGTTAATATCAACGGATAACGTAGTCGAGACGCATCGTAGCTGATTGGTCATGTTTTTATCAAGCAACCTGCTGTGGCACTTTGTTTTTACCACGTTTAATTAGGAAAAAATTCATTCGCAGCGATAAGTTCCAAATGCTGATGTAATGCACATTGCCAATCGTCTTCAATTAAGAAATTTATCTTCGACGATATATTTCTGATAATACTCATTCTCTTCGTAGAGGCATTTTAGCTGAATGTTTGATTGCAATTCTATTAGCTCCATTTGTAAATTTGGAGGCGCTGATTCGACCTCTACATTAAATGGAGCTAAGAATATTTTAAAGATTTCCTCAAACTTTTGCATGTATGAGAATCTAGTATTGAATTCTTTAAGTAATTTTGCGATTTCAGAAGAAATTTTGAAGAAATTTTTATGGTCACTTTCATAGCCATTTAATAATGGGATCCCATTAATCCCAATGGGATATATCGACAGTTGAAAACTTCAATTGGGCCGCAAAAAGTTTTTAAATGGGCCGCGGGTTGGGCATGCCTGCTCTATACCGAGCGACTACTAACATCCATGCTGTTAGTTTCGACCCCACGGTAGGTTGGTTGTAAACACTACGATCCACTGTTTAGCTACACAAGGGATAATGAGGCCTATTGCTTAAAGCAGATTACGAACGGCTTCGAACATCCATGCCAGCAGTCGGATTCGAACAAACGGATTCCGGAACAGAAAGGCGCCGTACCTATTCGGCAGCGTAGAAATGGGATAGTACTATATAATACGTAAATCGGATGTTTTAAATGAATATTGTTTTACATGATTGTGATACTGGTAACACATTAAATTTTTTATGAACTATCATTTTGTCTTTTACAATTTAACTAGTCCTTTGTCTAGCTGCTTAATCTATTCTTATTCTTGCCTTTATAAGATTTCAAAAAACTGAACTAGATAGTAACTGATCATCCGGACAATATTACAAACATTAAAGTACATTTAGTCAATAAACTCATCTAAAGTTAATACGCATATAAAATGAAATTAAGTTTCTCTATCTACTATTTGACGAATAAATTTAGCATTTATGTTGTTTCTAGTTATTAGATTATAGCTGCAATAGAAAATTTTAAGCATACCTAAACATTAATTTAGTGGGACATTTCTTAAACAGTATCTTTTTACTCAACAAAAATATGTCAGTTGAGAATTGCTTTTTATTTTTAAGAACAGTGGTACTTTTTATCTATAAATTTATACAGACAAATGTATATACAAATTATCCAAAAATGACGTTTTCGTAAAACGCATTAAGTGAAACTGTTTTTGTGGTATTTTCATTAGTATTGAAATTAATGCAATAGGAAAGAAAAATGCCATGATAGTAGGAATGCGTCCGTAGTAACCACTGGGCGTAAACAAATATTCCTTCCATCTGCAAAACAATTGTACTGGTTCATGAATTTTTAATAAGGTTTTCATTGATAACAGACTTGATTTACTACATTTGTACATTAGTTTTTTTACATTTGGTTTAGTACATGTACATTAATTCCACTGATAAAGATTTAAAACAATTTGATAGCAAAAAAGGTAGACAGTAGTTTGGAGCCTTACTGTATATTTTTTTTCATGAGGGCAAATGACAGACCAATAATATTAAACTTTCTAATGAAGATAAACGACAAATATAAAATATTCCCAGAAACGTAAAGACCAAAATATTAAATAGTAAAAAAACAAACGGTAATAATTTCGAGCTTTAAAATTAGAACCTCAAGAATCGACTGCCACTGGAAAATAGCCAAAGCAGAGGTATGAGATTTAAATGTCAAAAGCAGAAGTACAATTTTTTTTGCACCGAAAATAAGCCAGTATGGTTGAATAAACAAGGATTTGAAACGATGAAACACTTCCGCAGTTTTGGGAACACTTCCTTAAAATTAAAAAAAAGTTAAATTGATAAACATCGAAGTTTAGAAAATGTATGCACATAATTCTTATGCCTAGCAGTTAGATTATGTCAGAGGTTTCCAACTTCTAAAGTCTTGAGGGCCAGTAAACATTATGCGTAATTGTAGACTGCACTTTCGCAATTGAACAATTTTCGTAAAATTCTACAATACAGAATAACCAGTACTAAGTGAAATGCAGAGTTTAAAACACAAGCTTAATCATTCTAGTTCTTAAAACAAGTCACTGTTTTAAAATATATTTCTGGACACTTTAACTGTTTACTTTAAATATAAAAATAAACGAAAGTTAGAAAAATTAGAAACTAAGTTACCGATAAAACAATTAAGTTTTAAATAATTAGATTTATTATAACGCTAATTTTACAATTTCATAAATGAACGAAATTAAAAATAAGCAAAACACTATTACACACCAAACACTTGTACTTTGAAGACTATCACACTACAAATGTGCGATTATATTTTAATATTCAATTCATAAAATAGCAAAAAGAAAATACCACAGACAAACTAAAATTAATCATGTAACCAAAATATATTATAAAAAAATAATTTAGTGGAAATAAGGCAATTTCATGCAGCATGAGACAACTAAACTTATGAAAACTTTAATATTCATTTTAAACGAAAGGACAAAATATTTGTTGCCTATTGGCTATCATAGAAATACACATGAAAGAGGAAGGGCATTAACGTAGTGTCACTGCGTGAAATTTCCTTATATTTTCATTACCATCACCAAAAAACAAATAACCATCACCATCTCTATTAATGCTAATCTCAGAAAACGAATGCAGTTGAGTTCTGTACTGATTTGTAATGAATTTCATCGAAGAGAAAACGCCATGGAGCTATGAAATATTTTACTTTTCTTTTTGAAAAAGATTTTGCATGCCGCAAAATTGGCCCTGCAGGGCACGAGATCAGGTTTAATTTGGAAAGCTACTGCTTTGCTCACGAGGGGTAATGAGACTTGCTTAAAGCCGATTCCGAACGGCTACGAACATCTGTACTAGTAGCGGGATTCGAACACGCGAACTCCAGTATCGAAGAGCAGCACTCTGCCATAGTTCGGCTCTCATGCGGTCAATGGGTCGGCAGTTGGAACCTCCGGTATTCCCACTTTCAATGAACATCGAAAAGCCTCACCGATATAACTTGATCAACAACGTCGTAGTATCCATACGAAATACATGAATTTTGTATCAGTACTATTTACAAATATTAAACGGCTGGCAAATAAAATAAACAAGGCACATTCAATGCCTTTGCAAGATAAATTGATATACAAAAGCATTAGTCAATAAAAAGATATTTTATAAATTCATAAAGATAAACAGATAAATAAAACACAAGGTTAGAAGAGCATGAAACTTATTTTATGCGAATATTAAATTTGAAACAAATTTTAGTCGCATATCAGACTTACGGAATATAAATAAGATGTTACAGAAAACTCAAATTACTAGAAGAAATTAATATGAATGAACATGATTCAGATAAACTTTACAGTATACAAATAATACTACTTACATTCTTTTTAATTATATACAACTGGTATTAACATAGGAAAAATGATAATTTCGTATAGGTTTAAAACGTATCTTTAAAACAAAATTTTAAAATCCTGGCAAAGAAGGTATTTAACGGAACTTATTTCAAGAACGTTAAACAGTTATTTAATACATTTAATGTAGGATGAATGGAAATAAAAAACAATGAATTTACACACGAAATAATTCGAAAACTAATTCAGAGCATTATATACAATTACTAAGGGAACTCTACCGTAACATACCGAGAAATAGCAATTCATTGCAAACTTTGGTTACGTCAAAAAGAATGGAAAAATCAATTGCAATCCGAATTGATTTCCTTTTATAGCTTCATAAATCACACGTTGAAACCGAAACAGTTTAATCTTCTAAGAAAAAAATATGTCAATCCGTATGAGAAATATTATGATTTATTTATATACGTTTATGTGTATATATATCGTATCGTTCTTTTAAAAAATATATATATATTTTTATTTTTAACAAATGAGATATCAAAGTTAAATAGATACTTTAAATATAATTCACTTTTATTCTACGTGCTTTTCATAAACAGGTTTATTTTGCATCCTTACTATTAGTAAGGATGCAAAATAGGAGATTTGAAGTCTAATGTAAAATCTTTTTTCAATTTTATTTCTTTAATAAAAATAATTTCGTTTCAATTAATATTTGGTAAACTGGTATACACTTAAATTCTCTTTTGGAATACACGCTATTTCAAAGTTTTGTAATTTGTAAACTATGAAACACTCTAATCAATATATATATATATATAGATAGCCTGTTATATTAAAAATTTCACCAGACAAAAAGTATAATTTCGTAAGTATTCCTTTAAGTTTTTTTTCAACTCCATGAATTAAATGTCTTAGTTCAATTTTAGTTCAACATCCATATAACAGCAATTAATTTTAAGACAATAACTTACATTTAAAATTTTTAAACACAATTTTTCCATATAAATGTATTTTAACTCATTCACAGCCGAAATATTTTTGGAAAATATATACAAAATAAGACATAACATTTTTGCGAAATTGTATTAAAAGATATACATAATTTAGGGCAATTTATAGGTGATCATGCATTAAACTCATTCAACCTGAGTCAAGTTAGTTTACCCAATTTCTCCATTGGATAGGCCAACTGCCAATCAAATTTCAGGTTTATGTTAAAAAATATGAATTTACTGTACTAGCTGAGAACTGAAGTCAAAGAATTCAATTTAAAGAGTACTCTCTTGAAATTTCTTACCACGATGAAACATCAAAAAAGTACTATGCATGTTTAAAATATTTTGTTTCAGTTCTCACGATTTAATACTTTGCGGTCCAAATTAATTTTTCACATCCCTAGTAGTCTAGTCCAAATCAATTTTCGAGTTTATCCATTTATTGTCGATCTAATCACTTTGAGTTAAACAAGTGTCATCACACTCGGCGTTGGATTTGCTACAAAGAAAAATGACGTCGAGGGAGACTGATCAGACTGAGTGTTGAACTGCAAAGAGATTGCTCATAATTATTGAACGCGGAAATGATTGCTTATGATGACTAATTACAATTTTCAAAGAACTATTCTTATTTAAATTCCTCGCGCGTATGAAGTTAATTTAAGGCATGATAGTGTAAATTTCCTTTTAAAAAATGTAAATTATTTTGAGGTAGAATAAAATGAAAAATCAATTTATGAGCATTCCAATGTCTTAATATAAGCGCAACTTAAAATTAATACGGTTTAAAACAATGTGTTTAAATACTACTTTAAGCTGCAATTATTTAAGTTCGGGAGTGACGATTCTTTTGCAAGAAAAATTGGATATAGTAAGGATGTTCTATAAATTAATTTCGTCCTTCAATGTGTATTAAACTTTTGCATTTGGATGTCGTGTGTCACTCCACATAGTTAGCATCAACATTAGATCGTATGTCGAGTCATTATTCCGAGGAAAAAATTATATTTATCAACTGTAAGAATTACAAAGCACAAAAGGATTAATAAAAATTAACTTAATAAAGTATGTCTAATATCTGAATGCAATGGATTAAGCTGATATTACAATATTGGAAACAGCAAGTGTGAACTACATTTTCAATTACACAGGGAACATTAAATGTATGAAAACAACTTGAACTACTTATGAGTGGCGTAAGGACTAGAAAAGTATTTATAAAATTGGAAATGGGAACGAATGAACAAGCGACATTTGTTAGTACTGAACATTACACTTATTTGTTACTACAAATGAACTAGTTCAACTGGAACCTACACCTCAAACCAATTCCGAATGCCTATAATCATTGTGTCAATGGTGAAATGCCGACTCAACAGTGAAATTGATTCCAGTAATAAAAGATAGTACCCTTTTGGAGCGTAAGACAGGTTCAACGAGGAAAAAAATTGAGACAGTACAACGGTCAATGTTTTGTTACTTGATAGCTTAGACTTTGAGGAGTGGCTTCGATGCACTTCCGAAAGGCTACAAAACACTATACCAAATTTTGATTAGACAGATTTCAAATACTTGCAATCTTAATTATTCGGTATCATTTAATTCGATACAGGAAGAGGATCCGTAAATATATTTAACCTATGTATTTCGATGTTCGATTGCAACAGGTACAACGCTGAGTATGGCTCAAAAGGGTTTTGCTTTAAAAATTACTGTTAACACTTGTGTAACTCAATTATAATTGCTAGGTCGGCAATATATTGATATAACAAAACATTAATTTGGACCAGACTACTGGGAATGAGTAAAACTTGGAGTACAAAGAGTGAAAAAATAAAAAGCTGTTTGCTCTAAGAATTCATTCTACAACGTATTATGCAGAATTTAATTTTAACTTCAGATACGATTACTTAAAAAGACGTCATTATCAGGAAAAACATTTTGCAACCTCAAGAAAAACAAAACACGTTTATTTCCTTTCAAAATATTTCATAACTCGCATAACGATACAGGAAAAAAAAAAAGGAATTTGAAGCGGATGTAAATAATTCATGATATAAGAACGGCAATACTAATGAATTTCATAATCTATAAAATAAGAAAAAAAAACTCAGGGTCAAAATTTACCACAGAGAATCTTCGAAAAGCAAAACAGAACGAAATTATTTTTCAGATAAATTTTTTCGTGAATGTTTTTTCTATAATCAATTAAAAAAAAAACTGGTTTAACCACTTGAATAACTGTAACACAAAATTTAATGTTATTTTCCCAGCAAGCTTTAGAGTTTTGATTGTTATCTGACAACACTACAGTAACAAATCGTTCATAACAAAATTGTTATGAAGATTAGTATATTTAATAGAGACTAATTTTCATAACAAACTTTTACATGCTGTTTCCTTTGATAGACACGATTTTTACTGAAATAAAAATCAGATTCGTTAAATGTGTGTATTTTAATATGCTGCCGAAAAAGATTTTTCGGGTAGCTTTAAATTTTTTACGCGAATTTTCGTTGCAAAATAAATTACTATATCTATAAAGAAATGCCAATAGTTTTTAGAAAATACACATCAAATCTTTTATTTAAAATGTTTGAAATAATGTATTCCAACACCTAAGGAAATGCAGTAAACCTCGCCTCAACATTTTCAATAAAACGATAAATCCCTCTAAGATAATATTTGGAGATAACGGTGAAATTACATAAAGCATGATGTTATAGTGCTCTCGGTTTAACGATATTTCTTACACAAATAAATCTCTAGAAAACGATAATTTAAGACTATCGTAATAATCTATCCCTCTGCAACGATACTTTAGTTTTCAAATATCGGTTAAAAAAAGTTTTTGTGAGATAGACTACGCATACCATATCAGTTCACTTAACATAAAAAAATAAAAGGTAACAAAAATAATGGATTTCTTAGTATAAAAAGATTTATTAGGTATGTAAATTTTATTGCATTCATTTTCTTTTTTTAATTTCATTACTTTGCCATAAACATATCAACAAACATATTCCATAAAATCTTAGTTCATTGTTATACAATATATCCCTTTATAACACTAACTATATTGTCATTATAAAGAGTCCCTCCCTTAAGTATTGTTGCATCAGGGCTTCAATGCTTTTTTTAATTTGGGGGTTGAGATAAAAATTAAATATGCAAGTTTCAGGAGAAATCTGTAATTAATTGGTGCAGTCCCAAATAGTTTTTGCTTCATGGAGATACTGCATAAGTCTTGGCTCTGGATAATAAATTATGTAATCACTTAGTATAAATATCTCCCTATTATAAGTTATTGAATATGTGTCTTACATTAAATAGTACTTGTTACAGGTCTAGGCATTACTATGTTGTATGCAACACAGGTTACAGTGAATTAAAATCTTAAAATTATAACAAGCCACAAAATTGTAGGCAGAAAAAATGAGAAAAATTTTATTTTTATATAATGATGTACCTGAATTAATTTGAACTTTTTTAATCAAAAGATTTTTTTAACCTTTCATAAACATTATGTGAATATCAAATAATATTTCACTTCAAACACTAGTTAATGGAACAGAACTTTATAAGAGTAATAAATGTGAAAATAAAAATTATTCAGAATTCCATATTAAGTATATTTTCACAACCAAAAAACAATTTTAACTAAAGAAATCATAGCAAATCAATTCAATCAACACATAATGTACTTAAAATTATCTTTAATTGCCACTAAAATAACCAGAAATATGGTGAAGTCCTTATAATATAATTAAAAGTAAATATGAATTTGAATTTATTGTGTCCTTAAAATATTTTCTCAATATAGCATCTCCAAGAATATAATTAGATTTATCCCACTAGCAAAAAATTGAAATGCCGTACAAAATTTTATAATGAAAAAGGAGGGAGCGAGTATATGTTTAATAGTCTTTAAAATTTCAGTTTAATTAAAAAAGAATTTAATTCCTTATAATCTTTCTGGTTTATCAGTTGAACAATGCAGTTTATCACGACTATCTGAGTGTTAGATATGATAGCAATTGCATCATCTGGCAGAGTGTTATCTATTTTCAAGAATTTAACTAAGCACTAATCTTATCCAAGTGTTTTCTTGCAGAATTTTTTTAAACAATATTTGGAAACACTTAACCAAACAATAGGCTTTAAATGGCAGTCTGAAGTCAGAAAAGTTAAAAGCCATAAAAAGCATTTGATGTTAATAAAGTAATGTATTAAATATTAATCTTTTCGGAGAAATTGATAAATTTTAAGTAAATGAAATACAATTATTATGACACAGGGAAACTTAACACATTTGTAATAGATTTTACGCATCATCATAATCTAGTTGAGCATTTTAATAACCAAATCTTGATTGAAAATAAAATCTGGAAACTCTGAAAACATATCTTTTCATTGATACCACATAAAATGACCTTAAAAATACAGCTGTAAATGCACAGTAATCTTCATCCTTTAACTACTTTGAGATAATAATGAAACACTAATGCAATTATGCACTCATACAGACTGACTAGATTAAAAGATCTGACAAGAATTGTAAATACAAAATCCAAGTTGTTAGTAAAAACAAAAAAAATCTGAAATCAGTGTAATGCTTTAAACACTATGGTAGTAAAATTATAAAAATATATTATCTCACCAGATATCAAAAGATTGCCCAATTTCCTACAGGTACTGTTTGTTATATGAATTTTTACAACTTAATCTTTCTGCATTTTTTAACAGTTCAGTTCAAAAACTATCATATTATAATAAAACAAGTATGAATTTTGCTCATTATCTATACCATTTTTTTATGTGAACGAAAGAAGGATGAATTACTCAAAAACAATATTTTAAGTAAATAACTTAGTAACATTAAATAAAAGTTGGATAATTCAAAAATTAAATTATGCCAAATATAAACAGCTATTGCAGTATTCTGAAATAAAATTATACTCCCTTTCAGACAGAATTTCAGATTGAAAGAGAGAAAGAGTTACATAGTAAAAGAAAGTTTAAAATACCTGCTTTTTAATATTTTAATACTTTGGGACTTTCAATTTTTCCCCCAGAGAATTTATATAGTCAATTACTAAGTCCTTAGTACCTAATATTCCAGACAAAACTCTTGATAAGACATTACTGGTATTAACTAATTCCTTATAATAATTTTTAGAAGCAGAAAATATTTATTACACTAGAAATTTACATTCAGTTATTAGATGCTACAAGAAATATCAATTCTCTATTAAAAGCCACTAAGACAGTATTGGAATGAAAATGAGAATTGAAGCAGAGCACATTATTTTCCTTACAAGAAATAAAAACAATATAAGTCACACAGAAAATAAAAAACCTTACAATTCTTTGATTTTTCTTAAAAACACAAGAACTCTCTTTGACCTACTAATATTCACAAAAAAAAAACAAGAGTAAATTATTTTCCAAATTTTTCAGTTTTAGTGGCTGCATAATAGGATATTATAATATATGTGAGTGTGTGTGTACTTGTATAAAAATTATTCATTTATACAAAAAAAAAAACACTCGAAATTAAAAAGGTAGAAATTTAAGTTAATTTTATTAAGAAAAGGTTTGTAAATTGAAGATTTTCCAATGTAATATTACATAAGTTTTAAATCGAATTTTGGATTCCTTGCAGCGAAAATTTTCTATGAAAAGAAGAATTATATGGAATGTTTTCTAACTTAAAATTCATATACTTTGCTATATTTTAATGGCGCAACGAATAACAAGGACGATAACTAATTCCTCAAAAGAAAAAAGATTAAATAAGCAGAGACTGTGAAATTCAAGTAAGCCTTTTATTTTAAACAATGGCATACAGTCAAAGATAAACTACATTTTAAAGTCACCATAACATTTGATGTAAACTTAAATTTTGAAATTATTAATAAATTAAACTTCTTGCAATCAGCTAAAGAAATATTAACTAGCAAAACACATAAGACTGAGATTAGCTATTAAATTTAATTCACTCAGTTCTTCAGATAATCAATGAAATGTTCCAATAGAAATATTTTTTAATAAAGGATTGAATGGTGCAATTCTGATGAAGATTGTTAATAGACGTTAAAAAATTGACCCGTTGTGCAATTAATTTAATAATTAACTTACCGTCTAACTCCAGTCAAAATTTTTGGCATGTTTTTTACTTATTGAAATAACGCTATACTCCAAAAAACGTAATCGTTGATTCCTCTATGAAATTCATTCAGTCTTGAAGCATCTGACGTCTGTAATCCTGTCTCCACAAGATAATAAAATACGCGAAACAACCACCGACTATCTACAGTCCGCACACAACCGGAGGGCAACCGAGCTGAATCGAAGTTGAGGTGAAAAAAGATAGCATTGAAATAGTTTCTCCAGAGAAAAATATCTAAAATATTATAGAACTTATAAAACTAAAATATTCATGCAGAAAAAATAGACGTTGAATTCATTTCGTATTTTATTCTGTGTACTTATCAATATGCATAATTGTTAGCAATAATATGGTAAAGGAGCACCAATAGCAGACGAATTTCCGATATCCGTCATTCCGTTTGAAAACGCTTGTTTCCGTCATAATGACGTCAAATAAGATAGTAGTTTATCAATAACAAAATGTTATTTGGACAGAAGTTTCAAGAGATCTATACTGCGTCATAGATTGAGTAATAAAATGTTTTTGATAAAATCTAAGACTGGAAATTATTCTTTGCCTACTCACGGAAAGGGAAATATCAATTTCGGATAGAGAATAGAAGCCTTTTTTTTAATTAAGTTATAATTATCAGCTAAAATGAGATTTTAAAAATTCTCAATATTATTAAAAAACACTTTAAGTCTGAACAGCCACGTTTGTAAAGGAATTTTGATGATATATATTGTTTGATTTTGATCAATATAAAAATCAGAAATTAGAAAAAATAAATGTACATTTATTATATATGTATATATATATATATATATATATATATATATATATATATATATATATATATATATATATATATATATAATATATATATATATAATATATATATAATATATATATATATATTAGATATATATATATATATGTGTGTGTGTGTATGTATGTATGTATGTATATAAGTCATTTAGCAATATCAAAAATGCAAATTTTATTTCTCATAGAATAAGGAGTTAAATACACTGATTTAAACACTCCCCCCTTGAAAACAAAGAAAATAAGAAAACAAATAAAATAAATCATTTCGGATGTTTGCATACTAACAACTTCGTTGTAAGTATGCAAATTATTAACATTTAAAGGTTTCTTTATCAGTTGGTTTGGTTTGAATAGCTACATTCTTTTTGCTACATGAGTGCTAATGAGACCGATACCTTTAAAGCCGATTCCGAATAGCTACGAACGTCCATGCCATGAGAGGTATTCGAATCCATAAACTCCGGTTTCGAAGAGCAGTACCCTACCCATTCCATCATTTTTCTACATGAAAATCTTCGAATATGAACTTCAATCATAAGACTCGTTTATATAAGACGTATTCAATATAGTGAAAAAGATTTCTAAAAAATATCTTTGTTTTACCACTTTTATGCACAGATTTCAAAACTTACCAAAACTTACAGAGAAATATGAACGAAGAAAGATAAAAATAGTATACTAAAATTTGAATTTAATAGAAGGTGCATCTAGAAAGTAAGTCTGATAAAATTTTGACGCACAAATAATATTTTCATTGTTCAACATAGGTTCAAAGTTAAAGTCTTGGGAGTAAACTGAGCGCTTGTTTGTCTCACTCGATTGAAAACTGTTATCGAGTACCTGAATCTCAAACAACGAAAATGAATGAGAGAGGAAATAACAGAACAGTTTTGTATATGTATTCATGAGAAGTTCCTGGTTACTTACCATCATAGAAATCATATGACGGAGGGGTTATTTCTGATTGGGAGGACACGTTTCTCTTGTTTTATGGCTGCAGATAGGTCTCAGACTATCCTCTTAAAACTACATTCTTAATAGCTTTGGAATTCACAGGACCATTCATGCAGTAAATCGATTATTTGCTTTTATTGTTCAACTCCATGCACAAAGAAGCTGATGTTGCAACCCAAAATATCATAGTTTTTGCTGTGAAGAAATGCCACACTTTCTGCCGATCGGAGCAAATATCTAATTTGCCGTATGAAATATGATAGCATTACAGAGGTAGACTTTTCTAGAGTGAGAAAAATATTAACCTACAAAGAGGTTTTATTTTTACAAAATTTTAATCTTAAAACTGAAAATACAACTTTTAACTCCTTATACATACTGTAAGGAATGTGGATCCCACGACCAGTGTTTTACATGTATTGTAACGATCCGTTACATGACCCTAAAGAAAGAGGAGCGGAAGGTGACCTTTCGCCGCGGACAATTACGGCTAGCGGAAGGTAGAGATGGAGGTGCCTAACAATACACTTTGTGTACTGGGTCCCGGACTTAATTGAAAACTGTCCGCGTGTTGGAGCCAGCGCGTCTGATACTTTGTGAGACTATTGAGTGAAAACACTCGGTGACATGATTGTAAATTGAGCTACATTAGTGCCACGTATGCACCCATTAGCGGTAACGAAAAAAGCAATTAAGTTGTTTGGGTCGGCTGATTTAAAGACGGCTTTTCGGCCACATATGAAAACGAAACAGCTGATTCATGCAGAGAGTGACCACCTGATTTTATCATCCTGCTTCTGGAAGTTTTCCGAAGAATCGCGTAAGGGGAACCGGGACCGCTATAAAAGAAGAGTGGCGGAGCCAAGACGGGGCTTTTTTCTTCTTGAGAGTTGCTTTGGAGCTGTTGTGTGGAGCTCGCTCGTATCTCCGATTTCCGGAGTTTGCTTGATTAGAGACTGCCAGCTTCTCTGTTTGCTAAGAAGTCGACCTTCGACTTGGGAATCTCATTCCCGTTATTTACTATTTTTTTCTCTACTTCGTGCATAGAAGTAGGTAGCCGAGAGTGACCCTTGCTCTCATTTTGGATCGTCTTGCATCCCGAGTTTCATTCACGAACCCCAGCGTGATACGCACTCTGAGCTTCGAACCTTGGTGTGAAAGCCGACTGTACTAATCGTCAGCCCGGAGGTGATAGTGTCAGCGTTTATTACCGGCACTAATTAGCGAACAATTCCAGTGATTTAGAAGCCCTAGCCACACGGTACCCAGTACCGAAGCATCCTTATTGTGTGAATGTCATTTCAGCACGAGGTCCCAGAACATTTAGAAATCTACTGAATCTGTACATAGCTGTACATAATTTATTCACCTGAATAAAATATTTAGTCTAGATTAAACAGTTTTCTAGCCTGCTCTATTGACGGCTTCGCCTACCATATCTCCAGTACGTTACAGTATATGCCTTTCTTGTTTTCGGCAAAATCGCCCCCATTGACCCCTTCCACTCGGCGTTCCTTGAAATTGGAGATGGCTGGCTAAGGGGGGGGGGGGCTGATAAGGTTCTTCGGATGCACTCGATTGTGTTTTTGCAGGCCAGCGGTACATCTGGAGAGAACTTCTCTTTTTGGCAGGGATCAAGTTGCGAGAAATGCGGACACCCTCGAAGAAAGTTAGAGAAGATGTGCAGAAAACAGTTGGATTCGGGCCTGCGACTTGGAGACATCTCTCGGTTCGATGTGAGAGAACACGAAGACAGTTTTATGTTTGGACTTAAAAAAAATGCTCGGTTAATCCTTTCTGATTCATGCAGGCTCCGAGGTTCTAAATATGACATTTTGTTTTACTCTAATGTTTCATAAATCTTGTAAATAAAATTTGTGTTGTCCGTCTAAGCTTTTGGAGGAATTATTTTAATTCCATGCATCCCAGCAGCGATCTACGAACATACCTTTCCCAGTAAAGTAGGCGGGTAGGTCCCACGCAAGCATAACGCACCAGAACAGTGTGGTCTTACAACGTGGTCCCCGGAGTGAGGTGGTTGTTCACATATTTTGAAACTTAATATCAATAAGTTACTATCCAAAATCAGTACTGTTACCTGAAGAAAATTTTTGGGGAAAAAAAAAAAAAAAAAAAAAAAAAACAGTTTTCGAAGTAGAGTAGCGCAAGTTTCTGCTCCTTCCTTATGAAAAATGATACTATCTTAAGGGTAAACTTTTCTAGACCAAGATATTAACCCGAAAAGCGATTTTATTTCTACAAAATTAAAACTTTAAAACTAAGTCAAAATGTAATTGACAATACATACTTTATAATATTAATAAATTATTATCTAAAACCATTATTACTCGGAATTCTTTTTTTTTTTTTGCTAGTTTCGAAAATTTTAATAAATATTATTCAAAAAGTTACTGGTTGTTGCAATATGACAAACTTTTTTTTGCACAGACGGAAATTATTTTTAGAATTAACTTTCAAAATAAAAAAATAAATTTCTTCTTACTGTTGAATCGACTATTGGGATTTTTCTTTCCTAAGCAATATGGCATACGGGTTTTCACGCTCTCATATTTTCCTCAAAAGAGTGTATACGACAGTGGCGTACACTAGAGGGGCTTGGGGGTTTAAATTTGTTCCACAAACTATTCAGCTGAAAAAACCCATAATTTTTTATATTTTTTACTAGAATATAAGCGGCTCAGCTCATTGCTATATTCTGAAATTTTCGTTATATTTTGTCAAATTATAATATAATACGCATTATTATAACATAATTTGACAAAATGACGAGCGCGTTTATATAAACTAAGAGGGGAAAATAGCCTCATTTGATTATTTTCTTCGCTTTCAGCAATCGCTATTTTTTTTCTTTAATGCACATATTTTAACAGTTTTTAGTCCACAACAAGCTTGCGTATTGCTTGGAATATTGTCAACTCTTCAAAGCAAGAAAACGGTAGATGGGATAGTTGTAATTTTAACAATACTTAAAAAGTGGCTAAAATAAAACAATTAACTTTAACAATAAATAAATAAATAAATGAAAAAAATCAATACTTATGGGAGCAAAGAGATTAACAATCATTGGTAAGACAGTTTTCAGCACAATTTTTTTTTTTTTTTTTAAATAGAAAATTTGCTCTGGGTGATCACGCTGCACGTCCGAAAGAGATAGCAGCAAAATTAAAAGGATTATGTTTGAAATATCGATTCAAAGCATATTCCAATCTTCGAAGAGAATTAACAAAACTGTCCACCAAACAAATTTCTTGAAAAACTGTGCAGCCACAATTGAGTGACGCAAGTTTGAAAGACACGGGAAGAAAATAATAATAATAATAAACCAAGACTTGAGTGAACTAACATTTTTTTTTTTAATGGTCAGTTGATGATTGATCTTGGATGTTTTTTGTTTTTTTTTTACTGGTGGTCAATATTTAGCACATTTGAAGCTGACAGAAACAAGCATAGTCAGCAGATATTAAATGCACTCTTAAAATAAGGAAACACTCTTCTTTCATCATAATATTGAGGTGTATAACTTTTCAAGGAGTTAGGCAAACTTGAATACTCATGGAATCACCATGAAAAAGTATTCAGCCATTATAAAAGAGGGTGCTTATTTCACTATTTTGGAATTTTCTCAAACTTTTTCACCACCAATATTTCAAGATTATAATGCACCTTTTCATACAGTGTCGGTGGTAAGTTTAATTAGGTTTCCAATCATTAAATTTAATTACCCATACACATGAGCACCTATATATCAGTAAGAAATTATTAATTTTTTAAACTTTAGGTTAAGTCTTACAAAGAATATCTTGGGGTTTCTTCATTATCATGGCTTGGAAATAGTATAACCATAATCCAATTGAACATGTATGGCTTTTAGGGAAAAAAAATTCAAAATTTAAAGCCTTCAACTTTACCAAAACTAGAACAAATTTTTAATGTTTGACACAGTGAACTTCTTACAATTATTTTCAAAAAACTGTATAATAATGTGTATATTAATTCTGTAATTAAAAACATTCAAGTTAAACATACATCTGAATTATTGATCTATTGCTAAAATAATATGTATATATATATATATATATATAACAACTCTTTTAAAAAATTTTAATTCCTAAGATAAGTAGAAGTTACAAAACTGCATTTTACTTTTAATGATGTTAATTTCTTTTAAATGAAAAGGTTTAAATTATTATTTTGATAGACATTACATATTTATGTAAAAAAAAATTAACATGCAAAAATGTTATTAATTCTCATTCTTTTAAAGCAAAATGTTAATTATCCTAATCATTTCTGAATCATAAATTATATTAGGATGCCAAGACAGGGAACTGTGATATGTTGATATACATAGTACAAACTGAACAGAGACATATAAACAATGAACTTCTTAGTTCCAGTTTTTACACTGTGTTTGAATCCCTATGATAAATAATTCATGCATTATGATTCAGGTAACTTTTTAAGCTAATTTAAACCTAGTATCCTTTGTTTGAAAATGTCTTATTAAATTTATTTAATACAAATGCTGTACCAGTATTACAATAATTTATGGAGTTCCTTACAGCAAACTTAGAATTTGGTTGCTAGGTTACTGGAAAAAATATAGCTTATATTTGTAACATGAAACATACTTAATATATTTATCTAATAGTATCACAAACAGCATATTAATAACTGTGTTTCCTGAAACCAATCAACAAAACTTTGAGAATCAAATATTTAATATGTTTGATTCTCAAAGATTTTAGGTCTCATGAGCCCTTATGTATAAAACAGAAGACCAAAGAACTCCAAACCAAACCAAACCAAACCTCAAAGATTAGATAGAATTTTTTTCTTTTAACAAAATGTCTAACGTCTATTAAAGGTGCAAAACTGTGTAAGCTACATACAATTTCATACTGACTTTTATTTATTATGCCCTAAATGCAACTTTTTAAAATTTTATTAATCACAACCAATGTTCAAATTTAAAACTTAAAGATATTATTTAAATATCACCAAATCTTCCTATATGTTTTACTGAAAAGAATCACAAAACTATTCATGAAAAGTAAATTTCATATGTAAATTTTAACGCAAAATTTCACTCACATTTTTTTAAAAACAGTTATTGGATTGTTAAGCAGAAATACATTGTTTCTGTTCATGTTAACAGATATTTAATTTTTATTCTATTATGTAGGAAAAATTTTTTAGAATGAAGTATCTCCTTCATAAGAAATGATTAAAAAAATTTTTAGTAACAGAGTAATTATAACAGAGAATTTTTAGTAAACTATATGATTATCTTCCAAGGTGGTTGATTTATATGACCTTGATATAAATCATGATTTAAATCACTAGATTTTTAAAAAAGTAATTGATTTATATTGAGGAGTTTTTTTCCTACTTTATGAATTTTCAAGTAGGATTTTTCTTTTTGAATTACATGAATAAAGGGTGTTAACAGCATCATTAGAAGGCACAATAATTCATACTATATCATTTGCAGAAAAAAATAATGTAAATATCTTTTCTTTAGTAGTAAAAATCCTGACCAAGTCAAATTCTCTTTAGATTTTCTCTTAATCTGACTTTAAATCCATACTGTTTTTACTTATCCTTGTTTCTGAGCTTATTTAAATATTAGTGCTTTAAAACTGATTTGATAAATAGTTTCTATGTTTAGAAAAAAATTGTTAAAAGAGGAAAAAACTGTCATCCTGCATTTAATATATAATTTGTCTCATGTAAGTAGTACTGCCCACATTAAGGAAATAAATAAGATTATGGAAAATTAATACTTAATCATAATGCATTTAATTAACTTAAATAATCTCATTTATAATATTTAATTTATAAAAATTTTTTTTAATCAGATTTAAATCCAAAAATGCAATTTAAATAAAAATTAATCTGCGTGATATGATTTTTAAAAATATCAGGAATTTTACCAACTTTGTGGATAATTAGATTAGAAACTATTCTTTACATTGAAATGGATTATAAAATAACTGCTAAATTAATCAAAAATAAAATTAACAAAAATACTTTGAAATTTGAAAAAAGAAGTAGACTAATAAAAAAAATACAGGTTTTATTTAATCATATGATCACAATATGGTACATTGCACTGACAGGCTATACATGAGATTTGAACCTAATACAAACCAGTCTTCACAGTTATCACAAATGACATAAAAAATATGCATAGTACAGAATTCTCATTCAGGCAATCATCATACAAAAATGAACAGCATGATTATAAAATATAGATATCTTCTGTTTCTGAACAAACTTGATTTTCTGTGTATATTCTGCAAAAGAGAAAAATGAGAATAATTATAAAGATTAAAATATTATATAAATGAGTTATATCTCTTTCTTGAAGATGTTTTTTATTTCTTCCTTCAGCAGCTATTGGGCACATATAGGTTTTCTTATGAGGTTTACATGTAAGAGTAACAATTATAAAAGGTATCCCTAAATTCCTTTGCCAAACTTTAAGGGTAAGAAAATACATATACAGAAGCATTGCTTATATAGCAATGTAGGGATGGAAATGAAAAGTTTATGTGGAAATACAAAATCACAAGGGAATAAAAAAAGTTCTATATAAAACATTGAGTAAGTACTGCAATGTTTGACTATTAACAGTGATAGAACTCTGGAATTGTCAATACAGTTATCAAGATACATTGAGGATGGTAAAGGGGAGACTCATAAAATTACCCTGCATAAATTTATGTAAAATATTCTTAGAGCAGAAAATAATACAAATTTAGCAATGCAGTTTTAAAGAGAAATAAAAAAAAAAAAAAACCCTCATCCATATTTAACATTTTTGGGAAGGAAAATATTGAATATGAAGGTTTATTTAGTGTACATTATCAAGTCATCTGCAAAACTATTTTATTGAATTTAAATGACATTCTGTAAACTGCGAAAAAAAAATTCTTTGATGTTAGAAAATATTTTTTCATGATGAAGTGTTTTAAAATGTCTGAGAAAGCAGATATACATCTTATGTACAAAGATGCAAATGTGAGAAATGAAGCATTAAAGTTGTAGCATGAGTATTCCAGTAATAGTACAAAGATGATCAAAATTTTTTTTCTAAAGTTTCCAACTTTGCATGAATGGTTCATTTTATGTGAAGAGCCTGGAGGCTAGTGTCTTAGAGACATGTGCTGGTTCCAGAAGCAGAAGACATATAATGAGGCTTTGAAGATAACCCAAGCATTAGTATGAAATTGATTACACAGATTACAGTTAGGGAATAAAAATACTACACAAAAAATTTTGCGCAGAGACTTTTTTCACACTACTTAAAAGAATGCAAGCAATGAAAGTAACAGATTATCCTTAGTGTGTCTGTGATTTTTGTAGCGGAATATATTTCCTCCAAGCTTCTATGCAAATGTACTTTTTACAGTTAAGGCAATCTTTATGCAAGACAGGGTTTTTGATGTGCACAACTCCTATGTGTGGATCACTTCTAACCTATATGCTATACATCCCCATGCCTTCCAGAGGCAATTTGCTGTTAATCTGTAGGTGGCTACTGTGAATAATTTCCAAATTGGATTTTACTTGCTACAACATTGACTTAATGTACCAAATCTTTCGGAACATGTATTACCTCAATTACTTCATAATGTTCAGTTGCTGTCTGAAATTCCATGTGCATTCCAGAAAAACTCCAACCCATATCTGTAATAATGTACTAATTACCTTAATGTCACCTTTGGCCCTCGATGCATAGGACAAGGTAACTTGGCCTGCACATTCACCAGATTTAATGAAAAATGAAATTTTTCTTATAGGAGACACCACATGATACTTGTCTACGAGACTCCAACTGACTTTTTTGAGTGCCTTTTTGCCAAACCTTCAACTTCTGCTGCAATTGTTCATAAAACACCACGCATCTTTGAAGGGGTATGTCAATCACTTAAAAGACACTACCAGGCTTGTACCAGGTCTGTTGGTGGTGGTCCATTTGAGCAATTACAGTAATACTATGAAAACAAAAATTCTTTTCTCATTTCCTCAGCATCTCTTATTTTCCTCCCTATACTTTTGATTCACAACCAATCATTACTATAAAAAAAAAAGTGCATCCTTTTATGGATTTCATCTACCCTTAAAGTTTCACCCATGAATTCAGGGAGACCCTGTATAAACAAATGATCAATTGTCATATTCTCACATAAGTAGAAATCTACTTAATGCAAATATAGTTCACATATGCACCACCTGACAAAGAATGTGCAAATACATATCATAATATTGGTATATTTTATGACAGATACTAGATGGATTTCTGGTACGAGTTAAAAAAAATAAATAGATGAAGTTATAAGTCATTTACAAATGGCATGCAACTTATTAAAAAGCTATGCAAGTGGAAAAACCATAAAAGTGATTAGTTTTGAAATGGAACATCAGCAAAAATCAGCTATGATTAATGTTAGTAACAAATAAAAAAAAAAATATTTTTGTATTACTAGTGCTAGAGAATGCAAAACTAAGAAGCATTGAGAAATGATGCATCTTATAATGAACAACCACAAAAGAAAGACTGACACACTTGTACATAAAGATGGCAGTTTAAAAATTGCTTACCCTAAAACATAACAACAGGAATTGATTTATATGGCACATACGACACAATTCCTGTTACAAACTAGATGGCAGACCAAAGAAAACAATCCTATGTTGTGGAAAATCAACATTTATATATTTCCTGAATTATGAAGTATACATTTACAAACAGCCTAAAGAATGTCAAATACCAAAGATGTAGAACTTAAATATAAAATTCAAAAGTGGTGGAGTTTTGGTTTGAGTCAATTTTATGTATTGAAACTGCTGAATACTGTTCCAGAAACCATAACTGAAAAAAGTATGCTGACATTCTAAACAATTAAATAAAAACAGCAGTAAATGTTCAAATAAATAGACCTTTCTTCTGTGACCAAGATAAAATTATCTGTAATATTAGCCAATGAAAATTTCAAAGCCAATGATGGTTGATTACTGTGATTTCATAATTGCCATGGTATATCATTTCAAGAAATTTATAGAAAACAAAAACTGGCTCTAATAAGTGACAACAATGAATGATGACATTGAATGAACAAATGAAAGATGATTAACGAACAAATTGAGAGAAATTACCAAAAAATATGTGCCTGAAGATGTTTAGACTGCGGATGAAACATGACATTTTTTTTTTCAATTTTACCCAGTAAAACATTGGAATTCAAAGGTAATAAATGCCAGAGGTACAAAATCGAAACAGAAGCTGGTAATACTCTGTGTGTAAATAGTACAGGCACACACAAAATTCAACCTCTTGTCATTGGAAAATCAATCTAATATCTTTCAAAAGCATGAAAAGTCTATCTGTTCAGTACAAAGTTAATATAAAAGTCTAGATGACTTCAATATTATTTTTCAAGTGGTTTCAAAATTTAGATAAAGACAACAAAATAAAGGTAAGAAGAAATCACTTTGCTAGTGGAAAGTTATACTCATGTGTTGATTCTAAAACTGCTGAACATTGAAGTTCTTTTCCTGTTAACTGGACATCAATTTTTCACCCCCTGGACACAAGTATTAAGTGCTTTACAGAATTTTGCAGATAGAAATTGGTGGACTCAATACTAATAAACATCAAAAATATGGTTGAAGATCTTTTTACAGTTGTAAATGTAAAGTCTGTGATAATATTGCTAAAAATTATAAGACAGTTACAGAAAAAAGGGCAATTGTTCGAAAAAAGTATGCATATATAGAATTTATACATATATATATATATATATATATATATATATATATATATATATATATATATATATATATATATATATATAGAATTTATAGAGGATGAAAATTAGAAAAAGAATGATATATTCTCAGATGATGAAACATGTGCTAGAAACCTCAAAAAAGTTTCAACTAGCAGAAAATGCAAAAAATGTGGAATTATCATAGAGAGTTATTTAACAGTACATAATGAAGTTATGGTTTTGGCAGAAGTTAATGATGAAGAAATTTTGTCTAAACTACTGATAAAAAGGAAAATGTTGATGAAGAAGATAAGATGGTGATAAAACTAAAGATTCCTCCCATTCTTTATTGATAAGCCATGAAATACTTCAATCCATAAAGTCTGTATGGACATTTTTAGAAGTCATTCATCTACAAATGACAATCACTTTTGATTATTAGACTGTATGCCAAATTTGGCAATTGATTTCACATTGAAAAGGCTGAATATGCAAACAAAAATAGTGGAATTTTTTTAAGTAAATAAAATTTTCAGGAAAGAGAATTTTAAAGAATATCTGTATTTTAAAACTTTTATACATACTTTGACAATATTGAGCCATTAGATTATTCTTTTTAAATGTTAATTCTGTGCCATAAACATATCAAACCTGCCATATTAAAATTTTAAAAACTGAAATTCCCACCTTGAAATATTTGGTCTTGACATAATAATACATTCCTTTATAATGATAGTTTTGAATCCTCCAACTACTGAAGTATCAAGGTTTTAAAGTATATTTAAATGATAAATGAATAATTATAATTTATTGCAAAATTAGTAGCTTACTTTGAGCTTTAAAGAGAGTTTAAAAGTCTTTATTTCAATTATTTGATAGAAACTTATTTTTTTTAACACCATCAATTACAGTATTTATATTATAAACATATAATATTGCATATTCCAAAATTACGATTACAGAAACTTAAAAGTTACAACAAAGTATTGATTTTACAGTTTATAAAAACTAAACAAATTAATAATTTGATGAACAAGAAAAAGAATATTAAAATATTACTTACTCTTTAAAAGAGAAAGTATATATTGAAATAAGAGATTACTGCTTTTTTGCATGGCTTCTAGTTTTTGACTGCATTTGACTATCTCCTTTAGACTTGTCAAGGTCATCTCCTTTAATAAGAACTCTAATCAATTTTTCTCTTGACAGACTACAATAATATATTCCAACCCAACCTGGAAAAAAAATAAAAGAGCTTAGATAGCATTGAATAAAATGTTTTAACTTATCTACTCACACAATACTGCAGTAAAAGAGGGGAAAATGATATTTATTTATAGATAAAACAAAAATAAAAGATTCATACTGTACTTTCATGAAATTTTGTTTAATGACATGATATGGGAACATCCTTTATCTAATAGGAAAAGCCATCTTATGAGACTATTATTTTTCAATTTGTAATTACTCCCAACTTAATGATTTCATTTTATATATTTAACTGTTAAAAATTATATATATATTAAAAAATATTGTATTCTTTATAATCTTGAATCATGTAGAATTATAAAATTTTTAGACTTGCCTAAAGAGGGGAGACTTGACAGTCTCCTTATTTCTAGTCACCTAGAAAGTGAACTCCTTCCTGAAGTATAAGGTTTGGTCTATCTTTACTTCACATATGGCACTACAGTCACCATATAATATTAAGGTTAATTTAAGCTGGGACCTATTTTTAATGATAATGGAGAATAGTTCAATATGTGCTTAATGACATGCCAAATTAACTACATGTCCAGATTTAATAACTACATACTAGCCCCAAAGTAGATTGTGCCAAAAACTGCGACGCATGTCCCAGAACAACTGGCTTGGCTGCAGAACAATCGCAGCTTGCAGAAAAACTTTGTTCTTTCTTTATATATATATATATATATATATATCGATGGTTTTCCGTAAATAGGAAAAGATGTAAAATATTTATTGGATTACGTTGATTTCTTGTTACAGCAATACCAGGTTTATTTTGACCAAAGTAAGGAACTTGATGTTGGTAATATCAACTTCTAAAATATTTTTCTGCTTTGATTATTTATAATTTCCACGTTCAAATATGGATAACAAAGCTTTAGATCTCTCCGCTTTTTTGGAGTTTATTAAACTTTTTTCCATGTGTTTCACCCTCTGAAGAAGAAAAGAATGAATTTTTTTTTTTTGAATATCAAATTTTTCTTAACTGGATTTTGATGCAATTGATCATATTGATTGGCAAAATAGAATGTTTTTTTGAAGTGAAAGCAATATTAGTGCAAGCTGTAAATGAATTAAAACCAGAGATCCCTAAATTTATCAATTTCTTAATACACATTATATCTATTCCTATATCAGAAGCTATTTGTGAATCATGGGGATCAACAATCGATAAAATTTTTTCCTAAAGGTATAATGTAAATGATAGTGATGAAATTAGTATTGGGACAACTGATAAAAGAATTTTTTTTTTTTTTTTTTTTTTTTGCACCTCCATCAGGATACAGATCAGTTCGAAAATGATTAAAAACTTCCCTTGCATTAATGTTTGGGCCAAATTATCAGTCCCATTTTTATCATCTTAGTGACATCTCAAAATATCTTACATCAAAAGTAATTGACAGGACAGTAAATTCTATGTTAATGCCTTGGTTTTAATATAAATATTTTTCTAAATTTCAGGTAGCACTGTTTTATTAAATATTTTTAGTTATACATATTGGTAAAGATGAAAATGTACCATAATAGGAATAATATTGTGGGAGAGTAAATATATGATAAAATAAATATATCTCCTGCAGAACATTTTTGATTATCTGAAAGCCTGTTGCAGAACATTGAAAAGTATTCTGCTGTGGGGCATACTAGTAATGAGATTTGAGACAAAACAAAATCAGAGGCTATTAAGTCTAGTACTAAGAGACAAAATCACCCAGCCGGTTCAGCCTTCATCTAGCATGTTGAAATTATTTTATAATTTTTATTTAGTAATTATAACTCTTAAGAAGCTGGATTACTTTTCTAACAAAACTATTACTTTGTCAATTTATGCTACCTGGTTAGCACAGTAGTTAAGAAACCTCAGCACTGTCACACTCAATTTGTGTTGACCCACCACAAAGAGTAAAGTTGGTTTCCTATATAGTGCTTCCATAATAAAATAGTGAACAAAATCTACAGCATCATGGTGTTGCATGTTAAATAAAGGCAAGTGTCCTGCATTTTTTTGGGAAAAAAAAAAAAAAAAAAAGCTTTGTCAATTTATTTATAATTGTAAATCTATCAGACAATGTTGAGTTAACTTTAACTCATGTCACCTCAGTCAGTATCTGAAAATTCTATTATATTTTGGAATTACTGTCTGTTTTATATGAATTATTTTCTAGAGTGATATACTGACCATCACTACAAAAATAGTGGATTTTTTTTTTATCTATCACAATTTATTCATGGTCAATTAAATAAATATCTAAAGCTATAATAAGCTTTACTTTAATAAAATCAATTTTTATTTTCAGACAGGAAAAATACCTTCAGTCTGATACTTTATGAATTTTTCATGGTAAGCAAGGAAAGTACATCCTCCATAAAAGTTTGCTAACTATTATCTAAATGACTAGATATTGCAAGAACAAACACTTGTTTTTGAAATTCTAGTTAATTGAGTTTAGAATATTATTATAATTTACTTTTAAGATATTCTATCAAAGCTAAATAGCCTGTTAAGCACAACAATTTAATCAAATATCATAAAATTGGAAATCTGAATTAGAAACAGTAAAATTCCTTATAATGAAGTTTTTAACAGCACTTAAGGTAAACAAAAAATAACAAAAGAGAAGGGGCTGAAGTCCCATATGAACTGGCCAATACTTATAACTACTTAAGTCTGATAATAAACATAAAAGAAAAAAAAACTTACCGTATTATATGAAATTTATTGATTCCATATGTTAATACTAAAAACAATTAATATTTTATCCCATAAGACTAATTAATTAGCCTAAGACCTACTGCTTAGAGCTAATTCTAAATTGCTACAAACATCTGTGCAATCAACAATAATTAAATCCATATAAACTTTAGTATTAAAAAGCAATTCTTTACCAATTCAGATATCATTCAGTCAAACTTTTGATAGAATATCATAGCTATAGCTTACAAAAACATATTAGAACACACAAAATAACTTGAGCCCTCAAAGTATAATCAGTATTAACAGTTAAAAGATAATTAAAATTTTTAATTTTGAGCATTAAGAAATACATTTTTTAAGGTGAATACTGCTTACAATTAAAAAAAAAAAAAAATTGATTGGATTTTTTCCCCTTCTGCATCATTTTACACCTCAGTAATGTAAATCAATGAAAAAAAAGTGTGAAGTATTCTTGATTCAAATGATTTTTTTTTCTTTAACTAAGTGATTCAAATCAAGCCACCCTTGAAATTTTGAATTATGCACCATATTTGATTTTAATTTATTTATTTTAATACATTTTTTAAATTTGTATTGTCATACTTCATAGTTTATACCTCATGTATTAATGATTAAACTTAGGTCATGGTATTAAATTTCAGGCATGTTCACCAAATTTATTTGAAAAACTGAAATTAAATTAAATATTAAAATAAAACTTATTTAAACAAAAAAAGATGTTTCCTCTACCCTGCTATACAATACATAAATTAGAAACATTACAATATGTACATAATTAATATTTTTTATGAAAGTGACGTTATATGTTGATACAGCTATTGTTGTGTACACTTTAAATAATTTAATTGATTATTACATAAAAAAATATTACAGTAAAAACTTGTTTAAAGAATTATTCACTTCGATTCTGATTCTAAAATTTGATTTTACCGTTTGCACATAACAAAAGCAAACAATATAGTTAATTATATCACATTTATCCTAGTGAAGTTTAAATAATATTTTTACCACATTAAATATAAGGATAATCCCAAATAAAACAATGAATTTGGTACTTACACATAATTATATATAGAAAACATACAGTAAACGAAAGTATAATCAGCAATAACATCATTAAGATCTGTATAAACAAATCTTTTAAAGATGGATTGCCAATGTTTACAAAATAAAACAAAAGATGAAGCATCACAGCGAATTAATCACTACTAAAACTGAATAACAGCGATTTCCCTAACAAAGGAAAATATTCTTCTGAAGTTTCCGCGATTATTATAACCGCGGTTATCAAACTGGTGTCACAGCAGCAACCAACAAAGAGCAGCTAAAAATTGTGAAAATATTAAAGAAGGCATAAAGATGATTAAAAGCACTATAAAGTAAAATTTCCCTTTCTTATGAAAGTTAAAATAAATAGCAGTTTGCAAATTAGTAGTAATTTTTAAGCTGATCGCTTACAAATATTTTTTCTTTTTAACCCTTTCAATCAGGAAAATGGGAAGAACAGAACACACAAGCGTTATTAAACTTGTTATTTGGATCCCTTTATCTCTCTTTCCTTCCCTCAAGTGTTTTAATAACAAAGGACTTGTCCATTTTCTGCTAACAATCACTGTTTTTTAACATCTTGTTTCGTTTGGATGTCCAATCTCTCTTCGCACCAATCACACACATACGCATCTTTGAAACAGGACGTTTTGATCTCGCCACTTTGGTCCTGTGTCGATTTAGTACCATTCTATTTCGGCCTCGCAACGGCACCGTATGGCATCTATCGTTTCAATAATACCGTAAGGAGGTTTGGATATCAATTTATCTACTGTAATTAACACACCGATATATACATATATATATATATATATATATATATATATATATATATATATATATATATATATATATATATATATGTGTGTGTGTGTGTGTGTGTGTGTTTTAAAGAGAAGGGGGTGGGTCTAAAAATTTTTTTCGAGGGGGGGGATATTGTAAATTTTACATCATACATACAAGTAGGAAAATTACTTTTAGAAAAGTTTCTTTGTACAAGTAGGAGGGGACATTTAACATCAATATTTTGAATAATTGTTAGCTTTTACATCACTTAAACTTAATACTGGGATATTTTTTCATTCAAAATTTTAATATCTTTGTATTTTCTTATTTGAACTTATGAAACGGTTTTTATGAAATGCAATCTACTTATTTTTTCTTTTACATCGGAACAATTGGCATTTAATGTAATCTTAAATTCTTCCTCCTCCTTACACACACTGCTTGTTAGATAAGTGAACCAGTTGGGAATCCTTTATCCAATACAGATTACTACTATGAAATATATGAAATCGCCTTTAAAGCAGCTCCTGGAGGGTCCCCCAAGAGCATGGCACTGAGACCAGAGATCTGTTGTAAACACACCCTAAAAGAGATTTTGGTTTGGTTTGGAGTGCTACGGTCTACTATTTTGCAACACGAGGGCTAATGACACCGGGACTTACAGCTTAAAGCCGATTCCGAACGGCTACGAACATCCATGCAACAGTGAGATTCGAACCCACGAACTCTGGTATCGAAGGCCAGCATCCATCGTTCGGCCCCTAAAAACAGAAAAGAAGGGTAAAAGGGGGGAGGGGGAAGGAAAGGAAAAACGGATAGATGGAGTATGCGACACCCGCTTTTACCTAAAGTAGGTAAATCCCTTGAGGGACAGATTACTACTAACTACGTTAGCTACCTGAATGAAACGGAGGGCAATCGAGACACTCTTTTTAAATATTCACTACCTTCAAACAGAAAATATTCAGAGAGGTTAATATCAGCAAACTAAAAATAAAAAACAGTAAAAAAAGACAAACAAAATGCATTGATTATATCGTATGAATGCTTAGAATCGTTAAAACATTCTCCAAGAAATTGCAGTCGCTAAAATGCAATGAATTGATGTTAGTGATTTGTGTAATCAACGATTCTTATAATTAGCAGTCATACAATATTACAAAAGATAGCAGTAATGTTTTGTCCTGTTTGTGGGTTCAAAACGACCGGGGTTAAGAAATAATTTACACAAATTTTCGATTGCAAGAATTCATCAAAGCAAATGAGATCAACTTAGAAATCAACTTCCTTACAATTGTTATTGCCCACTAGCAAGGTTTAAAAAAAGCAAACTTGATTGTTTTTCCATCATTGCATCTAGAGGATGAGCTCGTTTTCGTGCGAACTGAAATATAAACCTATATTGTGTGTATATAGAAATGTGTATATAACTAAAAGGTGTAAATAAATCATTTAATCAAGAAACACCTACTTCTTCATTGTGTCACCTGATACAGGGGACGGATACGTTACAGCTATATGCAGTCAAGAGCTAAAACATTATGACCACCCCTCCATTTTGCAATAAACTCGTCTGGATGACATGGAAGGCACGTGATCAGGTGAAAGTGGTATTTAATTGCTGCTGGAGAATCTGAAGAATCATTTCTTAATGTTATTGCCAACAAAGTATTGATAGATGGATGCATTACCAATGATAGCAAACTCAGTACTAGAGGGCTCGGCCCAGGGAGTACTGTTGTCAATTCTTCCTATGTGAAGAATCATTCTTTCACTTACTGTGTGGGATGGGAAAAGCTGCGGATTTAAGCGATTTTGATAGAGGGTAGATTGTAATGGCTAAAAGGCTTGGAACAAGTATTTCCGAAATTCCAGGACTCGTGGATTGTTCACGGTGTACAGTTGTTAGTACTTATGCAAAGTGGATGAATGACGGTGAAACCAGCAGTAGACGATATGGTGTTGGACTTTCACACACTATCAAAGAAAAAGGTTGTAGGAGACTGTCTCGCATGGTGAAGCAAAACTGGAGCCAGACAGTGGCTCAGCTGACAACCCAAAATAATGCAGGGCCAAGAAGAATAGTATCAGAGCACACTGTTCAGCGCACACTGTTGAATATGAGGTTACGCAGCAAACGCCCCACTCGTGTGCCTTTGCTGACTAAGCTCCATCGCCAACTGCGCCTAAGCTGGGCCAGGGAAAGTCGCGACTGGTCCATGGATCAGTGGGAGAGGTCAGATGAATCACGGTTTGTCATTCATCACGCTGATGGCTGTGTCTTCCAGGCGAACAGTTGCTCCCTCAATGTACAGTAGGTCATATACAGACCGGTGGTGCCGGTATTATGCTTTGGGGGACGTTCTCTTGGGTGTCTCCGGGACCCGTGGTTGTGGTAGAGCAGATCATGAATGCTACAGGGTATCTGAACATTATTGCGGACCAGTTGCACCCTTACATGACCTCTGTTTTTCCAGCTGGAAATTTAATATTCCAACAGGACAACGCCCCGTGTCACAAGGCTAAAATTGTGTGGAGTGGTTCCAGGAACATGATGCTGAATTCCAGTTACTGTTCTGGTCGCCTTACTCACCGGATATCAATCCGATAGAACACATTTGGGATGTCATGGGACGACAGCTCAGAGGTCAAAGACCACCAATTCGTAATATCTCGGATTTGCGTAAAAGTTGCTTAAACATCTGATACAATCTGTCTCCGGTCATCTACATATTTGCACATCACCACCATGCACATTTTCCAAGGATTTTCGCAAACTGTTTTAATTAACTGAAACTTTGACTTAGTGATGCAACAACAAGTTTGTTTATAAATTTTACTCCAAATTCAATAAATATGTGAATGTCACTCGCAATTCAAAACAGCATATATTTTTTACTCCATTAGATATCTCTGAAATAAATCTTTAGTATCATTTCATAAGTTATGTGTCAGATTATTATTATTATCATCAGCTGTAAACTATTTATTGTATAAATAAAGTTATTATATAATCGCAACAAAAATGATTTCGAACTGTCTTATAAAAAGTTCTTGCAATTATAAACTGGCATTTCCTGGTTGTGTTAAGCATCGATTGGTATAACTTATTTTTTTTTAATATATTAATCAACTGCTATGATTTACTGTATGGAATTAATTTTTTCAACATAATTTCTAAGATTGTCTTTGAGCTGTCTTTATGATTTACTAATTATCTGTCATTTCACAAAATTTCAGCCTCTGTTAAAAAATTTTTGTTTTGCTATTGCTGCTTTGTTGTGTACAGTACAGTGTGCACTTATAATTCAATAACATTATTTGCATTTTTCTTGAGTTTATTTACATATTTTTTATAAAGGTTAGGGAATTATGCACTGAATTTATTCTAGAATGATATATTAAAATATATATTAAACATCAAGAAATAAAAATATGCTGAATTCTGTCTAATATGTACCAAAATAAATCTTTTAGATTTGAAATTATTTGCATAAAAAATATTGTATTTTTTATACAAATAATTTCTTACCAAAAAGATTTATAGTTGATCCTTAAAGGAGGAAAGTAAAAAATCATGGTAAATTCCCAGTTCCAGGGGCCCCGCCGCTATGTCTTTGGCTCTATTTTTGTACAAGTGATCGCCAAATTGTCGCCAAGTGATGTTTACAATTTGTGTATTAAGTTTATACCCGATTTCAAAGCATATTTTGAACAAAAAAAGGTTTGAAGTTTTGTTAACATGAATACAAATTTAAATTTGAGTTTTTAATGTATTTGAAGGTGCTTTTGAACTGTTTATTGAACTAAACAGTGCGGAATTTTTGCAATAAGTGTAAATTAAGCAAAATATAAGCATTAGTTGGTTATTTAGGCAATTATGCTTATAAAATATTTAGTTATATTTATAAAATATGGTTGCTATTTAATGAAATTATTTTAAAACTATCAAAAGATTAAAAAGTTATAAAGTATGGTACAAATTACTTCTAGAAATTATTAGCTTAAAATGGAAATATAAGAACGGAGTAAATGTTTTAAATAAATAATAAATTTTTAGCTTAAAATTCTGAAGATAGTAAGGGAGTGAAATAATTTTTTATCTAAGTGACGTAAAGCTCCCCTTGATCTTCCGTAACAATAACGGTAGAGGGTCATAATAAAATTACTTTTATTACTTAGCGTATCACCTTTAACAATGTAGTGCACTATAAAATAATGTAGTTTAAAAATATTTCTTCTTCATTTTGTATTAAATTAAGACACAATTTTGAATAAAGTTCAAAATCAGTAAATAAAAAAAAACAAATGTGAATTATAATATCACTTGTTACTCATCGAAAATTAAGCATAAAATATAAAATAAAGCGCTAACCTAATTTAAGTATCCTGAGTTGTTGGTGGATATACACGTTTGATCTGATTTAAAAAATCCTGAAAAGCATCTTGAGGATTTTCTTTCATTTTCCTCCACATAAATTCACAAAGGTACGAATCAAATTGATTTTCACACTTGTGAACTGTGCGGAGGGATCTCTTAATTGAGCTCCACAAGCCCTCAATTGTATTGGTGTGAGCTCCAGTATTAAATTTAAAAAACAAAAAAAAAATACCACAAGAGCTCAGGCAAAATGGACAAACCTCCAGACTACAGCCGAAATGGACAAAGAGTTGATATGGATGCTAGAAAATCCAAATTCAGCAGTCTTGGATTTATTGTTAGTTGCAGGAACCAATAAGGGTCAGATATTAAAATCAAGTGTCATTTCCCCCAATACCCTAAAATAAAGGCTCCGATTGACACCCTCACCTTTTTTAGGGGGTGGTTGAAGAGTCCGAAAAGAAGAGCAAGGTTTGCCAAAAATAGGGTTCTAGAATTTGGCGATATCTCCCACGCTTGTCATCCCCACCAAACTGGTTTCCGGGAGCCCCCCAAACTGGGAAACAGCCAAAATCATTAGTAGAAAAAAGAAAAATATAAAAAAACTTTAATATTAAAGTGATTCAAAGTACATCTTTGTATTTAGTTCTGGTAGTTCTTGTTAACTGTAATTTCAATAACTTATAGTTCTTACAGTTAAAGTCATTATTTATATTTCCTGTGTAATATTTTTGTGTAAGGTATCTAAAATTATTTTTCAGGGTTGCACAGTATCTAATTTATGGAGAGTAAAACCTGTTACTTCAGTTTCAAAATTTCAACAGAATACAAATCTAAATAAGCCATATTTATCCTATTCTACTTTTGTAAGTATAAAAATTATAATTATCAATAACTATTTTCATATGATGACCCTTATCCCTTATTAAAAATTTTAAAATAGTTGTAGAATTTCAATTGTTAGATAAAAATAACTCAAATTTCACTGTTTGGTAGAAATTATTAATTTGGTTAGTGTTGTCTTATAAACATGTTTAAGAAAATGAGTTAAAGCTTTTGTCATCTGTCTGTCCATAAATCCAAAATTTAGTAAAAGTTTCAAATTTAGAGGAAGATAATTCTTTAATCCGAATATACCTACATCTGATTAAAGAGTAATTTGTTCTTGCTTTATTCTTGATACTTCCTCCTGTATTACTATTTTCCAGATGTATTATTATTCACTGTTAAACATCAAGAAATAAAAATTGGTCCCTTCTTTTAATTTGTTATGTATCCAAACAAATCTTATTGATATGAAATTATTTGCATAAAAATGTTTTGTTATTCCATTATGGTGAAAAGTAAAAAATTATCAATAGAAAAATGTACTTTAATAGTAAAGTGATTCATTTTTTACTCTTGATGTCAATTTTTTGTTTACACCTCCAAATAATTCAGCCTATAGTTATTGTTAATTAGTTGTCAACAATAAATAAATGAGGAAGGGAGAGAAATAATTCTATTATTAATATCTTTAGTTAATATATTTTTGTATATTTGTTCAAAGTATTCCTTTAGAGGACTAATTTTATAATCTGTCATATTAACCCTACTGGTTATTTAAAAGACAATACCTATAAAATTGTTTGTCATGAAATAACCAACCTCATCATATTGAATCAAAAGAGAAACATTGCAAGTTTATGATCAATTAAATACTAGGCAATTTTATGCTATAGAGATTAGTATAGAGGATCACTATATATAAAGCTCTTAGTATATTGGTACGAATTATTCATAAGATGATATTCAAGTAAAATATTGTAAATATACATCAGGATAAATTAAACTTAAAAAGGGCATAATTAAAAGTTTTATATGTCTATTATTTTAATTCTTTATTTTTATATTTATTTTATGAAACTGCTTTCTTGTACAAACAAAAATTTGATATTAAATTAAAAATTTAAATTAAAAGTATAAATAGAAAAAATCAATATTTTGTTATCCTCTTTCAATATATAATTATAAAACGACAATGATTTTGAAGTATAGATATATTACTTGTATGATATAGATTTTCTTTTTTGACTGCATACTTAGACTAAACTTCAGAACTTAATTAACTTTTTTTATATATACAATGTTAACTAATGAGTTTTGTGTAAAACTCATTTTTATATCCTTCATTTTTGGTAAATCTGTTACATTTTTTAGACATATTATTACTTACATTGTTTTACCAGTTACGTCAATTTTTATGGATAGATGTGTGTGTTTATATGAAAGAATTTTATAATTCAGTTACAAGTTGTAAAGTTATTTGTTTCTACTTTTTCAGAGGTATCCACCTTGTCTGTCTGGATTTGGTTGTCTTCAAACAAGTGTCCTTGTCAATAGACCCTTTCAAATTAAAGGTAATTAGTTTTTAAAATGAAGAACATAGTTGTTTAAAATTCATACTCCTATTTCAGTCTTTGCTAATTTTATGTAATATTTCTAATAATCAAGGAAACTCAAAATAACATTTAACTAAATATTTCTAAAGAAAAAATCAGGACCATCAGGAAAATGTGTGGGGTCGGCGTCATCTGGGGAAAATATCCCCATGGGTGCTGGCTCTTTTGTTTGGTTGGCTTGTCAGTGGAGGTCGGCTAAGAGTTAGTAGACAGAAGTAGAGAGAAAGAAGTAAAGGATAGAGTCTGGGATCCATGAACTTCATGAGACTAGTAGCCAGGAGTAAATACTCACGGTCACTAGTAAGTTTTCAGAGAGTGAACAAAAGAATAGAAATTTTTTTTTACCGTTATGAAGAGAACTTCTTAACGTATTATTTATAAAATTTTATAGATTTTTTTTACCGTGCAAGCACGTATCAGTTTTGGGATTTTATAATTTTTTTTTTTTAATTAGGAGAAATTAGAGAGACAGTGCAGCTCAAGGCCGCTTACAGTTTCTAGCATTAGCAGGGTCATAATCGAAGTATTCCAAAAGGAGATCATTTCTAATGTTGTTATAAAAATTTTCAGCTAGATGTCTGTAAAAATTTGGAAGAGTGGGAATATTTAATTCGTTGTATTTTTCGATATTCCGGATATACCAGTGTGCCTTGGCAATCATTTTAATAGTTAAATTCTGCTGTGCAGTTAGTAATTTTATACTGGAAACTGCTGCATATGACCAGGCTGGCACTGTGAACAAAATAAGAGGGCGAAAAAAACTTTTGTACAGAAGCAACTTATTATCTATGCTTAAACAGTTGTTTCGAGCAATTTAATGAAAAAAAACTATGTAGAATTTATTGAGAACACCAGTATGTATATCAGGGTAGATAACTGCTACTGTAGAATGCCAATTATTCAGATTTATTAATACTAGATTTAATCCTTATTAATGGATAATTAATGAAAAATAGTTATTTTCTTAGAAAAAAATTAAACTTTCTTGTAACATTAATAAATACATTATTACCGACTACTACATTCATTTAATGACTATATAAACAATGTTTAAATTTTGAATATTTATATATTGAATTAATTACTAAAACTTTATTGCTTGAACATAGCCAATATTAGTTGTTTTGCTCTCTTTATTCATTTCTTTGAAGAAAAGTCTTACATCTGCTTGATTGTGGTTATTTTTAATAGTCATTAGGGCTGGATCATATCAGTAATTTAACAGCATGATATATCCCCAAATTTATATTGATATCATTGATATATCATGATAATACTTTAAAGTAGGAGGGTATTACTATTTGTGAATAAACTTAGATTTTTCTCATTCTAAACCTTTTTTTTCTGTTAATTAAAATTTTTACAATTTTTAATTTGATTCTAAAAATTAGGAATTCTGAAAGATAAAAACAATCTTATAATCTTATAAAAAGAATCCTAAATAGATAAATAAAAATTTGCAGTTAATTCTGGAAACACACATATCAACTATTTTTTTTTTTTAAGTAAGTACTAGAAAATGCTGTTAGTGCCACATTATAGGTACTGATAAATTATGGTTTTCTGGGTTATCATTGCTTCACTGTGGTAGATAAATGCATAACATGAGTTTTGTAGAAAATATCCTCGACTATTCTGATTATATTGGATAAAGATATTTTTATGAGGCTTTTACTATTTATATCGAAACTTATGAACTAATAACATAACAACATTAAAGCTTATGAACAATTTACTAACTTGTTATTATACAAGTAAATAATCTTTTTCAATGATATTCTTATGAATTTAATTTGTTTTTCTGATATTCTTTTCCTGAATTCACTTAGATCTTTTTAATTTTTCATAGATATATTGTGGTCTAATCAATAACCACTATATAGTTGTATTTCATTATCAAAAGTAAATAATTTGTAGTACCTGGATAGTGCTCATTGTATAATTTTTTTATCTTAATTTTTATCGAGTGTTTGTGGATCATACTTATTATGTGGTGCTTATGTGATCCCTTTAAAATTTCTGTATTTATAAAATGTAGATCAAATGTTGATATTCAAATAAGTTAAATGAAATTACAACATGATCAGCAATTTAAGGCACAATGTAAAATATATCAGCCATATTACATTAATGTATCTAAGCAGTTTGAGTAAACATACAGCAGTTATGTAAAATAGTATTTGCAACTGACATTTAATTTCAAAATTTTTGATTTTTCTAAAATATTAAATCTGTATGACTTGATTTTTTCATAGTTTTTTTTTTTTTTTTTTTTTTTTTAAAGAAGTAGCGAAATTTTCTTGTTCAAAATTGAAGGAAAAGTAAGGAAATTAAAAATGTATAAAACAGAAAGTACATTTAACATGTGTACTAATAAATATAAAAAGATGAAAATGAAAAAAAAAATTGGTAATTCAAAATAAAGCTATATTTAACATAAACTATTTATGCTACATCATTATGTAATTTAATTTTCCCTTCCAGGATTATCAGTACGATTCTTAAAAACATCTGCATCACATTCATCTCAAGATCCTAATAAGAAAAAAGATGATGATGGTATTTATCTATATCTCTTTTCTAAAAATTGTTTATTATATCCATAAAGATTAAATAGTTTTTAAAATTAAGCACTCAAAAAAGATCTGTTTAAATTATATACTATTAATCTTTTTCCTATCCTGTGTTTTTTTCCTTTGAGTTAAAAATAATTGAATTACATGCTTGTAAATGTATTTTAATAACTAATTTTTTATTTACTAATTACTAATTTGTTATTTTAATTAGTAATTTGTTTCAAAACTGAGAATATTTTTAGTGTGTAATATTTTTTAAAGATTTTTAAGAGTATAATACATTATAATTAAAAGTATTTAGTTAAAAGAAGTTTTTTTCCAATCTAATTTTGAGAAAAGGAATTAAAAATATCTTTTTATTTGTATCTTTTTATTGTTCTTCAGAAAGTTTTAAACTATTTATATATTTTATTAGATATTAGAATAGTCTATAGACTTAATTAACATTATAAATTTAATGCATATATATACACACTATATACACACATTTATGTAAAGTATGATAGTATTAAGAAGTTTAACATCAAGGGTCTTGCTAAATTTGCCATGAAAAGCTGAATTCAAAAGTGTCCTGTCTGAAATTTAAATTAGTACATGGGCAATTGAACTTTCTTATTGAATCCCATGTTATCCAACAAGTTGTGAAATTAAAGATACAAAATTCCACATAATGCTCGAACAATAATTGGGCTTAGATGAAGTGATTCACAAAACAGTAATGTTCTATATTTTTCAGTGAAGTCTAAATCAATTTATTTAATCTTTAACTATTGTGGATATATTTTGTGAAATAAAACTATCTCCAGTTGTTCATTACAGTTAATTTTTAATGAGTTTGCCACTTGGTAAGTGATCTTGACAGCACACTGCAGAACGATACTTAGAAGAAGAGATCAGTTATCGTTTAAAAGGCAGGGGGTGAGGGATGCTTAGTGTTAGAATCTGTGAAACTGTGCAATATCAGTCAAAAGTTAATAAGACAAAAACAAAAAGAAAATACCATGTATTCAGAGATTAAAGGTTTTAAGTGCAACAATTCTTCTGTTGCATACATCCAAATTTTTAATGTGTTCTCCAAAAGAAAACACAAGACTTTTTTTATTGGTATTTTCATGTTATAAATGTCAAAAAACTAATATGAATATTGAACACTATTTTTAGAAGATAATAAGAATGTGACTGGAAAGAAAAAATCCTTTTACATCTAAGCTGCTTTTAAATTATATATATATATATATATATATATATATATATATATATATATATATATATATATATATAATAGAGGATTGAATATAAGGTATAGATGGATGTTTTGTATATACACATGTACAAGAGACAATTACAGTTAATTATTAATTACTTAAAAATATTATTTCTGAATAACAGTGTAAAAGTTATACTAAAAGGTGGGAAAAATAAATATGAAAATTGTAATGGATATGTACTAAATGTTTTACTAAAATGAAATTTATAATTGTTTCATTTGTCTAATTTTTTAAAAACATATCTATTATATACAAAATAAGGCAGATGCTACTTTTAAAAAATCATGTGAAATTTTAGCAATAGAGAGTTAATTTGGTATAATACTGCCTTCTGTTACCAGTCTGCATCTCCTAATCATATTGCTTGCATGATTTTTTTGTAGCCATTCAGAACTCCCTTTAAGTAGATTCTTTTAACCTAGATTTTTATTATGTTCCTAAGGCTGAGTTTTTGCTTGTGATGAAGTATAATTTTTCATCTTTTTCTGGCTTTTTGTGGTAAAAAACTGTGTGTTTCACTGAAAAGTATGAGCTTGTTTCCTGTCTTTAAGCAGTAGGTTCCAGCCTAAGTAGCACTCATGTGGCAAAAAGTAGACTCTAGAGCTTTAAACCAAGACAAACCTGTAGAAATTTTAATAAAAATATTAGGGATGTTATAGTGATACTAATAAGAACTTTTTTTTCTTTATTGTCTGTAAAATATTGTCTATGTGTCATTTACATGTGTTCATGTTTATGCAAATTTTTATAGAGGTTGGCAGTAATTAGTATTCAATTAAATTTGAGGTACATGATTTTCATGTCATAAAATAGAAGTTTAAAGGCATGAAATTTTATTTTTGTGATTAAGATTAATCATGCTTATATACTTTGCTGATCTCTCTCTGCCATTTATCACTCTTTATATATATATATATATATATATATATGTGTATATATATATATATATATACATATATATATATATACATATATATATATATACATATATATATATATATATATATATATATATATATATATATGTAATCAGCCTGGGGATAAACCAGCCTGAAACTTCACTTAAAAACTTCTTTTGAAATTGCCCCTATTATTTTCCACAGCCCGGGCATGCTGGGCTGCCAAGAGTTCTGTTAATCGTCTGTTCGAAAGAAACACATCAGTCATCGTGGCCGAACGTAATTTTTATTTCATCCGATCAAAATAGTACAAAATCTAGAGGCATCTGAACTGGACGGTGTCAGAACGCTCTCTCTAATGACAACCTTCTATGAAAGATTACCAAATACTGTGTGTGGTTTAGTGTTGTGTGTAAATGTTGAGGCAACTGTTAATTGCTTAGAGAGAGTAACCTTTGATTAGAGCCATCTGCTAAAGTGTGGCGTTTCAGATGAGCATTATTGATGATTGTTACAGATTTTCCTGGGAGAATTATTGCTTCCTCTTTAAAATGCCAGCAATATCATTTTATGTTTTGAGAATCAAAGAAAGAATTTCAGAGCTCGGCTGAAGGAAGGAAAACTTCCTCTTTTAAATTGGATGGCTGGGAAATATAGTTAATATAAAGAGAAGAAATTAAGATCTAGAATAAGGAATGGGGAAAAGGGATAATTTTGGACAGACTTTAGGGCTTAGATATTGATATTATTACACACACACACACACACACACACACACACATATATATATATATATATATATATATATATATATAAGGAGAGAAAGAGGGAATTATCCCTCTTACAAAGTTTTTCATAGCATTCATATGAACAAATAAATTCTTTTTCAATCACTGTGGGTACATTGTGATGTATTTTTTTTCTACTTCTAGAAGAATCGAAAACAAACCTAATCCTGAAATCTACTATTTGGATGTTGACTGCATATATATTTATTACTCTTCTATCACTGCTTTTTCCTAACAGCAACCAACCTGAAGTAGTCAGATTTGTTTCTTGGAATGAATTTGTTTATCAAATGTTAGCAAAAGGAGAGGTATAAGTTTAAAGTATTTGTTATGTTGCTTTAAAAAGTTTTATATGGATAATGTATGTGTAAAGAATGTTTTACATTACTAACTTTTTGTTTTCATTTATTTTAAAGGCTTTCAAGATTTTTTTAATTGTCTGTGAAGCATTTGTAAAATTAATTCTTTTTTGCAGTCTTGATTTATTGTGTTTTCTACTAATATTTATTCTGGACTTTTAGTAAAAAGGTTATAGTTATACTAGATTTTCAGTGTATATTTGATTTATATTTGAATGAAAAAAAATAGTGGCTTTATATTACTGAACACAGAGTAAGATGCACAGTTAGGTATAGGTTTTTTTAATATGTGAAACATTTTCATGCATATAGTTTTGCTAAAGAATTTAGTAAAAGGTTATGAACATTATAGCCAATTTGCATTATTTATTAAATTCATCTGTATATATTAATCAAAAGACAGAGAATTTTAGAGTTATTTCAACAATAAAGAAAAGTAAGTTATAATGATTTAAATGACTATCAATGTAGTATGCTAGAATATGCAAGATTGATATTGAAATTTTTGAGATAAAATTTTGAATTTTGTTACGGCCATTTTAAAGTTTTGTTAGTTTTACATTAATATCCCTGAGGAATACTATTACTATAAACATGAACGGTAGGATGAAAGAATAAAATGGAGGGGCTCTAGGAGTGGTATTTACATTAATTCTTAAAACTTGATTAAATTATGTAATTTTGTATTAAAATCATGAGAAGAAATTCAGACAAATACTTAGTCTTTTAAAAGTGAGCTTATTACCATTAATGAGGAGCTGAGTTCTTTTCTCATCTGGGTCAAATGTTATCTGGATCCTGTTCGATAGTATTAGTGCAATCCAACAACTTTTCAATCTGTAGAGAGTAGGCAATACTACTGGAGTAACAATGCTGCAAAACTTAGAGAAATTTTGCTGTCTCTCTGGGTGTACTTTCAATGGATTCCCTCTTATGTTGATATATTTGGCAAGAACATGGGAGACAGGCTGGATAAGGGTAGAGCTGGTGAGACTTTACCCTCCTCTTCTTCATTTACTAAAACTTTGCTCTAAATCAGAGGTGGGCAAAAGCTGGGTCCATGAGCTGGATCTGGCCCTTTTGCTTACTTTATTCGGCCTGTTGAAAAATCCTGCGTGCAATTTTTTTAATCTCTTATATGCAATTTTGTTGAAATCAATGGTATTTGTATGCATAGTATACAACATATATTTGTGAAAGAACTTTTTCATTAATGATTTACACAAAAAATAAATATTGATCACAAATTACTGACGAAAATCGACACTAGGTATTAAGGATTGCTACAAGTGATTTGGATCCAAATTTTGAAGAAATAATATGAAATGAGCATTCCAGATTTCACGTTTTGCATTAACTAAAACTATTCTATTTTAATGTTTGATGCTTGTCTTTTCTTTTTATAATTCTATTTACTATTATATTTACAAAATGTAATATAAATATAAAAAGGTAATAACTATGATCAAAATAAAATAATTTGTATCGTTAAGATATAAATTAATATCAAAATAAAATCTTTCATTAACTGATTTATTTAATGACCATTAATTTGATATAATGGATCATATTCCTTTAAAAATTACATGATATATTTTACTGGGCTCAAATTGTTCGCATATACACCTAAGTAAGACAATTTATTATTACTATTATCTTTTATTAACTGTCAAATTTCTCTGTCCAAATGCTTTAAAATTATACTTATAGTGTTTTTGTCAAAAAAATTTCTTGGGAAGGGAAAAAACTCTACCCAAAACATTCATACGTGCACAACGTACGTGGAATAGTCCTCCGGCCCGGGAGACATTTTGAAAATTTCATTTTGGCCTGCACTTAAAAGTATTTGCCCACTCCTGCTTTAAATGAAAAAGTTTTGGTTTAAAATATTTGGAACAAACCACTTGTGCATCATTGGCATCAGAAAAAATTCCATGGTTAGACTATTTCCCCCTTAATGTGATATAAAGACAAACAATTTTGTCAGTGAGTATATTTCTAGACTTCAATAATGAGAAGACTTCTCTAACCTGCATTAGGTGTCATCTTAAGTATGCCTTATCAGTGCACATTTTTCATTGTCATGCTTTCAAAGGAAGACCTTTTAAATAACCATTTTATTAGTAAAGGATTTTGTGAGAATGGATTCATGGACCTCTTCTAGCTCTGTTAGACAACAGAGTTTTTAAACAGCCATAAAGGTATCATTACAAAAATTTCAGAAAACATGAAACATTTAACATTAAGAGCTCAATGCAAAAATTTGAATACAATTTTGATCAGATTTAGGAATACTCCTAGTAGATATATAAGGACTGAAAAGGAGTTGCTTAACCTGAGACATAACTATTTCAAATTTATAGATTAGGAGTTTTATCATTATCATGATAATTTTGAGCTTAAAAATTAAGCTCAAAATTATCCAAGACAAAGTTTACAAAAGGAGAGTTTGTATAACTTTAGAGTATTACAATTTTTTTTTTTGCCATTTTTATACATTGCATTTGTTATTTATATTTATTAATGTAGTAGCAATATTTCTTGCATGTATTTTTAGGTAGAAGAAGTTGTTGTGAATTTCGAAAATGATCTTGTGACAATCTATTTACATGATGATGCTGTAATCAAAGGAAAAAAGGTATTTTAAAATTGTTTTTAAAAATGTTTCATATTTTTGTCCTGTTAATTAAAATACTTTATGAAAATTGAAAAAGTTATGTAAATTTTAGTTTTTAATCCTGACAAATTGATTCAGTTTCATTATTCATCTGGGTTGAGCTGTTTAACTCTAAAAACTTATATTACTCTCAATATATTCTTTCTCTATTTCCAGTTAAATAATTTTTTGTGAAAAAATGGATAAATTGTACATATTTTTATAATACCACAATCCAAACTTTGTTATTTATTGTTTTATTTGCAGTTTGTTCTGAGGTACAAAACTTAATTTTCATTCTTAATATACAATTTCTGCATACTTATTTATGATTTCCTCTCCTTGTTTGCTTAGTATTTGTTTGTTTAGAATTAAATCACTTTATTGCTTATTAATATAATCATTTGATAATTTATTATAATTTCATTATTTTGTCTTCATTTTCTGATTTTCTAAAAATAATAAAAGCATTATCATGTTACTCATTAGTTTTAAATTAATCTATATACTATGCTTTAATTAACTTATTAAAGCATGGTATATAATCTTTTATTTCACAGAGTCTAGACTTCTGACAAAGGAAATATTTAATTTGTAAACTATAGGATACTCATAATGCATGTGGACAATAATGTCATTTCTATTTTAATGTATAAATATAATAAACAGTCCCACTAGAAGTTTAACCCTTACCTAGCATACCAGTAAAAAATTTCATTTGTAATTAAAAGTGAGTTAAGATGCATCAAAAATCAGAGTTTGAAAAAAAAAAAAGGTTTTTCATCAAAAACCTTTTTTTCCCCCTCAAAACCCTTATTTTTATGCTATCAGACTTTGTATTATAATACGTAAACTTACCTTTATGTGTTTTTTAAACAAGCATTTACTTTCTCCAGGAAACTTTTAAATCTTGATATTTCTGTAAATATTGTACATTTTATTGATCATTTTCATTTGAATCACAGAATGAAATATATAATAGCTGTCTATCTCTTATAATGTTATTACTGTCAAATTATGCAATGAAAAATACAAGTTTTTCATGTTATTAAAATACCCATTATACTTATTTATTACTCATATTGTTAGTTATAATTAATTTATACATCTTTCTTGTTTGAAAATTTAAAAATTTCTTAAGTATGATAACCTGTATTTTATTATATAAAAATTGTCATAACAACTTTACAGATATTACTAATGTTAATTCTATGTTAATTTAGATTACATATAATATTTTAAAGTAAAAAAAAACTTTAAATGTTTTAAAAAATTTGTTCTAAGTATCATTTGAAAAATTATCGTCAAGATTCAGACTCTACAAGGCTATGTAATGTTTATCTGAATCTGAAATTAAATGACATTTTTGGTACAATTTTGTACTTTTGCATAATTTCTCAAAGATATAAATGATTATTAAAATTGTCATGTTAATTATAAAAATCATTTAACCTCTGAATTAAAAGTGATCAATAGGCCCAGAATTAAGATAAAAGGGATACTGCAGTAAATTCTGAAAAAAAAAAAAAATTCTTTTTGCCAAAAAGTAGTTTTTTTTCAAGTGAGTCTGCTCCAAAAAACCCAGTTGGGCCTACTTTGGTGAATCCTGGGGAAACACAATGCAGGTAAAATGTTGAATTATACAAGATTACTAAATCTATTATTTTACCTACCAGAAAACATGGATTTCACAAAAAGTGAAAAGAACTGTTATTATCAATCAGTGATATATATGTATTCACAGAAACCCAAGAAACAAGTCATTTTTAAGTTAACTTATGACAAAAGCAAAGTAATATTAATAGATATATTATTTTAAAAGACTTCAGATTTATTTTTAATATTGTTTTAATAGATTCCCGTAGGCAAATTTTAAAGTTTACAATTAAAATATTTATTTCATCAGGAATTGTTATGATTTAATCTAGGATTTTCTGTACATAATAGGTGTTTCGATCAGGGTTTGTTGATTTATATCATCTTGATATAAATAAAGATTTAAATCAATTAATTTTTTTTATCAATGATTAAAATTAAGACTACTTTTTTCACATTTTGTGTAAATTTTAAGCATTGTTTTTTTTATTGCATGAATACCTGTAGAATTAGCATGCACAGAAACTCATACGATTCTGGGCATTATTTTATTTTGATATGTACCACAGATTATACTTAATGAGCTTATTTAAATGTAATAGACAGGCTTCTGAATATCAGCCTTTCACAAATCTGTATTAGAATTATTATGTTATTTTTAAAGATTTTTTTAATTGCACATAGGAGGTGATATTGTTTGAGTTTACCTATGGCAGCAAAAATTTTTGGGTTGGTTCAAACTAGGAGGACCTTAAAAGTTTCTTATGTTCTTAAAAGTTTCTATGTGTACATGTTTATTATAAGTCAAAATAGGTTATACCATTTTTAATTTTTGCGGGAGTGGTGGTGCTATATATATTCCATTAAATTATGTTTAATGCAATTTTCAATAATCTGTTTGTTCACCTTTTTTTATGCTATTAGTTGTGTTAAGTGTTCTGTCTCCCTAATTTCTTTTTATATTTATTTTCTCTCATCTTGTTAGTAGAACAATCTTTTATGTTTTAACTATTAGTATTGAAGTTTATAGCCATTCAAAATCCACTTTGAGCAGTAGTTTTGATAAGTCCTACAAACAATAATTTATCTGAAGATAAAATTATTGCAAATTTATTTGGAAATATCTTTTGCAGTAAGATATAAATAAATGGAAAAAATAATCCCATTTAAAAGCAGTGTATATGTAAATGTAGTGAAAATTGAGCCATACCAACTGCTTAAATGGAAGTTTTGCTAATTCAAATTTGTAATCTTTTGTATTGTGTAAAGAAATTTTTTTATAAAACCTGCTTATCTCAAAACTTGTTTATCTCAATTTTTTTTTTTTACTCCCAAGAGATTCGAGATAGACAGGTTTGACTGTATATGTAAATAACTGTGGAAAAAATAAATAGGTATTTTTCTGTTAGCCAAGTAAAAGGATAAATCACTACATATTGTAAAATCCATCACTTTTGTACAATTTATCAGAAATTAAAATAATCTACAAAGATATTTTCAAGATAAGATAGTATGATGCCACTAATTGTGTATACCCAAACCAAAGATTGGGTTCAAAGTGGCTAGTATATATATATAGAAGAGTTCTTATAGGACCACACACACACACACACACACAAAAAAAAAAAAAAAAAAAAAAAATCAAAGATTAAAGATGATTTACTTTTAATGAAGTCATTGTTTTACATTTTGTCCAAAAGAGACTGTTTTCAGATTTTAACATTTTCACTCATTGTACAATGTTGTTATGCTAGCAAGGAGAAAGTATTTTCTTACATATGTTAAGTTTAATCTTTAGTTATATTAAGTTATATGCTTCCATTGATCCAACATTTATTAATAAAGTTTTTAAATATGTGTTTAGTAAATATTCTCTTTCTCTTGTAGTCTCAGTTGGGAAGAGCAAAGTTTACCATTGTAGATTCTTTAACTGGCTCTGGTAAAGGAGTTCAGTTCAAAGATGTTGCTGGATTAAAGGAAGCCAAAGTAGAAATAATGGAATTTGTAGATTACTTAAAACGTCCAGAAAAATACAAAGTAAGCATGTTTCAAATATTATATATGTGTGTGTGTGTTTAAAATTAGTACAGAAAAAGAAGTTATATTTATAAATTTTTGTGGTTTTCAAAATTTATGTTAAAAAGTTAACATTCAATATAACTTTTCCTTGAGTTTTTTTAAATTATTTTCTTGTTTGCATTTTCGAAAATATATTTGTAACAGTAGCAGTGTGTATACAATTAAGCTTTATTGGTCAGATACTTTTTATAATGTTATATTTTTATATTTATGTGATATTTGTTTATTATGTGATAACAGGGGTGTAGTGAGAAATTTTCCATGTGGGTTTTTTCCCCTTTCAATTCATATATCAAAATTAATATTGCAACCCTTATATATGTGTATGTATCAAATCAATCCTTCACAGCAATCCTTATGGTAAGGTTATAATCCCCTTATACCCTTTTGCTGCACTATTGTGGGATAAATTGGAGAAAAATAATTAGTGTTAAAGCCAAATTAACTGTCTTGCTTAAGAGTTTACAATCTCTAAAAAATTAATTAAAATTTTGTTATGTATGAATATTGTCCTTCATTAATACTAAGAATGTAAGTACAGGACTACCTCACTTAGTACTGTTAGTCTAAAGCAGTGGTTCTCAAACTTTTTTCATTGTGACACCTTTGTCAGTCTAAAACAATTTCTACTCTTAAAGTTATTTGAATACAAAGGAAAAAAAGAATATACTGGGCACATTTAATGCACTACTTAAATATTATGCTCATTTATGTATAATTAGTGTTTAAGTAATACTTAATCTTTAAGTATTCTTACTTGTCTTTAATGTTATCAGTTACATTGTATGAATTTTTCATTTCTCTAGATTATTCTCATAGCTCCCAGTTTGTGAACTGAGCTCTGAAGTGTCATATTTAATCAATCCACACTAAGGTAAAACATTATTTCTATTGGAAAATAAGCAATTCCATTCTTATCAAGTTTTGTTAAAACAAAAAATTGTATTTGTAAATTTACATAAAATTAGTAAAAGTAATAATAGAACAGGGGAAAGTAAAAATTTTAACAGACACTTTTAGTACATGTTTGCCAAATGAAAGTAAAATCATTATTTATTTTAACAAAACAATCAAAATTTCTAACGTTCATGCATCATGTGATAATGCAGACTATCATTTTGTAATTTTTGTCTTATTTCAAGGCTTCTTCTTTTTTTTTTTTTTTTTTTTTTAAATTCCTTTTACATTTGGATACATTTTGTACATTCTTTTTTCCTCTACTATGGTATTGAATAATTTTTCAAAATTATTTAAAGTGAAGTATTTTTCAGTTTGTATAATATAAATATTTTTTTTTCAAATCCTTTTTTATGATAAAGAAAATTCACCATAAAATACTGATAGTTCGTTTAAATATACACTACTTCGCTGTATTCATTGAAGTCAATAGACTAAAATAATGTCAAAATTTCAAATTTCTGTTGAAGCTATATCTGTTTGAGGATCAAAGTCACAGAAATCACTAACAATGAGGCGAAATGTATTTCAACATTGCTTTCATTCACTTCATAACCTTTCCCATAAAAATCTATCCAAATTTAATAATAGTTAATTAGTCAGTAAATCTATCCAAATTTAATAATTGTTAATTAGTCAGTAATAATTGAAATATTTTACTTAAGTTTCTAATGATACATAGTCTTAAGTTTCTAATGATACATAGTATATTCAACCCCAAATGACACTACCTTAAGCATATTGCACTAGCTAGTTCTTTATAGTTCTTTCAGATCATGATAATAAATTGGGTTTTAGTCATTTTCTAGATATAGTAATTGTGAGTTTATTTTTCCTGTATTAGGTATTTATTTTTATTTTGATTATTATTGTACTATATATATGGTTCTGACTGATTATTATCAACAAACTCCTCTTGTGATTGCATCTGGCTGCCCATTATGTTTATCCCTTTATTTATAAAGGGAAACACATATATTTTTAAGTATTTATAATCAACTGTAAGTAATTATTTTCATTTATTTTTTTTTATCAGGTGCTTGGGGCTAAAATTCCTAAAGGTGTTTTATTACTAGGACCTCCAGGTTGTGGTAAAACAATGTTAGCTAAAGCAGTAGCTACTGAAGCTAAAGTACCCTTCTTAGCTATGGCAGGTTCTGAATTTATTGAAATGATTGGAGGTATAAAAATGATTTGTTTGAAATACATTATCAGAAATTTTCTGTACGTAGTGTTTCTGTAGCTTAATAATTTATCTTGAATTGTTAATATATAGTTTATTTCTGTCCATATGTTTTTCATCCTCTTGCAACTGTACTTTTTTTCTGAAGTTAATTTTTTAAAAATAAAAGTAAAACATTCGACAGAGCTGAAAATAACAATAGAGCTTACTGTGACTTTTAAATGTATTTTAAAAGTTACTAAAACTTTATTTATTGTTTTCATTGTGAAGTGTGGTATCGCAGCCTTTATGAAAATTGAAGTGATTTTCACATACTTAATATATAAATTTATCCAGGGTTCCTACAATCCTTAAAAGTCCTTAAGAACACCTTAATTTTAGCTTTCATTTTTAAGGGCCCTTAAAACTACTTAATTTTTGTCAAAGGTCCTTAAAAACTCCTTAATTTTTAAATTTGAATGTGATCACAATTTCTCCATCGATGAAGATCCACAGTCTCATGTGATATCCTATCAGTTTTCTTATGTGACAAATATATAATCTTTCGTATACTTAAAAGGTTTAAAATATAAAGTCAGCTGCTCTTTCCTAATAGCTAACAGTCATGTAGATTTTAACCAAAAGAATCATTGAGGAGGGGGGTTTGTAGATATTTCAGTTACTTATGAAAGTTTAATTTTCCTTGCATTGAATGTAATAGAAAAGTCTAAAACTTTCTTCTTTCCGAGGCAATGCCAGGTATAATCATCTAGTATATATATATCTATATATATATATATATATATATATATATATATATATCAGTCATTTTTAAATCCTTAAAAAGAACTGTTTATAATATTGTTTTTATTCAAAAAATTTTTTTTAGTTTGATCACTTAAAAAACTTTAGATGTAAATTTTTCAAAATTAGGTTTTGTGAAATAGATTTATCTTATATTAATTTTTAGGCATTTTTAAAAACTTAATTCTGAAATATTGTAGGGCATTTATTGAACATGTCTTGTCTGGTTCTTAATCATCAAAATATGTTACTCAGGAGATAGGGTTTATCCCGTTATGTCGTGTATTTCAAGTAGGTCCTTATAAAAAGTTACTTTGATCCTTAGAAAGTCCTTAAAAAGTCCTTAATTTTTGTTCTGGAAAAAGAGTGGGAACCCTGTTATCATTAAATGTTTATTTTGATATTTTTGGAAATCATAACATTTTACATATTTTGTTCCTACCTTTAAGGTCTTGGTGCAGCTAGAGTAAGGGACTTGTTTAAAGAAGGCCGCAAGCGAGCTCCCTGTATTATTTATATTGATGAAATTGATGCCATTGGAAGGAAAAGAAGTGGAACGTAATACTTTCTAGAAATATTACATTTGTTTTATAATCTCTAAATATCTATTTGTATTCCGTAAATTTACAGATTACATGCCGTTAAATTTCTAAGAAAGAAATATATGTTTAATTGGCTTGGACTTTCTTGACCACTAATTAGAATAATACTAATGAAGAATGCTTTCACAGTACAGCTCCATTTTTTTAACTTTTACTTAATTGAAAAAGTATAATGAAAATGAACAAAAACTCGGAGCAAACATTCTGCTTGGATAAACAAAACACAGAAAGCTGAATCCAGACCTTTCAGTGAGAGAGTATGAAATTATGTTAGCTAAGCTGTTTTGTAAGGGTGGAAAAAGTCAGGAAAATTAGTCCTCTGCAATGATATTTTTGGTTTTTATCTTTACTATAATAGTTCTATAAATTAATTTTTTAAGTGCTGAAGAACAAATTAATCTCTATTTAATAATTAAATTGAAAAAAGTACTTAAAAGAATGATATATAAACAAATGTGATTTTAAGTATCAGTAATTGACTGCTATAACTCACTTTTGTGTCATCAATAGTATTTTTAATAAAGAAAGATTTCATAAGAATATCATTTAAGTTATTATCATGGTGTTATACATTTAGAGACTTCAGGGAAAGCAAGAATATTAGATAATTGGTGAGGGGGGGATACGTTAAAATCCTGGAAAATATCAGGGTTCATTTCAAAATTCCCCAAAAAGCAGGAAGTTTTTCAAAATTTCACCAACTGTAGGAATTTTTTTAACACATTGAAGATGGAAGACTTGAATTCCCGTCTTTTATTTTTCAACTGTTGGGGACGGATGACGGAAAAATTTTAAAATTTATTATCACTTAAAAATAGTCGGTTTTTTTTAATTATTTCAATTTATATTTTAAATTATTTAGACAAAATTATTTAGACAATTATTTCTTCACCCCAATTTCAGTTTAAGAAGAATATTTCATCACATTTAGTTACATCATTCATATACATATGAATTTGGACTATTTGATTGAATAATTGTAACTGTAATATGTTAATGCCTGTACATGCTTCTTTGACATGGATTTTGATGATTGCATTGTGTAATAAGTTCAGATTATATAGATGAAAAAAATTATCATAAAATATTTTATCATAATGTTTGTAAAAATAATTTCCATAATGTATCCATATTTCTGTGGCCATAATGATAATGATTTTTATTTATTTATTTATTTATTTTTTACTTTAGATAATTTGAATCTTTTCTTCATAAAAATTGAAATTTAACACACTGCTGTAACACATTATTTATATTATGTGACTTTTTCTAGAATTTTTTAAAAAAGGAAACATGCTCAAAAAAATCTTTAAAAATATTTAAAAAATGTTAGAAAAAAGTCAGGATATGGACTTTTAGCAGTCTAAACCATTACCTAGTCTAGTAGTGTTAAGACAGGGAAGGGTTAAAAATGCTAATAAGTGTTAAAGTGTTTAGAAGGGTATTATGTTTGGAGTTGGAATAATATCCTAACAGCTAGAGAAGTTATAGTTAATAAATTTGTTTCTTTTTCTGAGCTTTTTGCTTGAGTTTTTTTTTTTCTTTTTAAAAAAAAAATAGTATGCATTAGGAAAGAAATAATAGATAGAATTTTTTATTTTATTTTTATTAATAAATATTTAAAATTTATTTGTTATTATTATTTTGTTTTTTTAATGTTTTATTAAATATTAAAAATAATAAATTTTAAAAAAAGATTATTTTTTTGAGGTAAATTATAAAAATATGTTTTTTTTTATGTGTATTTGTAATGTATGTTTTTTTTTTTTAGAAAAATACTTCATTGACTTAAAACTTTGTTTCTGTTTGATTGATAATTATTTTTTCAAATCTTTTTCATTATTAATTTTTATAAATCTTTTTATAATAATAAATTAATAATTAAATAAAAAATTTAATATTTTATTGATTTTTATTTAAACTACTTAATAAGACGTTTAATTTGATTGATTCAATTTTATATTAATCAATCAAAATATTGTTATTCTGTTTTAATATAAATTTTCTTTTGTGTATAGTTTCATCAGAAGGTGTAACCGGAGAAGGAGATTTAAAAATTAATGGAATTTTACTTTATATTCTATATTTTTTTAAAAAGTATAAAAATACAAAAAAAAATTAAATAAAAGACTCAAAAATTATAAAAAATTGGACTGTAAAAATATGCTTTAAAAACCCATTTGATCCAATGTTTTTCAATTCATTCTCATAATTTTTTTTTTGAAATGTTTTTATCACTTTTTATCACTTATTAGTGTTGTAGGTAAGTGGACTTGTATATACTAATGAGAAATTATATTTAATTATATTAAAAATATAAAAATCACAATATTTATTTTGTGAAATGCATTATTCATGAGTTTTTTTTTGAAAAAAAAGTATCATTAAAAGAAAGAATTAAAATATATTAATTTTTTTTTAAGGTATATTTAAAAAATATCTTGAATGCTTCAGGTATAATTCTGAATTTTTATTAAGTGTTTAAGAATTGTTTTTCTATTGAGATTATTTTTAAGATGTCTAATTATATTAATGTTTTATATTATTATTATGATAAATTTTACACTTAAGAGGTGCCTTATAAAAAGACTTAATGAGGTGCATTTTTTTTTGTGTATTAATGTGACATATGTTGAATTTGTATCTTTTTACGTGTTAAACAAGGATTTCATCAAAGTAGATTTAAATACTTTACCAATTGACTTATAAAAACTTTCAGAATCTGTTTGATTGATAATTATTTTTTCAAATCTTTCTTCATTCATTATTTTATATAAACCTTTTTATAATAAATATTAAAAATAGTTTAAAAATTTTTTAAAAATATTTTTCACATTTTATTGTTAAACATTTAAAAAGGCAATAAACTCAACTTTAATTAAAGACGTTAAATAATTTTGATTGATTCAATTTTACTATTAATCAAGTTTAGAAATATTGATTTTATTCTGTTTTAGATGATTCTAAGTATAATATTTTCTTTTGTGTATAGTTCTACATCAGAAGGTGTAACCGGAGAAGGAGAGCAAACATTAAATCAATTATTGGTGGAATTAGATGGTACTAATAACTCTTTATTATGTCCTTCCATTTATCTTTAGTACTCATGTATAATGTGCATCCTGTTTTTTACAAGAAAAAATTACAAAACATGTTACCTCATATATAATGGTAAAATATAATTGACTTTCCAGACTGTAAATTGAATGCTGTATAGACCCATTTGAATATCCAATGTTATTTCAATTCATTCTTCATAATTTTCTTTTTAATGAAATGTTTTACACTTATTATCACTTTTTTTTTGTCTACTTTGATGCTAAAATTGAAATTAGTGTCATATATATACCCTTCAACATCTATTGATTTAGAGTACAGAAAATATGAAGTAATTGTTAAATTATACATCAATACTAAAAAATGCATTTCACAATTTTGTGAAATGCATTTCACAATTTTTGCAGTGTATTTTTCCAAAATAAGCATGACACAAATATATTACTTTTTCTTTTCGAAGGTGTATATATATATTACTAAAAAGTCTAATCTTGAATGTCTTAGGTAATTAAAAATTTATAATCAGGCCAATTGGTTTTTATAAGTGTTTGTAAGAATTGTGGATATTTTATTACTATTGTTTATACAGATATTATTTATATTATATTATATTTGCTTATTATCCTGAAAATTTATTTATTCTTTTTTTTTCCTTCTTGTGTAGAGTTTTTTAAAATGTTGAGGAAATTAAAGTTTATAGATATGGTTATGGTTTGCTGTTATTAAAATGTTTTTTAATGTAGATTATATTTTATAGCTATACAATGATGTAATAATAAATTAATGTTACTTTGTTACTAGTGTATAGATTATGACAATATTTTGGCCATGCTTAGTAGAACACTATTAACTGCTACAATATGGTTAGTGTCCAATATAAGGATATAGCACCCCCTGAAAAAGTGATTTTCTCTATTCTTTTTTTTTTCCCTTTTTTTGTACGAAGAGTATTTTTTGAAAAATGTGAAAACAAGAGGGAAAAGCAATATAGTTATACTGTAGCATTTTAAGTAGTTCAGCATATAAACAAAAATGAGAATCGTACTTCATGTTGGAAATTTTATTTTCAAAGTTAATAATTTGTGTTGCTAGCTCTACTGTATAAAAGAAGTACAGTAGGAGTGAATTAAAGAAGCAGCAATGCTTTTATTGAGTTACACTTTTTCTCTTTTTTTCTTCTTTGAACACCCTCTTATTTCATAAATATATTGTATGGCTACCTGAAACAATAAAAATCATTCCACGTATAAAGTACATCTGTAGTTTTTACCCTAATTTTTTAGGATAATTGTGTAATATTCACAAGTAATCATGGTAAATTTTATTTATTTATGTTTATTTCTTTTGGTCTTGGTACTTTCTCTGTAAATTCTTTATCATACAATTTGTTCAAAAAACTATATAATTTAAGTAGAAATATTTATCATTGTCATCAAATTTGCTAATTTGTTTTTTTTTTTTTTTACACAATTTTACTGTTAAGAGTTATTATACTTAACATTTTAAAGTCATTAATTTGTTCTATAATAACTGTAAATTTTCAGGAATGGCTACTAAAGAAGGTGTGATCATGTTAGCATCAACAAATCGAGCAGATGTTTTAGATAAGGTCTGTAAAATACATCAATTTTGTATTACATAGTTGCTTTCTCTTTTGGAATGTGCTTAATATTTTACATTGATAATAAATTTTGAGTGCTGTGAAACAATCCATTTTAATGTTATAATTACTCTATTATTATATTAAAGAAATAAAAACTTTAGTTTCATGTAATTTAATAGTTTACTGCTCATCCCCTCACTCGTTTCTTTCTCTGGGGGAAATGAAGATTCACTTACTGGTATCCATAAATAAAGGTGTATCTGGTATTAATTTTACTAATTTAATTGAGTTTAATAATGTATAATACTTAAATGCTTACTCTATATATTTAAAGCATCTTGGTTTTATATTTAAAGGTTGATAGCAAAAAGTTTTCATTGGAGGAGAAATAGTACCACGACAAGGTGCTATTTTACTATTATTTTTATATTCTTTTTTAGTCTGGTTATTTCAAAGTTCAGTTTTAAGATATGATGCCATGTGGCTCTTGCTCTTTCTCTCTCTTTTCATCTGGTGTCCTTGTGAATGCAATTCTTTATTCCTCATTTGACAGCATTTTATGTCCAATCCATGTCTAGTGGGGTTTTATTTTCTGTTTTGGCAATAGATTTGAATTTTTTTTTTTCCAATTCACTATTTGAAGTTTTATTTTGCCTGTATATTTTAAGAATCTTAGTAAGTGTAAGTTTCTAAGCTTCTCTTCCTTAAGGGACTATTACTGTTGCACTGAACACATGCAGTTTGAGTTTATGTCTTATATTTGAGGCTTTTCAGGATTTATGTATTGTTCTAAATGAATCATAGCCTTTCTTAATTCTAGTTTTTTATCTCTTCATCTATGCTTCAAAATACAACTTTAGTATAAAACTCTGCTGATTACATTTTACATCCATTTCTAGAAGTTATAAGTGATGTAATTAGGAAAAATTCAGAACCTCTATGTAAGTTTATTTATAATTTTTAGATCTATAAAATTCATGCTATTTTCCTTATTGTATTGTTTATATTTTGTAAAATCAAATTTATTCACTATATATTTATGTAATTCACTTTATATTAATGATACGTTTAGCTAAGCAACAAAAGAGTTGCCAATACAAAAAATATCGCCTATGAGGTCTAATATTGAAGCTGTTTTTGCTCCTCTCATTATCTATTGTAATTCGAAGGTATGAAAAGCAATGTATCTTTTCTATTTTGTTTTGATCAATGTTTTAATAGACTAATGATATTTTATTCACAGCTGTATCCTGGTTATATTAAAATTAAGTGCCTTTGTAATTTAATAATAAATCATTAGCACAATTTTTTAAAGTTTTCTTTTGGTTTTTAGGCGCTCCTCAGACCAGGTCGTTTTGATAGGCATATTTTAATAGATTTGCCAACCTTACAAGAAAGAAAAGAAATATTTGAACAGCATTTGAAATCTATATCTCTTGAGTGTTCACCACAAGATTATTCGGAAAGACTTGCCCAATTAACACCTTCTTTTAGTGGTACTAATGGAGTGTTTTTTATTTAATTTTAAATTATGAGAAAAAAATCTGAAAATTTTTAGTCTTTATGTCAGATTTATGTCTGATATATAATTGTAGTATTTTATTAGTAACTTTAAAAATAATTTGTATTTAATCACTTTCAAGTTAGTTAAATATGAATAACATTAAATGAAAAGTCTTTATTATTTATACATATTAATAGCATAGTTTAAATTTTTATTTATAAAATAGGGTTGTAAAAATATAAAATTTTACAGTGTGTTACTATTGTAGTTTAATTATTTGAGGTACAGTCTAAAATAATCTCAAAGAAATCCTTAATTCCAGATTGATTTTCAATGGACATTGTAAAGCTCTTGTATTTATTCAAGATTATTTTAATACTAAATTTTTGGTATTGATAACAGGAGTTTTCATATTTTTAATATATAGTTAAATTGTTACTGTAAGGCTCTTTTTAAACATTATTACATTATTATTCAAATACTTTTGTTTTAATTTGAAATAATATGTGCATAGAAAATATATGAAAATATGAGTTTGTCTACTTATATATACAGTTTCATAACAGTAATTGCCTAACAGTAGACATCAGTAAAATAGTATGTATAGGAATTTGTAATTTTTGTCTTTAAAATACCTTTGAACTGCATTATTGGTCTAAGATCTGTAATTGTTAAATTATTTTTAGAATTATTAGTAAAATTTATTAGTAAAATTGTTAGTAAAATTTATTATTTCTATATGCCTGACACATATTTTTATTAGGTGCTGATATAGCAAATGTTTGTAATGAAGCAGCACTATATGCTGCTCGCAATAAGAAGAAAATGGTAACATCAAGTGATTTGGAATATGCCGTTGAAAGAGTTGTTGGTGGTTAGTCATTCATATTTTTGTTCTTGTTCATTTTGAAAAATATGAGATGTTTATTTAGCTTTAGTTTTGTTTATTTATTTATTAATAAATAAATGACAGTAGAATTGTATTAAAAGCAATGTAATCTAAGCAACTTAATGTTATTAGGAATTTTATAGAATGGTTTCTTAAACATTGAAGTTTAAATAGCATAAAAACAGTGATAGTTTTGTGCTTCATTTACTAACCCAAATAAATATCAATAAAATATGTGAATAAACTTATTCCTAAATTAGCATTTACTCCACATTTTTTTTTCTGCAGAACTCAATAATGCAAGATTATACTGCCTGAGAAAAAATTTTTTCCCTTTAAAATTAGTTTTAATTTTTGTAAAACAGATTTTAGTGTTTTGATCAAAGGTTTGAAAGTTAATGTATGGGTTGTTATATCATTTGATTTGAACTATTTTTTTAGGAAGGGGGGGTTAATAACTCATTGTGAGGAATAAAAATTAATAAGATTTATTGATTTTTATTTTTTTATAATTTGTTTAAATAAATTGCTTTTATGTCTATATTGTGTGTGTATGTATGTATATATATATATATATATATATATATATATATATATATATATATATATATATTATATAAATACATACATATGTACGTACATACACTTTAAGGGAGAGAAAGTAAGACTCTTACTGGACTCTTAAGGTCACCTAAAATTAAACATCTAATTGAATAACATCTAAACATATATTGATATATTGCACAGTAAGTTATTAATTTAGATGTTTATATACAATGACATAGTATGGCTACAATGGAAGAGTATGTGTATTATAATATATATTTATATATATATCTGCATGTATGTATGTATATATATATATATATATATATATATATATATATATATATATATATGACACATTCCCACTAAATGACACTAGAGTCCTGACATCATTTTCATAGCTTTATTCAAATCTCAGAGCACACTACTCATCAATCATCTTCAATGGCATCGCACATTGGCGCCTACCTTTTAACAAAGGCAGGCTTAGCTGCCCCGGGTAGCCACAGCTCAGTCTGCGGAATGTGCACACTGCTCCCTGCTCTACATTACTGCACGTGAGCCGTATTTATGTGGCTAACTCCTCATGCCACATCACTCTCAGTAAAGAATCCCTAATTAAAATCTTTTAAAATTAATATACAATTTAAATCTTGACACACACACACACACACACACACACATATATATATATATATATATATATATATATATACTGTTCGACCACAATATGAAGAACCATGCTTGGCAGAATACTAAGATGATTCTATTCCCCCTGTAGGTAACGTAACTATGAGGAATCAGGGGGAAAAATCTCCTATCCTTTCATCATTCTTTAGACTCAGTTTACTGCACTTGCTTGCTTTTTTCTCTACTGATATTTTGAAAACCATTTAAAATTAATGGATCCTTTATCTAACACAACTCCTCGGAATAAGCCGTTCCATAGTGACTGTAATATTACACATATATTTATATTTAATGGTATATATATATATATATATATATATATTTATCACTAATGTAATTTTTCTGTTGCTCTTATAAATATAACAGTAAATGTAAGTAGTAAGTTTAAATGTAAGTTAAATTAATTTAATTAACAACAAGAGACATTTTTTAAAATGCAGTAGTTTTAAAATGTATTTGCAATATTTATAGACTAAATTAATAGAAGGTTTTTTTTTTTTTTTTTTTTTTTTTAATTTTCATAGGAGACTGAAATTATAAATTTATATCTCATATTCACACTTCGATAATTTATAAAATTATGAGACAAGATTTTATCTTTAGTTCATTTTAAGTTATTTATTGTTATTTAAAAAATAATTGAAAGTTGTGATTTGTATACCCTAATTATTTCTGCAAATTGTAAAACTGCTAATTAAATATAGTATTTTTATTGCATTAAATTTCTATTATTACAATATATCACTTAAAAATAGAATTTTCCAAACCTAATAATATGTTTCTTTAATATGTTTTTCAGTTTTTATTTATGTATTAAATCAAAAGAAAAATTCTGAAGAAGAAACTTGGGGCAAAACATTCTTTAGCAGTTCTTGAACTTATTGAAAAATATCCACTCCTATAACACTCCTGTCGAATGATGGCAGAATGGTTAGGGACCCGGAGTTTGTGGGTTCGAATCCCACAGTGGCATGGATGTTCGTAGCCATTCGGAATCAGCTTTAAGCAGTAGGCCCTGGTCTCATTAGCCCTTGTGTTTAAAAAAGTAGACCGTATCGCTCCAAACCAAACAATACCAAACCTATAACACTCCTATTTTTTTTAAATATATTTGCTTCTTTCTATTTATTGTTTTGAAATTATTTACATATTTAATCGAAAATAAAGTTTTAAAAAATAATTTTTAAATTGCTGACAGAAAGTTGTCTGAAATACACACAGTTAACATATTTGTCCATATTTCATAAACAAACGCATCCAAAAATATGACAATTCCCCTATTTTCTAAGTAAGCTGTTTTTTTTTACTCATGCTTAATAGCTTCCGAGGACTTTCTTCAGTGGTCTGACAGTATGTTTATTGTTTATATGCAAGCAAAACCAATCAAGTCAGAAATTGCATGTTTTGAGATATTTGGCCTATGTTGAAAGATTTTTAGTCATATTGGTAAGCAAAAATGTGACCTAGTTGTTCCTGGTGAAAAGTTAGATGCGATAACACACTGGAAAATTGACCAATCCAGTTAGTTAAGTTTGAAGACTTAAAGAATCAGTTCAAAAACAACATAATTTGACTTGAACAGTTTTATTTTATGCTGACAATACATCTATAGTTTTTTTTGGGGAAGGGGGGGGTAAGAAATGGGTCTAAATTCGTATTATTATAGTTTAAAAGATTGCTTTTTGCTTACCTTTATGACAAAAAATAAATGCTTTTTTAGTAAAATTTTTTTCTTACAGGTACAGAGAAAAGATCTCATGTTATAAACCCTCAAGAAAAAAGGGTCATTGCCTTTCATGAATGTGGTCATGCTCTTGTGGGATGGCTGTTAAAGTATACTGATGCTCTCATGAAGGTACATTACATTTTTTAATTCATTTGTTTGAGGCAGGTCCTGATTCACAGTAATGAATTCACTGCATATACTGAGCCCCTATTTTGAAGGGGTCTCCATATTTGTCTTGTATCTAACTGTTACATTTATGACTTTTCAGGTGTCTATTGTTCCAAGAACAACTAATGTATTAGGATTTGCCCAGTATCTTCCAACTGATCAAAAACTGTATTCAACAGAGGAGGTTTGTAAATAATTATTTTTCTACAATTCTAATTCATAAATATGTGTATTTTAATATGTAATATGTATTTTTTATATTATATTATTGCAATTATGGGTAGACCAGTCATGAGAGTTTATCTGAATGAATTTTATTTTGCCTTTTTTCAGACTAAAATATTATTATTAAGGTGGCTTCTAATCAAAGAAAAAGATGTGCACCTGCTTCTAAGCTTTCAGAAATAATGAATACAATAGAAATAATAAATTGGGCTGCTGCTAGAGAGTTTAAAGTTGTCTAGAGATGTATCTGGCAGTCTAAAAAAAAAAAAAAAGGTTTGGAACATAACTGTAAAATTTTCATAAAATTAATGACTGTGACCTACCCATTCTAAATGGCTATGAACATCCATGCTAACAGCAGGATTTTGGTACCAAATGGCAATATCCTTTTCATTTTGTCATCACAAAACTCCAAAAAGAGTTTGAAAAAATGCCTTAGAATAAAAGATTTTGTTGACCAGGCATCATAATCTGGATTGTTTTGGAAGATAATTTAGAGAAATAATCAGTACAGCAAAAAGAAGGAATTATCTATGTCAGTAGTTAAAAATTTGCTTTCAAGCGAAAGAAATTGTGGAACAAATTGGAATTAAACACTTTTTTTTTTGAGGATTGATGGTTGATATTGATAAATGTCCCCTCCCCCTTTTTTTTTGTCAGTTATAATGTGTGTAGCACATACATCAGGACAGATTATCCAATTAACTTTTGTATTTTATTTTAGTCAATTTTATATATGTGGTATTACACCAGAGTGGGTTATCTACCTGAAATCATATTACATTGATATTCTTTAATCTTTAAAGTTTGTGCTATATATTTGATTTGCATTCATCTATTTTTATTTAGTTAATATTTCTTAAAATGAAATATAGTTTCATTGAGTGTACTACTTTAAAAATAAGCTATTTACTATGAAGTTTCATAGAAGTTCTTAATTTAATGATATATGCTTTATTTTTAAGATTAAATTTGTTAAATAAGAATTTATGACTGTCAAATTGCAATTTTTTTTCTTCCTCACAGTTGTTTGAAAGAATGTGCATGGCATTAGGTGGCAGAGTTGCTGAGTCTATAACTTTTAATCGTGTCAGTACAGGTGGGTTTTTTTATATTCAGTTTAATATATTTAAAGTTTTTAAAACTTAATTTATTTTTAATTATTTTATATTTTAAGGAAAGCATATATTATTAATTTCTATGTTTGTTGGAATATATGTGTATGGAACTTAAATTTCGTTTTAAACATAAGATTAGTTTTAATACATGACCGGTCACAAGTTAACTTGTGTTTTTATGGCTGAACATTGCTGACTGGCCACAAGTAAACTCGTGATGTTTTTTTTTTTTTTTTCTCATTGCTGTTGTTTTTTCTGTTGGTGACCATACAGTGCAAGTGTTGGTCAGTGTAACACAAGCTGTTTCTCTCGCTTATAAGACCTGCCAAATCTTTTGTTGTAAAATATATTTAATAATTAAAATAATTTAAAAAAACGATGACGGAACGTAATGAAGAATCTTTTAATGAATTATACGTGGAGGCTTTATCTGATTGTCCGAGTGATTATGAATCAAATTGTGCTAATAGCCGGTGACATAAGATAAATTTTCAGTAAAATTGCCGGTCAAAAATGTGTTAAGCATCCTCAACATTCTTTTTATTATTACATATTACAACAGCCACAGTTTCCAAAGTAATTCTTAGTGAACAAAAATAATAGAGAATAATATGTGAACTCATTTGTTATACGATTTGTTAATACAATATTAAAAAATTGTTTCAATATATTAAAAATAATAGGACTATCTTATTATTTTTTCATTTAGCTTAATTTTAATTTATTAATAAGACTATATTTTAAAAAATGCTTTGTTCCACATTCATAGTTTAAGACAAGATTTTACTGATTATAGAGGGTAATCTTTTTTAAACTGATAAAATCTTAAATGCCTATTTGAATCTTGAAACTTATCTTAATCCCAAAGATATATCTTTTTGTAATTTTGTATTTAAATCTTTTGCATTTTTCTTAAAGTGTGGATCCCATGTCTAGTTTTAACTCTCTTTCTTATATATTTTTTCAGGTGCACAAGACGATCTAAAAAAAGTTACTAAAATGGCATATGCACAAATAAAACAGTATGGAATGGATGATATTGTTGGACCACTTTCTTTCCCAACTGATGAAGAAACTGGAAGGAATTTCCTTGGCAAGAAACCTTACAGCAAGCGCCTAGCTCGTACAATTGATGAGGTAAAATATGACAGTGTCACCTCCATCTTACTTATGAATTGTTACCAATGTCATATTTCTGGAATTTTTGCTGCATTTTATAAAAATGAGTTAATAGTAAGGCTCAGCAATATCTGAATTTTAAATCATGATATATCATTCATAAAATATTGATATTTTTTATTTATCAATATGTTCTAATTCATAAATCTCTTCATTATAGTGTCATGTATATAATGTGTTCTGTATAACATAATACAAATACGTGCATGTATGTGTATTGATTACCTAGAAGCAAAAATTTAAGTGCCTAATTCAACATATAAATGTGCTTGAATTTAATTTTTTATACATTGATTTCAGAAATGAAAATCCTTTCCTTTCCATATCTCATCTAAAATGTGTTTATTACAAATTTTAAGAAATCTAATCAAATTAATCAAATGAAACAAAAAATTATACATAAGACAATAGATATATCAAATAAAAAAAGATCTTTTCTTTCAACAGTTAATGGAATTTTGAAATATATAGCTCTGAGTCCTTATCTTACAGCAGATTATGAAACAGCTTTTGTTATTCAGTGAATTTTAGCAATGAGGTACATATATATATAGAGAGAGAGATAGATAGATAATATATATATATATATATGAAATGAGGCTTTTTCCCTCATCTCGAAGTGAAGTTCTGGGTGGTTATTTCTGCCCAGCAGTCATGGAACCCGTAACGAGAATGACAATGAAATAAAGACAATGGAATCTCAAAACTATCATACTGTATTCATGTTGAAACTAACGAAATTGCAAGAACACTCAAAGCCCCTTTTCAAATACCATATGCCTGCTTTTATTGTTATTCGTGCCAAACAATGGGTGATCACTACCAGTCAAGTGGGTTATGTAACTTATGTGTCAGAACTTTATTTTTAGATATGCAACCGGAAGGATTTTACTAGGGAACATTTGAGAACATTCGCTAAGTTTGTTAGAAAGGAATTATCAGAAAAACAGGATCAGAATCGAAAGCGATAAAAATATCATTACAGATTATTCCCCCCTATCTGAAAAGGCTTAATACCACTGTGATTGATGCTAAGACAGTGCAGGCAATAAAAATATGAAATTTAGTTAGTTAATTTAGTTAGTAAATTTAATTTGCAGAATTTTAAATTTGGGGTTAGTCTGGCACATACAACTTATATAAAAATATTTTTCAAACAATAGTATCAAATTTTTGTAACATAATATCAATTTAAAAGAGAAACTTTTACAGATGAAAAGATGATGTGATAATAATATTATAATATAACTGATTTACAATAAACATTACTGCTAATTACGTAGAATTGCAAAATTTCAGAAATCTTTCACTCTCAATATTTTAATATTAATATTCATTTGTTTTAGAATTTTCAAAATTATTGTTTAAATGTAACAAATTTTAAATACCAAAAATCATAATTCAAAATAATAGTATACCATATATTTCCATTTATAAGCGAATCCATTTATAAGCCAAGGTACGATTTTCCTTAAAGATTTACCCAAAGTTAAAAACCTGTATATAAGCCAAAAATATCACCTAGCAGGTAAAGTGGGGGGAAATATTTTTCAATCAAGTTGCTTTAAATTAAAACGCAAGACCAATGCTTTTCAAATCTTTTTTGCTGCAGCATCCAATTATTGGTCACACCTCTAGATAAATACAAGGACATATCTTAACTCATTTCAAAAGTGGCAAGGAAAAACAACTTACATTTTAAATTTTAATTAACTTCATGCATATTAGTTAATTTCACAATTTACACTAAGTTATCTAGATTACTGCCTCAGACCACGGTTTGATAATCGTGACGCTAGACCATGAGACCAATGGTATTTTTACATTTGAAATCCATTTTCAAATACCATACATCCACTTTAATAGTTATTTATACCAATGAATTAGTGATCACTACAAATGCTAACACACTAACATGACTCGTAAGTTACATCACAGGGATGGCATAACTTACACATCATAACTCTTATCTTCAAATATGGAATCAGAAGGATTTTACTAGGGCACATTCAAGAACATTTGCTGGGCTTGCCAAAAAGGAATTAATGGAAAAACAGAATCAGAACTGAATGTGATAAAATATCATTACAAATATCAGGGTTCTTATGATTTTACAATGGATTCCCAGTCACTGCAATGTCTACAGTAAAGAAAGTGCTCACACTCTCACCAAGGAGGGTTGTGATTTGGTTCAATCTACTGTTAGTGCTCCTTTTAGGAACATAAAGAGAATCATCAGCAACTATATTAACAAAACTATAATCTGTCATTTCAGAGATATTTCCTCTGGGAGAAGATGGTCATCTCTCTTAAATAAAAGAATATGCCCCTCTCTTCCCAGAGCTTTTGGGATGGCTCTTTTTAGAATCAGGTTTGGCCATGACTTGCTAAGGGATAATCTTTTTTTCATTGCATCTTTTGCACCTTTGCTCCCATGACGGGAGAGCATGGTTCCTGAGATACCCTCACTTTCTGGGGCAATTTCTTTTACTTATTGGAGTGTCAGACATCACATGCTTGAGATGAGCCTTGGCGGACATAATTAAAAAATATATATATGTGTATGGTGTGTGTATGTACATGTATTTATATATATTCTTGGTCAATGCTGGATTCTCTTATAAGTAGCCAATTATCTTATGTTTCGTATTATTTTACTTAGAAGTTTTCCTACGGAATTTTTAAGTAAATCCGTAATTTCATAGATTAATTTTCACTGTGTCTATTTATTTAATGTAGAATAATCAACTTTAAATGTAAAATTTTAAATAAACTGCAAAATTTGAAAAAGTATATGAATATTTCTTAATTATATATAATGTTTCCCTCTCAAACAGCAAGCAAGATTTTTGATTGCAAAAGCTTATAAAAGAACAGAAACTTTGCTGAATGAAAACAAAGAAAAACTGAACTTGGTAATATTTTTAGTTATATAATTTTCAGGTTTAAGTTGTGTCATTATCAGTATTCTACTTTTAACATTCAATTTTAATCAAAATTGTAATCTAATGCAAAAGCAGGTTTGGACTAATTTTAAAGAATATTTGTGAATTAAAGTATACACAACAAAAACTCTCTCTGACAATATTCATTAAAATATATGCATTAATAGTAGCTAAGAGGACTCAACACCTCTAGGTAACAAATTTTGACAAAAATACCAATTTTGAGATTTTTATTCAGAAATAATCCATAGGTGTTAATATATATAAAAAAAATGCTGTTACGTTAAATAGAATAACTGTGTTTTCCAGAAACCTGCCATCTATTTGCCCTCTGAATGAAATATTTTTCTCAATTTGTGCTTTTTAAGTTTTATTAACTTCAAGGTACTAAGGCTTTAACAGATGTTAATGAAATTATTCAAAAAAATTTCTGATTGCACATTTTATTATAAATAATAAATTTAATTGTATTTACAGTGTATATTCACAGCTTTAAAAAATTCAAATATGTGGTTACTTTTTTTTTTTTTTTTTTTTTACTTTTTCATGTATACTTGCTGATAATTTTTTTTTTCCTCAGAAACAAATGTCAGCCAATAAAATTCAATTCTTAAATTTGTTGAGTGTATTACTATTGACAACATATAAAAAATAAAAATGAAAAAAAAGAGGTGTAGCATTTTAAAATTAGCAGTAAAATTTTAAGTTTTTCTGAAAAAATAATTATTTTTCTCCTATTTAGATTAAATTTTGTTTAATATTTGCTTTCTGATAACCAAACATGATTTTTAAATGAAGATAACAAAAAAAAAAGTTGTCTAAATCCCTCCATGTTGAAACTACTTGGAAAATTTCACAGTTAGATGTTTTTATTTATTATTTAATCTGTATCCATATTCCTATTTTACAAATTTATCATTTGAGTGAGATTAGCTTCAGAAATTCTTAATTTGAAATAAAAAATTTATGAAAGTTTCTTGGAAAAATAAATACTATAAAAAAAAATTTTGTTCATTATTTTCAAAATTAATAAATCCATTAAATAATTTGCTAGAAAATTACTTAACCCTTTCCGGCATTGTGGGTTAAATTTTGTCACATCTAATATAATTAACATTCTTTTAAATCAGTTTCAATTAGCACACTATATGATCCAATTATTTAAAAAATTTCGTTTATATATAAAAAAATAATCCATATTTTTTTTTCATACTATGCATAAATATGCCCATCTAATCATTTTTTTTTTTTTTATTTAAGCAGTATTTTATCATTGTGTGTCACAAAGGGTCAATAAGCATTATTTTGCCTTTTAATACTGAAGTATCTGGATTTGAATTTCACTCAATGTATATTTATAATTATTCTGAATCAGCTTTAAGCAGTATGTCTTGGTCAAATTAATTGTTGTAACAAATCAACTGCATACTCAAAACCCAAACCAATCTTTAAGTAAATTATCTCATTTCTGACTTTTTCAGCCAAGTTATTTTTATCAAAATATGTTTGTACATTAATTGCATATGCTATATATCAACAATATTTTGAAATACCCAAAAATTTGAGAAAAAATATTCATATTTATACCTGCAGCTGCTAATGTAAGCAAAATTCAGTGACAATAACTGATTAAAAGATTTGGAAATTAAATTTATGATTACAGCTAAAGACTGTAAGAGAAAATACATCTTTTAAACTTTTTGCAACTTTAATGGGTAAAATATACGTGATTTAAGTTTTTGTTGTGTTTGAAAAGTAATCTGATAATTGATATATGATTTGGATTTAACATTTCATATTATATACCAATTATTTTTTTACAACATTTGTTTCTTATTTCAGTGATATTTTTTTCCTTTGAATTTTATTGGAATTTATGATATAAAAGTATTTGCTTTTTTTAAAGCACTATTTAAGACAAAAATTACAAATATATTTTATTAGAAATCAATATTAATATTTTATGTTACTTATAACCATTTCCAAGTTGTTGTAATGGCTTCATATACTAAACACATATAGTGTATTTAATATCCTCAAACAAATTTAATTATGTCTGCATCTAAAATTGTTAAAACACTGAAAATACTAATAAACAGTAAAAATTTCCAAAACACAACTTGGAAAAACTATAAACATTTTTTATGACTATTATAATTAAACATTTTACAATTCTTAGAAAATGATTGTTACAGAAATTATGTTAGCAATTATATTAGCTTTTTTTATAAGTTTCGTTTACTTTCTGGTTCACTGATTATTTAGCTTTTTGATTGGATATCTCTTTATATAAAATAATCATAGTTTTTGAATGTTTGTTTAAATTTTAATTCAATTTAAAATATTTTCTTTTAATTACTATATGGTAAATTTAGAGTAAGTGTGTTTTATTGTAGTGAACTATCAAAAAGTTCTATTTAATCAAAGTTACATTGCTAGTGATTTTCTTTAATAAAGACATTTACATAAAGTTGAGAAATGAAATGTTTTACAAGTAAATATTATTGTTTAGCTTGCTGAAGAACTTTTGAAGAAGGAAGTGCTTAATTATGCAGATATAGAAAAGTTGATTGGGCCTCCAGTACATGGAAAAAAGCAGTTGATTGAAATGATAGACTTTGGTCCACTTACTGAATCTTCTAAACAATCTAAAAGTCCTTCATCTGATGAAACACAGTTATAATTTTTTCTGTTATGTAAAGTCTCTGTAAATAGATGATGCTTTGTATTGCTATTAAATATAAATTAATATTTATCTCTATGTATTTAATTATTTCTCCAAACATATGTAATAAAACTTATTTCTGGTTTCCTACTTAACATACAGATATATCCAGAATCTTTCATGTATTGACAACATTTTTAATGAGTATTCTAATCAAACATTGTACAGTTTTTAGAAACTGTCCTTAGACTGTTTTATTTTTTCATTTCCAAGACAGCTAAGAAAGAAAAATATTATGATTTTTATCTATTTATTTATAAGAGCTTGTTTGAAGGCACATTAATTCACTATTTTCATTCTAAATTTTATAGTATTTAATGAACAAAGCTGATGAATGTTAAAAATATCTGTAGATTATTTCATGAATAATGATTTCATTTCAAATGTTTCATTCTAACAAACAACAAATCCCCAAAAACATTTTCAAAGTTATTTTATTTTGGAAAGATTTAAATATATAACTTTTCTTCAGTATTATCATGTTTTTGCTAATTATGAATTATTCTTTTTTAATTTTTTTATGTTTAACAATCACACATTGATTGTTAATCATTGAAAAAAAAAGTAAAAACTGGACAATATGCCTTAAATTCAGGAAAAAAAAATGTTAAGATATTTTGAGTATGTTACTAGTTTTTTTTTTTTTTTTTTTTTTTTTTTTTTTTTAAAAACATTTTATTCTTGTCAGAAAACAAGTTTAAAATTGCCCAGAAAGCCTTGTCTGTTGAAAACACCCTCTCACTGACTGACCGAGGAGTTAAGAGGACATTTTAGAAGCATACATACTTGATTGAACTGAGAATTTTTTTTCTATACAAGTCAGCACACTAAGTTACCCACTGCTGTTTATTTAACATTCATACAATAATTAATCCACTCTATTATCACCCAATAATTTCACCCCTCAAATTTTATCTTGATGAGGTTTTTTCCCCCAAAAAAACATCAAAGTTGAAAAATGTTACACATGCTTGCTCTCATTTTTAATGGAGTCCAACTTAAAATCATGATTATAAATAAGTTAAGAAATAAGATAATAAGTTAAACTATCTAAATTCTTTACACATCTCAATTTATGAAAAACAATATTTTGTAATCAGTGAAAATTTATGATTTCAATAAGCAATCTTTAAACTAGGGATTCAAACCATAATTTTTTCATTCTGGGTCAACTAGTGTATATATATATATATATATATATATATATATATATATATATATATATATATATATATATATATATGTGTGTGTGTGTGTGTGTTCAGTTTCATTCATCCAAAATAACTGTTTTCAATTCAATTTCAAATGAATAATTTTATGTATATTTTTATTTGTACTAAAAATATAATTCTATCAATATTTGAAAGATTTTATTCTTTTTTTAATTGGCACACTATGTGAATGGATACAATTAACCAGCATGTACGATACAAGCAGTAAGCATGGGCATTGTTATCTATTGTCAAAACATTATGACAACTGAGTTAAATCTGCCTTCTACAAGTAGTTTCATGCAAAACTGAAACAAAAAAGTACTAGAAAATATCAAAATAGGAAATTGAAAAGCAATGTACATGTAATAAATAACGATAGTTATATGGTTGGTGCTAAATTAGAAAATATTGATAAGTTGGTAGCAGCAACAAAATAACTGAAAATATAATGAATGGAATAATGTATAATGTACAATAATGTATTTAATGTATTGGAAAGCCAAAGAATGCCTGAGGCAATGACTTCAGTCAATGTTACTTTTGTTACTTGTACAGTTGTTCTACAATTGTTATTTTTATAATTGTAACATGCCTTGCCGCTAAAAAAAATAATAATAATAATGAATCGAAATAAATGGATATATATATATATATTTTTTTTTTTGTTCAGTTCCAAATTTCCTTCCGACTAAAATAATAGTTTTTTTTCTACTGTTCAGTTCAGTTCAGTTCAATTCTGGTTCAAAGCCCTACTTTCAACTTCAATTGGCTATTTTATTTGTCTTTATTTATGGAATAATTTATTAGATTGGATAATTAGTTTTAATAGAACTATTAAATATAATTTCAGTAAAATTGTAAAATTTTTCCAAATTTTCAGAAAAAACTGTGTGTACAATGTCATTCAACATGAGCTACTCTTTATGAATTAGGTAGTCAAGTTTAATAATACCCTTTTAATGTTTGCATTACAAAAAATTATGCTATAACAATTATTTTAGACATTACCATAATAAATACAAAAGAAATTTCTCAGTTTATAACACGTTTCTAAAGAATGCAAGAAAAAAAAAAAAGGCAGTGTTAAAGCAAAGATTCTAACGTGATAAATAAATTTTACATTAAAACATAATTAAGATTACTAAAGTAAATTTCTTTCATAACAATCATGAATTATTTTCTTAGTTAACATATGGAAAAATTACACTTGTGTATAACAATTTATATACATTTGTCATCCCTTTTATACTATCTGATAAATTAGGATATTAACATATACTCATTTAATAAATGATAAAATATTTATGCTACTACTGCCTAGAGTAAATAACAAAAATATTCTAAACAGGTTTTTATGAAAAATCAGCTTTATTTCTGAGAATGCTGATATCCTATTTTAACCTCTTAGCACCTAAATATAATTTATCGGTTAATGCATTTGTGCATTATATAAATAATTTAAAAACTATTTAACAAAAATTTTCAACTTTATTAATGCTAGAAAAAGCTTCTGAAGAAAAAATACTTGTAATTTAATTTTTTTTATAATTTAGGAGGGGGGGGGGAGATTTACAGGAAGATAAAATTGTCCAAAATACAATGAATATTTTAAATTATTATTTTTATTTTCCCCATTTATATATTCTCAAAATAAATTGTAAGTGTTTATCCATACAATATTACACAGGTGTATATCAGAATAACATTTTATGAAAAATCCACTTATTAACAGTAAGTATCCAAGAGATTTGCTCTACTATTAGAAAACAGATCTTATGTATCTTCTCTGGTTTATTTTAATCATAGAATGAAACAGCTTCTGGCATTATTTCAGAGAAATTACATTTATAAAAATTGATACTTTTAACAAAGGCATTATAAAAATAGAAAACACGAAGCAATATAGAATATATCAATATTAATTAACAGCCTATAAGGGAAAAAAATCATGGAAACAGAAAATCACTGTGCTGGAATGAGTTAGTATTCATTTTAACTGAGACATAAGAGAAGCATTTTCCTGTTGCATCTGCTTATAATCAGATGTAATTCTCTCCAATGTAGCAGCCACTTGCTTTTGATTCTCCTGATCAATCTGATCTTCTAATTCTCTAATTTCCCTTACAATAGACCCTGTTTCTTCAACAATCTGAACTAACTGACTACAATTTTCATGTAGTGCTGCTAAATACTTATATGCACGTCGGATAGCTTCATCTTTCTTAGCATCTCTAAATACAAGCTCATCTGTTACAGTAAAAGTTCTTTCAAGTTTACCAGACAATTTATTGATCTCTTTTTGTACATTTCTTGTATCTAAAAGAACTTTATCTATTTCAGCCTTTTGTTTTTTTATATTTCCCACAATTTCCAATATTCTTCTAGTATAAGCAGAACGACTTACATCTTTTGTCAATTTATCATATGCACTGACTAAATGCTTATACATTTCTTCTTTTTGTCTGGCTTCTAACCCAAAGTTTTGTATTTTTTCTCTCAGTAACTTTATTTCTTCTAATTTTCGCTGGGTTTCATTTACTCTGCGAGAGGATTGCTCCCGTAGTTCCCGGTATTCTTCTATTAAAGGGACTCTATGCTGTTCCCACTGATTAGCCAAAGAAACTAAGCGCTGTGAACTAGTGTCTATTAAACCTTGTAGCTTTTCAATGTTAACTTCAGCTTCTGGGAGAAGTGATAAAGTGCATTTCTTAACCCTATAACGCTCCTTAATCTCATCTATAGTTTCTTGTTCTTTTTTTATAAGTTCAGCTATATTTGCACATAAAGTTTCATATTTTTTGTTTTCAGTTCCAAGAGAATCTAATTCTTCAGATAAGCAATCAACTTTTTCTTGAAGTTCTTTTATTTCCTCTTCACGTTTTTTTAGTTTATCTTCTTCAGAATCTGGCTTAGTTGTTTGCATAGTTACTAAAGATATGTTTTCTTTTTTATCAGATGTAAACTGCAGCTTCAAAGAATGAACAAATCTAGATCCATGTAATTCACTACTTTTTGCACTTGATAATGATTCATATTTTTCTATATCTTTCTTTTGTTTTATTGCTTGAAGTAAATAATCATTAATTGTCTTTTCAATTCTTGATTGTTTCTGAGCAGCAATATCTTTTTTATTTATAGCTGAAGCTAAATTATCTTGATTCCATTCATTAATACGCTGTTTTATAAATTTTAGTGTGTTGAATTCCAGAACTGAAGTATTTAAAAGAGTATTAGTTTGATTTGAAACCAGAGGAAGATGATTTTTGCAATACTGTTTGAAATTACTTTTGCTCTTTAAATTATTATTAACTAAAGGTGTAAACAAAGTAACAGTGTCAAATTTTTTTGTAGAAAACAATGGATTTTTGAGAAAAAAGTCTCCTTTGCTGATTGTGTTTGCTCTGCAATAGTTAGGTAACCAAGGTGAATCCAAGCATCTTGTTAACAAAGAAGCAACTTCTTTTAGGATCAATGCAGTTTTATTTAAAGGTTCATCAAGAGCTTTCTCGGTTTCTTTTGGTAAATTTTCAAAAAGGAAGAGAAAAATTTTTCGCAAATCTGTTTCGTTAGAATATAAAAAGGTTTGATAACCTATCTCTCCTTTGTAACCAAGATCCTTGCAAGCAGATGCCAAAGTTGACCCTAAACGATACTTGCCAGACATGCTCGGAGGTATGTGATGAGATAGCTCAAGGGAAGAATTTATTAAATTCAAGCATCTAACAACACCTTCCATAGCAGCATCTGTAGTAAATTCTTTTAAACTATTTACTTCATCAATATCACACCCGATCTGGCGTAGAGTGTGTAGAACAATTTGATCCACTTCTTCCATTTCTATATAATAGTAAGAATTTTCCTTTTATCAAATTATGAATAATGAATAGATGGCAAACGAATTTATGACATTTCCGGGAGACACCGACTAAAACATATGATTACCACAACAAAATCATTCAGTTAACAGTTTAAAATTTCGGTAAAATAAAACTGTACACCGGGAAGAAAGTGAAATCAAACAGATTTCATATTTTAATTTTACAAATTTTTAATCTAAAACTGATAGTGATTGAATGAAATTTAATTTAACTTATTTTATTCTATTATAATTCTGCATTTATCGATTGACTCTGTACTTGTATTTCAAAATATTTACTAAAGCATCTGAAAATGTGGCAACACTTACATTAATTCGGTCAAAATTGCGTCGTGATAACTGAATTCTACCGGCTAGTTAAAATTGATAATTTTTTTGTCGAAAAGTTAATAAATATATTCCAACATGAGTTCAGACGTAAGTATAATCCATGTGCATGCTTTTTTTGTGTGATTTTCAATTACTTAACACTTTATTACAATATTTAGTTCATTATGTCTGTAACGATATCAAAAAATGGCTCCATTGTGACAAAGCTGATGAATTAACTAGTTTGAAGTATATTGATACTTTTAGCGTAACATTTAAACGCATATTTTATGAAACTAATACAATCAAAGTGCATGTGTGCTGCTATTCTGTATCTTTCTTGGATTTTAATTTTATTAATGAAGTATAGTCTTTTTTACATTGGCTTCGATTCAATCGATTTCAACAGTGATGTACATGCTATTTTGTCACATTATTATGATCTTTACGTTTAATAATGAAAATTGTTCATTTGTAATTTCAATTCGTATATCTAGTAATATATGTAAACACATCTTTAATATGGATCTAACATGACATTTAATCGAAAGCCTTTTCATAGGTTTTAAAATTTCAAAATTACTTCACCAATAATTACAGTAAAGTTATCTATAAGTGTTTAAGGCGATCTAATTTGGGGAAGTACTTATTACATAATGTAAAATAACTGGGGAAACTCATTGTGATTGTTTGGTACTAGATCCGGATCTAGCAGTTAAAAGTGTAAAATGCTGCACCCTCCATCACACAAAAAAAAACCTATTAAAAGAGACGAACAAAATAAAGCATATTTATTAAAACTATAAAACAAATAACTATTAAAATATAAACTGAAGGGTTTTTTAAATATTGATTTTTAATTCTGAAAACTTGTTGATTAATCTTATCAGCTTATTCATGTTTAATAATTAATATAGCTCAGTGATTGTCAACTTTTCTTAAGCTCCTGACCCCCCCCCTTTACGGAACCAAAATGGGCTCATTGCCCCCTATGGAGTTGAAATGTGTTCAATGCCTCCTGTTGCAAAAATCTCGTAATAATCGGTAGAAGTACTCAACTATAAGAAGCAAAATGTTTAAGTAATTTTTTTTAATATAGTTACAAATCAAGTTTTTGTTATTAAGACATTCTTAAGCAATACTAAACAAATAGTTAGGGTGCTGACCTTTGGTTCTAGAGTTCGTGGGTTCAAATCCCACTGAAGCATAGATGTTCGTATTTTTTTGTAATCGGCTGTGAGTAGTAGGTCCTGGTCTCAATAGACATGATGCTAAAGAGTATTCTGTAGTGCTCCATACCAAATGAATGCTGTTTATATACTTTTCTGAATGTCATCCTAATTTCACGTAGAACATAGGGAATGGAAATAACTGATTCTGGTACCAGCATATAAGTTTTTTTTATTGCTGGTAAAAGTTGTGTAAATTAGATAATTGTGATAATTAGATAATGTAATACATTTATTTAATATTTTAAAAATTATTAAGTGTGAAAGTCAGCCTGCTTACATCGCTGCCCTACCACCTGGAACTAGTTCAGTGCCCACCAGTATCATCTCGCATATCTTGTAAAGAACCACTGGTATAGCTGTACCCTTTAACATATTTTGAAGAACTTAAAAATTTGTTAATTTTATAAAACTTTCTCTACATGCTACATAATCGCTTAAGAATGTAAAGCAAAATCATGCTTTTATGTTAAATGTAAAGTTGAAGTTACTTTTACTAGAATATCAACTTCGGCTTCTCTTAGGTAAAATTGGTACTAGGTAAAACTAAGGTATTTTAACCACTAAAGTTAAAGTTAATACTAGTTCTGCTTGGTCAAGCATTGTTTATACTCTGTATCTTTATCAATCAACAAAATTTCTAAATCTTTAGACATTTAAGGGACATCTTTTAAAGTTTCAGGGATCAGCTGCAGTATTTAAGCTATAATTTTTTTTTTCAAAGTGTTGCTAAGTGATGCTTACACTTTGTGTTTTGTCTTGTATTAAGTTTGTATATAATTTTTAAATATATTTTTAAAAAAAGTTTTGAAATCTTTCAAAAAAGCTATAAAGCAAACATGAGTTTTTAATGAAATTAAACATACTTTTGTACTGTGTTTTGAACTAAACACTAAACATTTTTACAATAGGTAGAAATTAAGTGAATTATAATAAATTATCATAACTTAGTTATATTTAGGCAAACATCTAAAAAAAACTGCTGTTATTTATTTTAAACCTATCAAATAACTAAGGTACTATTTTTCTTTTCCAAGGGGGGAATAAGCCTCCCTTGAAAAAAATTTAAAACAGAATTCTTCCTTTTATTAAACTTTGTTGGATTCTTTGTTTCACTACAACTCTAGGCTTCTGTATTTGACTTTTATTTTTTTACTATACACTAATTTTGTTAGAAAACTTAAATTTAAAAGTCTTCCCAACGTTTTAGGTGTTATACGATTCAATTCATTCAATATGTATTGTATATGAATATTTGATAATTCAAATATTTATGTACTTTAAGTATTGAAATAACAGTATTAAAATTCTGCTCTGCTAGTATATTTCCCATCAGCAATATTGTTTTTTCAATGTGTTTAATGTGGATTGCCGAAATACAACCAGACTATTTCTTATGTATCATATAATGAAATATTTTTTCAAATTATTGCATTCATTTATGCTTGCTTCGTGATTTACCTGTATACTTGATACAAATACCAGCAATATATCTTGATACCGAAGCATTCAGGAAATTTCACTGCTCATGATAGGTGGAGATGAACTCAATTATTCTGCTTTCATTCTTGCTGCTGGTGACTAGTGGGATATATCACAGATATCGATATGGATTGCTTGATTACAATAGTCAGTGTTAGTATATCGTGGTAGCCTGCTGCTTGCTCATTCATATATTCTACTAATATCAGAGGCATGTGGTGTTTTGGGTGAATATTGGAATACAAGATGAATGCTCAGAATCATGTTGATTGTCCAAAGTATCATAAAATTATATCAAAAAAGCAATGCTTGCTAGTTTTTTGGTTTACTAGGGATGAAAATAGCAAAATAATCTGAAAAAATATTGATTTGCAATTCAGATCTGTATGTAGTTTTTTCGAAGGTTATATTTAATTTATGGAGCTATTTGAAATATCACCATGCTCTACAGTATCAGATTCTATATTACAGTTAAGAACTGTCTTTTTATTTTTAAAAATTAAGATAAAATTTTATATCAACTGTAGATTCTGATTTGCCATACTTATAATACTCTCTCCTTTGCTTCATTTTTAACCAATTTTAATTTGAAATTTTTTTTCTTTATAATTTTATAGCAGTTAGGGATTCATCTCTATTTGGATATTTCAAAATAATTTCAAATAGATAAGAACCCTCTAAATGTCCAGAGTTAAACAACAAAACTGCAATATTTGCACCTAAAAGCAATGTTTTTCTTTGAGCTAAAGTTTTTTTTTTTTTTTTTTGGTAATATTGTCCATAAGATGCTGTTTAAAACTCATTATTATTTTGAGTTATGGGATGTAAACATTTTAACAATTATAAGAAGAAATGAATTTATTCTTTGGTTAATTTTTATTGTTCAATAAATGCTTTGTTATCTATATTCTATTCTGTTCCTCCATTTATAGTTTAATAAATAAATGCTAATTTTTTAAAGGAAATAATTGAAAATACTGATATTTAAAATTGTTTAAAATATTGTGGGAATATATAAAATGGTGAAATATTGAACTGTAGCAAAGTGAAACTGTTTAACATATTAAAAATATGATATTATGATTAGTATGTTAATTTAAAAAATGTGTGTCAACTTGTACTATATAATCTGGTTGGTATTTTGGAGTGTACTATTTTTGAATTCAATATTGTAACATATAAATGGGCACTGCTATTCATAGAACTAATTTGTTTTTCTAACATGAAATTTTAAAAATATTTGTGTGCAGTACATGTATGTATCTCTGTGTGTGTGTGTATATATGTATGTAAATATTCTTATATGGAATTACTTTTTCTTTTTAGCATGATACAGAGCCTGAGCAGTTTCGTAAATTATTTATTGGTGGCCTGAATTACAAAACAACTGAAGAATCTTTGAAGTCCCATTTTGAACAATGGGGTGAAATTGTCGATTGTGTTGTCATGCGGGATCGTAATACACGTAGGTCTCGGGGATTTGGTTTTGTCACCTATAAACGAGCTCACATGGTTGATGATGCTCAAAATGCTAGACCTCATAAGGTTGATGGGCGTGAAGTAGAACCAAAAAGAGCAGTTCCTCGAGATGTAAGAATTAAATTATTTTATTTTAAATACATTTTTCCATGGACTATTTATAAGTTTTATAATTGTGTATTTACTCTTTTTCAGGTCCAAATAGATAATTTTAATTATATTAACTTTAATAATTGTATCTTAGGGATTTAATAAGTTGTCAAAATATGGCAAAACCAGCAAATTGGTAATATAATACAATGCATTTAACCTCTGACTGTTGAACCCGTAAATATATATGATTAATAATGTTGCTACTGTTATGAAAAGTATAAGTGTACAGTTTATAAATTATGATATGCAACAATTGTACATTACCTTCATGTTAAAACCTCTGAAAATTTTTGCAAGAGATAATAAAATTTGATGTGAATTAAAAAAATAAACTCATACTTTTTTTTTCCCCATCTCTTTCTCTCTCTCTCTCTCTCTCTCTCTCTCTCTATATATATATATATATATATATATATATATATATATATGTGTGTGTGTGTGTGTGTGTGTGTGAGAGGTTTGAAAACATAAAATTATTAATTTAAGGGTTTGAGAGAAAAACACAGCTCACTCTTTTAATGCAGGTGCATTGATCTTTAATAGCCCATTATAAAAGCACTTTACACATAAGGATTGAGAGAGAGCGTCTTGAGAAAGGGTTGCTGCATGAATATTCGATAAGTAGGGCTCCTTTGTTTAGCCTTTGCCTGACAACTGACCAATGTCATGTTTTATTAAGATGTAAATAAATAATGTTTTATGAAAAATACGTTTCGGACACTTCATCCTTCAGGCATATGCCTAACACACACACACACATATATATATATATATGTATATATATGTTTTTACATCAAGCTTGAAATGATGTTTTGGAGCAGTTAGTTGGTGTCACAGAATAATTATTACATTTTTGTATTTATATGTATGGCTATTTGACACTGTTTAAAATTAAAAGTTTTTGAGTGCGGTAGTAATTTTGCTGCTTTACTAGGATCATAGCTCTTTAGTGTCGTTCATATGATTATATTAGTAAATTTGTGTCTTTGATTGCTGCATTAAAAAAGCTTTTTTAATAAAATGATAATCAGTTAAAAATTTTTGAATTCTGTCTTGTATATATTGTTCAATGAGGGTAATTACTTTCCTTGTTCTAAGCAGTTAACTGGTATGCCTACCATGATGCCATATTCATTTTGGCAGCAACTCAAAATAAGTGATTTTTTATAATTGAAAAAAAAAGGCTTAAATTTATCTGTTTTATTGCAAACTTAGAAACATATATTTTTATACAATTTTGAACTCACTGGAAAAACAAAATTTAGCAATATTTTTCATATTTGGTGCAATTGTAACACAGATAAGACTCATTTAAAATTTATTTTTCAATTTATATATTTTTTCATTCAAAATATTTTTAAGCTTAATTTACTTTTTGCTGTTATACATTTTCTTTTTTGTTCTTTGTATTTTTTTTTCTTCTCTTTACTATTTCGATAATTTTTACCAATTTGACAACTTTTTGTTGCCAACAGCAAAGAAGTCACAAAACAACATGTATTACATCTGTTCCATAGACCCATACATAAGCTGAACCCTCCCCACATCACTTTTTAAGTCTTTAAAAAGCCAAAAAAAAATTATGCACTTATACCCAAAAATATATGGTATATCTGTAGATTATGCCATCCAGGACTATATTTGTAGCTTTTTTAATTTAAATAGTGATATTTTTGGTATTGCCTTTTATTTTTATACTTAAGTTTGTTGCCTGGCTTCATACATGTTTTTTAAACTAGGATTCAGATAAACCAGAAGCACAAATGACTGTCAAAAAGTTATTTGTTGGAGCTCTCAAGGAAGATGTTGAAGAAGATGATTTGAAGGATTATTTCAGCCAGTATGGGAATGTTGTAAGTGTAAGCATCGTAACTGATAAAGGAACTGGAAAGAAAAGAGGATTCTCTTTCGTGGAATTTGATGATTATGATCCTGTTGACAAATGTGTCTGTAAGTTGACATGTCATTTAATTATAATTTTGTTATGCTTAATTTTTAAAAATGTATTAATTATAAATACTATACTAATTTTTTTACATTTACAAATGTGTACAGAAAACACTTCAAATCTTAAACAAGGAGTGGCTGTGCACTACATTTTATATTGCATTCTTATCTAAGTTTAAATTTTAAAAACTGTCATTAATTTCCATCCACAATATCTTTTTACAGTAAGAAAGCATATAATTAAAGGAAAAAAAGCTGAAGTAAAAAAGGCTTTATCTCGACAAGAAATGGATAACATTAAGAGGAAGAAGGAAATGAATTCTTATGGAAGAGGTGGTGGAGGAGGTATGCTATTTATTTTATAATTCTAACAGTAATCCTTTTTGTTTTTTAATATTTGAGCTTTCTATGCATTTGTGACTTTTCTAAAATTTCATTTATAACAAGTTGCCTCCAAAATGTTTGTTTTAATACTCATTTGCTTTAATGTTTTTGTGTAAAAAGTTTTCTCTTCAGTCTCTGTTGTTAGTATTTAAAATATTTTGATAAACAAATTTGCTTAAAGGTGAGCTCTTTCTAAATATTAGAGATAATTTGGCCAAACTAATCTGCCAAGAAAAAGGGCATATTTAAATTTGGGTAAAGGAAGATGTATATAAGTTTAAACTCAACATAAAATATTAGAACTCTTGATGTGTTTATAAAACATTCCAGTTACAACTGATAATAGTGGAAATATATTTAACATTCACCAAAAATGGTAGAAACAACACCTGTAATATTCATTGTTAAAAAGATTTAATTGCATCTTTAAAAAGTTCAAACTGGCTGCTAAACAATTTTCTGTCCCTCCCATTTATTTATTTATTTTAATTTTATTTCTGAAAACTTTTTCTCACAAGTTCACTTCAAAACTTATTTTAATATATATATATATATATATATATATATATATATATATATATATATATATATATATATATTAATGAACATGTAAAATTACATTTCAATCCTTCTCTTGCAAGCACTCGTCAACATGTTCATCTGATTGCAGAATGTTTTAATAAACATTATGCAGTTAATAAAATATTTTCAAATCCTTCATGTATTTGTACTCTAATCTGGGTTGTTTACTATATGCTGGGATTCAAGCATTGAGAGATGGGCTACTACCAAGTTAGGATTGCAACTCTTCTACATACTTCATTTTAGCAGATCATTTAACTGTTTATTCATTCTTTTGTTTTTCCTTAGGATATGGAGGTTATGGTGGTGGCGATGGTTATGGAGGGTATGGAGGCCCCAGTGCTTGGAGTGATGGCTATGGTAATGGATATGGAGATGGGTATGGCTCAGGTTAGTATAGTTTAGTCTTTGTAAAATATTCTATAAAAGTGTGTCTATTGTATCATGATGCTCCAGGTAGTTTTCTAAGTAGTAACCAAAGTTAATGATTAACCTGTAATTCCAAAATAAACATGTCTATAGGTGGAGGTGGCTGGGGTGGAGACTATGGCTCCAGCTATGGAGGTGGCCCAGTTCGAGGTGGTGGATATTCTCAAAGAAGCCAGGGACCTTATGGAGGTATGTAACATATTATTGTCCTGCAAGTGTAATTGTGACATATGTTTTAAGCTTATTTTGTACACTAGTATGTAATATTTTAAAGCAGTGATTGCTTTTTGTAATAATTACCAAAACTAACTTTAAATTATTCCTTTTACTTGAGTATGTGTTCCTGTTAATTTTCTTAAATTCTATAAATAAGAGGCAGGTTTATGTTTCATCAAGGATTAATCCTAGTGACTCTTTGTTTGTAGGAAGATGTCTTTATAACCATTGTTTCTTATTATGAACTATTATATCAAGCATCAATTATCAATGTTTTTTCAATTGTGCAATTCCTTTTTCATATTATGAATTGATTTCTTCTAATCCAGAGAAATTAAAAGAACTTTCCATAATACGGCTTTGAAATGCTCTTCAGAGAATTCAAAATTCCATTTTAACTCTGCCTTTACTTTCCATCTTATTTTAATTTTTAATATATATAGAATATACAATCTATTAGGTAGTTCTAAAGCTCTTAAACATCATTCACCATTTTCATAGTATTTAGCAATAACTTAAAAAAGCTCACATTTTTGCAATGGTAGAATGCTGCTCTTTGGTACTGGAATTTATGGGTACAAATCCTACTGCTAGCATAGTTGTTTATAGCTATTCAGTATCAGTAGGTCTTGGTCGCATCAACCCTTGTGTTTTTTTTCCTTCTTCTTTTCCTTTGTAAATTTCTTCAAGTATATTCTTTACATTATTTCCTGTGAAGTAGTCTGAGCTATTTTTTTCATTCTTTGCTAACATTTGCAATCTCTGTATAACTAAATTTCTGTATTTAAATCTAAGAATGTGCTAAAGTAACTGTGATAATTACTAATAATTATTTTCAAGGTGGATATTCCAGTGGTAGAAGTGGTGGCGGCTATGGTGGAAGCTACAGGCGCTAATTTCATCATTTCAGTCTTGGGGTAAGTCTGTTGTGTGTGTGTACATATATATATTTTTTTAATGGGGTATTTTAGAAATTTAATTCCAAGCTGTTAGCTTAAACTTTTTAGCTTTCCTGTACAGTATTTTAGATCTGGGTTAGTTTGATATATGCAGTATAATATTAATGTGCAAATTGTATATCATTTTATTGTTTATTGTGGGAAATGTCATTTATAATTCATTTCTTTACCTTTTTTATTTTTGTAAACTTTTCTGTATGTTTTGCATTAAATAAAATATTGCTTTTCAGAATGTGTGTTTCTTTTATACGAAACATTAAAATAGCTACATTTCTCTACACCACAGAAGTCTCGATAAATTTGGGGCAGTAAAATAAGTTGTGTGACTAGTTTTTTAAACTTGCGGTTTAAAAATATCTTAAAATATTTTTTTGATTTATGAAGTCTTTGTTGGCTCGCTCTAATTTAAGTATTGTATTTTAACCCCTTTGTGACGGGTGTATAATATAAACATCAGTCCTTAACCCTCTTCTGTGATGGCATGCCAATTTGCACAAGTCCTTTTGGGAATGGTATGCTGTTGCAGTAGTATATTTTCACAGGATGGGGTTTTCTATGTCCTAACTTGAGAAACAAATCCAATTTCTTTGGAGTTTTTTTTTTTAACTATTAATAATATATACAGAATATCAAGACATTTCTAATACTTTCAATAAAAATCTAAATACTAAATAAATGGTTTTCTATTTATTTTTTAAATGTATACTTGAAAATGCATAAATAGTACATTACTTGTAAATCAATGTAGAAGGTAATGTACAAGTGCACTCAGCTGCTAGTTTCTTTTGGGACTGATGCATGTATATAAAACACCCATTTCCAAAGTGTTTTGCAGTTCAGCATCAAGCTATTGTAAAGGGGTTATTTTTCTAATTATATTTTATCGAGGCTACTGTTGTTTCGTAAGTTCATTCCTGAATTAAGTAAAAGGAAGCATATATGGTGGTATCTTCTTGATGTGCTCCCTTTTGTGAAAGGACTGACCTTTATTTCAGTTTACTTTGTATATGTATCACATTAAGTTTTTCCTTGGAATTAAGTGTAGTTCACCTTTTTACTCAACCAATATATTAAATTTGAATTATTTGCATTTTATATCTAGGGATCTTTTAAACTGTCATAGCCAGCTCCCCACAGTGTAAGGCAATACGCAGTAAGTGGTAGCAGTTAGAAGAGAGGTTGAGAGAAATGAACTAAGTAAGACAGGAAAAGGATTGAGGAAATCAGCTAGGCCAGTGAACGAGAGAGGAGCGAGTTAGCTACAGCTGCGGTTTATACTGTGTCTTCATTCACATTCCAAAATTAATATGTCAGGCAAAATCAATTTTTTTTATTCAATTTCCCAAGACTGAATCATACTGTAATTTTCTTTTCATATATTCACAGCTTTATTTTTTATCCCTCTCTTTGTAAGACAAGCAGACTTGTAAGTGTCAATCTGTGAGTTTATTTGAATGTTGGAATTTTTCGACTGAAAAACATATGTTTTATTCCCATAATAAACCAGTGTCATTAGTGAGGTATTGAGCAATTCAGTTGTTAATAATATTTAGTTGTGACATGCATTTGAAATAACATTTTAAAACTCAAGCCTATACTTTTTTCATTCTGCGTTGATTTTTTTTTTCCTCCTGTACATTTATATCTGTGTGTAGAGTTTTTGCCAATTTAGATAGAAAATCAAATGAATAGGGTTGTGGAAACACAAGTTTGTAGCATTATAATTTTTTCCCCATTTTAGTTTGCTTCATATAAGATTATATCTTTAATTTAATCCACTATACAAATATATTTCCCATTTTATTACTGTAGGTAGCAAAGTTATACATATTCTGATGTTGTCCAACAATTGCAGAAAATATACAAGGAAATAACCCTGTATCTGTATCTTAGGAAGTTAACCAAAATCTTATTGACTCTTGTAATTAGGATGTGTTTTTCTAGATTATTTGTCTTATGTTAATTTCATTCAAATTCTTCCCCTTGCCTCAATAATTGACGACTTAGAAGTTATTTTAACTGAGCTTCTGCTCGTTTGTCAATTTATAATTTTTTTTTTTTTAAATGCTTTGCATTTCTTTCCTGTATTAGGCATATATTATTCACTTATGAAGCTTTATCATTCATACTATATTCATACTATACTTATCATCTAAGAACTGCTTCATTTATGGTTAGATATACAAAAAATAGGGTTTTTCTCCACCGAAAAGTTGAAAGACTATTATAGTGAGTATATGTACACTTAAATCATCTCACATTAAACTATGTAGACAGTATCTTTTGCTGCAATCTCCACTTCCTCATATCACAATCAATTTACTGGATGTAAGACAGCAGAATTCTTAAAACAGTCTTGGGTGTAAATAATTTGAATGACAGTTTAAATTGGCAACCAAACAGTGTTTTTAGTGTAGTTGAGGCAGATATGACAAAGAACTTTAAAACTTTTTTAACATGATTTACATTTCCTGTGCGTATTGTTTGATATTATTTTGCAATGGAGGGTTAATTTGGTGTTTTTGTAGATAATATTGAAATAAGTGTGTGTTGAGTGAATACAAACTTTTAATTCTTATGAACTCATTACTAAATTAATGATCTGTAGAAAAGTAAAACTATCGAAAAATATGAGGTCAGAGTGAACATATTGGTTGGAATTGAAGCAACTGTAAGAGTTTAAGTGGTTTTTTATTATTATTATCAATATAATATCTTTGAATGAGTAGTGAATTAAGATATTTCTAGTATCTTGAATTATAGATTTGTGGGGCAGTTGCATAATATATAAAAGCACAAAGAATATTTTGATAATGAAATTGAGAATCTATAATGCAAGTTTTCAATCTTATATGTATATATATTACTTTTAGGAGCAGCATAATTCTATTAGTTCTTATTATCTAAAATGGGACTAATCTAGATATGTGCATAATGCTCGCATAATTTTTGTAGTCAGATGCATGTTTAGGTTTGACTTGTATAAACATAACAAAGATGTGTCCTTCTGCTTTATCTCATCTATGTTAATTTTCTTTTTAGATAATTAAGCATTTATGTAATTGCATTGCCAAGATTAACTTACGTTGATTATTTGAAAGTTTTTGGTGAATCTAGGGAGGGGGAGACAACTTTAACTAAATGTTTACACTTTTTCAGCCATAAGACAGCCAGATAAAGTGAAATAGGAATTTGAAGATTAGAAAATTCAATTTATTTACAACTAGTGTGCCTTGCCCACCAAGTTCCTTACATGCATGACTAAAAAAAAAAGTACGTGTTAATACCAAAGCTGTATACAAAAAATCTCCCATTTAATCAATGTTCTCATCACATACACAAAAAAAAAAGTGAGGAATTATTTCATTATTCTAAAAAAAGAGTGGAGTATCTGAACGTAGTAAGATTTCTAAAATTTAAGAGAAAACACAAATAGATATTGGGATGGAGGATATCCATAACTTAACAAAATTATTCCCTTTGTGTATAAAATAGGGAATTTGATTCTCGCAGGATTGTGTCCTAGCTAAGGTGTTCGTTATTCCACAGCGGTATATGTAATATGTGTTTCTTTCGAGAAATAATTTCTGTGTGTGCTGAGAGGAAGTGCATGTTAATGTTTACTACCTTGGGCCACAGAAAGGGAAAATTTCATATTTATGGAGTAATGTCATCATCACCTCCTAGTTGGTGTTGGTTATTTCAGTTATGTGTAAAGTGCTTTTGTGTATTTCCATTGTTATAGGATGAATAGTGATTGGAAAGATTATGAGAATTAAGAATGGAGGTAGAAAGAATGAAATCTGAGAATTTCACATATAATAAGGTTAATTTATCTAACATATAAAGTAAGCAAAAATTTTTGAGTTGCGAGGGTTTTACACATGCTGGTTTGTAAAGAATGAGAATTTCATGAAATAATTTTTTAATGTGAAGGGGGGGGGCAAGTTTCTCATGTTATCTAGCTTTAGTAAAAACAATGCCGAAATCCACTAAAAAAATCACTGTTTTTTTTTTTTTTTTTTTTTCTGAAGTAATTTAGTTGTCATCTAAAAACACTACTCATGGCTTCCTTTCTTCTATAATTTACCAGAAAAAAAATTGTTTCTGCAAATAAATGCTCATATAAAAGAATTTACATTTTAGGTAACATTTAATTGATGTGTTTGTGAAATTTGAATTCAGCATAATTTTTTAATCTGTCAATCCCAAAGTCTGCTGTTTGTGAAGAATCAAGGATGTGTTCAGACAATAGATTTTTATGGTATTTTGAGATAACTAAAGTGAAATAAAATATAAGTTAAAGGAATGATGTAATAAAAATAAAATTTAAGTACATCAATATTGAAATAAAAATATGGAATTTGTATATTTTTGCCATAACATTAAAAATAATATAATTAAAATGTGGAAAATGGGAATACTATCAAGAATTTGATAACATAAAGAACGGAAAAAATTGTATATTACAATGGAATTAGTTGTAGATAGGTTCATAGAACTTCCGGAGCTGTAGGTTTGGTTAATAATAGTATCTTTCAAATGTAAAAATTCAAAAATCAATAATTTCTGAGAGACTGGTTCGAAATCTTTAAACCATATGTTAAACTGTATCTTATTTAGAAGACAATAGGCACAAAGATATTAAAGTGGTGATTAAATCTGTAAACATATTGAAAATATCACCTGTATGAGTTAATAAAATTAGCATTTTAAGAAAAAAAACATAAAAATAATTATAAATCATTTACTTGATTTAAATAATAAAACATATCAGTTTAGAGGTCTTTAGAAATTTCATACAAGCATATTTAAAGTTTTTAAATTTTATTTTCATTTGTGGAGATACATTGATTTTTTAGTACTATCTGTTGATAAGAAAAGCTAAAATTCATCATATTGAGATTTTAAAATACATAGAATAACATTAATCTTTAAGTGATAACAAAGAATGCTTGTCCATATTTTGGTGGCTATGACAAACTGTTGATTTGTGTAAGGAACAAATGTACAAACATTTGTACATGCACTTCTGTATATATAGAAATTATTCTTCATTCTCTCGTATTCAGGATTTCTTTTATACTATTGATTTGGTATTGTGTATATATTTCTAATTATACTTCTTAGCACCCTCTCCAAAAAATATATATTTGAATGTCGTAGGAATTTGCACCTTGTGCATATTTTTGTTTTATTTTGTTATTAAGTTTGGGTGTTATGTTGTATTTCCTGGCTTAAGTCATATTATTCTATCCTTTCTCCATTAAATGAAAATGTGTTACTTGTTGTGAATCTTACAACCACCCATTTCTATTAGCTTGCTTTTGGTAACTGGAATCTGCAGGTTCAAATCCCATTACTGCTATTAATGTTCTTAGGTTCTGGTGATATGTTTTATAAAAATTACAATAGTTCTCTAAACAAAATCAAACCTGATGTGTGTTAGCATGATTTCTTTATAAAAAGTGCCAAACTTAACAATTTATTAATTTTTATGGTAGTGATTCCATATTCCAATGAAATAAAAACAGTAGTCAAGCTTTCAAAAATCTGCCTATGTTTAAATTTGAGTTTTTTTTAGTCTTGTAAGAAAGAGTTTCATGTGCTTTATTTTCTTAAATTTAATTTTAAATTGCTAAGGTGAAAATCAGGAATGTGAAAATTGGTTATATTTTCTGTGAGCTTACCTTTTTGTTGTGTTAGGAACAGAAATATTGATTTTCGACATATCTTTAGGTGCAATCAAAAGTGCATTCAGTTGGAAATCTATATTATGGAAATACTGCCAGAATTCCACAAAACTTCTGGCATACTGTAATATTAAATAGTGAGAATAGCCTGAATCTAATATGTGAATTACTTTTACCATAGTTCATTTCTGCTAATTAGCAATGCTCCATCTTTTGTTGTCAGAAACTAGTGTGGTAAAGATAAGGGTTTGGTCATGGTGGCAAAATGTGCATTCATCTATCTCTTAATAATTAATGTATAAAAAAACTATGGAAGTTTGGGAGTGTTAATAGTATCTACAAAGTTTATCATTAATTGTAAATAATAACAGCTTTGGATGAGAAGACAAATATATTAAACCACTTTAATCATCATGTATGTATTAAATTAAGGAAAAAGAAAATTATACAATTTTGTTCACTTATACTTAATAGCTACATGTTTTTTAGTCTGAGGTTCTGATGAATTAGGAGGAAAAAATATCTTGTCTTAAACAGACACCCATGACTACATCATGCTGTGTTAATTTTCTCCATTTTCTGAAATGATCAGTGTGAAATGTAAATTAAATCAGTATTTCAGTGATGTTATAATCAGGAACTCTTTGCATACTGAGACAGTTTTAACAAATAGGTTTATGTTTGTGAGAGGAATTCATATAAAGTAAGTATTATCAAGTCTATTTTCTTTATTTCAGGATAAAAATAAAAAGTGCTTTTTGGCAGATGTTTTAAAATTTTGAAATATGTTTGCTACACTTAGGTAAGCATTTATCAGAAAAAAGTAGTAGACACTCAACTTTTAAGTATATTGAATTATTTATAATGGACTAAACATGCTTTATGAGTCTAATAATTTTATTCAGAGTATAGTTTATTTATTTAAAAAAATTATTCTTTATGTCAGTAGTGAAACGTAATACTTTATTTCCAGTATGACGCTAAAATTAACAAAATTTTGGCACAATATAACTTAAATTCTGGTATAACCAAGTAACAGTAGTACACACATGCATATGAGTTAATATTTGTCAAAATGAAAAATAAATTACAATTTAAATGATTTTGTGAATGTATTTTCATCCTATCCATTTAAATATCAATGATATTAAAATTTATTTATAAAATACATTAATGTGATGAAAACAGTATAAACTTCAAAACGTGCAGGCTTAGAATGCTAAAGTAAAAAAATACATGAAATTCTGTGACTGGACTGTAATATTGAATAAAGATATATATACCTTATTGCTATATTTCTGAGAAAGGGCTGAAGATACACATTTATGCATTTCTAAACTTTTTTTTCTTTTGTTCTTAACCTCTTAAATGTTTTTTGATGACAATATATTTTCTTTTGTAGTAACATGTTAGATAGTTTTTTGACACTGTTTATAAAAACAATTAACAATAAGATTTTCTTTTACATCATGCTTCACTCGAGGCATTTTGCAGCAGCCTAGTACAACCCTCTAAAGAAACATGAATGATATAAATATTACTTAACTGTTCTTTTTAATTAATTACTTTTTCTAAGGCATTGTTTTTGTATGTTTCAAATTAATGTAATTATGCCTTTGTCCACAAGTCGGATGTTATGGTAGGTGTATGAGAAGAAAAATTTGCAAATGGACAATAACACTTGAACAAGAATTTTCATGTCCGTTAGACAGTTATCTACAGAAACAGTTGCCCTTACCTCTTAGTGGAATGTTATTGTTAAAATGCATATGACACTGCAGTGATTTGGTTTTTTTTGACTGAGGTATTTTTAATTTAAATATCTTTTTGGTTCCATTTAAGCTCAATAGAAATATCAATGTCTTCCTTAACAACATTTAATAGCTGCCAAATTTTAAAATTACTTACCACTCATAAAAATTCAGTAAATCATAAAGGAGAGACATAATTTAATTAGTTATTAATAATTGAAAGATAAATCCTTTCACTTGATACAGATGTACTGAATAAAATAAGAATTATAGCTGTTACTCCAAGAAAAGCTAATGTAATGCTGTAAATTAGGTGAGACTTTTCTGTCCTATAAACCTTATTGGTTTGTATGTATAATATTTTTTTTAATTCAATAATAAAATTTTTTTTCTCATTTAAGGGTTTTGTGTGACATTTTGTTAATATTTTATGTTAGTAACACTTGCCTTGCACTAAGAAAATTGGGTTCAATGTGCTTAAATAATCTGAGTTAACATTTCATGACAAAATTTGCAATCATATTGCAGTTCACTTTCCTTGATCTGTTTTTCTGTCATTAGAACATACTGATGGAACTATTTTCTGTTCATCACTTAGGTACCTAGTTTTTCTAGAAGAAATCCAAGTGAGTGAATAAAATGAATCTTCAACCATATTGCAACTTAATTCTTCAATTGCTTTTGGTGTATGATTCTTTTATGTAGTTGTCCTAAATTTGTATGCTTAAGCAACACTGTTAAACCCTACTGTCCCATTCTCTCTGGATAAAAGTGGATCTTGACTAAACTGAGAAACATCATAATCCCCTCAAAGTATATTTCCATTTGAAATTTTTATATTGCATCTTGTCTTGTTATTTTCATAACATTCTATCATATTAATTGCATTCTTTAATGGATCTGATGGGAGTTTGGTTCTGATAGATAGCTTACTTTGAATGAATTTAAATATAAATGGTAGCCAATATCGGTATGTGAACAAACACAGTGCAGTCACAACTCAGGAATAGTTCAATGTAGTTATTCATTAGCAGAGTTTTTAATTTTCCTTTCTGAAATAGTGTTCTAAACACTTACCTTTCCATGGTGGCCTTGTTAAGTTTCAATAAAATTCATGAAGACTAAACATTGTTTTATGTTTACTTATTTTCATACTGAAGATTCCTTATCACCATCACTGTATAGAGGTGCTCAAAACTATGAATCCTTTGTTAGTTCACAGCCTTTTTGTTGATTTTAAGCTGCTAATATGTACTTATTTTTTTTCTCTGTCTCCTTTCAAATAATAATATAATTCCTTTGTAATTGCATAAAAGGTTATAAAATAGATAAGTATTTAAAGTGGAAAATAAAAAGGTATATCTTATTAGTTATTGCTGCATATCTATTTCATTACTATTGCACTTCTTTTACATGGTTCATACACTAGTTAAATTTGCATCTTGTGTCTCTAATTTTTGAACAAATTAACTTTTTTAACCTCACTTATTGAAACAAATTGCTAAAAGTGAAAGCTGATTAAGTGGCATTATCAAAAAAATCTTATATAACCCATTGCAAAAGGAAGTTTCAACCATATATTTTAATTCAGCTATTTTAGGACTTACTATTGCAGAAGATATTTTGAGGATAAAGGTTAAATCATTATAAGCCTTTTCATATATCAATGAATGGCCCATCTCTCATTTGGAGCCTAATGAAGCTTTGTAAAATGATTTAGAAAAGGAGTTTACAATTTACAAGAATTGGTAGTTTGGATCTGCGTATGTGCATGCGTTGTAGTTGGGGTTTTCATATTTTAGATGATTTTAGAAAAGGCATTGTTTACTGGTTGGGATATTGCTTCAGTGTTGGACTGAATTGGTTATTTGAAGTTTTTTCTGCAAAAAGAGTATATTCTATAATAATTTCAAGAATTTAACAACTGCCTGTACAATTTTGTAATCGTAGATAATTTAAAGTTTAAATCTGAATAAGCTACGTCAACTATAATTTTCTTTTTTAGAGAAGTCTGTGTAAACGTCTTACCTTTTCTCTTTCAAATACGTGTATGAACCCAGTTTTATACTGTAGTGTTAGTAACTCCCATTTTGAACGACGAATTTCCGTCTGTAAGCACAGTTCTTATTTTCTTGCTGTTACAAATCACACTGATCGAAACTTACATGCAGCTTAACTAGATTTCTTCTCCATCTTATTGGCACCTTTTCATAAAACATCCTTTTCTGATAGAATGAAGAAAATGATTGAAATAAAGCCTCTTGTATAACGGGAGTAAACTTCTTTCCCATCTTGCTTGTACATGATTGTGATTTTAGTCGCGTAGCACGTCTGAAAGTAGAATGGCTAATTTTTGAGTTTCGGAGAATAAAATTTCTTTGGCCACGACTGTCCAAGTTTAATTACTATTGTGTGTTGTGGATTTTCTACTTTTAATTGGATCTACATTACGGATAAGTTGTACAAAATTTATTGATTTTTCCTCTCTTCAGTACACTTTTCGTATTCGCAGTTTGCTGTGCGCGAAATAGTTTTGTTATAATGTAGAATTGTTTTCGTACGCATATAATTAAAGGACATTTTTATGTAGAGTCAACACATTTGTCCATGAAAATTTTAAGTAGATTGCTTACGAAACGTCAAAAATTGGCTGTTTCTTCTATAGGATTGGAGACATTTTTAAGTCTTAAACTTAACATGCTTTATTCAAGGGTTTTCAACACTAAGTCCTTCGAGAACATTCCAAATTGCAGTGGTGAAACTAATCTGATTTGAAAGGAAAATAAAGTTATGTTTACATAAATTATTACAACGACAGAACTGATTGTCTTCTAATACCATTGATACAGCAGCCAATTTGGCGAATTTCTCGTTAGTATAATTTTAATTTTTTTATTTTCTTTAATTTTGAAATAAATTTATTCTTTTCAACACATTGGCACAAGCGCATGTACGCTGAGGGACTAATATATATATATATATATATATATATATATATATATATATATATATATAAAGCCGCAATGCAGAAAAATTGACTTATTGCATTTTTATTTTTTAAAACTGAAAATATATGTACATTTGCTATTCTCTTCTTTTAATTACTTTATGTTAAATACTCAATAAGAAACTAAGCATAATTTTCTTTTTAAAAATATTATAAACATAACAAATTGAGATTTAATGCATGAAATAAAAACTTTAGTTCATAAAAAAATCAGTACTAGGTCTAATATATATATATATATATATATATATATATATATATAATAGATTTAAGGCGTAACAGCATATACAGTTTTTTAAGATAAATTTCAGAAATCTCGTGCCAAACATAAATTTTTTATTTATTTTCAAATTTCTGAAAAAGGTATAGGTTATAAATTTTGATTTTTTTTTTTCCCAATAAGAATTTGCACATCTCCCAAAAAATACATTTTCTATGGAATTACGAACCGCACTAATTCCATGTCATGGTAACGAAGAAATTCCAAAATAATCTTAAATGCTAAAATTTAAGATAAAGGGGAAAAATCAGTGATTACTTTCAGATTTACAGGTGCTTATGCCCATGAGTACGTAAATTTTACTATGGAAATCAAATTAGGCTTATCACACAGGCCACATCACATGGATTTTTTTCATCTTTGAATGTTTATTGTGGGAAAGTTTGAAAATCTCCAAACTAGTGAGATAAGCCCCCTCTTTTATATGAATCCCGCCGTTTTTGAGTTGATCGCTTAAACATAAAAATTTCCCCAAATTCTTAGCAAGATATGCACTCCCATACCGTAATGTAAGGAGAAGTTTGTTTTATTATTAGAGTACAATTTTCGTTAAGTTAACAATTTTTTGTCGTCGAACTAGCTTGTTTCTGTCATTTCCAAATCTATTGAACTTGGTTTGGTTTGGTTTGGAGCGCTACGGTCTACTGTTTTGCACACGAGGGCTAATGAGACCGGGACCTACAGTTTAAAGCCGATTCCGAACGGCTACAAACATCCATGCCAGCAGCGGGATTCGAACCCACGAACTCCGGTTCCGAAGAGCAGCACTCTACCATTCGGCCATCGTTCGGCTCGATTGAACTTGGACTCGTTTTTAAAAAAAATCCTGTTTTATTTATTCTTTATTGTATCCCTCCCCTCCAGACTTTTTTCTTTTTCTCTTATGTTCGGAAAGTATTACGATTTTTCAACTATAATCTTTTTAACTTGCAGTCATCTAGTTGGGATATGCCAGTCTATATCTAGATGAGGTTTATTACGGAAGCCTAATATACTGCTTAAAATGTCAAAAACAATATCTTACTAAAAACCGTCTTGCCGATGTTTCATTAATTTTAACCCTATTAATATCTTGTGCATTAATTTTTTTCTTTCTATTTTAAAATAAATATTTTTAGGGTAACATTAATGGCTTTAGTCGTCATTTTTATATGCTATTATAATTACAACTTTTTTTGTATTTCTCTTTTGAAAATGTTGCGAAATTCCAAGTATGATGGGGAATATTATGTACTAAAATGTGTTCAAACATTTTAATTTTAAAAGATGAAACTAGTGATTGCCGGAAAAAATATTATCAAGTTCTCTCTATATATATTTATATTTCAGTGTAATACCTCCGCGGAGCAAAATTAATAACCTATTCTCTCTCTCTCTCTCTCTCTCTCTCTCTCTCTCTCTCTATATATATATATATATATATATATATATATATATAATATATATAAATTACAAGGTTTTATTCTTTTAAATAATACAGTTGACTCATTTCAATTACAATTTCTTTGCAACAAAAAATTTGGTACCGTTTGTCGAAAGTGAAAACCACTCGTACTTTTAATTTAGAAAAAAAAAAAAAAATCTGTATTTGAATTTTGTTAAAGACGAACATTTATTGGGTAGCCATACCGTGTGCCTAAAGGAGCGGATATAAAGTATAAAAACTGATAGGAAATCAATGTTTTTTAAAATTAATTCATCTATAATGATATTTTTTTATGACTAATTGACCTGGAAGACACACTAATATACAACATTTCGGCTCAATTGGAGTTCGTAAAAAATTTATTACAAGATCCCAGGGGGTACGTCGTACATAAAAATATATTTAGGGTTATGTAGGCAACGTTTGACGCTCTACAAAAAGTTTAATGTTGAGTTAGTTATTGTGACTCATTTCCATGTCTTTGAAAGTTAAAATAACTAGCTCTAAATAAATTGGTTGCAGTTATTTTGGTAGTTTACTTAAAACGAGATGAAGATTTGATTATTTTCAACACGTAACGACTTTTTGTTCATTCCTCAAACTTGGATTCCAGTCATTCACTTGGTTATCCCCGATTCAGTGTCGGACCTTTAGCAAGTAAATCCACATACTCAGGTGAATAAATACTAAAATTGCATAAACAATTGAATTTTTCACAAATGAGGAACTGTTTGAACAAGAGAACTATAAATTCTGGTTACAAAAACATTTTCCGCAGTTATATACTAGGTTACAGTTCTGCAATTTAGAGTGCGGATTTAGCCTAGTTTATGGACCTCATCACGGGAGAAAAAAAGAAATCGATTGAAAATTAGGGCTTGTGAAGACATAGCTGAATATATTCATATTTTGACTCGTTAAGCTCGCCCATCTCCTTAGTAGTAAAAAAAAAAAACTTTTTTATTCTTTATGTTTTAAACTCAATTAGACTTTAACCGTCAGATTTCCCAGGATCCCGAAAAATATTTCTGGAGCCTCTGCGTTTCACATAACTTTGGGAGACTGGGGCAGATCATTTTGCAGCTTAGTATTCTGCTGAATTCTTCAGAAATTTCAAGAAAACCAAGTTGAACTTTGTGTTAGAGTAAAATTTCTCAACTACACCTTTTACAAAAAAAAAAAAAAAAAAAAAAAGTTTAGTAAAAACTTCAGCATAAGATAGGAAATAATAAAAAATTGAGATGGTTGAGTTTTAACAATTTGTTAATGTCGGGTTCCAGTTTCATTGTTCTTGTTCGTTTACTGCTCGTCCATTAGTGTCCCTTTTCTTAAATAATAAATTAGCTTCTGCACCGAGCCCACGATCATCCAAATTTGATGAAGGAAATGTAATTAAATTTTCTGCATTGTGCCCATTGTTAGCGCTTCGTACATTTCACGAAATTTATAATGGAAAATATCGTAAATTAATAATAATCGCACTTGTGATAAATACAATATCATTCGATTTTTTTTTTCGTGGATATGCGTATTTTCTTATATTTCTTTCCCCTCCCCAATTAGTCTCTGAATTCGCTACAAGTCGCATGAGACTTCAGTGCTTACTTAGGTTGGCACCGCCCCCATTGGGAACACCTATGTCTTAGAGGAATAAATATGGAACTACATTCTAAACGTTCTTCACGTTCGTTTCATGATCCTATCGATTCTTGGAACGATGGCCGATTGGTTAGGGTGCTGGCCTTCGGTACCGGAGTTCGTGGGTTCGAGTCCCACTGTGGCATGGATGTTCGTAGCCGTTCGGAATCGGCTTTAAGCTGTAGGTCCCGGTCTCATTAGCCCTCGTGTTGCAAAAAGTAGACCGTAGCACTCCAAACCAAACCTATCGATTCTTGCTTAATTATCCAATTTCAGATTGCATCAGGATACTCCACATATGTTTGATGGATATGTTTGTATGAATTAACCACTATTAGAATTGTTTATCATCCAAATTATAAAACAAGGGAAGAATACAGCTTCAAACGTATCTCCAAGGAGACTATCGGAGAATTATACATTTGTTACAGGATTCAACATAAAAACCTAAAGTATTTTTTTTTATTTATTTATTTATTTTTCTGTAAATTCCGGGTAGGATTTGATGTTTTTCTCATCATGTTCACTGCTCCTGACTCGCTAGCGCCTCAGAATTATGCGACCTTAAATGCCCTTGACTGTATGGGACGTTAGTCGACTGCTTTTCTGAGGTTGGGAATATCATTTTTGGGACAGAGAAAGTGTTAATTCGATTCAAGGTGATTGCCTGTCGTTCGATGGCGAATAGATAGGATGCTGTCTTTCGCTACCAAGGTCGTGGGCTCTATTTGCTCTGCTGGCTTAGATGTTGGCAGTCAGCTTTAAGCTGTAAAACCTAATTAGACCTTGTGTTGTAATTAGGGATGCAACGGATGTCAATTTGGACGGATATCTGACCAGAGTTTCAAATGGATGTCAGTATGATTTGCACTTTTTCTTTTTAAATTTATTTTGAATAAACCAGCTTTATGTACTTTATTTTGAAACCAAGTTGTAGTATTTTCTCACCTTTTATATTCTTTAATTAGTTAACTATTTGTACTATAATTTATTTTACATTTTATCTTTAAGTTTCGGTACTCAATATCTCAATTCGACATTATTTAATTAGAAAAATCAAATCTGAATAAAAGCATTTTTAATAGTCTTTTACCTTCCTTCTTTAATGGTTCTTATGTTTGTATATTAAAAATTTCAAGAACATATTCCCACCTTTCTTTTTTTTTTTTTTTTTTTTTTTTTTTTAAGTAATTTTTCTTTATTCTTCTATCCTCCAAAACAGTAAGTTTTGTCTTTTGAAAGACACAATTTTAAAGTTGAAACTAAAAAAAGAATGATTTATGATTTTTTGTAATGAAATGTATAAATAAACCTAATTTTTTTCCTTAAAGTTTTTTTTTTTTTTTTCATAATGTTCCAAAATACTTATGCGCATTGTTTCATGTAGTATATTGTTTAACGTTTTCCATTTTATTTGTTATATTTATCTTATTTCTCGGTGTATAATTTTTGGCCGAATGTACTGCTGGATAATTATAATATCCGGCTACTGCCAGTTATCCGGTATAGTGGCCGGATGCAGTATGTTGGCCGGATATCCGTTGCATCCCTAGTTGTAATAATAATTATCAAATAAAAGATATTGATCATGATGCAAGAAATCAAGGTGAATTCTGCAAGGGCAAATATAGTTCTAGGTATTATTTAGGTACAAATAAAATTAAAAGCTTTGCATGCTCTATGCACACACAAACTAATAGACACTTGTATAATGTCCCCATATAGCTGGAGAGCTACAAGGATAACCTGTTCGTAAGATGGATGTCGCAATAGAGCAATGATCTAATTTAGCGCTGTCTAACTTCTCTTAATCTGTCAACCATGTAATTTTTACAAATATTTCGGGGGCTAAACTTCTTCCATTTTAGAAAACTGTTTAACCGCAAGATAATGTAAATTAAAATATAGAGGTATTTTACAATATCTGTTTGATATGGTTGCATATTTTAATAAAAGAGCTAATATTGCGATTAAGTTTTAATATTTGAGTTTTATTTTGTACTTTAAATTCAAATTTGTTAAACCTTTTATTTACTCCTGAAAATTATAACACCATGAAAGAATTGGGAGAAAAAGTAAACATTTCTTCACGTCGGATTCAGTGGGAAATAATCAAATGTTTAAAATTTCAAATCAATGCAACCTTAATGCCAGGAAAAAAAAAATTACTATTTTGATTTCAATTTAGAACTCGCAACTGGTCGAGTGTAAAGCGTTCGTAATGCCGCCCTAGAAACTGCCATCAATTTTAATCATTCAGGAGGAGGGAATTTTGCTTCTCACTCCGTTCCTCTCTCATTTGTCGATCTCCCAGCAAAAGGACATCCAAGCCCACAGATTTATCCTACACATCTCTATATAATGAGGTGTTTCAGGTGCAAGTGTTCAAATCCAGGATTCTAGTTCCACACGCTAACCACTATGCTATCCTGTGCCTAAATGAATATTTTTTTCAAGTCGCTAGAGCAGAAATAATAACTTCTAAATGGGGTATTAATTGGAATAAGCTCTGGATTTGTTCCTGAAATACTGCCGCTGCTTCTGACCACGATTGATTGTCATTTCAGATAAATAATTTTAGATTGGTTCCCACTTTAGGAATTGCTATTGAACACATAGGCTACTTCCTTTGTGCTCAATAAATTATAACTGAATGGGGTAAGGCACTGCTTTTCAGTACTGGAATTCGTAGGTTCAATTTCCGCTGTTGGCATGGATGTTTGTACCTTTCAAAACCGGCTTTAAGCAGTGGGTTCTGATCTCATTAGCCCTCTTGTCCAAAAAAAAAAAAAAAAAAAAAAAATGTAGAACATACCGCTCCAAATTAACGAAAGAATTGGTTTCTTGTTTGGTGAACAAGCAACCCATCATATCTGGTATATAAAGAAGAAGAAAGCATGCACATTTCATTCAAAATGGGGTCACGTTTGCCTTGTTGGAATATATTTCTAGGAATGTGTTAAAGAAAAAGTTTTCTACAATTTCATGAATGTAGCGATTACTGTTCAGAATGGCTGCAATTCGAAACAGTCGTGATCGGCTGTAATAGGCAGTAACCTCCCATCTATTGCTAGTATACTATAACTATAGCAAATGCAAGCAAAATAATTGTGTTTTAATACACTACCGTGTGATGCGTATTACGCCATCATTGTAGTCTAAATGAGTTTATTCTTTAAGAAACAGAACCTGGTGACGTTTGTTTATATGCTTCCAGTTTAACCCAGGCATCGCAGATTCAAATCTAAATATGATTAACAAACATTACTGTGCCTGTAGTAGAGCTAAATTGTCCTGCCAATAAGTGGCGTGATTTCAGGTAGTGCTGAAGCCCTTCCCAAAAATCAAGGATTCTCTTACATTTTCTATAAGATTTATTAATGTTTCAAAATAATAAAATACAATAGAAGTTTGTTTTTTATCCTTAAAAATGGGAATAACTAATTACATTTTAGCAATAGGATACAAATACGTAACCTTAATTATCCTAAATTTTCCCTTATAAAACTGAATTTGCTTAGATGGTATAGTGATTAGCTGGTCGCGTAATCATATGACGGCAACTTGTGGTCACTCTCCATGCAATTATCTGCCGGCCTGTTCTGTTTTATATGTACACATGAACGTTTCGCCTTCGAAACAAAAAGACTGTTGTGTTCAACCATTCGGATGCATGCGTAATATTGGTTTTAATTCTCATTCAGTGTATTTCTATGTTTGCTCTAAGTTTTTAATATGTGCATATGTGATGTCTCAGGTAGTGGGATAATTTACTGCCAAATAATCGACCTTCAGTGTAATGGGGAGCGAGTTTTAACTCACGAAAGAAATAATTGTCACTCTAGGTGAAGTTGACCATCGATTTGCGACAGACTGATCCCCGTTTCTGGAAATTCCAGAAATAAAATGGCTCAGCCGCCATCTTTGTATGTCTTGTTCTATCTTGTGTTGAATTAAAAATAAATAAATATAGTGTTCATCCAGTGTGTATTATTCTGACAATGTGGTCTCGAATTGAAGAAGCAAAATTTCAGTGTGGTTTTAGAACCTGGTGTGTGTGTGAGAGAGAGAGAGTGTTTTATCCCACTGTGGTGTTATCAAAACTGAATGGTTGTTTAAACAGGTTAGATTATTTACATTGAGTCTAACCTGTCTGGATTGCTTTTCAGTTAAATATGCTACAACTGTCCGTTGCAGGACCAGCTTGGTCCCGCTTCTTTATATTTTCCTTTAGTATAAAACATTCCGGAGGCAGAATGAGGTCCTTAAATTATAGATCGAAAAAAAGATTAATATTCAGAGTGACTGAGATAAGGGAGTCGGATTAAACCTTACATGTTTTATCGATTGTGGTGTCGGCCGATAACCGAGACCATTTACTACCGACGGCGTAAGACCTTGTCACACAAGTGGACACGACTGTTTGTTTTGCCATCATGTTAAAATACTCTTATCACACATAGATTTTCACGGATGAAACAGTCACGCTAAACAATTGTCAATGCCTATCTTCTTTTCGTTTGATACGAGCCATACAGGTAAAGCAAACAGGATAATTTTAAGTTTGTTCCATGTTTATTTGATGATATTCTTAATAAAGATTTTCCCCGAAATAAATTAATCGTAAACTTTTAGGCGTTTTAAGAATTCTAGAAATAAGTTACTGTTTTCATTTTTGTCACATATTAGGGATTTATCACACTAGTGCGTACGCATTGACAACCATTTCATGCGATTCTTGATCTACTGTTAGGTGGAAAAAGGTCTCAAGGTTTTAAGTGGAAATTCCGGGTGTGCGAAAAGTCGAACTAAATCAGAAGACGAGAATTGTGAGAGTGCAGATTTCAAGATGGCTGCAGTATCGTGTTTATTACAAAAGTATTGAGAAAATAGCATATGGAATATCAAAGACACAAATATTGGGTTGATGCACAACATAGATAAGAAGTCCGCAAATGCCAGTCCCCCTCCCTTTTCTTTCAGGTAGTATTCTTACAACAGCCAACGCCAGTGCGGAAAGATGAATTTGGATCTACTACTTTGACAGAATAATAGCCCTATATCCTGCAAAATTTGTCGAAGTTGCAGCGAGAGGTAGCTGTCTGTGCGTTTTTAAGTTATCGTTTGATAAGGATTACTGTCGAACTACACATTAGAGTTTATGTAATTTTAAAAATATTCAAAACGAACAAAATATTTGATCAAGTAAGATTTTGTAGACATTGCTATGAAAAATGCACATAGAAAATTTGAAATTATAGAACCACTTGTCTGCAGCACGAAACATTTTTCAGCTCGTATCTTCATTTCGTGTGATAAGGCCTTTAATGAGATTATTCGTACCGAGTACTGTCAACACCTGCTAGAACACAAGGCCTCGGCACAAAATCGAGTCAGTCGTACCGGAGAGTTGTCTATATTATAGCAACAGTGAACTTCGTATTAATATTTTTAATTTAACATTTTTAAATTTTAATTTCAACACAAAAAAATTTTCTCCTGTCTTAACTGATGTGACGACTTCAATGTTCTTAAGTGAGAAGTAGCATGAAGAAGGATCACAGTCACAGTAGAATTGGAAAATGACTTTTATTTTATCTGGAGTAATTAAGGGATATGTAGAATTTGTACAGAGGAATTCTCCCAAAACAAGTCGAAACGTAGAAGATTTTTGCTGGCACTGAATTACCACGACGATCACAATCGGAAAAAAAAGGATTAAATAATCTCACAAATCGGGGAGGCTCTTCCAGGGTGCAATGCAAACCCAATCTATCCCCCGTTCGGTATCAGAGACTCTGCCGTTCCTTATATGAACGGACTCTACGAGTCTCCCGAAAGCAATCACTAAAAGGCTGGCTCCGGTCAAAAATCGCGGAAGCCTCCACGAGGTCAAAGCACGTACGTAAAAAAATCTCGAAAAGCCCCGAGTCGCTCAGGAGCTCTCATACCTGACTTCCCTGGGGCCAAGCCCTGTAAGTCAGATCTGGATTTGCATGGAATGAGACATAACTGATATATTGCAACACGATATTGAGGATAAAAAATCGAAGTTTAGTTAAGAGATATAAAAAGTAACAAATAGTTTACAATAAGCTAAGGTTCGCGAGTTCAGTGAAGCCAAGAAAAGCATATAAGTTAAAGTTGACATTAAGTATAGGTTAGGTAACAATTTAAAAATACTCAAGGTATTTAGACGAGCAAGTTGAGATAAGATAAATTTTATCTAAGTAAAAGACAGAATTTTTTTTTTATATATAACATTGAGTAGATAGAAGCATAGTAAAATTAGAACCGAAAGTCCGAGGGCTAAGAGCTAGGAAGAATTTGGTTGGTTAATGAGAGCCAATGAAATTTCTGCATCTTAAGGTAGGTTTCTCCCTTAGGAGGGGATGAAATCAAAGTTCAGGAACACGCGCTGAACATTTGAGATTTAGCTTACAAGAGGGAGAAAAGAGATTGGTTGATGCGAGCCTATGAAATTTATTCAATGGCCCCGAGTCGAAAAATTTTAGACATTTTATACCTGGGGGTCAGTTACGGTTCCGCCAGCCATTTTTGGTCAGTTACGATTCCAGTTTCCTGGGAACTCCAGCTAAGGTTACAGCTAGTTTTTTAGCTGAATTATCATTCGTTGGCTGTCCCGATTGAGGCTTCTGCAGGCAATCCTCCGGGGGTCATTACCAGCAACCGATCAGGGCGTAACACCTATGCAACTGAACTGTCACCATCTCAGACACTTTGTCGCCTTCAAATCAGCTGACTCCGGTCGTTAGTTCTAGACAAAGTGGGGTCTTTACACTGATCTGTTAAATTGTAACATAGTTTTATTGTATAAACACGTAAAAAAATCATTTTAAAAATAAGTTTTTAATACAGAAAGCGATAGCTTCGAACTACATAATATACAGGATAGTGAAACAGATAATCAATATGGATGACCTAAATTTCAATAAATTTACTCAGATTTAATATTTTTTAGCATAAGATTGTTTATAACAAAATTATTTATTTCTTATGCTAACTTACTTTTTAAGATTTTATATGAAAGTGTATTATTTTATATCAGTAGTATAAAATCAAAATATGTTTGCAAACGAAACTTATTTTAATAATCTTAATTGATCAAAGATTTCTTAATCTTCTCCTTTCTTAAAAATATTTTAAGCCCAAGAAGAACAACACATATGCAACAAATTCTTATTATATATTACATATAATTATTACAATCATAAAAATGTTAAATATATTTAAAGACTATCGTGGCTTACAAAATATAACGAAAAATTTTATTTTTGTAAAGTATTAAGTTTCACATTCTATATATTTTTCCTCCTTTTTCAACAAAATATAATTTTCCTTAAGGAAACACATTTTCCTTTGAATTACTTTTTCACATTAAAAATTATAACAAATATGTAAAATGATGTAATTCGATTTTACCTAAAAGTACATTTAAAAATTCTTTAAACAGCACACTTAATTAAAATTCTTAAATATTTACATTTTTGTTCAATTTTTTTATAGTATATTACACGTGACTACCCATGGATTCTTAAATCCATGGGAAGTCCAATGCCACATTTAGTATTTTTCTATTGATATAGTGCACAGTGATGAATCTATAAAATTTTTTCATATAATTTGATTCAAAAAGTCTCAAGGTTAATTCAAAGAGCAGGTTCATTACATGTATAACTCAGAAATGTAAAAATACTTTAAAACTTCTATCTCAAATATAAAAAAGCCTTAGAATAAAAAAATGAAAATAAGAGTCTCTGAACATTTTAGAAAAACCATTTAAAGTGCTTCTGTTAAAAAAGAACCCCTTCACTGCAAACCTGTATATACATATAGTATTGATAATTGTATACACTTAAGTATGTATGTGTATATATATATATATATATATATATATATATATATATATATATATATATATATATAGATAGATAGATATATTGTGACGTCGCTACACCCCATTGACTTCACAAAGAAGCTTTGTTAAAGCCCAGACTACGGCGACTTTCTGTCTGGGTTTTTGACACTATACTACGAAGGGTTTTCGCTTCGAAACGCCTTGGGATGTCCAAGGTGATTAGAAGGACGGAATGGCGCCGAAATGTCAGACTGTGATGCGCCAACGAAAGGATTATCGGAGACTAGCGGGAAGGAAAAGCCAATGGGAAGACACGAAAGGGGACGTCAGGCTGCGCGAGTTTTTGTCAGAGAGATATTCCAGAAGAGAACGAGTGGAGGCGAAGACTTGTTGCAGTTGGGTTATTTGGAGAGCTTTTCTGTGGGAATCGTCGGGGATTAAATGAGACATTTATATTTAATAACGTTTATTTATAAATGGGGAAACCTATTTACAGGGGGAACTGACATAAAAGGAAGGTTAATCATTTAATCAGCGCGCAACACACAACTTGCGCATACGTCTCACAGCTCGTCTCTCGTTCGTCTGCCTTTCGCCGCAGGCGCTCGCTAGGTGGCGCTCAGCGGGAGTTATAGCCAGAGTATGATGTACTCGTTACCGTCCTACATTTCTCCAGTTTTGTGTGGGACTCAAGGAGTCCTAGTTGTACCCCCTGTACAAAGGTATCTGTCGGCTCCCGACCGCAGACTTTTTTTTTTAGGTTCACCTCGAACCTGGTCTTTTAGGTCCGTAAAAAAGTTCATAGGGATTTAAGCAAATTTTTATAAATTGCAAAATATTATGGAAACCAATACTTCTTCATATAATGTAATTTCTTAAAAAGAAAAAGAAATTGAAGGAAAATTCCATAGACTGGTTTAATTACACAAAAAAATAAAAAATAATAATTTTAGCTTAAATAAAAAAATTAATAAAAGTTTAAATAAAGTCTTAGCATTTTAAAACAGGATATTAAGGAAAAAATGAACACGAAGAAGAGTGATTGAAAAAAATGTGAAAAAATGCCCTTAAAATAATAATTCTGTTCATATTAAATTTATATCATTGAGCTCCCTCTCTCTTTATATATAACTTCATGCATATACACTACCTACCAATAAGTAATTGAACACCTGTGATGGAAAAGAAAAACTAACTTCATTCAAAATCAATAGTTGGTAGCGCTTCCACGAGAGGCAATTACAGCGTGAAACCTCCTGGACATACTTGCCAGAAGTCTTTGTATTACAGCTAGTGGTATTGTCTTCCACTCGGCTTGGAGTAGACATACAAGTTCCTTCACCGATTTTGGACGGGTAGTGTACCCCTTAATTCAGCGATCTAACTCGTCCCAGAGGTTCTCGATAGGGTTCAGGTCTGGGTTCTGGGCAGGGCAGTCCATTCGATGAACTCCTTTGGCACCATACCAAGCCTTGATTAACCTCGAAACATGACAACTGGCATTTGTCGTCCTAAAAGTAACAGGAGTCCAACCCGTAAAACTTTCACAACGTCGGAAGCACATTGTCATCCAAAATAGTGCAGTAGGCACTGGCATTGAGCTTACCATGCATGGGGACCAAGGGTCCCAGTCCATACCAGGAAAAACATCCCCAGACCATAATTCCATCTCTGCCGAACTTGACTGTTGGCACAATGCATTCTGGCAGGAGACGTTCTCCAGGGAGACGCCAGACCCAGACTCTGCCATCCGAACGGTAAAAGATGAACCTTGATTCGTCGCTCTAAAGAACCCGTTTCCACTGATCTACGGTCCAATTTCGATGTTTTTTGCACCATATATGGACAGCACTCTTCGGTCTCTATCTCCCAGTTTCGTTGGTCTGCCGACTCGGGGCACATTCCGACAATCATCGTTCACCTTCCACTTCTTAATCACGTAGGCCACTGTCGATTTTGAGTACTTCAGATGGCTAGATATGTCCCTTAAGGATCGGCCACATTTGTGATACCCGATATTTATACCTTTCTCGAAATCAGAGAGCTCCGAACTGCGCGGCATCTTGCATGCGACTAATGCCGATGCTGTTTCCTACACGATGTATACCGGCGGAGGCCGTGACGTACCTCAGGGACGCAGATATCGTCATTTGCATAGGTGTCCAAATACTTATTTGTAGACAGTATATCTTGAATCCTACACTCAAATTTAAACATTTAAAGGTTTCTTTGCAATCAGATGACTCTTCAAACTATTATTACTAATAAAATCCTTAATAACTATCATATCATTGAAGAGTTCTGAAATTGTGCATTTAATCACAAAAAAGGTGAAAAATTATAATTTGAACTAATAAAAATTTTCGATGTTTTGACAATATTTGGGGTACTGTATCTTCAACTGTTTTAGTATTGTACTTTGGTGGACTTATGTAATAAAAATTTATAAATATAATTCTTATCATACTCACCAAGGCATTCACTGTCTAAAATATTTCTCTTCTTTTTAGTAAATTGTCAAGTTTTCAACAAGTTTTGATTGCTTATTTTTGTAAAATGTTAAGTTAGAAAATAAATTATTAATAACAATATAACTAAACATAACATTTGCTACAAAATAAGCATGGCATTTATTAACCCTGCCCAACTAGATTTTTTTTTAAATTACTCTCATTTAAGTTTTTATTTTCTTCTATCTTAGAAGCAGATTTCCTTTGAAAAAAACATTTTGGTGTTTTAATTACAGAATGGCTGCAATAATTAAACATAATTTCTGTAGTAATACACAACATAACACATACACAAGCTTTAGTTTCTCCCGTGGGACTTACTTAAGAATTGGGTTCCCATGGCAAATTTAATGAAAATATTGACGATATTTACTAAAACAAAACACAAAGGCAATCTGTTGCGTAATTGACGCTAGTTGTCACAGTGCCAAGAGATGGCGCCAGGTGTTCCAAAAAAAAAGAGGTTTGGTTTGGAGCGCTACGGTCTACTGTTTTGCACACGAAGGTTGATGAGACCGGGACCTACAGCTTAGAGCCGATTCCGAACGGCTACGAACATCCATGCCATAGTGGGATTCGAATCCACGAACTCCGGTACCGACGATCAGCGCCCTAACCAATCGGCCATCGTTTGGCCCAAAAAAAGAGGAACAGATAATGTTCTAAAGAATGTTGTTTTTTCATTTTTAATCAGTTGCTAGTTATTTAAGTTGTTGTTATAAGTTCTGTTTTTGTGTGATGTATATGTGAGTGCGTTGTCTAACGTGGAAAAGTTCTAAGTCCCCTGTAAATATGTCGTGCTGTGTGTGGAATAAAATATAAAAAGTCCTAGTCTGCGTTATATTTATAAGTTTATAGGTGTAAATTATAGGTCCCATGGCTGTCACTTTACAGTGGATCTCCTATTCCAGCATTACTAGTAAGCACGCCTACACTATTGTTTATTTTTCTGGTACTCATCCGTTTGATATGAGCGAAATGAGAAGCTTATAAGAGATGTTTTGTGTTATGTTAGATTTTTCAGAACTGAACCTGGATGTAATGTCGGGTTGATTATTTCCTTAATGTTGGAACTTTAATTTTCCATTAGAGATTTTTATTGTTAAAGAGTTTTGTCCCAACATAATCCATCCAAACATTTTATATCTTGCTTTTTCTGGCTACTTTAATTAATTCACAGTGCGCCATCGTAGTAGAATTATACAATCTTACTTAATTAAAGACAACGACTTGAAAACCGGACATTTATATTTATGGGCAATTAATCCCTTAACAGTTTACAAACGCAACAGCTCCAAATTATTAAAAATCAGCCATAGTGAACCATTAATGATTTGTTATATCTAATTTTTTAAGCATTACGCACTTTTAATATATAAGAAAAGAGTTACACAAGGAGAGTTGGATGCAAATATCATATAAATTATAATATAGATACAGATTGTTTGGACACGGTGAGATCAGGAGAAAATGTTAGGCGACCATACTTAAACTATTATCGCCAAGTTGGCGGGGAAACCCAGTTCTTTAGTCAAGCCCCTCCCGTTTCATTTCAACCAAGTTATCATTTTCTTTAATACACAAATTTGTTAATATTATATTTTTGAACCCATGTAATAATAATTTACCAACATAATCAGTCTCATGCCCAGAGCAAAAATATTACAATTAAAAAATGTGTATATCTTTAAGCAAATCAAATGTGAAATAAACAACTGTCTTTGATTGTTTATTTTTATAAAATGTTAAATTCAGAATAAAAATTATTTAATAATATGAATAAACATATATGTATATAAGTGACAAGAATTAAAATTATACATTGTTTTTTATAGACTGTGACGTCCTGAAGTATGGGTAGGTGAGGCTGTCAATGATACAGGCTGGACAACCGTTTACTCTGGATTAAATACTTTATTCGAGTGAATAATTATGTACAGCTATGTACAGGTTTCAGCAGATTCTAAATATTCTGAGATCTCGTGCTGAGATAACGTTAACACAATTACAATGCATGGGTACAGTGGAGCTAGTCCTTCTCGAACACTAGAACAGTTAGCTGATTTGGGCCAGTACGAAACGCTAACACTATAATTTCCGGGCTGACGATCAGTAGAGTCAACTTCCACACTGAGGCTCAAACGCTCAGAGTGAGTATCAAGTTGGAGTTCGTTGAGGAAACTAAGGATGCAGGACGATCCAAAATGAGAGTAAGGGTCACTCTCAGCGACCTACTTCTAATCACGAAGTAGAAAAATATTAAAGATAGCGGGAATGAGATCCCAGAGTCGAAAGTCGACTTCTTAGCAAAAGCAGAGACTCTGTAGGTCTCTAAAGCAAAGAAGCTCCGGAAATCGGGACAAGCTCGAGCTCCACAAATCAACTCTTCCAAACAACTCTCAAAGAAAAAGCCCTTTTCTTGGCTCAGACAATCTTCTTTTATAGAGTCCCGGTTGCCCCTAGCGTCATTCTTCCTGAACCTTCCAGAACCAGGGTGACGCAATCTTCGGTCAACCGCCCGCCTGGATCAGCTGATCCATTTCCAGATGTGGCCGAAAGGTTGTCTTTAAGTCAACCGACCAAACCAACTTAAATTCATTTGCGGCACCGGTAACTGGATCCACATGTGCCCTACAGCAATGCTCGATTAATAACTATTACCCGAGTCCTTTAATGTCAGTCGACATTATAAAGGTACAGACACACTAGCTCCGGCGTGCTGACAGTTCTTAATGAACCGCCGCCTAAGTGACTGCCTCGGCATTGTGCCTCAAACGGCTTAATCAGGACCACGAGTGTCTACTTACCGCTAACCATAATAGTCCGCTGCGAAAGGTCACCTTACGTTCTTCTTTCGCTTGTGTCGTGTAACGGATCGTTACAAGACCTAATCGATCCCATGAACCAGAATTTTGTACAATTTAACAGTAGTGATGATAGAAGCCATTAATAAACATTATTAAAAGCCAATTTATATTTGGTTTTGAATCAATAACTTGTTTTTATTTCATATCTTAAATTTTCACTTTTTTAAAACAATAAATGCGAAAAATAAAATCATGCTGATTTTTAACACATAGGTAAAAGCATATATTTGAATTTTTAATGATGCAAACTTAAGAAGGTTTTAAAAAGAAATTGTATCCATTTACAAGCCCTCGCGTACCAGAAAAAAAAAGAGCCGAACGTAATTGTAAAACATCTCTTTTCTGGGGCGCTTTACTAGAGTGGGACCTGCCAGACTACTTTGCTGGGACAAGTGTGTTCGGTCTTCTCTGAGGATGCATTAAATTACCTCCGAAACTTTTAGGACAACAAACAACATTTATTTACAACATTGATAAAAAATTAAAGCATAAACAAAAAATAACATAGTTCTGAGTCTCGGAGCCGGTCACACCAATGTCGTTTAAGGACTAACTGCGATTAATCTCTGTTTAAACGGAGAATTACGTTCTACCATTGGTTGTCGCCATTGGTTAATCACGGTTAGCCATTAAACTATATTGGTGAGACCAACCCTTAACGATATTAGATAACCGAGCATTTTATGTCAGAATAAAACCGACATAGTGTTTCTCTCACATCAAACAGAGAGAAGTCTCCAGGTCGCATGATCTATGTCAACCCCTCGAACGCAACTGCCACAGATCTTCTCTCCCTTCTTGGGGAGGGGTTGGTCAGCTTCTGAAAACATGAGCCCGAAAAAGGAAAATCCTCCTTTTCAGATGCCCTGCCAAAACAAACAAGCGACACATCCGAAAATCCTTATCAGCTCTCTTTAGCCGGCCGGCTCCTATTTCCCCAAGGGACGCCGGGTGGAAGAGTAGGGGTCAATGGGGACGATTTTGTAGATATCGTGAAGGGCACACATATACGAAACACAGGTCGTGGGTGCAAATTCCTTACAGTAATGCTCCTAAACCAGACCATACCACATTCTGATCGCCATAAAAGTTTTGCTTTGGACCGTTTGTAGTTTCTGAATATGAGCGTCAGTCAAGACCCCCAGACCAGGGCTGAGTAAAACAGAATTGTCCCAAGAATCTTTTTGTATAGTAAAAATTTAATCCTCCCTACTCATACGATTATGGCATAAGAGGTTAGAAATTTTACGGGCTTAAAAAAATTCCAATAGCATATATGCTATTGGAAATTTGGACATGTCCAAATAAATATCTAAATACTTGACTTTCCTCTGAAAGAGCCGGAAACATGCTGTGACTGACGGAGATGGGATAGGCTAGTAACTAAAGAAAATATCTCTAGTTTCAGCTTAGAAAAGTTTAATCCTCCACTGTTGAAATCAACTTTCTAAAATATCAACATAGCTTTGAATGTGTTCGAGCATGTATCACACATTACTGTTGCAAGGCTACCTTGACTACCTTGTTGTCCGTAAACATGGCAAGATGAGGGAATAGATTATATAGAATGTCATTAATAAATAAACTAAAAAGGATTGGAACAGACTTGGAGTTTTGTAGAACTCCAGTATTGATATCCCAAACAGATAAACTGTAATGTGAATGACATAGTGCAAAAAACCTGCCGAGAAGGTACGAGTGTATCAGTAGTATAATCTAGGCTGGTAGTCAATGATCAGTTAATTTTATATAAGGGAATTATGCTAGACTTAATTAAAAACCTTTTCGATGTCAAAGAGAATGGCCGCAGTTTGTTTACGATGTTAGAATCTAACATGGCTGAATTTCGTGACCCTAAGCAGCTGGTTTGTTTAGCAATACCGGGATCTGAAGCCAGATTGGACATTAATAATAACATTGATGGTAACAAGGAACTTTTTGATTCTCAGATACAGTATATACTAGACCAGTTTACTCATCCAGAAAAACAAGGAATTCGGCCGATAGTTTTGGGGTAGCAAAAGTTCCTGACCTGGCATGGATATCGGAACGACGAACGCTTTATAAATGTATTGTAGATAAACTTTGATTAACTGTAATTGACTATGATGACTCCGAACCTTAACAAAAATTTTAAAAATATCACAAATGGACTTAACCACGTTGACTTCTGAGCAATTATCTTCATACTGATTCTTGTGATAGTTTTTTTATACAAATTCATTTGTGTTATTAAGCACACACACGTATATATTGTTCAAATTTCTCGTATCTCAGTTGGACTAAATAACGAAATTGCTGCATCAGATCTCAAGAGGACTAGCTTCCATATTAAAATTTGTGAAATTTTATAATTCTTTCGTGGTGTGGCAACAAAATAATTTGATAAAGGAACTTAAATCGAAACGCGCGTTGTCTGCTGTCAGCATAAGGATCAAAACTAATGAATCTTGTTTGTTACAAAAGTTTATTATTTTTTGTTGTATTTATTAAATTATAATTAGAGATCCAGAATTTATGATGCGTTCTAGCATTGTGTTGTAAAAGAATTGGATACTTTTCTGGCACTTATCCCAGCTTAATAGTCTGGGATTTCAGAATCTATTACACATATAAAACAATTTAGCAATTATGTATTCCATCAAAGTTCTGTAGGGCTTTGATAGTTTATAGAGGTATTTTTTAAACTACTGGCTGTTAATATTTAATTTAGTCCATAAGTTTTTGAGATTTTTTGCTTTAAACGTTACACTTAAACTTGTAAAATTGGACGAAAATATCATATGGTCAGTAGAAGGGAAAATATTTAGATCAAGGAATAATTTTACTGTACTAGATAGTATAATGATAACTTAGATTGTATTTAGTAGCATTACATGACTTTAATAACAAATACATATTTTTCTTTAAATTCCTTGAATGATTACACATTTAAGAGGGGAAGAGGGCAAATTCAAGAATCTTCCATTATTTTTTCTTGTTTTAATATCTCTTAGGTATGGACTAACCCAAAATGTCAAGTGAGTCTTTAGTGTCAATTAAAAATCTATATATTATAATATTTTCTTTCATAGGTAAGAAAGTTGTATATTAATGTCATAAAAGCACGATGGTGCTCTGCAGATTTCAAGTCTAAGTGATAGTTTTCATTAATTGTTATACATCACTTTCTTTTTTATGCATTTAATACTATTACATATCAACTTAAATAATTACTTACCATAAAAACAATATAAACAAACATTATAAAAATGTTTATAATTTCAAAGTCAAATTTAAGTCAACTATAATAACTAAATAAAATTCTTTGTGAGAAAAAAAAGACCTGTATGAACATTGTATCTTATTGTCATGTCTAATATTTGAGGACTATAGTAAAACAACATGCTTTACATTTCAGTTATAAAATCAAATTCTCCATTGTGTTAATTTCTATTCTATGGTCATATCTTCAAATGTCAGCCATTTTCATTAAATTAAAAAGTTTTTAATGAAACTGTTTATCTGCTCTGCACTATCTGGGCTGTGCTGTGAGGTAGCACAAACAGTGAAATCAATATATTAAGGGACATTATTTTGAAGACATTCATCGTACTAAGGAAACCTATCACTCTGTTCTGGTACAAAAAATTGCTTTTCTTAACTTTTACAGTAAATATTTTACAGGAAAAAAAAAAGAAATGTAAAAACTATTTCTTTTTTTTCCTGTAAAAATATCGATTAATTAAAGTATCCGTCTACGTAGAAAACGTCATTTTTTGCCAAAAGTCATAATTTTTTTTATTTCTTTGTTGTAAAATTTCAACTTTTAGGCTTCTAAATCCATTTTTGTTTTGTCTTTACAGCATTTTAAAGAAAAGTTACATCAGTGACAGCTATCAAAACAAAATGGAAGTATTGACTTCAGAACTGGAAATGATTTAATTTATTAAAAAATTAGACCTTTTGAAAAAAACCCGATTTTTTTTACTAAATTTTTTTATTTATTAGAAATTTTATAAAAACTTCTCCAGGAATAAATTTTTTAAGTGCAATTCTCTATGATAATATAAAAAATAAATCTAAAAATGTAAAAACATGAAATAGTTTCCACGTTTGAAGAAAAAAGTTCTCCGAATGTAGACGGATACCTTAAACATTTTGTACATTTGACATTTTGCTCTTTTGTAAAAATGTTATGAGTTTGAAAAGATTATATAACTTATTTAAATTTTCTAAATCATTTTAAAGGTTTTAAGTATTATGTAATTTAAGTGCAAATAACGTTTTTATTTCCAGCTTGAGATAAATTTTACTCTATAGCCAGTAAATCATTGTTTAAGAAACACAGACATAGCTAAATCCCATTTTCTAATAGTATGTGTATTTTCTAATTTTTATATGTTAGCGTTATTTGCTAATTTAAATAGCAAGTTACAGCCTTTTATGTTTTAAAATTCTTAATTGTTCTAAAATCACACAACTTTCTTTTTTATGCAAATTTGGAGATTGAATTTATTTAGCTTATACAGGTTTCTAGATTTTTTATTTTAGGAGCTTTTTTAGCATTTTTCATAAAATTTAATAATTTTATTAATATTTCTGAGTGCAGTATTTTAAAAATGCTACTAATCTTTCAATTTTTTACAGTTTCTATTCATAACTTCCGGTTTGTGCTGGAATTGTTATGTAAATATGAATTGATATTTTCAATTATTTCATATTTTAAAAATTCTTCAAATGGGATGGAATTTTACTTCAATTTCTTCGGATTAAAGACTTCAGTCTTTAGTTTTTTTGTTGTACTAGAAATTTAGCCAGTGTCAAACACTGCAGTACTTAATTAGAACTCATTAATGCTCATTAGAAGTCATTTGTACTTATAAAAGTAAGTAACATTGAAAAGAACTGTTTAGCTCTTACAATGGTATAAATGATTACCCTCCAACGACAACAAATTTTCTGTGGTTATTCTGGAAAATTTTAAAATAATTAAAGAATTTTGAATCAGTACTGAAAAAGACAGATTGTACAATTTTTTTAATATTTTCTAATATGTGTAATGCTAGTCAATAAAAATTTTTCTTTTTCTAATCTGCTTATTTTGTTTATAATTTACTATGAAATCTAATCTTGAATATCACAGGCAAAATTATAATTGGGTCAATTTTGTTTTTAATTGTGTTGGAACTGATGTATTTGCTTACTAATGTTTGCAAAACATTTGTATTTTTCTTTCTCAATGTATATCACATTTAATTCACTGTTACTCTCTAGTCAAATTATTTTTTTCTATTTCCCAAAGTACCTTCTATCCTTGGATTTTATTTATATTTTAAAAAGTTGTTTTTGATTTGGCATCATTAAAGTTATTTTGGTAATCTGTGTTTCATGGTTTCTGCGCATCTGGAAAGTCATGGAAAATCATGGATTTAGACAATGGATTAATTTTGTCATGGAAAGTCTTGATTTTTCAAGTAAAATAAGTAAAAGTCATGGACCCGCTAAACTACCGATTAAAAAAATGCATTGAATTGTTTAATTATATTTTTACTTGTCATTTGGCTGAAGTTACTGAGTTTGGTATTTATGTATTATCCTATTGACCCTATTGCCAAGTAAAATTTGTTCACCAAGGAAACTCAAAGCAAGAAAGCTTAATGGGTGGGTAAATGTATATTATTCTGGTTTTTTTCTTAAACTGTAGATTAAAATTTTATTAATATAATAATAATTATTTTTTAATAAAAATTTGTTAAGATTTTTTCACAAAATATAAGTTTATCTCTAGGGATATTGTATATAAACATTATAGGGTTATATTTGGCTATTATTCATGGTCACCTGGATAATACCAAAGTACCCTGAATTCAAATTGAAAACATTTTGATTGAAAAATTGCTATATGATTAAACTTAGGTATGTAGATACAACAATTTATTTTTATGTATGTGAGTTTATTAACACTTATAAAGTAAGTTTATAGTTTTTTTATGATAAAATTCCTGTAATTTCTCTAAAAGCATATATTTTATTTGTATGTACATCAGAAGTTTTATTCATAGATACTTTAACAAAAGCTTTTTAAAGGTCATGGAAAATAATCTGCTAAATCAGGGAAAATCATGAAAAGTCATGGATTTGAAAAATTTTATTTTGGTAGATATCCTGGTGTTTGTATAATTTATATTACAATAAAATCTTCAGCCATATTTATTAAATAAGATAACCATAAATTTTTTCTACATTGTTACTACTCTATATACTTAAAAAAATATATATAAGCTGTGGTGCCATTCGTAGTGTAATATTATGACTTTATTGAAATGAAGGTTCATAAACAAATTTCAAAAATTAAATATGCATATATGACATAAACATACAAATTAAAATATATTTGCATTTTCATAAGTTAAAAGAAAACAATTCATCAGTAGAAAAGTTTTCATAGGTAAAAATGTAACATTTTATTTCTTACTATGGAATGTTATAAAACCATGATGAATATAGATTCTGAGATGAACATAAAAGATATGTACAAAATATTTTTGAACGTTTGTTATAGAATAGTCAAATACATCTTTTGTAAATGAAATTTACCTGTCAATATTTTTTAAAGACAAACAAATCAGTAATTTTTTCATTGAATTTAGGTATGGCATACTGAAGATGAGTGATGAAACAGTATTTGCAGTACCTACTCTTTCCAAACTCTTCTGCTACTATCACCATATGTAGGTTTTCATAAACATTTCTTTGATTGCACATGTGATCAAGGAAAGATTAATTGCTCTGTGCATTAGTAACCTACAATTCAGTGTGTTAGCCTGGTATTAGCATGTTTTAAAATGTGGGGGAAGGGGGAATTCATCCTAGAAATTGACAAAAATCTGAAATTGTTTTCGACATTTAATTTGTTAATGTATTTATATCTTTGATTTTCTTTGGGGTCCACAAATAAAAGAATCATCACTGGTATTAATTGCTACAAATTGTTTAGTGGCTAATATCTGTATTTATTTACTGATAATAAAGAACAAATCATTTAAAAACAGACAACCCAGGAAAAACTAATTTTAAAACTTGTTGTAAAAACAATCTTAAATCTACTTTTAATATATTTTTTAATAAATCATTTTAGATAAATTTTGAAATTTACAATTTAAAAAAATATTTCATCAGGAGTCTCCATGTAAAATAATGGAGGCTTCTATCTTTTTAGGGATTGACAATATGAAATATGTGTTTTAATTTGAGTTCATTTTTTTCAAATGTTGTAACAAATATAATTCATAAAAATATTAAAATATCCCATAATCTGAAATTATAACTTAAACACACCTACCAACTCTCTGAATTTAACCAAACAATACTAAATTTTGTACCATTTTCCTGGGCAAATGCACATTTTGAAGGGGAAAACATTAAATTTTTGAACCTGTTTATGTGACAATGAAATGAATATTTCTCTTCAGCTCTGCCGAGTTGGGGCTAATAGCACCAATGCTATAAGAATTTTATAGTCTGCAACAAGGAGAAATGTCTACCACAGTTCTCGAAGAAGGACATGTTGATACTCAATAGCAGTTGATTAGACAAAAAAAAGAACAGTGATATATATTTTAAATAAGAAATTCTTGGATTTCATGTTATTGATTTTTAATGATTCCACATAGTAATGCAAAGTGTGATGATATTTTAGCTCAAAAATAACCACATATTTTCCTTCATCAATAGCAAATAAAACAATTGAAAATGTGTTGATTTGTAAATCAAGGTAACAGGAACTATGTTTATAACAAACCTCTGATTTTAATTTTTTGAAAAAAGCAAAATTAAATGTGACAGTAAATGTAGTACAAAAGAAACAATTGTAAATATTTTAAATAGGTAAAAATTCCATTAAATAACTTTTTTTGTTAAATGTAATTTGTAATGTTATGGTCAAAATTTCAAAATTTTATTTTAAATAAAATTTTGAATGTCTAAAATTGAATACAATTTTCTTGCACTGAGAAAAAAAAAAAAAAAAAAAAAAAAAAAGGATGTCTTTTGCTTTTTAGTTGACTACATGGATGTTTTCTTGACAAATATACAGATCATGGGAGTTAAGATTGGGAATTTGCAATTATATCCGAATTCTCTCGGTAGTAATGCTGTTCTATATTATTCTACCAAAAAAAAAAAAAAAAATTTATAGTTAATGAGGATATCCTGCCTGTAATGTATGGGAAGCTATACGAGCTAAACTTTACTTTTTTAAATGTATGTATACACAATGTAGTTTTTGAGATAAGCTGCATCTTTAAAGCTTCTGGGACAATAGATGTTTCTTTAAACAGCATTTTTAAATTATTGGTTATGTATTTGAAATCAAATTGTTCATAAGCTGGCCATATACAACTTTTGAGAAAAAGGTCATAGTTTTTTTTTTAAAAATGAATGCACTTTCTTTTATAATATTGTTAATTTATTTTATATAAACCATAATTAACCCTATTTTCAATAATAAATATTATATTGTAGTAAAAATAACAAAGAATATTTAAAAGTGTAATAAACATGAATACTTCATTACTTTGTAATTGTATTGTTTCTCGTATATGTGAATAAGCATATGTAAATTTCATTATGTATATTTTTTATGTTATAAATAAAATGTATAATTATGATATTTTTTTTATTATTATAGGTGAGGGACAAGCAAATAATAGATACTTTTTTTTAAAGACAAAGAAAATTCATTCATGCTCTTATTGTTCATATCAAACAGTCTATACCACACATCTCAGGAAGCACTTACAGATTCACTTAACAAAACAGCCTTTTCAGTGTCAAGCTTGTCACTCATATTTTTCTACCAAAGGCACTCTTTCTAGACATATGTTGAAGCATGGAACATTAAATTTTTAATTACTAGAGAATGTACTGTGACTTTTTGAGTTACTACCAAAATAAATGTATGTTTTGTTATGTAATGAAATGTCTTTGCTGTATTCAGAAAATAATAGTTCAGAAATATTTTATAATTTATAGTATTTAAGGGTTTGCTAAAGTGGGTTCAACCCTACCTCCCAAAAAAGGGGGAAAACAAACCATTGTTTTTTAAAGTGGGTTGACTTAAAGAAAAAAAAAAAAACTCTGGAAAAGTGATTTTTTTTTTCAGAATTAAAATTTGCTACATGGTATGTTTTGATATAGATACATATAGAAATGTATGTATGTATTAGGGTGTTTCATTTTGTAAAGCAAAAAATAAAATATAAAATTTTTGCAGACTTTACTGATGCCCTGGTCTTAGGGATATAAAATATATATGCCAAATTTCAAGAAGACTGGATAATAGAGATTGCACACTTTGATAAGTTTTGTAAAAGTATGCAAAAAATCATAGATACTGTTTTCTAAAGATAGAGAAAATTCATTCATGCTCTCATTGATAATATTTAGAAAATGTATGATATGATCTTTCAATGTTAATTACTCTTATTAGGAAATCTAGAAATCATAAATTCATACCTGCAACTTACGTTGTATAGCCATACATTGTATGGATTTGGATCATATTGTAAGATTTAAGATTGTATGTTTGCATGTAAAAATTTTATGGTTTTGAGTTTTTTTAAAAATTTATTTTGCAGTAAAACCTTAAAAAATCTACAATTTATGATGACTGGAAATAGAATACATACAAACACTCTCTTCCCACCATAGAATTATTGTCTACTGTTGTTATTATGGTTTGTGGTGGGGTGGAACTTTAAAATAGAACAGAATTTTAAAATTTATCCTGTGTTTTCTTAGAATACCAAACAGGAATGCAGAATGGGAGTGGATATTCAGCAGTGTATGCTTTATTTTATTTTTTTGGACATAGAATGATTTTTGAGGAATACTCTTATAGATCTTGTTTTATTCATTCATATTTTTGTCAAGTTCTTTTTCTTTTTTTAAATTTAAAGATTTAGAGTATTATTTACTATGATACAATATGTGTATATAAACATATATATATGTTTATATTAACTTCTTGTAGTTTAGTATTGTACTGGTTCATTTAGCAGCATCCAAAAATGTCTCTTTCATTTCTTTGTGATGGTAACAAAAAATGAAAAGTACTTGTTCCTTTGAGGGAAGTTGGTCTTCTAAAACCTGATCACTGGGCTTACAAGCAGTCAAATTCCTCTCTGGTTCACATTTTAAATTGCTAGCAAACGATAAAAGCAGTTCAGAAGATACTGGTTTGTACAAAGCACTTAAATATTAGAAATTTTACTTGTTTGAGATTAAAATGTTGAAAAAATGATTGAGATAAAAGTGTGCAACTCATAAATATTATTCAATCTTCTTTAATTTTAGCATATATATTTTTTTACATCACTGAGACTTGGGGCTTAATCTAAGGTCATACGAAAATTCACAGTTTTAGAAAAATGAAACACTCTAATTTATATATCTATGTACAATCTAATATATCAGCAATTTGAAGTTCAATTAATTATATTTTAACAAAAATTAAAGTTCCATATGTGCAAATTCAGTCCTTTCAAAAATTGGCCTTCTGGTTAAACCTTGGTTGATAGACAAAACTGAAGCTAAATAAAAGTTTATTATCATTTACTCTGAAAATTTCCTTTTCCATCAGAAGTTGAGGTTGACTAAAGTTTTTTATGAGATTTTTTACTTATTTATTTTAAAATTATTTATGTTACTCTAAAATATGAAAGTGTGTTCCTTCAGTAATCTGTTGAATTTTCTTTAAAATTTTATGCAATAAAAAAATGCAAGTAATCTACTTAAAACATTTTAATTATTTAAACAAGAATGATATGTATATTAACTTTAATTAATAATATAAGTATAAGATATAAATGATGTCTATATAATAATACTAATATAAATAAGCATAAGAGCTTTTTGATAATAGGAAATATTTTTATCTGCAGTTGTATAATCTATTTAACATTTCTAGGGATAAATATTAATTAGCATTAAACTTTTAATCTTTTGATTTTATTAAAAAAATGATCAATTTTAAACAGTTTTTATATAATTTAAGATTTAAAAATTAAAAACATGTTTTTTCAAACCTTGTATTAGTTACAAAATGTTTCTGAACTTGTAGTACTATGAAAATTGCTTAGATTGAAAATAATAAATAAACAGGCTTTAAGTTTGTTTTGAATTAATCTTTTTTCTATATTAATGTTTATGGATAAAACTGTAATTAAAAATTATAAATGTTTGATAGTTTGTTTTAGTTTCTGAATTTATAAATAATTTTGTATTTCTTATGATACATATAGTTTTAATAGTTATTTCTGTTAAATAATAATAATAATAGTTAAAAAAAAAACCAGTGTGATCTTTGTCAAAATCAACCCTTAATGCTTTGGTTCTATTGTAAAAACCATTATTAATCTTCTGGCTATATACAGAATCAGTGTTGCTTTTGTTAATAAAAGCATAAGTATAGGTCTAGTAAACAGTGATTCTGAGTTATAACATTTGTACATTTTTGTCTTTATAAGTTTTGACTTCATGTGCATAATTTTACACAGAAAATAATTGAGTATAATTATAAATACAACCTGTGTACTTTTTCAGTCTCAGATCTCGACAGTCAAGGCACAATGCTTAACTGTGTTGTCAAACAAGACAGTCAAGGCACAATGTTATAGAAATCGGAAAGCTTTTAATTTTATTATGAATGGATTGTAAAAATAATAATCTTATTACAGCATATTAATAATTATAAATGAAAGATTTCCAGTTTCTATAGCATTAGTGCATATTTTTTCAGAAGAGCCTTTATGGCATTAAAGGCACATTTTAGACCTAAAAATGGAATCCGAGAAAGTAATGAAAATAGTGAGAGAATAGAAGCATTCTTTGAGTACTTATCCATATAATGCATGTAACCCTAAAATTTTTAAAAATTCTCTTGCAAAATTATTGTTGGGAGAGCTGCTGTTAATATTTTGCTCTTGAAGGGTCAATCAGACCAAGATTTAAAGCTGATCAGAACAACTACAACATTCATGCTTACCAGGGCCATAACTAGGTGGCATTTGCTACGAGCGCTGCACCATAAGGAAAATGGGATCTGAAAGAGGATAATTCGCCTAGAGTAAAAATTAGGAAAATTTGAAAAATAATTTTTTTATTTATAAAATCCAATATGTCTAAAAACTACTTTTTTTAAATGAATTTTCTTATTTTTTAAAATGCTTTGAAAGACTAAACTTGTTATTGATTCTTAAAAAATGTTTACCAAACACCACTAATATGCTTTAATATAAATCTGGACATTCATTTTAAATTTTGAATTTATTGAAGTTATTAAAATTAAATTTAAATTTAGAAATTCACCAATTTTTTTATGAAAATTCAAAGTTCAAATAAAAAATATCCCCCTATAATAAATTATTCAGTTTATAAGCAAAATAATATCTCCACAGTGTTCAAAAATATATTCAAGTATTAGTAAGGTGAAAATAGAAGGAAAATTAAATTAAATTAATATACTAGAAACATTTTAAGAATTAAAAAAATATTTTAAGTTCATTCTGAATATATGATATGAAAAACATGTTTACATATTTGCTCACTATATTTGGTGGTAGGGGTGCAGACTAGTTTTTTTTGCCATGGATGCTAAAGGACCTAGTTACAGCCCTGATGCTGATTGTGTAATGCAAATCCACAAAAATTAACCTAGTCACTAGTTATTCAGTTCTGATTGAGGAATGTTCATTATTAGTATTGTCAGTGTCACATAACAAATTTTAGGTGCATTAAACTTTCAAAAAATATTTTAAAAAAATGCTCTTTGCCAGAAATCTGAAAATTATTATCCAGATTCTTTGATGGAAAAGTTTTAATAATGGTATTACAAATTATGATGAATGTGTGAATATCATTATAAAGATGAAGTCAATCCTAATGAACAAACCATTTAGTGATTTCTTTAATTTTAAAAAAGTTTGGTTACTTGTTAATTGCAACAATTTTTATATTAAAAATAAATGTACTAGTCATTATATTAGGTGTCCATAAATTCTTTACAGTTTGTGACTTTAATAACTTCAAAACTATATTAGATAATATCTAATAGTTTTTAACAAGTGACAAAATAAAAAATATTTTTCTTCTCTAGGTAATAAAGATTTGAAAAAAAAGTTTGATGTCTCAGGAGAAAGCTCTTTGTATACCCTGGTTCATATAGTCAATACCAAAAGTCCAATACCAAAGTAAAATAAAAGTTTCAGACATAGAATGTGGTATGGCAGATATTTGCCTGGAGTCCAATTAAATACATTTTTTAAAGCAGAGAGTTGAAAATGAAATGCCATGATCCATGGGCATAAAGTATTACATAAATGAGGTTATGTCTGTAAGTCTATAATGTGCAGCTGATTCAAGCACTAAAACCTACAAACAAGTCTCAGTGCGAACAGTTTACAGAGAACATATTGGCGAGGATTAATAACAACAACTTGATCATAATATAAATATATATGATCAGTAGCTTAGTTTTAAATTTGCACATGAAATGGAAAGAACTTCCAAGGCCAGTGTGAGTTGCGGAGTTACATCATTGGTCCATTCTTTTTCAGCCAGTCTACCATCCATAGTGATGTTTACCTGAACATGCTACATAACTCACCTGTCATAATTGGAACATCTGCAACCTGATATGATATTCCAGTAGGATGGGGCACTGTTAAGTTGGCCCCCAAATGTCTGTAAATTTTTGGATGAAAAAATTTTCTAGGCATCCTATGGGATTTTGTAAAAGATCAAGTATGCCGAACCACAGTAACAGATCTACAGTACTTGAAGGCACACATTCTCTATGCATTTGACATGCCACAATAGAATGGGCTAGATGATGCATAAAGATAAATTTAACACTGATTGGAAATTTTTTGTGTGACTAGGGCAGTGCATATTGACATGAAGGAGTAAAGAAACAACTTTATAAGTTATCTTGTCACATGTTATAATTTACTACAGTTTTTAATAAAGTAGTAAGACAATTTATGGTCATATGGCATATTTTGAATGATTTCATTTAGCACATTATAAGAAATATTATAGTTTGATCTCATGTTAACTAAGAAGTCATGTGATTTCTCATGGAAATATTGTGATCATTAACTTCAGAGGTTGGACTTCTATGAGTGGATCTTCATGATTTGGAAGCAGAAGACCCCAGGCTTTGTTTGCCACATCTAGAAGTATTACTTGGAGAACATTGTGATCATAAGCCTATTTTATGTGCACCATCCATCATTAGTGAACACAACAGTCTTTGGACAGCTACCAACATTCAAGAATATTACAGGTAAATAAGGTAAAATCAAATAATTTTAATATCTAGAAAAATTTTACTAAAAATGCTAAAAAAAGTACTTGCATTTTGAAGAATTATCCGTTTTTTATTACGATAATCAAAGTATTGTCCTAGAAACTTAAGAGATTTTTTATGTATAGTGGCACCAAAAGTACCTTTTCCACACTACCCATCATTCTAAATAGTAAGTTTTTTTTAACTACCCTAATAAACAGGTGTTGGAAATATAAATATCCAGCAAGTATTATTTCTATTGGTCATAATTTATTGCTAAGGAGAATGTATTTTCAATAACATAATTCAAATATTTTATTTCCTTTCCTAAAAAATAACATTTTTATAAAAATTAAATACTTTTTACTCAGTTAAATAGAACAAACCAATAAAAAATTGAATTAAAAAGGATGATGGTCTTGTAAAGGATCTTTATTTTTATACTCACTACAAAAAATAAAAATAAAACTTTAAAGAAAAAAGTTTTAGAAAATATCAATTGACATTAACAAATTAAAATGTTTTTAATTTTAAATTAAAAAAATTTTAAGCAGCCCAAAATTAAAAAAAAGAGCAAGCTTTTACTTTAAGAATATTTAAAAAAAAAATCCTATGATGGTTTTATAACATGAAAAAAAATTACACTAAATAGCACAATTTATACTACATATACATAAAAATATAAAAGTGTGTTAATATATGCACAGGTTTTTAAGTGAAACCAAATTCAGGGCATCAAAGTAATTAATAATAAAATTTTTCATTCATTATTAATGATTTTTAAAGTATCATAACTAGATGTCAAGTTTTCAAAGATTTTCAGCAGAATTATACTGGTAAAAATGAAGTTTAACAATAAAAACTGGAAGTAATTAAAATAAATAAGATAATACATAACAAGTTTTTAATTAACTAACACAAATATTACTTCAAAGAAAATAGGGGAACACCATTATACCTTCTTCAAGCAACATTACATTACATATTTAATGTTACTTGAATGGATGTTCAGTATTAAATTACTATTTACTTGTCTGTTAATGCTTAGAAGAAACTCCTGTAGAAATTCATTTTTTTGTTTATCTAAAATCAGCTACTGCATAACCTTTAATATATTTTTATAGATATATTCAGAGAAATAGCAATTTCACTTAATTTATATAAAATTTTCTGTGGAAGAAATAAATCTTTATTGAAATTGGCTGATATTTATATTCAAACTAATATATTTTTATTGTTTACACATTAAGTAAAATGGATAAACTCTTATAAATTTACATATATTTTTTCCCAAGGTGATATAACTTATATTTGCTTACAAATTTTCTATTTATTTGGAGCTTTATCCATTAGTAAAATTCGTATTTGATCATAGAATGACCAGCTGTCATACAAAAGACTTTATATTTTGATTGTAACACAGCATTCTAATAACACTTTTTTTTATGATGAAGTTTTATTCATTTTCTATTTATGTTATTTTATTCATGAATGCATATTTCAGTCTAAATATATAAAACAGTGTTTTGGTATTCTTTTTCTTAAAAATATTTTCACCTTGTAATGCATTATTACATTATCACAATCACTATTTAAAAAAAAAAAATTATAAGTGTATAAATGTAAATTTATTAGTTATTTTTTTACTGTTAAAATTATCATCAGCACTGAATATCTCACATAAACTAGTGATTTAAACAGCGACAGTGTGTAGCTAATGCTTTCTCTGTCTTGAATTTTCCTTGACAAACACTGCATTTAAAGCAAGATACATCACCAGGGTCACTATGATTTCTCATGTGCTTAATAAGGTTAATTTTTTGAACAAACCTTTGTTCACACATTGGACACCGATAAGGACGTTCACCTGTGTGCTTGCATAAATGATTTCTCAGATGACTAGTGTAATAAGTTGAATATGAACAGAAATTGCAATGGTGAAGGTTATCTTTCTTTCTTACAGATATCACTGCCCAAGCATCATCAAATGAAGCTGAAAATGCAAATACCAGGAATTACTTATGCAAATTTTTTTGAATATGTTAATAATGCATACATTATTACATTTATTTATAACCAAAATTCTGATCAAGCACATAATACTCAAACTTGTACTTTTCACATGCAAGAAAATTAAAACAGTCTGTTAAATCATAAATTCAATTTTATGTTTTCAAAGCAATATTTTGATACAACATATGTAGAAAAATGTCAATATATTTTTATTCAAACAATACAATATATGATGCAAGGAATATGACCTTCCATAAACATTTTAGTTCATTTATATATATACAGTAGAATCCCATTTATGTTTTTTTTTTGTTTTCTATTGGGCTCTAAACATCTGTATATAGTTTATTGCTAAAATATTTCATTTATATGACTTATGTACATTTCATTTTTAATTTATAAGCCATAAAAGTTATAATTAATTGAAAATAGCTCTAAAACTTCTGTTCAATTGTTTAATTTTATCTTCATTTTGAGACTTTGATGCATTATAAATTTCATTTTGTCTGTTTATTATTAATATTGTAACTATACTAGTAAAGCAATATAATACTGTGTTAATGCATCAATATTGTGCAATCGGCAATTTCTAGGTAATATTTTCTTTATACTTCACCTCTCTCTCGCTATCTGGAAAAACATATAAATGATGTTCCAATGTATATTTCATTCGTAGGTTTTTTCATTTATACAGTTTTTTTGTCTGTCCCTTGAAAAACAGGTAAATGAAGTTCTACTGTATATATGTATACCAAGTGACCAAAATTAATTATGTACAAAAAAGTCTAATTTAGACTATTATGTTGGGAAAACTACTTGATCAGTTTCACCCAGATCTTGTACATATCCTGTCTTATGCATGCAGTTTTAATTTCTGAAAGAAAGAAAAAAAAAGAGTGTATACTTTAGCCTCTAGGGGAGGCAATGGCTCAGCAGAGTTACATAATCTATTTATAGGTTTATGTAGAAGCTCTCTGACTGTTAAAAATCTTAAAAATGATCTTCCATTTTGAAGAAGCCAGAACTGATTCTGGGTTTGTATTGATATTCTGAAACTTCATTATTCTATTGCTTTAATAGAGAACTAGTCTTCATGATGGGTGCATCCTCTATGTATGGTGTTGTTTGTTAGATTATATGGCAAAAACTTTTGGATAACAGTGATTAGCAGGCAGTTCCTAACATTTTCACCACCTAATCTAAATACTTATAACTTTTGGCAGTAGAAATATTTAAATATCTGCATTTCTAAAGGCAATGTTTTGGACTAAGATAAGATGTCCTAGACAGAACTTCACAACATGTATTTCAACGTTACATTCTGCTCTGGAACTTATGGGTGTATCTAATGCAATTTTTAGAGCAAAGAGATGAAAGACATAATGAGCTATATGCGTGATAGCATGGTTCCATATGTGATAGCCAATTATTGCATGTCAAAACATTTTTCTGCTGTTGAAATATATTTCATCAGCATAAATAATGCATATGAATGATCCTTCTTGTCCATGTTCAGAAATGTCTAAATTGCTGTTTAGCAGTGCCATTCCTTTCTGCAGCAGCTGAAATACGAACTTTTTTTCTTTCTTTCAGAAACTGAAACTTTATTCTCAGGAGAATATGTATATGAAATTTGGGTAAAATGTCAAGGTATTTAAGAACTTTATTCTCAGGAGAATATGTATATGAAATTTGGGTAAAATGTCAAGATATTTAAGAACTTAAATGCTAAACAATATTTATTTAAAAACACGTACATGAGATAATGTAAATGAAAATCTTCATTATAACAACAATATATTAAAAATATCAAATTTACATTTTAAAGAAAATATATAACTTGATTGTAAAGTTTCATTACTTAATAAAAACCCAGAGTATGAAAAAAAAGTTTTTTTGAGACGGCAACATGAAAAATTTGTAAGCTATGAATTATTCAAATGAATGATGCTTAGCATGATTGCTAAGAGCTCTCAATGTATTAAATGGGATATGACAGATTCTACAAATGAATGCATTCTTATCGTTCACTTTATGACTATTTAAGTGCCTAAGCATATTTCTTTTCACAGAAAACCTCTGATCACACACTGGACATTTATATGGCCGTTCCCCTGTATGAGTTCTTAGATGATCAGTAAAACGAGCGGATATTCTGGTTGTATAAGAACATTGGTCACAGCTGTAAATTTGTGCATCTTCAGAGTAATATTTTCCATGGAGTCTTTGAGATCCTGGTATATAATTGGGAACAAAAGCAGCAAAATCTATAACAATAATTTTTATATTTATCAGAAATGAGTTGAACATACTGAATCAAATAGCTCTTAAAGAACAACAACAAAGTAATAATAAATTTTACACACATATACTTAATTTTAAAATATATCTATAATAAAATAAATGCAATGAATTTTGTCAACATTTTTCTAATTTTTAGTATGGGCACTCCATACATTTAAGAAAAAGCTTAAATCAAGCATTTTGGTAGGTAAAATAAAATCAGAACACATATGATTAGCAATATATTTTTTAATTCCCTCCCCTAACCTTAAGAGTATTTCAAAATTATTTAAGCTATTCATATTTAAGTAATTAAATTACTTAAGCAATTCTGAAAAGTTTTTTATAAAATCAAATTACAATGTAGAAAGTATACCTGAGCCAAGAATTTTCACCATTAAAATGCAAAGTAATGAAAGGAGTTTTAAATTCTATATACCTAAACACCAGAAATATGGAAGTATACAGTAATGAGATCAGAACAAATGAGGTTCAGAAAGAAATACTGAAACATATGAGCTTTTATATAATTGGAGTTATTCAACAATAATATAGTTTAAATAGCTATTTGAACAAATTAAAACAAAGTTTAATCATTTTTCATAAATACAAAACAGAAAATCTAAAATAGTTCATAAATACAAAACAGAAAATCTTAAATTAAAAAAAGTTCCTAACAAACATTTACTATTATTTGTTATATATTTGCATACATAATTAGACATAGAAAATAAAAGAATAAGGGTAAAATCTGGATTATTAATTTGAATATACTGCATTTGAAAATACATGATGAAAATATCAATTTTCTAAAATGAAGAACACACATCTTCTATTAAGCATTAATGATTTATTACTTATAGCAATTGGAGTAAACAAGCTAATGAGAATGTCACTCCTGAGAGAAGCTAAATGTTTTGAAGTAAATTGAAGGATTAATTATAATATAGTAGCTGTCCTAGACTGTAGAATGGCTTGTACTATGTACTTAAATGAAGTGAGCTTAGATTTGATTCCCAATTAAATCTTTCACATTTTGGCAGTCAGATCAAACAGAGTAATGTTGACTGCTATGATACTTCTATAATAAATTGCCAGTATATGCTACTGTGCTAAAAAAGTATTAGAAATGCTATCATGAAACAAAAGTTAAAGTATATTGGTCAATATTTATTAGATATCCTTCAGAGAAACTGCCTGCAACTGTAATGCATTCCTATAAATGTTTTTTCAAATGAATAAAACTTGCTGCAAAGTCATTTGTGTAAAAACATTTCATATTTTGTAGGGAATTTTTTTGTATTGAGTGTTCATTGCTATGCGCAAAACTTTGACAGGCAGTCTCAACTACGCAAATAAGAAAATGTCACATGGTGCTACATGAATGTAGAAATAAAGTCATATTTGTTAATTTTTTTTTGTAAAATAATAAATAAATTTTAAAAAACCTACTTGATTAATAACTGCATTATGAGAAGTCACATTACCATGATGTAAAACTTGTAGTACCATTTTGTTACTATTTGGGTCTTTTGCAACTAATTACATCCCACAAACAGCATAAAACGCTGAAATAATACTTTTAGAGAATCTTTCCAGTTGGTGTATTTACCAACTGGAAATGCACATTATCAGGACAACTGACATAAACAGTCAACATTATCTTGATTTTACAGCTACCAGAGAATCGTTCAAATGGCTCAAATATATGTTTTTGGTGAACAAACACCATTAACACCTTTTTGCAACATTTCAATATATATATATATATATATATATATATATATATATATATATATATATATATATATATTAATAGAAATTTCAATGCATGTTTTTTGCTCAATTATATTTGCCACTTTGGAAAATCAATAACCTGAAAATTCTTATCCTATAAAAAAACTTTATTTTCAAACAATAGTAAAAAATTTGTTGCTAGATATTTATTTAAGTCATAAAATTTTGCAAATAATTTCTCTATATATATTTTTAAATAGAGAAATATTTTTTATCACATTATTATGTGGTATGAGATGATTAAATTACTAAAGACAGAACACCAACCACATTTAATAATAATAACAACAAATAAAAATGTCCTAATATATATGTTATCCTTTGACACCCTGATAACTTAGAATAAGTACTACAGGTTTGCAACTGCTGAGGTACTTTCAAAAAGATGAGAAAAGTGACAAATAATACAGAATAAGTGACTAAAAAGTGATTAAACATTAAAAAAAAAGCGATTTTTTTTCTCCTCTTAATTACAGATGCTATTATTAAGATTTTTCTATTTATTTTAACTCTAAATAAAATGATTCATGCAAGACATGATTTTAGTGTCAAATACAAAAAGGTTAAAAATTTTGCTTAACACAACTCAACATTGCTTTTTATTTAAGAAAATCTATAAATTAGATTTGAATATATACAATACATTAATTTTATAATCCCAATTTTCTGGATATATTAATGATGTTTTGAAATTGTACATAGCTAGATTAGAGTATCTAAACAAAAATTGTGAAGTAAAAAAAAAAAGAGAAATGTGTGCTCTGACGTAAGTTACTTTAATGTATTAAATGTACATTTCAGGAACTTCTTTACGACTTTTGAAAATCACTAAATTCTGGAAACCATATGACTAATTACATTTTAATAAGAAAAATAAAATTAGAGCATCACATTTTTGGTATTTTATTCGTCGTTTTGGTTTCGATTCGGTCGTGTCGAGTGATTGCAGCGCTTGCACTAAGAATGAAATACAGTTCATTACATTGTCGGACCCCGTGATACACCATGAAAAGAAAAATGACTAAAGGTGAGAAAAGTGACGGAATGCAAGCCTGGCACTACAAAAAAGATAAAATTTTCTTTCAATTAATAATAAATATTTTAATATGATTTCACTCTCAATTTTCAGGTGAGTTGGTTGATATTTTGTACTAGGCCCTGCATTACAGTGAGAATTAATCCTTAAAATTCCATTTAACAAAATTGTAGAATTCAGATAAAAGAAAATCATTTAGATTATCACAGAACTTAAGTTTTTGAAAATATAACTTTAGTAACTGCTAATACTATTCTTAATTTACACTTCAAAGATACAAAAAGGACTTTTATATAAGAAAAGATTACAAACTGTTTAACTTGCAGGAAAATCTATATTTTTTGTTTTATAAAATTAATTTAATGAAAAAGAAAGGACAATTTTATATTTTATTCTAGAACATCATGACTGCATTTGATAAAGTCACATTCTTTATTCTTAAGAAAGTGATTATAAAGGAATTTAATTTTGTGGCATAAAATTTATTATTCATAGCAAAATTATAACACATAAATATTTCCAAATACTTCCATAAAAATAAGGAATATTAATAATAACAATTTTTATCATATACATATATATATATATATATATATATATACACACACACACACACACACACAGTGATGGCTCAAGCAGTTTTGCTGCTCAAGTGTAAAATGCCACCCCCCTCCATCAATATAAATTATTAACAAATATAGAAATTATGAATAAAATATTCCCATAGGCTGTGGACTTTTTCAAGACAGTATATAAACATAAGATATATTTTAGTATTTTCACAACACTGATTATTTATTTTTTATAACTAGGAATTTTCTAAACAAATCAGTACATACTTTCCACCCTTAATGCAGTATTAGCAAGAGCATAATGGCAATGAAATTCCTTTCAAATGAAGTACACCTATCTTTTATTACATACAAATTACCACAAATTGCTACACAGTGCAATCTTTTATATATATATATATATATATATATATATATATATATATATATATATATATATATATATATATATATATATATATATATATTTATAAATAAAAACAAACAACTGTGAAACATTTCACTCTTATTGGTTGGCATTTCGATTAAATCTAATAATGTACAAAATAATTATGTTCCAGGCTTCCAATCAATAAAGAATTATACTTTGTAAAATATTTTTTCTTAATAAAGGAAGCATTCTTCAAATATGAGTTAAAATGTCACACTTATATAATTTGCCACACCAGATTAAGGTTTGGTTTGTCTAGCCCTAGAGCTTCTCCTGTATTGTATGTATATATATCTATGTAATGAAATGCTCAATAACTGTAATTAATTTTTTATTCAATTGTAGTAGAATATACAATACAATAATAAAAATGAAATAAAAGATACTTTTCTTATCTAATAAAAGCCTTAAAAATATCAAAATATTGCTACAATATATTGTTACACTCAAATGAAACTAAACAGGAAATAAATTTTCTAAAAATGACACTTTCTTTTAAACATGTCAACCTTTGTAGCAGACAAGACAAAGCTATGGTCATGCATCAGTATCAATTACTGTAAGTTCTTGAAATTGTTTATGATTATTTGTACTGTGTGAGGACAATTTGCAGCTATAATGTGATAAATTACTTGTACTGCAGATAAAGATAATAAGTAATATATCGTTCCTCTTCTATTTATAATTACAACCACCTCTTTTTTTTAGCTCAGAAAAAATAACAAAACACATTAGAAAAGCATCTGTGAAATATATTTCAAATCTTTCTAAAAAACACAACCTATATTTTTATATATTGCATATTTTTGTACTGATTACTTATCTGGTATTTTAAAACATGATTTACCATTAATAAAAATCAATTATTTATCAACATCATATACTTCAGTTAATAATTAAGAAAAAATTAGCAATCTTAGAACAAAACATTTATGTAGTCTTTTGAACATTGATTTCTCCCTATTATTTAAAAGAAATTTCAACTTTATTAAAAACATTCAATACTTATTTTAAATAATAATGTGATTTCTGTGCTCTTTTTTCATCTTTACCTTTTATATGTATTTTTATCTTGTGTTTTTCAAATCATAATAAAATACAGTTAATAATAAGTTCTATATTATTATACTCATATTGTATTTTTACTGGATTGTAGTAAAACAAAAATTAATCAAATAATTGAAAAGTTGTTCGGCAGTACCTTATGATATACTAACACAAAAAATGATATGAACTTAAGATTTGTTATAGTGTACAGTGGGGGTTATGACTGCTGTGATATATCCTATTTAAAATATCTGCTTAACCCCTTTCTTGTAACCCTTAAAACAATTGCTAAACATTTTTTAAGCTATCAGACTTATATTTACGTTTAATTAAAAGTTTTTTTAATAATGAGGCAATTAGCACTCCTGACAAAGAACAATATGAAATATTTCAAATTTTAAGAATAGACTTCTATGTTAAGATGATTTAGTCAAACTTGACTTATGACATTAAAGTAATACTTAAAATTGGAAGATTGAGTCACTTCTAGCATTAGAAATGAAGGTTTGTGAGGGGTATATATGTCTTCTCACTTTTTTATAATCTGACAAAAGCCAAACATAGAATGTCTCCGCTATGATAAGAATAGACATTGTTTGTCAGTGACTTTAAAGTTCACAAACACAAGTAGAGATAGGAAAAGGATCTCACTGGTGACATGTTTGAAAATTTTAGCACTCAGGTTATGCCAGTTTTCTTCAACCAGTTCAAACTTGATTGAAAACCATAACTTTGTTAAGGTGCCATTGATGACTCATAAATCAGGAAATGAATATTTTATCAAAAAAGAATGAATCATTCTATAGCATATCCTTGATGTCCTCTGGTAACCAAATATAAAATAAAACATAAAAAAAAAAAAAAATTAGAATGTAAATGTAAGAAATTTAATGGAAATTCGGCAAACATCACAAATTTATACAGCAAAGGAAGGTGCTAATTTCTTTTTTTATAAAATCAAGGATTGTTATAAATTTCATCTTTATACAAATATTTCAAAAAGTAGTAAAGGAATACAACCAAAATTTGGTACCATTAACATAACTGAATAATATACTTCATAACTATAAATCAGCATCTAATTTAGTGTTTCCTAACCTATTTTGGTTGACAACACACTGAAAAATATCAAATAAAAATGCAAGAAAAAAATAAATTTGAAAAGAGTTGAAAAAAAAATTTGAGGTAGTTACAAATACCATTTCAAAGTAATAAAACCAATTTGTAATACAGTTTTCATGCTGACAATATTTATGTATAAACGGCCCTTGTCTAGTTATTTACAAAGAAAAAAAGGAAAAAAAATTCCTCATTGTGTAATTTACAAAGGAATCAGCAACATGCAGCCCTTTTTCAAACTAAAATACTGAGTAGAAAAAATACAAGGCATATTTGAAAAGAAAAAATCCCAGTCAAAGGTTTAAAAGGCAAATGTCTGCTTGATGATTTCAAAGCAAAAATTAGTGTGAAAAGAAAGCATGAATTCTCTTGGCAAAAACAAAGGAGTAATACTTTTCAAACACTTTTTATAGGGATAGGAGTGAACAAGAAAAATAATACATAGTAAATTTTACACTAACAACACAATATCAAGTGACTTTAATAACTAAAAAAATACACATGGCACACGTAAAAATCTCTTGCAATACATTAGTTTCCTGTGGCACACAAGAGGGGAATCTTTGATCTTTGATAAATTTCTTTAAAATAATACTTATATCAAATTGCCACAAGAACAAATGTCTAAATTAAAACATTGCTGGCCAAGACATACTTTTACTGATCAGCTTTCATCCTTTTTTGATGGACTAATTTATAACTTTTCAGTTTGTTATGAATGTACACGTAACATCATTATACAAGCATAGATAAACATGAGTAGTTAAAAGTTATTAAAGCACACACTAACACATTTTTTCAACAGATTAAATAAAAGATTTTTTGCACTGGATTTCCTGACCATTGCCCATTAATTCAGATTTATCTGTTCATAGATGGAAAGTTTGGATATACTAAGTTTTTTAAAACTTAGCATGTCTTAAAGTGATGAAAATTATATAACACTAAAATACTTATAGAAAAATACAGAAAAAAATTTTGATATTAAGGTGAAAGAAAAAAATAAAATTAATTTGCAGTTGAAACAATTTAAAAAATAATTAGAAGTTAATTACACACAGAAAAAAAATAAAGAATTTATATTATTGCAGAAGCTTACAATTTTTTAAGCTTTTAAGTTTTTTTGCAAAGATTAATTCCATGAAGAGCCTAAATTTGAGAGAGTTAGTTTTCTCCCACCAGGATTCTCAGGGCTACAGCAATAACCAATGAAAAGGGAAGAGAACCATTAAAAGATGTATACACAAAATTACAAATTTTTAAAACTTAAATTTGTTCACTTGCTAATATATGCTGCAAGCACATTTTGGGTTGCTTTCTCTCCATATACTAGAGTTACAGAAAACAGTAAAAATGTCAGAAATAATTCTAATTTGGATGAAGTCTTCTTTGATGTAATCGTAAGCTGCTGTTTTGAGTAAATCCTTTAAAACAGATGTTACATTTAAATGGACGATCTCCAGTATGCTTCACTTCATGCAAACGTAGGTGGCTTTTAAAATTAGTTGAATATGAACATCTGTCACAAAAGAAGCGCTTTCCTGCTTCTTGATATGCTGGGAAAATAAGTTTTTCATGTGTGTTCAATCTGAGTGCAGACTGTAGTAAAGTTGCTGAAAGATATACATTTATTTTATTTTAGGAAAAATTACACAAGAAAATAATTATAAAAAAATAACAGAATTAATCTAAGTGGATATTAAACATAGGCATTTTTTTCACAGACTACAACAATGTTGGTTTACTTACATAATGTATAAGATAGAGGTGATTATTTCTATGGTTAAAATGATATTAATATATAACCAACAATACAGATTTCTGAAATAGAGAATAAGGATGGGTGGGGAATTATTAAATTCATAACTGAATGAAATTTAAAAGATTTTTTTAAAATTAAGTGAATAAAACAAAAAGATGACATAGAATTCTAAAATATGTAAAAAATTCTTATCTCACTATAAATTTTGATTTTATTTTCCTATTTAAGAACTGACAATTTTTGAAATTTTGTATCAAATATTTTGGCAGTAAAAGGTTTAAAAAACAATCAAAAGTAATTATGAAGATTTAGGTATTAAAATTATGGTGATTTTGTAAAAACAAAAACTGTATAAGGTTGAAATAAAACCTGATAAAATCTTTAATGCAAAACTTTCTTCAGATGAGAGAACAATATGACTCATAATTTTTAAAAAATGGTTATTAAAATATAATTATTAAAATGGCATTATGTAAGTCTTTAAGACTTATTCAAAATTATATATTTAACAATAAGGTTATATAAAAATATTCAAAAATTTTAAATGTAGTCAATACCAGAGGCAACGTCATAAAATAAGAACTTATCATAGATTATATATATATATTATGTATGCACAAATGTATGTGTATGTGTGTGTGTGCGCGCACACACACACACACACACATACATATGTGCTATATATCACTTTTCAATGAATTTATAAAGTTCTTTATAAATTCATTCTTTCTACCTTTATGAGATAACACTTTATTCAACACCTGCTGTGTAAAATCAATGTCTTTTTACACTGAATCAAGAGTAAATAAGAGAAATACTGTAAGGATTTAACATTTCTTTTACTGCAATAATTTTTTTAAATTTAAGTGATGATTGGTATACTGTATGTTTATCTAAAATACTGAAATAAAAAATAATTGTACATGCAAGAATATTGTAATAAAATCAAGAATAAACTTTAAAAAAAGCTTTAAAGTTTTATTTGCTATGTATCTCACATTTTCTTTTTCATTAAAATTGGAAATTATAATTTTTCAGATGAAAAAAATTAAAAGTCTCAATATTTTCAAAACTTTTTATTACCAATGATTAAATTAAAGTTGAAATTTTCAGAAGGTACAATGTATCTTTATTCTTCAGAAAGGCTTTCTACCTCTCATCAATTATAGGAAGGTACTGGACTCCTTCCTTAGCAATAGATGGATGTATAGTCACTTCTGCCTGGTGATACTGTACACCTGGCGAGAGCTGTTTTCTCTCATTTTAAATTATAGCAACCCTGGCATGAGCTAGTAAAAGGCAAGACTGTAATTATGGTTCAATAGTTGTCGGAAGCAACCAGCTTAATTTCCTTTTGCATTAAATGATTACAACTAGTAATTTATTATTTTTATACAGTCCACATCTACACTCTCCATACAATGGGTAAAGGTTTTTTTATACCTTATAGAGGAGTGGGGGTGCATGCTGAAAGTGTATGTTTCAACAGACCATAAGTGTTACAATACTTAATAAAATTATACAAAAATTATCAAAACATTATAATTTATGATACTGGAAAATATATAAGAATCAATACATTAGACTTGTTTTTAAAAAAATTATATGTTATACTACAGTCTACCTGATAACTTAATTTAGAATCAGATTTAGGATCTACAACTTAAATTACAGAGATCTGAAAACTGTATTTTATAGAATAAAGTAAGAATAGAGAAATTATTTTGATACAAAAGTTTAAAGCTGCATGAAAATTAGAAAAAAAAAAGAAGTAGAATGAAATTGGTAATTAATAATTAAAAGGTTTATATTTTAAATCTTAGCAATAGTGATATATATTTTTATTTTCTCCTATATTAATCATCTTATATTTTTATTACAATCAATTAAGAGGAATAATTTCATTATTTTGTAGCAGATGAAATGTCTTGAATATCTAAATTTTTTTTATCTAATTAAGTATCTAGAAATATTGTTCTTCTTCTGTCTCCTAACACCCAATGGTGCATGAAGCTGCCAGTGTTGGGTTCCATCCCTTCTGGTTCATTGCTGCCTCTCTGGTATTCCCCCTGCTTGGACAGCTAAAGGCATTTCTTTCCTGGGTGGCCATCTAATGCCATGTCAGCTTTGGGCATCCTCTCTTTCTTTTCCCATCAGGGGAAAAATGACCATGAGAAGGCTATTCTAGTCCTCTATTGACATTCTAAGAATATGCCCAATCCATGACTATCTGTGCATTTTTTTTTTATTATTAGAGTTATGGGTTTACTATTGGTGCAGATATATGTCAGAATTGGAAATTTTGTTTTGCCAGTATAATTTTATTAATTTTCTTAGGCATTTAGTTTGGAAAGTATCAAGATCTTTTTCTTGCTGTTTTGTTATTTTCCATGAGTTACTATCATACAGTAGAACTGCTTTCACAGTTGAATTGAAGAACTTTAGTTTGAGCTTTGTGTGTATTCTTCCATACTTTATATAGAGGCCTGAATACATATTGTGCTTTTTTAATTCTTGTTTTTATATCATAATATGTACCTCTTTCAGCAGAAATGTACGTTCCTAGATATATATAAAGTTGTCAACTTCTATTTCACAATGATTCTACATCCATCTAGAAATGTGTGATAGGTTAAAACAGAAACACAATCAGCATACATAGATTTCCTTCAGAAAGTATGAACCTCTTAATGAATTTCTTCTTGACACTTGGCATTGCCTCTGAGCAACAAAGAAAATAGGCCAAAACAGTAAATATTAGGAAATTCCATCCCAGGAGAGTTGCAAAGGTAGAGAATTCATATTCATATCTCACAAGCAAATCAGGAAAATTCCACGTCTCTCTCATGATTGGTATGGAGGATAATAGAACTAATTTTCAAGTACATTACCTTGTAGCAAGGTCAGAAACCATTAAAAAGCTAAAACAATTCCATGTTCAGTTCTCTATTCAGTATACCTTAATGTAATAAAAATATTTGGAAGACTTGGACAATTTTCACAAGTTTGCAAAATTTCTTAGCTTGGATTTTTAGTACAGAATAGAGATGAAAGTTATGTGGTACATATATTAAGAACTAGTAACTTCTTTTTTCTTATAAAATAAATAAATAAACCAATGGTAATACACTATCAATGATGAATTAAATAAATTAACTCTCGTTGGATCCAGTATCTGGAGCAATGAGTTTGGGTATAATAGGTTTTATGGATCCAAATAAAACAACTCTAATTATTATTACTTCCACCTATTAATTTTAATTTTACTATTTTAAAAGTAATCATTGAACTCTGAAGATATTTAAAGGAGAAAAATGGCATTTGTTGAAAAAATAAGAGAGTACATTTATAATTCCTTCTTGGTTTTTGTACAATCTTGTACTGCTTCTTTATTTCCTTATACTGAGAATTAATGTCTCTCTCTTTTCTAAATTCTTGTTCACTGAGGGGTTATTTTTATTGATATCTTTTAACAAATACCTTATTTTCTCAGGATAACTTGGAGTAAATTAGTAGAATTTCAAGGACATTTTAGTGGAAAATCTGGAGTGTTGGAGAGAAAACACCAGCATAAATACATGTTTCAATGCAATTAACCTGGGAAACCATGCTGAAAAATTGCCATGTTTTCAGAAAAAAAAAAGAGAAAAATTTTGTATGATATATAATGGAATAAATAGAATAAACACCTGGGTTAGTAAAATAAAATTAAGAGTTTTACTAATCTTCAAAGGTGTGATGAATTCAGATGCAATGTAGTTGTGAGATCAATGGGACAATAACTGCATTCCATGAAGTGGGAAGGTTAACTGAGTGGGAAGCTCAAAACACCAGTCAAAATTAAGCAGTCTACTAGAAGGGACAGACTTCTACCATACCTAGAAGTGTAGGGGTGAATACATATATTCCAGTTGGTCCAGTAAAGTTCATTACACTAAAGGTTAAATAATAAACTGTCTTCTTGCAACACAATTTTAATTGCTATTATTATCATGATTTAAAACATTTTTTCCAACCAAATTATTACTGTGAGTATAGTTTGGAAACTGAAATTTATGAACTCGTCTCTGATGTAGTCCTAGACTACTTTTTTGAGAGAAGCTTTTCTGACATATGAGGCACTTGAATGGGCGAGCTCCAGTATGAGTCACTTGATGACACAACATATGTCCTCGTTGAGAAGTTGTATAAGAACAATAGACGCAAGAGTACTTAATTCTGCTTTCTGAACCAACATCATCTCTTTGTAGACGAATGAATCCTTCTTTAAAGGAAACTAGGAGAGAAAGCAAAAGTAGTTATTAAAAGCACGAGTTTTAATACAAAAAAAATTAATTTAATCATATAAAAATATTAATTGTATATCTGTAATAATACTGTTAATTCCATACCTACATAATAAAAACAATTTACTTAAAAATATTTTCATAATTCATTGATTTTATCAAAAGCTTAACCTTTTAAGATGAACAAGGAAATGCAGTGCAAATTCATAAGATGAAATAAATGCTTAATTATAGAGAGTGGCAATCTTAAATAAGATATTTGTTTCAAGTCGTCACAATTTAGATCACTAACTCAAGCTGTGAATGCTGTTTTATATTATAATCACACTTTATATATTAAACAACAGATAAAGGACATCTAAATAACTAAATAAAGCCTTCATTTTATATATTATTGTTATATTTCAATAGCACAGCAAAAATTTCTCACAAAAAATAAGGAATAAAACAGCGGGATACAAAATATTTTTACAGATAAATTTTAGAAATATAAATTAATAGGCATAAATAACATAACCTTTTCTTTTGTAATGAAGATTCTTGTGGAAAAGAACCATATATTTTTACACAACAAATAATTACAAATATTATGAAAACTTAACTGGAATTTTACAAGATAATAAAAAGTAAAAACTATCCTGAGTGTCAAACAAAGCAATACAAAAATTATTAAGCTTTTACACACATATTAAAATTACGTAGTACACATCAAATAATCATACAAAATTCATCTCTACAGAAAACAAAAATTTGATTTTTATAATTGTTAACATGTGAAGACAAGTAATAATTTATGAATTGTATTCAACCATAAATAAAATTCATGCATAAGCATTAAAAATCATACAAAATTCATCTCTACAAAAAAAGAAAATTTGATTTTTTAAATTGTTAACATGTGAAGACAAGTAATATTTATGAATTGTATTCAAACATAAATAAAATTCATGCATAAGTTATATATACATTTTAAACAATAAAACACAAATAACTTCATCCAGTCAATTATTTTATAAACATCATACACTCACACAATAACATAGAGTTGGAAGTGAGGGAGCACTCGTTCTGTTTGACCTTTTTCTAGGAGCTGTAAAATCCTTACTGTTTGTTCGATTGATATTAAAGGGACTTACATAGTTTTATTTTGAAAGCTGATGCAAAAATGATTTTTATCATATTGCAACAGTCAGTAGTTTTTTAAATAATATTAATTATAATTTTTGATTAACAAAAAATTTTCTGAAAGTAATATTCAGTATAGATAATAATTTAATAATATTAGAGCTTGAAATATGTATTTGCAATTAAATTTTGTTCCCTTGTTTGGAAGAGTTTTAAACTGAGAAAAAAAATCTCTTTGTATGGTGTTTACATATTCTTCACATTCTAAAAAAAATTATATCTTTATTACATTTGGTAAGGGAAATCAGGGTTGTCAAATTTGGTTTCTGCCCCAGGTAGCAGAAACCTACATTATGCCATTATACACTCATTTTTAGTTAGCTAAAAATCTAATCAAATGTCTAACACTATGAAGAAGAAATTTATTTTTCTTTGACCAAAGTGCATGAAAATGAGAAATAGAGGAAAGGATGTATGAGGGAATAGAGGTAATAGAGGTATGAGGGAGAATAGAGGATAAGATTAGAGGTAAGGTGTATGACTTTCTCATTTAGTCCAAAAATACAATTTTCTCCCTGGTATAATATAATTGACTATTACATTTGGGGCAGAAAATTGTTTGATTCCTTCTCTCCTCCTATTGGAACAGTAACCAGAGGGAGGTAGGGAGATGACAAACTTGAGCTCCCCTCCCTGAAAATTTACAATTTATGGTATTGCATTTTAACATAAAAAAGCTACTTTTTCAATTAAAATACTTAGTTAAAATTTTTAAAAATTTATAGCTCCCCCATTTTTTTCTTTAAATACTTATGCTCTAAATTGTATTGCATATTTACTGAAACATTACACAAAGAGATTAAGCAATGACTTTTAGACTTACATAATAGTAAATTTTATATAATTTTAATTCAATTATTTTAATATAAAAATTTTAATAATTTTTCCACTTAATTTTATGTTTTTAGTATAAAATATTGAAATACTGGAGGTGCATGGATGCTCATATTTAATTTTCAGGAGGAAAAAAAACCCACACTGACATTAATTCTACACCCACATGGTATAAACACTAAAAAATGAATGATAATATACACAAGGGACAAGGAAAAAAGACAGAGAGAGAGTACTTTTGCATAATTTATATTAAAAAATGACACATTCACATAAAAATCAGAAAAAAAGGAGCATTTTCAAGCATCGTGAAAATCCTGTTTGAGACACCCATCTTCATGAAAATATATCCTGGGTATGGCATGGCTTCTTGTATTTTTAATTGCTCCATTCTCTGATTAAAATGTTATGAATTAATGCTTAAAAAGTTTTCATAACAATGTGTTTGCTAAAACTAAAAGAAAAATATTCTTAAAAGAAAAATATCTTCCAAAAAGAAAAAAGAATTTAATACTAGTCAGGGATTGCAAAGGAAAAGTCATTACATACATACTATAGGAACATTGTAGGTATAATTAAAAAAAAATGTCTCCTTCGTACTTAATATAGTACTTTACATGAAACTTTATGATAGTACAGCAAAAAATGCATTTTTTAAACTCAAAATTAATTTAACCCTCTTTGTACTTAACTACATAAATTCAATCATTCAGAAGAATATTTAAGCCTAGCACAAATCTTCATTCTCATTTCTAATAAAATATCCTTTATTATACTTAGTAATCAATTTAATTTAAATTCTTAAATTTTGGTAACCACATTTTAAAGGTTATAATTTGGTTTATTTTTGTTAGAAAGTTTGTAAACAATTATATGATTAATAATCTTCATATACATAAAAGCTGACATATTTGAAAGATTTCTATTATAAAAGAAAAAAAATGTAAAAGCAGAATATAAAACAGATCTGGAAAAATATTAAAAATCAGATAACAGTTCTGAAACAGCATGCAAATATATACAACACAGATTATACATATACATATCAACATATGCATTTAAAACTGGAATCCCTCCAGGTTATCCTTTCTATTTTTAGAAACAAATACTTGAGTTTGATATAAATTTAAAACAATATTTTTATTGGGAGTTTGTTTTAAAAACAAAAGCATAAAACTGATTAATGAAAATCCCACACAATAATAGCCTTTATCTCTGACAAGATTGTTTTTGGGGGTCCATCTCCAAAAATTTGTTTTTTTGTAAATTATTCATTCTTTTGACCTCAATGAAAACACCCATCACATATTGTAAAAACTGGAAGAGTAATACCCTGGATAAAATCATGGAGTTTCTTAATAAAATAATAAGAATGATTTTCTCCTAGTTTGTTAGTTTAGAATGATTAATTCATTAGATGAACACATATATACCACTGCAGTAAAATTCAGTCTTAATTTCACTGCATATTATTTTGTACCACTTTCATGAATTATATTGACTTCAGTCATTATAACTTTTTAAAACTGTAAGGCTAAAAATCTAAAGTTATATATTAAAACTATATTAAAAATAAATTTTAAAACAATTTACTTAGCCATAGCAAACTCTGTATTATATATCACATTCTGGGAAAAAAAAAAAAGGAATTTTTTAATCTTGTAACTAGTGCATTGCATATGTAAATGTTAAGATTTATAAAAATACTAATTTTACTGTTATAGTAAAATCAAAGCAAAACCATAAGATATAAAAGACCAAAATCTTTTTTCTAGGATAGACGGTTTTAAGACATGTTATTTTAACTAAAGTTACATTTAAATAATTTAGAGTTAACTGAAACAAAGAGATAAAAATTACTTTTGTATTAATAATGTGAAATTAAGAATCAAAACCCCTTTAAAATTTTTTATAATTTTTTCCACTTGAAAATGAAAAATTACAAATAGATGCCTGTGCATTTTTTTTAATGAAATATAAATACTTTTAATTCTGCAAAGAAATTGCTATTTTGTCTAACAATAAAATAGATTCGCATAGAAAAAAAATTAAAAAAAGATTAAATTAAACCAAAGTACATCTAATTAACAAACAGTAAAACTTATATTATTTCAAAGTACATTTTATTCATCATCACAAAAATTAAGTCATTTAAACAGATTTTAATAATTTTAGAATGTTACTAAAAGAAAAATATATTTAATAGCACCTAACATAAATGGTCATCAGGTCTGATATGTGGTAAAAAAGCATTCTGTCTCCATTGTGGCCTTGAATTCTGATATGACCTGCCTAAAAACTTTCCCAGGATTTACTTGAATCAGGTAAAATTTCATTCAGACTGATCTAGCCATTGTAGAATGAAAACAGACAGCGAACATATATATGGAGGATTTTATACATATGATAATAAATAAATAAAATTGCAAATGTTGTCACTATTTTACTGAATTACTGCTTTTAGAAAGCTTTTTTTTCCCACCTGCAAGTATGTAGTGATAACACATATTCATTCTATTTGCTTAGTGATATATTTCTATAGCAATATGGCATCAAGAGTTTGTTTAAATAACAGAGATTCATTTTGTAACCTTTGTGGTGAATACATTGTAAGGAGAAGACAGTACATTATAACCAGTTTGTAAAAATTTCATATAACACTTACTTCATGAGTACTTCTTTAATGAGCACCACATAAAAACATAAATTGAATATTTGCACAAATTAACTTAAAGTTAAATCAAATCTCTTCCCTTTGCTATTCCAACGGCATGACAAGAGATGTAGACTTCTATTTTTGTTAAAATAAAATGCAACAATAAAAAAACAAGGGAAATGTTGTACATCTCAAAGTCATTTCAGTTGTTGGGCCTATACCTCATGGTATTAATTTATGTGAACCTCTTTTATTTTTAATTTGAATCTGAGAAATTAAGCAGCAATGAAACTAAAATTTTGTACACAAATATTAAAGCCTAAAACTTTACACAAACTGAGTAAAATAATTTAGTATACCCTTTGAAAAATCTTTCAAAACAAAGTACCCCAATATTGGGATTACACCTTAATAATAAAAATTTTCTTGCTAAAAGGAAAAACTTCTTTTCTGTAACAGAAAATGTCCTGTCAAAAAATTGAAAGGCAATTCTGTAAACTCATAATTCTATGTTACTAAACCAAAAGCTGGTTATATAAAACTGCCCTTTTCCTCATGTGAAAGAGATAATACAGGGCTTCAGACATGATTCAGTTTAGGGAGAGGTGTGTGTGTGCTAAAATTTGGCTGAGCAAAACTTGATATATATCACTACTTTTTAATTAAAAAATAAAATTTAGTAAAAATTTATATAAAGTTTAATATTAAAATTTGCATTAAAGATTGTGTAAAATTTATGATTACACACACACATATATATATTTGGATATATATATATATATATATATATATATATATATATATATATATATATGTATACAGATCACTGTAGTAAATGTATAACACATTTTGGAGGAAAATGTACTAAAATTAATGTAAAAAATGAAACTTTATTGGATAAGCAACTTTGGTATATACACCACACATGATAATTAACTAAAAGAAAATATGAGTTCCTCTGATTATTTGTTTTCCAACAGAGATTTTATTTCTAATTTTTTAACAGTTACTTTTAGATAAGTTACAATCAAAACTACCTAAATTTTAGACTGAGTATATGAGTACTGTATTTGTTGGCTAATGAAAAATACTATACTGACTAAATATTTTCAGCAGATATTCAAAAGCAGGAGCAAAATCAAATATAAAACAAGACTAACAGTTCCTGGACACAGCATATTTATTAAATTAAAGCTAAAAAGAAAAAAAAAGTTTACCGACAGTGAACATGGCTAGCATAGTACACTAATGTTCAGTTTTTGCAAAAAATCATATAAGTCAGCTCTAACACATTTGCAGAGGAATAGCCATTGTTGACACAGTACAACAGCATACTACATCAGATTGATATTATAAAGGTATATTATGAAAAAAACCATGAATAAATCATGTAACAGAGGCCCACGGAAAACATTTAATTAAAAATATTTTGAACTGGCAACAGGAAAAATATTTTGTTCAGATATTCCATCCTGGCAGATATGGCACAGACATTAAATTTCAATTTTTAAACATATATCAGCCTAGCTTATCTACCAAAATTATGTACTTTAATATATTATGTGGTAATATACTTATACTACTATCTTAAAAAACTTTAAAATTATTAAATTTACATAAGCTTACAATAATCATTTTTTTTTTAAATTTTAGCTATACATTTTCTTATTTATACATTTGTCCTCCAAACAATGCAAAAACAATACTTTGCTATACTTATATTTTTCCCGCAATTAAATTTTATTCAGCTATGAAAATTGAAAGCAACAATAGAATCTTGATAGGTAAAGGAGAAAATATTTATTAAATATTTGACTGTAGATATAAGTGAATATAAAGAACACTAAAGGTGAAATAAATCACATTAAAAAAAAATGACTTCAATGAAGATTGTACTGAAGATATGATATATATATATATATATATATATATATATATATATGAATATGAGTAATAGTCAAACAAGTATCACAGAAATTAACAAAACAATAAAATTGTTAGAAAAATAAACATCCACACTCAAAACTTAAATTTAATGTAGAGTTTTGTGCTTAAGTAAGTTTTGTATAGTTACTCTTCGCACAGTCTTAGAGTCTAGAATTGCCTATACAAGTCCTTTTCCTGAATGATTAATTAGAATGTGGCGCCTTAAACTACTTTTGACAGAAAATTTTTTGTGGCAGAGATAACATTTGAATGGTCTAGCACCAGTATGTTTAACTTCGTGATAAATTATATGCTGTTTGAATGAAGTTGAATATGAACAAAATTTACAAAAAAAGGTCCGACGTCTCATGCTTTGCTGTACACCAGGTACTGTAACTGCATAATACATGGGATAATCTTCTCTAGTACCAGTTTCTAAAAACAAAAGAGTTTGGTAAATAAATTGAACATTAATAATATAACTGAAGAAAACTTAAAAACATATTAAATAGAACTTAATGAATAATTTTTTTTTAAATGTCAGAATATAAATAATAAACTTGTAATACATATTAAAACATGTATAAACATACCAATCTTAACAAAAAAAAAAGAATAACAACTGAAAATAATAAAAATAATGCAAAAAATGAATAAAATATCATACAAGACCAATAAAAAATTAACCAAAAAAAATATTTTTGGTATAAATCAAAATCAGACCTTTTAAGTTTGCAATAAAAAATTATCATGGCAATCACATTTTATTTAACACCTTAAAACTATGAAAAAATAAACAGTTTTATGGTAGAATTGGAAGTTTTCTCTCTACAATACTTTGCATGTCACCCCCATTATTGACAAAAATTACATGAGCATCTTAATATACTTTTATCAAAAATAAATGCAGAATATTTTAAATCATGTATTAAACTGCTTTTAACTATTAATACCACCACAGTAAATAAATGAAAAGAAACAATAAAATTCCTATTAAACTGCAGATCATTGTAATGGGGAAAATGTTAAAATAACTATTAGAAACAAGTGAAAACTGAAAAGCTAATGTTTATAAAATTTACATTATAAATTACTAGAATGTCTTGAGACACACACACACACACACACACACACACATATATATATATATATATATATATATATATATATATATATATATATACATACACACATATAGTGGAACTTCACTTATATGAAGATGGAAAAAAACCCTTTTTTTTGATACATTAAATACAGTAAGTTTCTGTATTCAGTAAACACATTCATAAATACATATAGCAAACAGAAAACATAGTTTTAAAACTTTCTCATTTTGAAAGAATAATACAAATAAAAAGAAATTCTATAAGAAAATGATAAGATGTTAATAAGTAGAATATTTATAGAAATGAGATCAAAAATTTACTTAAATTGCTTATTAAAACATTCAAAATTTTTTTTATGATTAGCTATGTAATATATGATTAATTCTCAAGGAAAATGTCTGACTTTGATTCCTCAATGTCTTAAGGTGAAACATTTTAGAACCTTAAATGTAAAAAAATGATAATATTTCTCAAACTATCCAAATTTTTGTACAGAATATTTATAACTATTCTTTTGAGGATGTAATCATCTGATTATGGTATGGAAACTTTTCACAAAAACTTTTAGATCTCTTCTAAAAATTGAATAAAATTAATATTTCAAAATATGTGTAGAATATTAAACATTACTTTATATAATGGAATGTTACATACTACTGAATATTCATAGCAATGAATAATTTGTTATATAGGTCTTACGGGAGTTTCACTAGGAACCAAAAAATACTTCATGCAACTGAATATTTTGTATGAGTTTCATATAAACAAGTTTCCCCTGTATATAGCAGTCGTGGCCAAGCTCCTTGTTAATCTGAGCCATTTTTCAAAATTTGAAATTTTTCCTGAGCCGCATTCAAATATGTATTAAAAAGGTATGCAAAAAAAAGTATTAAAAAATTTTTTTATTACAGAAATTATATTTATTGAATGATATTTAGAAGTTCTTCGCCCTTTAATTGTTTAAGGAAATTTTTGAATTGTCGATTATTTTTTGCATTGGTGAGATAATTTACAATGTTTTCATAACATCAGGATATTTTAAATATTTCGTAACGAGATGTTCTCTGTGAATTATACAGTAAATCAGCATGAATTGTGGAATTTCAGAATCATATCTTAACAGACCTTAAGACCGAGTTTTTTACCCAGCATTGCCGGTTTGGTTTGGTTTGGAGTGCTACGGTCTACTTTTTGTAACACGAGGGCTAATGAGACCGGGACCTACAGCTTAAAGCTGATTCCGAACAGTTACAAACATCCATGCTACTGTGGGATTCGAACCCACAAACTCCGGTACCGAAGGCCAGCACCCTAACAAATCGGCCATCGTTCGGCCCAGCATTGCCGTCAGTTGTAATAATTTTTTAAAATGTAATAACACAAAAATGAAAAGGGAACTCAGGTACATGTATTCAGAGCAACAAATAATCTTTCAAAGAGCTGCATGTGGCTTGCGAGCTGCAGGTTGGTCACCCCTGGTATATAGATATGTAAGTATGTGTGTAAAAACTAATTCTAATTACTAGTATCAATTTTCTGGAGAAACAGATTAAATAAATGCATGAAATATCTAATTTATCAATATTTAAGAAGTACAAGGAAAACCTCTAAACTTAAATATGTACTGATTTGAAATGTTATAAACCCCAACACTTTAAGTCTATAAAATAAAATGCATTATAATGAAAATTTTGATAATATTAGGCGTATATAATTTTCACTAGACTGCATTTAGTACAGCTAATCTTTTAAAAAAATCTAAAAAAATTGTAATTTTTAAGCTCATAAAATATTTGGGACATATATAAAAGCTTTATTTGTAAAGCTTATTTATTTATTCCTTTATCCCTATGTTTTAAAGAATGATTTCTAATAACAGTTTTAAATAAGACATTTTATACATTATATTACTATCATATTTAAGCACTCCAAATAAAGAAAATTTTAACATTTAAAGTAAAAAATAAGAAGCACTATATGAGTATAAAACCTATCTGAAGTGAATGAATTTCCTTAACTCAATTTATACTTACCTTGAAACAGAATACTGTATATCATTAGGTGAAATTAATTACATAGCAATCACATAAACTATATTGACAAATGAAAAAGTCCAGCAGGGCTTTAGAAATAATTACTTAGTGGTGAAGTATTTTAAGACACATGTTGTATTAAAAATATTTAAAAACTTTTTTTTTTATTTCACTCAACATTGAAGGATATGCCAAACATTTAGTAATGACATTCAAAGTGAAACCACTTAAAATTCATGACAATACTTTAATACACAAAATTTCATTTTCTACATCAAGAGTTTCTAACTTGTATCACACTGGAAACCTTATGCATAATTGTGGGCATTTTTATGTACATGTATAACTCTGCAAGTAGAAGAGGTACTAATATGAAATAATATGCACAGTTTAATTAAACACAAAAGTTTAGTTATCTGGAACAGTGGGAAACCATGTTATAAAATGCATTTCTGGGGCTCATGACTATTATTTGTACATTTCAAATGCAAGAACAAACATAATATAGGGGAAATAAAAATAACTTTCTTAAAAATTAAGCAAAATAATTCAAGTTTGAATAACACACTAATTATTTTACAATTGTATATAATAGTGAAATTAAAATTAAACAAAAAGCTATTATACTCCAAACAACTGAACTTTGAAAATGATCACTCAACAATTTGTTTGAATTATGGACAGTTGTAAGAAGAAAAAATATAAGATGAACTAAAATTGATAATTTAACTAAAATAAAATTTTAAAAAGGATAATTAAATGGGAATACTGTGATTAATCACCTACATCAGCCAATGAATGTCTACAGCTTTATTAATGATGATCTCAGACGATAAAGCAAAGACAAATTCACAGGTCAAGTTATGTAGCAATTTTTAATGATTTTCATAAAAAAAAAAAAAAAAAAAAGTCATGAAATTTTTTTTCAAAAAGTTTTTGCAAGCCACCAGTTGGAAGCTCTTATTCTAAATACAGTAACAGGCTAATGGCTGTAAATAATAAAATTTAGCAAATTTTAACTATCTTATAATCCTTTACATCCTCGTATTTTTATTTATTTTAATAAATGCTTTCCATAGAAGAACACATAGGTAAATTTAATATGATCCAAGTTATGTAGTTTGAGAGCCAAAATAAATATTAGCTTTTCATAGTTACTTATTTAATTTTTTGTTCTTTACAAACAATTAAAATTTATTACACTGCCTCACTTCCAGCAGATAGTATAACAAAAAATAATGACAACAAATATTTAAAAGTTATGAGTTAAAAAACCTAAGTAAAATTATAAAATTTAATATTGATAATCACGGACATGAAATATTAATGATAAACAAGGATTTACTTCTGTTTATAGGCAGTGTATGAATAAAGAAAATTATTTAAACTATTTCTTTTTATTTCAATGAAATAATATTTTAAGGCTTCACTCTTTTTAAATTTAAATCTTATAACAACAAAAATATTGAAAGTTCCTAGTTTTAAATTTAAAAAAAACAAACTTACTACTTAATTTTTATATCTGTATGAAACAATTTTTTTCATAAAGTATACTTTAAAATTAAAGCATATATTTTTTTTTTTAATTTTTAAAAATTTGAAAATTTTTATGTAAACTATAAATATTAACTACATTTCCTTTATATAGGTCAAATGATGACTGAATGACTTAGGTGAGAATATTCAAGAACATAATTTGTAGGTTTAATTAAAGTATGCTCTAATTTAATTAGTAGAAAAATATTATCAGCAATGCTTTTAAAGGGACACAGGCATGGAAAAATTTAAAAGAAAAAAATCCTATTTTTAATATACAGCTTAAAAATTGAGGACATTGTTGATTATAATAAATAAGATATTTAAATACTTTCTGTCGACAATTAAAATTTTTAAAATGAAATGTATAAAAGATAATTGCTATGCCTATTTAAAGGGAAATTTTATTTTTTATAAAATGATTTCTTAAAGTCATAATTACTCCTCTTTTGATACACATTTTTTTAAAAATACTATATAATGACACATATGAAGCTTATTATATCTAATTTAATTTAGCAACATTGTACTTATAGTTATATATACAAGTGTCACAAAATATTTTAATGTAAAATTAAAATATGCATTTCTGAAGTTAATAATTTTTCCAGAAAGATTTATAAGACCGATAAAATAATTAAATTCATTATGTTAAATAAATTAATGTGTTTTATGCAAACTTTGAAAGTAAGGTATTTCTTTAATTCCTTTCTTAAGAAAATTGTATCCGAAAACACATTTAGATTTTTCAGGCTAAAAAAGTCTTTCTTTAAGCACTGCAATGCAAAATGTATTAATAAATCAATGTGTGTCGAAATGCTCCCAAATACAACATTAAACTCCCATTAAATAATTATGTTTATATACAAGTAGATAAATAAAAATTACAACTGCAAATATAATGGCCTAAATTTCTACAATTACAGTTGTCAAAACCTTCTTTATCTTTAACCAACTAACTTTTGATCAGATCATTCAGTCATTTCCTTTCTAAAATTTTGTACTTCACTTTAAAAAACTGTAAATGCATCTTCAAAATTCTTAAAGCCAATTTTTGCTTATTATAAGTCATACAGCAGAAATAAATTACTCCAGAGAATCAAAAGTGCTTTTCATATTACAGTACCAAAAAATAATGTAACGTATAAATAAGAAATGAAAAAGGAATTTAAGCAGTAGCTGTCACATGTAATACAGAAATCCTGATAATTCAATAGAAAATTGTTAATAAGCAGATTGATTTTTTAGTTGAATGGATTAGTTTATTATACTTTTTTACACTCATTATAACTCAGTTTTATTTACCTTTAAAGTAATAATAATACAAAAAAGGAGAATGAAAATTATATTTGACTAAATATTAAACAGGAAGTGGTTTAATACACATTAGAAATGAAAAAATATAAAATTTAAAATGAGAAATAAATTCTCTGACTGATGAGGCCATATAAGCAGTCTCACTAAATACTACTCCTGTTAACCCACTGAACGGACGCGTCGACGGGGGTTCGACAGCGAATTCCTGTTCGAAAATGGACCTGTCGACCCCTTCTTGTTCGCACTCGTATAACTCGTATCGCACACTTTTGAGGAAAAAAAATATTGCAAAGCGATAATAAATGAAAGAAACTAATTTTGAGTAACGGAACTCCTTTACCTTGCAGGGAAAATAATTTAAAAGTAGCCTGACAACTTTTAAACCGGCAACTCTAGTATGGTACGGTAAGTTCTGTCTGAAATTTACGAAAAGGGTGACTGTTTTGAAAGGGAAAAAGGTGGGGAGGGTGGCCGGTGGATGGGTTAATAAGTGTGCAATGTATTCTAAAACAAAACAAATAAATAAATAAATCACAGAATGCAATGCTTATCGACATTGCCTGGGCCTGGCCCTCTAACATCGAAAGACTTTCAAACAGAGAACAGAAAAGAAAATGTGAGCGGTGGTGAGGTAAACTATTTACAAGAGAGATTATAAATTATGAAAAATTGGAACAGAATTCCAAAAGAAGGGAAAGGCGCTCATTAGAGTCAGCCATATTTCTTAATTTATGGAGTTACCTTTTACTGAGTTAAACAGACAAGTTCTTGAATTCCTAGAAGGGCTTTTATTTCTTTGATAATATTACCAAATTCAACAATTTCTCTTAAGGTGAAGTAGTTAGGTTGCGTTTATGAGTTACATTAACATTTAAGTCAGAAGTAGTATTAGTAGTATGCGTAAGATTTACTAAATAAATAAATAATATTGAGACCAAGCCACTTGTGCATCTTCTATATAAAAAAAAGTGGTGCCTGGTGTTTTTATCTCCTTCCAAAATACAGATGCAACCATCTTTATCAAGATATGTCAGCAGACACCTTAGATATCTAGCCTACTATGATGGGGAAAAAAAATCTAACTTTTTGTAATGTGTCATAAGATGACACATTGTGCAGGCCTCACCAGAGAATATTTCTTATTATGTGGGGCTACCAAAGGAAAAAAAAATTGAATAACCCTTTGTTAGTTCTGGATTTTATAAAAGTGAATGGACTTATGGACTTTGTTTATCTCTGTTAAACAATGGAGATTTGTAACAATAATGTGAGTACAGCTCAGAATTTCTTGCTGCAAATTGCATAAACTACATATATTTGCCTTTGTTAGTCCTACTTTCTCCCAAACTGAATTGATCCCATGACGAAAATCAGGATGATTAATGTGATTGAAAAGATAACTGATAAACCTTTTCTATTTTGGAATTCAACAGTCAAGAGAGCTAACAAGCTGATGTCACAGTAGTATTAGCAAATACAGTATAACTCACTTTTAACGATTCCTGATTTAATGTGGAAATTAAAAATACTTGGTGGGTATAATGTTAAATCTCTGGGAGCCTAACTATCTTTTAATGAGTAACTTCGGTTATAACAAGCAATATTTTTAGGATTCATAAAATTTCTATTGATTTCCACCTCTCCAGTTCAGCCTCTTCAAATATTGTAGCTGAAATTCAGACTAAAGCAAATGAAAAGAATAATGAAAGAGATTACAATGACAAATGTGAATCCCCCCCCCCTAAAAAAATATTCAATAGCTTTTGAGTGCAAAATTAAGTTTCAAACCTTTCTAGAAGCCAGGGGGTGCAAATGATATTTTTTAGACCATAAGTCTTCTCATAAGAACAATAACACAAGAAAGAGACAATAAGACAGTTCAAAATAAATAAATTAAAATTTTTGTACTGTACAGAAATAAAAAAAATAAATTAAGTATATATAATAGAGTAAGATTGTTTGGATTTTTTCAAAATCCCATGTTTTACGAGCATTTAGTTATAACAAGAAAATGTAGTGGTTCCTTCACATTTACTATAGGCAAGTTTGACTGTACTTACAATATATGTAGTACTTGTAGCTTTGTAGTAATACCCTAAAATCCAAAGTTGGAAAGTTAAATATAGTGCTTCAAAACTACATGATATTTTGTTAATGGAAAATTTGCGTAGACATTTTAAGAAACAATGAATTTATACAACATTCATTTACTGTATGGTGTATGGTACTATTATTCTGTAACAGATGAGCGAAAATGAGTCTTTCTATGTTGAGTAAGATGTGATGACTGACGAAATGATTTATTGCATACATTGCAGACATGGGGTTTCTCCCCAGTGTGAATGAGTACATGTTTATGCATGTCAGCTTTGTATCTGAAGCACTTTCCACAGTAGTTGCAGGTGAATGGTTTGATAAACTCAGATTTTTTCTTTCCAGTCTCAGTATGTATGTTTTGACTTCTAGGTATGTTTAATTCATCCTGAAGACTGTGACAAACAATTTCAGATGATTCATATGGCAAATTATGTAAATCTGGTACTTCTCTGAATAGATCCATCTTGAATGCATCTGTAAGTAAATGATCATATCTTTAGACTCTAAATATATTAGCTTTTTTTCTCTCATTTCAAAAAACATTATATAGAATTCAATATAATATTGAAGCTAAACATACTACATACAATGGAGAATAGAGAATCAACACTGAGAATTCAACATGACCTAGTTTATTCAGTATATATATAAGAAAATATTATGAAACACATTTTTGATAGTTAATAATACTCATTAAAATATTCTTTTATTATTTTGCTCATCACAAAATTATTGAGCTAAAAACCATTCTTCATTGAATATTTAAATTTTCCAGATTGTTAAACCTGGTTGATTTTACAACATACGTAAGTTGAAAATAATAAATTAAAAAAATAAAAATAGCACAACACAGAAAAAAAAGCATTCAATTTGAAATTGCAACTGTAAAGATTAATCAATCAATTTTATTTTATAGTACAAAGAAATGTATTATTATTACTTACAAGATCATTCATTTCTGATTCAGAAAGGATAAATCTTTATTTATTTATTTTTTGTTTTCATTTGCAGTCCAAAGTTAAGTCCAAAATTAAAGATTAACACTTTTACCGTCTTCACAAAACACTGGGGTTAAAATATTACACCTAAAATACAGAAAACTCTAAAAGTAACAGAAGCTTGTTTATGATATCAGAGAAAAAAAAAACTTAAATTTAATATAATTTTTAATAGGTTTTTTTTATAAATAAATTTTAGCTTTGCAATTCTTTTTCATTATGCATTTCAATCCTCCAAATAAAATAAAAACATAAAACTGTGCATTAAAATTTTAAATATACTTAGCTTGTTTTCTTACTCATCATAATATTTTATATTACGTTTTATAGTTTTCTTTTTTGAAAAAATAAATCAATTGCTCAGGAATTATAAATATTATTTAAAAAGAAAATTTCTGAAACACTTCTTAGCTATTAAAGTTAACTGAGATTTCCTTTTTCTTTGTTAAAGTAAAGCACACTTTTTATTAAGTGATGGTATGATACAAAACAATAATAAAAGGTAATTTAGACCCAGAAAATTGTTGCATGAAGATAAAGAAAATGCCAAGTGATACGATTTACAATAGAAATCCTTTACAAAATTATTTATTAGCTATAACACATAAGAATGTTCTTTAAGAAAATTATTTATTGTAGACCAAAAATTAATCAAGTTACTGAAAGGAATAATCAAACATATGAAAATTGAACTATTTGGAATACAATAAATCCAGCAAAAAGGTCTAGTTTAATTTTAAGGAATTATGTTTAAAAGTTAATAATCTTTCAGAAGTTGAGTTTACTTGATTGTTTTACAAAATATCATTTAAAAATACAAAAATAAATAAATAAATAAATAAATAACATGGTATTTTATACAAAAATCTATGAATGACAAAAAATGTGAAAATAACAAGCTAATATGTGATTATATTGAACAGTTCCTCCCCCCTCTCTCTTTAAGATATAAATGTATATATATTTATAAACATAACCATCTTTTCTAAATATATTTATTATCTATTACTTAAACATTGATTCAATAATTATGTTTTAAAGCATACAATAATACTTATACTAAAGAAAGAGAATAAAAGGAACAGAAATGGCTTTTATTAAAATCATATAGAAAAAAACACAAATTTTATTTCTGTAAAATTCACAGATTTATTCTATTTTCATCATATGTATACAACTACACTTTAAATTTAATTTAAAGTTTGATTAAAAAATGTTAATACCTTAAAATGTTAATAACAAGCAATAAATGTATTATTATTAAATAAGATCAAGAAAAAGAAAAAAACACTAACCAGAAATTTTTTGAAAAATTTGAGGAAAATCAAAATGTCTAATCAGAAAATTATTAATGTATATGAAAAAAAATGACTGAAATATGATGACAAAAATTATGGTAATTACAACGAAGAATTAAATAATTGTTATTTCAAAGAATTGTATCATCCCATGCTTAAGAATAAATCTTCAAGACATGATAATCATCATTGATTTCCTTTCATATTATTTGAAAGAGAGAGAAATTATTAGGATACTAATTTTTTAAAAAAGTTTATTTTATAAATTATATTTATTTTAGTGTAAAATTCTGACTTTTAGTTTATAGTAAAAAATTTTGACATCTTCCCTGCAAATCATTTTCTTTACATTTTGTAGGACTTATTTAGTGTACTTGTGTGTAAAATAAAATACAATGCTATTAAAAATTTAAAAAAATAAAAAGAAATAATCCTAGAAGTTTTCTGGATTTTTAACTAATATTCATTCTCAAAACAAATAATTCTAGAGAAAAAATGCTAATTTAACCTAAAATAATGGAACAGTTTTTTAAGTATCAATATAAAATTTGACTGTCTAATTTTTTAAATTTTAATGGCACCAACAAAACTTATAGAATCATCCATTTTCTAAACTTACGTAATGTGGTTCAAGAAACATTTCATAAGCACATATACTGAACTATGATTCAAAATAGAACTTAACAAAATTGAGGAAAAAATTCACATTTTAACATCTATTTTTTCACCAATTTTTCTAAAATTAAAAAATAGAGAACATAAAGTAAAAGTAATGCAACATTAAAAAAGTATTTTCTTAAATTTTTTAAGAAACTAAAATGATTGTGATATGGTGCTTTCTGGTAATTAATAAATTACAGATAAAAAAAAGAATGTTTATAGCGCAATTAAATATTTATCATAGGCAAAAGAAATTCAGAAAAATAATAACCATATACATCAAACTTTTCTTAATGTATTTTGAAAATTATTATGTTATATTCACTAATAATAGATTAATATTTAAAACAATATACAGGGTATCTGCCAAAATAAAATTTTTCAAATCCATGACTTTCCCTAATTTAGCGGATCATTTTCCATGACTTTAAAAAGCTTTCGTTAAAGTATATATGAATAAAACTTCTGGCGTACTTACAAATAAAATATATGCTTTTAGAGAAATTACAGGAATTTTATCATAAAGAAACTATAAACTTACTTTGTAAGTGTTAATAAACTCACATACATAAAAATAAATTGTTGTATCTACATACTATAAAATAAAAATAAAATGTTTAATCATATAGCAATTTTTCAATCAAAATGTTTCCAATTTGAATTCAGGGTACTTTGGTATTATCCAGGTGACCATGAATAATAGCCAAATATAACCCTATAATGTTTATATACAATATCCCTAGAGATAAACTTATATTTTGTGCAAAAATCTTAACTTTTTATTAAAAAATAATTGTTATTATATTAATAAAATGTTAATCTACAATTTAAGAAAAAACCAGAATAATATACATTTACCCACCCATTAAGCTTTCTTGCTTTGAGTTTCCATGGTGAACAAATTTTACTTGGCAATATGGTCAATAAGATAATACATAAATACCAAACTCAGTAACTTCAGCCAAATGACAAGTAAAAATAGAATTAAACAATTCAATGCATTTTTATTTAATTGGTAATTTAGCGGATCCATGACTTTTACTCATTTTACTTGAAAAATCAAGACTTTCCATGACAAAATTAATCCATTGTCTAAATCCATGATTTTCCCTGACTTTCCAGGTGCACGGAAACCATGAATATATTAAATTTTTTTTCATACACATTACATTCAACATTTTCTAAAATATTTTATTAAATAAAAAAACGTTTTTTTCTTTGAAAAATAAAAATTCTGTCCATTTCTAATGCTTTTTTTTAATGTGCTGAGTCAAGTTACTCCTCTGGCGGAATCGTTTATTACAAATATTACAAATAAAAGGCAGCTCTCCTGTATGAATTCTCATGTGCATCTGTAGATTCTTTTTCTGAGTGAACGTTTTGCCACACAACATACACTGAAAAGGTCTGTGTACTAAATGTTTCTGCTCATGTTTCTGTAGATTATAAGAACTGTGACAGACAAATGAACAATAACGGCACTGATGCACACTATCACCGTCTGATGAAATGACAGGGTAATCCATAGCTAACATAGGATTTGTGTCAACTGAAAATCAGAAAATATAATATTAAAAAACTCAATTTACAGAAAAACAAGTACAAATACAGTACACAGATCATGACTAGTTTATTTTATAATAACATTTTATCACTTTTGTATGATATAAAAGGAAAAAAAAAGCAAACATATACAATCAAAATCTGAAATTCTCATATAAAAAAGTAATTTCATATTAATACAGAATGAAAAAGATTTCATCTTTTCTGTATTATTCATGTTTATTAGAATAATTTCCCTTAAATTTTCTAAACAGTTTATAAATGTTTGGCTTCTAAAGATTTATTACTTCCTATAAAGATTTTGTTTGACAGCTATTAAAATAATTCTGGAAAAAAAGGAGAGCCATTACAAACATTCTGTTTTAAATATTTTAATTCTAACAAAAAATTACATATTTAATTAAACAATAATATAATCACTTTATCACAAAAGCATAGTACCAAATCACAAATTACAAGATCATCACCACACTGTCAAAAAGGCATTTTTTTTTATAGTTATCAATCTTTCAGTACAAAAGTTATGACTTAATTTCTGTCAGGATTGATAGAATACAAAATTCTCTGGGAATAAAACCAATCAATTTGAAAGCTCAACTACGTTAAAAAATATAAATAAATTTAAGAAAATAAATGATAAAAATTTGATAGATCAAAATTACAATTAGCAAAGGACTACTAGCACAAAATCAACTAGTTTAGTCCCTTGCTCTATTGAGCTTTAAAATGGCAATAAAAATATATAAAAATGTTCATAGCCAAAAGTACTGTAGATATACAGAGAAAAGATAAGTTCTTAAAAAGAAAATATAACAATTTATTCAACCTTTTTTTCTAAAAGTGAAATAAACTTTTCTACAATAAAGACTAAGGAGACTATAGCTGAAGAAATAAAATAAGAAATAAAAATAAAATGTAGATGTACTGTAGACATGATTTATTTGAAATCAATCACATATTGTCAATAACACTAGTTTTTAGAAATTCATCAGTGTCTGAAAGCAAACATTAATTTTATCCAATTTATTTTAGAACAATTTAGTTCTTTATTATTAGAAAATTTATTATATAATATAAATTATACACATTTACTATTTTAAAGATTCACTACTTACAGATTTTAAACATTGCATTTTGACATTTATATTAGAAAAACCTAAAGAAAACTTATGTAGAATACAAAAACATTTCTATATATTATTTTCTTACAGACATATTTCTTTATAAATATTTTTAAAAGTCTGAAATAAGAATTACATTGAAATCTGAAGGAATATAATTACCTCTGACCAAATCACAAATTATGAAATTACATATTCATTTATATAATAAAATTGACAAAATGAAATATATATGAAATACCATGTCTTAACTTTTTACGTGTCTCACTTTTTCTAGTTTATCCTCTAGAAATAAAAAGCATTATTAAAATTGGACTTAAGATCAGCCAGATTGCAGTACCTTTTGGTATTGGAGTCTATAATTTTAAATTTTGCTACTAGCATGGATCAGAGCTGTATTATCACATAGGCAGATAAAATAAATATCTAGAGTCCAGTTTTTTTGAAGGACTAAAACAAACTACTAGTAAGAAAAAGTTTATAAAAAAGATAAATTATTTTCTGTTGAAAAGCTATATAAAAAATCAAACAAAAATGTATTGCTTTTTATGTGGTTATAAATTTTAGAACATTGATACTGAAGAATTGGACAAGAAATTGTCTGAATCTAAATTAAAGTGCAAAAGTCAAAATTTAATGTTTCCATTTGATATGCTGCAATTTAAAAAGAGCACAAAGATAACATCAACATTCTCAAATAAAGATATATTATTAGGAATATATTTAACTTTGCCTATATCAAATGCATCTGATAAAAGATCAAAGGAATCTGGTAAGAAGAAAATGCCTAGAAACTGTAATTAATTCTTTGATTTCATACATAGTTAACGGTATACATTAAGTAATATTTATTCTTATTACTGGGATACCTCACAAAGACCAATGACTGAAAAATCAAAGTCTACAATATGTTAAAAAATATTCTTACTATACACATACATTATTCATAGTTTCAAATAGAATATTAAAACTAAAGAAAACAAAACAAATCCTTAATTTCCCAGCTAGTAATCCAGTTTATTTATGAGATGACACGCTTAATTCTGAAAGAATACTGATACAAAATGTTACATTATCACAACATATAAAATCCTAACATATTTCATAAGTTTTGAAAACACTATACAAGAAATTTTGAAATATTTATTATGTGTATGAGTTTTATTTATTTTAAGTACCTATATTGTATTTAAGTGTAAATAACATAATCATAATTTTCTACATCTTGATTAAAGTTTTGAAACAATTATCGGACATACTCAAATTAAGAAATTTCAGCAGTGAATGAGTTTTAAGCCTTCTTTTTCTTTTGGTTTGAAACGTTGAAGTCTTTTTTTACCCCTTCTACACGAGGAACAAGGTTGTGAATAGTACCAATCCTAGACTGTTGGCCAGCCACATGCAAATTAAATTTGGCCATCCATGCGCTGTGCAAAATCTTGTCTCTCGCTAAGTTGACCTTACTGGGATTCTCCGCTTGAAGTGAATACTATACAGCTTTCAGCATCCAAGACAGCAATGGGACTAGAACTAAGGAAGAGCAAATCTTTTTCTTTTACAGAGCAAATGTAATCTAATATATATTTTGATTCTTCATAATAAAGATTAAACTGCAGGAATCGGTTTGATTTATATTTCCTTGGAACTATAAATCAAATCAATACCACAGCCAAAGCTACTTATTATAACAATATAAGCAAAAGATTTACAAATGACTTTTCAAATTGCTTATAAAATATGGAGGATATTTCATTGCAAATTACACACATTTCAATAACCGAATTCCCCAAATATTAAGGTTCTTAAGAAGCATGGATACATAATTTGGCATATTTTGAATATCCTTTAAAAGGAAAACATCAACCATTCAATAACTAGAACTCATTAAACAAAATTGTAAACGGATAAATAAAAATTTATCTAGGAATAATACAAGAAAACTCTGCACCAATCAAAGCTTGCACTATATGGAGTAGAAAACTTAACAAACGTAATATAACAAAATAGTAATTAAAAAAAGTAATTGCTATATTTTCAATTAAACAGTAATTCTTAATTCAAGCTCCAATTGATTAACAGTTTAAATCATAAAATAAAATGTATATCAGTAGAAGATATATGTAATAAATCATTTACATCCATTAATAAAAACAGATCATAAGAAAAACGAATCTAAAAAATATGTTTTGTTGAAAGATAAAATGTTAATCTTTAACTGCTAGGGTCCTATTTTGGAAAATCAAACTATCTCCAGTTGTTTATTTGATTTAAATTTTAACTATCTAGCAATTTGGTAAGTAAGATTAGCAACACATTGCAGGAAGATAATAAAGAAGGTATGGTTCAATTACGATTTGGAGAGGGGAAAAAACTTAGAGGTGAAATCTGTGAGACCCAACAACAGCAGTTAAAGGTTAAATAATTGACTGATTTAGAAATATAATAATAATAATAAAACAGATTTTGAAATCTATTAATCTCATAATATGAATGAGCTCAAATAATAAAGGTACATTCATGATAGCCAGAAAAAATAAATAAATAAGAAACAAGATTTCTTCTGATAATTCTCTTAAGACTTCCTGACTTACTACAATCATTCAACATTTCTTAGAAGTGTGCTCAATTGCTTTTTTTTTTTCATTTATATAAGTAAAAAATATATTTTTAGGTATGTGCCAGCACAATGTTTTTTTTTATCTGAATGCACCTAATGACTTAATCACTCTTTTAATTACAGTTATCAAAATACCTTATGCCAAAAGTATGATTCTTTTCCACATGAAGTGAGTGCATTACAGTTGCAATTTCTTACCCAAAACTATAAAATAGCATATGTATAAATAATGTAACTAAAAGTGAAGAAATGCCTTTCTTACACTTTAATTAGGTGAAAATAATATTCAAATAATTTAAGATAAATAATGAATAATAAAATAAATTACAGTAGCTTAAAATGAAAACAAAAATTATCTTACCTCAAAAGAAATTAAACATTCTTTAAACCTGTGTCATAAAATTTAAAACTATTTCTCTTAAAATTTGAAATAACTTTTAAAAAGGAATTTCTTTGAAGCTTTAAGCACATTGAGTTTAGAGGAAAAAAAAAAAAAGACTCTAAAGAATAGAGTTTGTTAATTAAAAAAAAAAAAAATCTGGTTTTTGTAGAATTTTGAAATGTACCTTGACATTTCCCAGATGTGTGACCACTCTAGACATTAATCCTTGGATATTTGATTAATCACTGCTACTTTAAAAAAGGCATTTAGTAGTATATTGCACATCCAATGAATTAGTTTGATGGAGATAGAATATCACTAATTGACATCAATATAAATTTTATGTATTATATTAAATTAAATTGTTTTTTACAGTTATAATTTCTCAACAATAAATTTCTTTTTGCCATTTCATTAACACTTCTACCAAATTCTTTTGGAAAGATAATTTTTACCCTTCATAATGTTATGATAAACTTCCTGAAAATAATACAGATATTGTGAAAGAAATAAGAGGAATATAAGCCTTATACAGAAACATTTCTAAAACATATATCATAATTTGTAAATATTAAAAAAAATTATCACCTTGAATTTCATCTTTATTGACAACCAATGTATTACATAGTATCACTTAGCACATAACATAAAAGAAAAAGACTGAATTTTTAGATATTATACCTACTAATGAAGTCAGTGCTATAAAATATCAATGAATTTAATATCTTTAACTTTAAAAAGTAATAAACTAAAACAAAATAGACTAGATTTAATATTTTAATAGACTTTATGAATAGACACAAGCTTACAAATAAAACTTAGTCTCTATATAACAAGAATAAATATTTTTACTAACATCCTCTACCATGACAATTCTTCAAGTACAAACACTGCAATGAAAAAAAAAGTGAATTTCAATATAATTTTTCTACAAGTTAAAGAGGCAAAAGAAAGAGAAAAAATTATTTTAAAAATAAATAAACACTAAAAAATATCGCCAATATTTTAGAGACCATGGTGATTTCTTCTATGTTGAGTCAAATTACTTTGCTGTCTAAATCTCTTTGAACAAATATCACAAGAAAATGGAAGTTCACCGGTATGAATCCTCATGTGTCTTTGTAGATTGACTTTTTGTGTAAATGCTTTACCACATTCTATGCATAGGAAAGGTCTATTAATTAAATGTTTTTCTTCATGCTGCTTTACATCATCACTATCTGCAGAATGGAATGAGCAATATCTGCACTGGTGTATTTCAGCCACAACTTGCTTTTTGAGCTCATAACTAACAGGTGATATAAAGGATGGAATTATGCACATTGAAGATAAGGAACTGGCTGGAAATTAGAAAGAATTATTTAAATAGTTAAATTTATAAATATATATGAAATAATGAAGTATTTTAAATTAAAATGAACAACAAAACTTAAGAACAAATATTACCATAGAATTTTATAGTTAAAAAATATTTGTTTACGAAACACATATTAGATTCAGACATGCCAACATTCAGGCACTTGTGACCAGAGCAACAGCGTGGTTTGAAATTTTAACATACTAATTACAGCTTATACATAAGTACATATCTTATTGGTTTCTAAATTAAAATTAAATTTAAAATATCTGCACAATAATAAATTGTAAAAGGTAAATTAAAATTTAAACATTTAAAAATTTATGAGTAGCTTTTTTAGTTTTAACAACTTATTTTTCAGAAAAGTATTTCTTATAGCAACATTGACCCTGATTCAAATATTTCCATTTTTCTATCATCAGGAATTCTAGAGTTTGTCTACTCAAAATTGACCTAAATTCAGTTTGATTTTTTCCGCAGAGTACTGAAACCTTTTTACATGCAGCATTACTATGTGAAAAAAGTAATATTCAGCATTAAATTTTTTTTTTTTTTGCAAAACTTTGTATTTAATTGCTGAATTATAATCATTTAGCTGTTCAAAAGTTCTGTTAATTTCCAGAGAAATCTAAGAAGTTTCGGGAGTTATCAAATTTTCTCATTTCTCTGGAGCTGCTCCAAAGTAGTTGGAATGTTTGTAGATTACACTATTTAAATTATATATACATTGTTTGGTCTGAGTTTGAAAATGAAAAGCCGATAACTTTATTACTCTTCAGCATATCCAATTATACACTCAAAACATATTAAATTTACCTGTTTAAATGATATATCTTGTTTAGTATGAGTTTAGAAAAATGTAAAACTTTTGACTTTACACCTTTTTTAATTTGAATATCAAAATCCCATAACTCAAAGATATGTCTTTTTCCACTTGTAGTGTGGTAATATGTTACAGTTTCAATTTCTCACCCAAGTAGTTGAAATTAGCATATGCATGAATAATGCAACTAAAAGTAATAAAATGCTTTTTAAACTTCAATTGTGTGAAAAAATTTAAATAATTTAATATACATAAAAACATCAAAATATTTCAAATTAACACTTCCCCACTATGCCTACATTAAATTTTGAGTCTCTCACTAATAACCTATTTTTGAGTTTCTGAAGCAGCTGCTAATTTTTTTTCTTGATGTGGATACATTAGATTTTAGTAAAAAAAATCAAGCAAAAATCTACTTAAAAGTTTAACAACAGCAACAGAAAAAAAATGCCTGTACACAAAATATTTTCGGATTTAAGTACAATTTAAAAAGAAGCTTTTTAACTAACCACTATGAACACATTGTTTATAAATTAAACTAATCTATATATGGCTTGGTGGTTTAATAGTAGAGAACAGTCTTGTAATACAAGAGAAAAAGGCAAATATTATTTACATAATACACAGAAAAGTATAGAAATGTATTTGTTTAATGAAACACACATGCAAATTTTATGTATGATTTTTTTTTTCTGATAAAACACTGTAACAAAATTTTTTTCAATATATTTAAAAACTTTACAATAATTTAGTTCATAGTTTAGTTCATCAATAATTAAGTTAACTTAGAATAAATTAGAAATTTTAATCAATAATGTTACACATAAAATGAATAAATTTGTATTAGGCATGTTTTATGTATACAAACTCAATTAAAAATATTACTTATAATTGTAATAGCAATGTTCAACTTTTCAAGGAATATGCATTTATATTTATAGTGTATCAAACATTGAATAAAAGATGCAATTGATCAGGTTAAAATGCAGAATAAATCATTATTTATTTTAATTAAACAGAATGGTTACATTTGTACTATGTAATAGAAAATTCATCTAATACATTTTTTAAAAATCTCAAATGAAACAGTATTATTTACTACTTAAGTTAAATTGAATAATTACTTTTACATTACGTAATAGAGTACTCATTATAAAAACAAAGATATAAAAAATAAACTGCATTTTTTTAAAGATGATAGTTACATTATAATCTGTAATATAAGCATTTTAAAAACAGTTAATAACTTAGCAGGAGGGAATAAAAAAAAGATTTATTTAAAAAAACCAAATGAAAATTAAGAAATTTTTCATAAAATTTTATGGCATGGAAAATAAGACAAAATTTTGAACTATATTTTAATTCCAGGATTTAGTGATAGTATGCATTTATTATTCAGCTTTTAAAAAATACAATTTACAAAAATGCCATCATTAACTACAAACATTGTATTTCTAAACAATACAAACATTTCAAATCAAAACATGTTTGAAAATTTATTTAAAGGAGCATGAACTATTTTTTAAAGTCTTATACAAAATGTGTAACAGCATAAAACACATACACACAAATATATATATATATATATATTTATTTGCTGTATAAATTATATGAAATGTGTACATTAAAAACTTTTTAAATACACAGTATAAAATTAAAAATCAGTTTAAATTAACATGCTTTACACTAGGCAGAAAAACAATAAATTAATTAAAAGATAGAATCACCTAATACTACTACATGAAGCTACAGGTAATGATCAAAATAACAGAATAAAGTTAGTGATGCCTATAACTGAATTACATGTTCATCAAGAATAAAACTGGCTACCAGTATTTTTGTTTTTCCCATTTTGAATACATTATTATACTCAAATCTAGCACTTGCAGCTCCGGATGTCATTAATTTTGTGCATGACACAAAATGACAAATCTTTCAGACTCTCTAAGAGACATAATGGCAGTTGTCTGCTTAGTATCCTCTATCATCCCAACTTTTACTCTATCAGATATTTACCAAGCTACTTCTCAAAAAAGTGTAAACCAATTAAACAGAAAAAAAAATCATCTGCAAAAAAGTGTTTGAAAGGCAAAGTTTAGTAAAATATGCTATCACATGTTAAAGTAGGCAGTGACTTTGCAGAAGCTCTGCAGCTGCTGATCACAGAACTTGATAGATAGCAAGCCAATCTGAATATAGAAAATAATTCTGTAGTGTCATAAGTATAAAACCTGGTTGATTAATACAAGGAGGAATGTATTTGGTCTGATGAATCCCCATTCTGTATGTTCCCTGCAAAAAGACAAGTATAAGTCTAGAAAAGCATATAATTAGGATTAAGATTTGTTTTTGTTCTAAGTTAAGAAATACGTTTCTCAAAACTATCCTTCTTACACTTGGGGCATTCGTAACATTAGCGAATTCATATCATACACTTTATCTAATCAGCTTTCATTTTACTATGGAAAAACTCAGAGTTAATCTTAACCAGTAGTCATCACTCATAGGATATGTCCATCAAAATAGGCAATCCACGATGTGTTTAAAAACGAGTTAAGAATTGAATTAAAATTATTTTATTTTGATAATCAATTAACCCAATTTATCAAGAGAGAGGTGCAATTCATTAACAGGAGTAGCGAGACAGCAGCTCACGATACAAGGCCAGTACCAAACTGGTGGCTATATTTACAATCAATTTTTCAGTTGTATTTAATGAATATATCACTGATTTTTAGCATTTTATAAAAACTAACCCTTTATTAATAAACTATTTTGGGTATGTCAAACTTAAAAAAAAAAAAGAAAACATTTTGCTTAATGTCAATAATAAAATTTTTACAGCAATGTTTGTATAAGCTCCAAACATTTTCATAAACTGATAAGAAAATGTGTTTTCTATACTTTGTTCTGGGAGGAGGGGAAAAAAAAGGCCCATCTATGTGAATTCATACTTCGTTGTAGGAGGAAATATTTTGGGTTTATCAGTTTGCAAAGATCATGAAGCTGTTCTAAACGTCAATATATGATCTAAGAGGCCCTGACCTTATGATTGCAAGAATTCCTAAAAACCATAATTTTGAAGCCACATTAGAACCTCTCTTTAAGGGTTGTTTCACTGTTTTGTTCTATTTAAATTAAATTTTGAAATGTTATATAGAAATCTAGATATAAATTAAGTTTTTCCAAAAATTTTGACTGGAAATCTCTTAGGAAATATTGACTATATTTTTTTGCTTACAGAAAATATTATTAATTTTAACAAGAATAAGTGGGGTACGTGTTCAAAAAAAGAAGAAAATTGACTAAAGGTCAAAATTAGTAACTAAAAATAGTGACTTAGAAAAAGTGACTTGTGCTGTGCCCTGTTTTCTAGATTTCAGGAGTCAATATCTATCACTAAAACTTTACACAAATTTATCATAATTTCTCAATGATTAATGGTACACCTTTGACCCCTTTTCATGATTTATATAACTCAATTCAATCCATTCCTTCATGATTTATCAATATAATTTCTGGATGAATTTAAGCGCTATTACTTTCCTACAGAAATATCTTATTAATAAATATATCACTTTTTTTCTTCATTATTTTGATCACCACATGTATATAAGTGCAATCGAAACCAATAATTACTATAATTTTGCAAAGCAATATCCTGTCATTAAGGAGGAAATCTAGAACATATGCATAAATTTAATTAGCAGAGATACTAAATACAAATTCATCTATAATGAGCAGCATCTACTGCAAAATTACATCCTGTATTACAACCACAGCAGAAATAAGGAAACATTTTATAAGCAGATTTTAAAAATAAAAGTTAAGATAAAAAAAGAAGTATTATATAGTAGATGTTACACAATAAATAAAACGATTATGAATTTATTATAAGTATATTTATTTTTACTATTTCTGGATTAAGCACAAATAATTTGGAAATTAATTTGTTCAGTTGGTATATTTTACATTGGAAGAGAAGATCAAATAAGCAAGCTACAATTATTTAAAGTGTATGAAATAACATGAACTAATAATAAAATTAAGTAGTAATGAAATTTTCTCATACAACAAATGGAGAAAAAAATTTAGTGACTTCACATATAAATTAAGTAGACAGGAAATACATTATTACTTGAAGTATTTTTTAGATAAATCAACAAATGTTTTGTATGTCAAAATATATTTCAATGTGAATTTGTTTCTTAAGAGAATTTTAAAACAGTACAGTATTAAAATGATTATGTGTGTAGTGACATTATGAAAAAGAAATTGCTTTATATAAGAAAAAGATTAAACAATACCTTATATTGTTAAACTTTTCTCTGCCATTCCACTTGGTAAACTATGATGATACCTGATATGCTGAATCAAATTGCTTTGCTGTCTGAATCTTTTTTTACAAACATCACAAGAAAATGGAAGTTCACCTGTATGGATTCTCATATGTCTTTGTAGACTTACTTTTTGTGTAAACCCTTTTCCACATGTCATACACAGAAAGGGTCTTTTTATTAGATGTTTACTTTCATGATGTTTACCTTCTAATGAATTTGTAGTACTAAATGCACAATATCTGCACTGATATATTTCATTTGATATATGTTTTTTCAAGTCACTGAAAACTGGAGGTGATGTTACAACAGGAACTCCAAATGAAGACATATGACAGACTAGAAATTGAAAAGAATAACTTTTAATGCACCAAATACTAAGTGCATAAATATTAAACAACTTGGTAATATGTTCATAAAATTATGATACAGGTTGAAAAAATCTTAAAATTAATAAACAATATATAATACAAATAAAATTTTTGTTCTAAGCAGATTAATTTTTTTGAACAGTGATACAAAGTAGCACAAAAATCGTAATTTTAAAACCCTATTCCCAAAAGATACTGATGATAACTTCTAATATTCATTTTCAGCATGAAAAATATTGATATTAAGTACTCAATTAAACCATTAAAGGCTGAAGCTATATAACTTATTTGTGAAGATGTATAATATAAAGCTTAAATGCAAATAAGTATTAGTTGTGAAAATGCCAATCAATGATATCAGCAAAAGTGTAGCTCATTACACATTTGCTGAGATTTAATTCAACTATACTAATAATATACCTACATCCTCTTTTTAGATTCAAAAATCAAATCAAATACACATGTGATGAGAATGGTATGAACTTTTTGAGCATATGTATATATATTCACCAGTTTCTAAATTAAGACAAGTTATCATTTTCATGGCATTGCAAAAACATAGAGTATTAACATTAATTCTTGAAAAGGAATACTTGGATGACGTGGATATTAGCATACGTTCTTGAGCTTTTTTCTCTGTAAAATATAAAAAATCCCAAAATTAAAAAGAATAAGTTAATTGTCATATCTTATGAAATTTATTTAACAAGCACATGTCTTATGATTTTGAAACAAGGAAATTTAAAATCCACTGATGAAAGAAACAAAGCAGCTAATTGAATTAAAAATTACTCCAGACAGTACAATGTAACAAAGGTGAAACCATAAGTAAAAGTTTTCAATCATTTTAAAGATTCTTTTTACAAGTTGAATAGTAAGCATTATTTTCCTTGTCTATTCAATAAGGATATGGATAATTATTATAAACAAATTCAACTTTCTGTGAAACTTACAATGTATAACTGTGATGCATATCTTTCACAGAATTAAGAAATTTGTTTTAGAAAAAGCCATTACTAAAGATTTTGTTGTTAAAAAAAAAAAAATAAATAAAAAAAAAAATAAATAAATAAAAAAAAAAACTGCTTATTTTGTTTGAAAATAAATAAATTGAAAATTCGTTTAATCAAATACAAATAAGTATTATACCTGTTTTGACACTTCCCCAATACAATTTTTTTCATTGTAACATAAATCCTACACTAATTCTTTTATCAAACAACTGCATTCTTAAATGTTTGGTATATTTTTAATAATAAACAAATAGATATTTTAGTTTATTCTCATAAAATATAAAAAGAGAAGACTTTCTTTTTTCCAATGCAGCAGGCAATACAGACATTCTCCTTATGCCTTAACAAGGCTGTGAACCTGTTACTCATTTAGCACCTCCGGGGAGCAAGCATAGCTTAAGGTACGCTACGAATGCAAGTAACATTACCCGTGCTGAGTCCTCATAATTTAGAAGCAGAAGACCCCCAGATTTGGTCTGCCACCCTCAGAGGTATCATTTAAGAACTTGGAGGACTTTGAAAAGACCAAAAACTATAATTTTCACTAAAGTCTTGATGATGGAACAATATATATTATATGTTTGCTTAAAACATAAATTTGAAAGACATAAGCTTTTCACTACTAGAGTATTTATTTAATATTTAGACTGGATAAAATTCCAGCAAAAAGATGTATATCAGATCACAAGGTAAAAGTAACACATAATATTGAATTAAAGAGCAAACCATTAGCATTAAAATACTCAATACAATAATATACTCATGAACGTTATAATGTTGAGCATATATACATATATCTTATACTCAAAGCTAATTTTGCATTAGGTTAAGAACCCTTATCTGTGACAATAATAATCAGTATAGTAGAAAATTATGTATGAAAAAAATAATTGTTATATACTACAATATTTGGAATGTCTATTGGAAAACATTCACTTTTTTTAAAAACATCAAAAAATCTTACAAGAGAGTTAACTATTCATAAAAACAGTAAAAGAGATAAATAAGAAAAAGCTAGATTTTCTTCAAACTTTTTATTTGAGAAATTCAAGGAAATATAGTTTAGGTATTACATTAAAAAAATAGTTAAATGCAGACCATTTATTTTAGGATGCTAATATCTCTAACTACAAACATCCAGTTCAATACATTACAACTAATAGAGCACCTAAGTTCAAAATAAATATTTATTATAGTGAGGAAAAAATACGTCATGATAAATTCAATAAAATAAACTTTAGCACATTTTTAAACATATAGAATAAAACATTATTAGATTGGTCTAAGAAAAACTTATGTACAATGAAGTTTTTGATGCCTTTTGAAACTTGAAATGTCTGAAAAGCATTTACTACATACATTACACTTATAAGGTTTTTCACCAGTATGAATTCTCATATGACGATAAAAATTTCCAGAAAAGTAAGTCGAGTAATTACATACAGAACAGTTATAACGAGGTTCAAGTTTATTGCTTCTATTCTGTAATGATGATACAGATGAACCCAATTCAAGGCTTTCATAGAAGTGTCCTTCAAACAAAAAAAATAAAAAGATTTAACCTTTTAAAATTACATTCACAAGAGGCAATTAAGAGGAAAATGTTAAAAACTATAAACATTAAATATATTTTGAGCTCTAGTCAGAAGTTTGTCAAAATTACACAAATGTAAATAACAAATGTAAAAACAATTTATTTAGTGAAATATGAAATAGTATAAAATTTTGTACACTACAAATAAGTTCAATTTTTTCTTGAACTATATAGATATTAAAATAAAGATTAATGACCTGGAAGAATCTGTAACATCAAGTGATGTATTAATATATTTATTGTAACAGTTAAAATTAATGTACTAAACACCTGATAATATTTGCCATTATTTACAGCATTTGTAGTAGCAATAGAATATCTATATGAAATAAAAGAAAAGTAAAATTTCCACCCATAACAATAAGAGAACAATTAGGAGTCTTGTATTGTTGATAAAATGCGGTAAATTATAAAGTGAGCAACGATTACTAACTTGACTAATTTAATATTTAGTTTAAAAAATTCCCAATATTGAGTTAAAGAAAACATTTCAGCATCCTATAATTTAATTCATGCATTCTATAATTTAAATATTTTATAAAGATGAAAATAGACAAAAATTCGTGAAATGCAGAGACTGAATTTATACTTTTTATATAGATGTATATATAAAAAATCACATATCAAATGCTATTTACATTAAAAAGTAATATGTAAAGACACTTTAACACATTCATTGTAGCAACAGCACATCTTTTTCATATCTTCTGTGGGAAGAATTTTCTCTTGGCATTCAAGTTAAAACAAAGCACACATTCCTTTAACACCATTCTACTTTACTTTAAAAATAATGATCAATATAAAACTTATATTTACTCATTTTCCTCTTCTCCTCCTTTCCAAAAAGATATATAATGTACATACAAGAAACATAACAAGCTTGCAAATATAAAAATTGTGTCACAGCTCTGAAAATTGTGCAATTAGAATCATCTTAAAGAAATTTTGTAAAAACATTATAATATGGATTAGAATACACAGAAAAATGAATAAGTCACTAGACACACAGCTATTTAAAAAAAAAAAAAAAAAAAAAAAAAACAGTGAGAAAGACATGTTATCTTGACCATGTGTACAGAGAATAATCTTAGAAGACAAAATATTTCTTTCTTCAAGATGTTATCTTACCATTATTAAGTATAACTTAATTTGACACATATTGCTTTTTTAAACTCAAATAATGTACAATATATTATTGTAAATATATTAATTCAACTAATTTTTCTACAGAGAATCCATGTTTATTTTAGACTGCCTATAGGATATTCCAGTAGTTTGAAACTTCTTACATAGATCACCAACTGTTACAACTCTTAAAATATTATTTCCTCAGAAAAAGGGAAAAAATAGAATATGAAGCAAGTTTTAACAATTAAAAAAAATTATTAGCACAGATTGTGTATGAATGAACAAAATTCAATGGGCTAAATTAAATGTTATTATTATTAATTTAAATTGCTCTAAGGATACCTTATTAGGAGGTAGTTCTCTTAAATTTAGAAACAAATTTTCATTATACAAAGCAATGTTTTTCATGAATAGTTTTGAAGGATCATATTTACTATATTCATAGTTTAAAGTAATGAAATGTTTTTCTTTATGCCTCAAATCAATGATATATACTACCTTCTTTTATAGAGAGAGGGATTTTGTATGAGATGTCAGTACCATTTAGTCAAATTAAATGTAATACAAGCACATATATTATTATTTGATAAAAACAAGATACAAGTATCAAAATGTAATAAAAATGCATAAGCTGTTAATAAATTTTTATGTTGAAAACCGAAATTTTTAGTCTATTGAACTATATGGAGGGAGGGGCCTGAACCCCTTCTCCTTGTGTATGCCACTGCCGTGAAACAGTAATAATTAAGTGTTATTTAGTTATCCAGTATTAAACTTTACATAAAATGATCATTATGCAGAAAAAAAAGTTTGTGAATTTAAATAATCAAAGTGGATTTGACCAATAATAGTTATAGCTCATACATAATATAGAAATTTTAAAATCTTGTCAACTAAATTTAAGTAATAGTACAATGAAAAATTTTAAATTAGAAGTATTCTAGTACTTGACAAAACATTTATTTATCAGAGAAAAAAATAAGGAAAAGTCATTTTCAAATCAGAGCTATATAACATTACTTGAAAATTAAATCATGATTGTTCCAATGCATACCATAGCCTTTGTAAAATGTGAGGCAATATTAGTAGAATGATTACACTTGTTACTAATGATTCTGGTAATTCAGATTGTTTCTTGCAAAATGTCAGCCTTGGTTGATTATAAAACTATTTTATAATTAATAAAAAGTTTTAGTAATAGAATAGTTTTTCTTTAATTTCTATGTATACATTATATTTAATAAAGTTATTTTTATAAAGCATATTTATTGAAAAAATAAATTTTATAACACAGTCTCTGCTTCATATTTATGCTGTTATTCCTAGAGCTTAAAATAAAAAACTATATAAAAATACTAATTCATTTTTGTAGATTTATTACATCTTTCTGATTACCTGATCAATAAAGTAAAACAGACATTACTTCTGCCTACATTAATTAAAGAGCTACAGTTGCTCCTGTTTTATTAAATATATCACTAAGAGGTTTTTAATATGTTAGTCAACTAAAGTTTATTTACTTGCCTAATGTCTATAAATTTGATTTGCATACATTAAAATAGTAAATTGTAATAAATGTGTTTCCATCAGAAAACATTTAACTGATCATGTTGGGAGAATTCTACCAAATAAAACAGGTAATTTTTCGGAGTAATAAACTAAATGTAAAATGCAAATTACTGTAGCCTGTACACTATCTGGAATGGACTACACAGAGATATTAAATACCAACATATATTTTTATGTTTGTTATTCAAGTAAAGGTTCCCATAGAAATCTGAAAAGGCTTCTTCCTATATACACCATATGAAGAGAACTAGTAACTTAATACAAACTATCATGTAGAATTTTAACAATACTAGACATAATTAAAAACTGGAAACTTCTAAGAAAATACATAATTATTTAATTTAGAAATTAAATATTCTACTCTTTCATTGTTGTACAATGCGGTATTCACATCTTTTTTGTAAAACGTAAAATGCTTCGCTGAATGAAACAAGATGTAAAATTCCCACTCTGTTCTTGGCTATAAAGAAAAACCTTCAATAAAAATCATGATCTTTTAAATATGAGATTTATATTCACAGACAAGAATGCATTACTGCGAAACAAAAATATCGGTTTGGAGCAACGAAATATTTTTTTTTTCTTTAAATGTTTAGATGTGAAGTTTTAAAATTTAAAAATTCTGTTTCACAGAATTACAGAAAAAAATTAAAGATAAAGTTTAATTCTTTGTTTGGTTAGCTAAAGTTTGCATTTGTCTTTATACAAAATATTCCCGTGTCCTAGAAAAGCCTATCTTTTCAAATTATGAAAAAAGAATAACAGAGTATGCATATAAACTTCGTTAAATTACAAACGGCGGCTACAAAACAAACACCGCTGTCAATAATAAATTGCAAGCGAATGTGATGCCATTTTGAATAATAAAAAGAAATACCTATCATAATCAAATTTAATTCATCTTTCCCCATGTTCCGTGAAACAGTTTTAAGACTAAAATCAACTAAATTGACTTGATCACACACTGTGCTTACTGTAAATTGATAATTATGAGGTAAATATTCAAACAATGAAGGAAAAAAGTCACAGATTTGAAATATTATATTTAATTGTGTATTATATTAAAATATAAATTTTTTAAATTTATATTTTAACATCAATACCTACATTTTTAAATTTATATTTTAACATAATATAATTACATCAAAATTTTAAAAAGAGTATAAGAAAATCTTTTCGTTTGTAGCTTATTTTTAGGGTTTTAAAAAGTGTCTATCTCTATGGTTATTGATAAAGAAAAGTAAATGGGCTGACTACTCAACTTGTCAAAAAAACTTTTAGAATTCTCGTTTTAGTTTAGTGTTTTTATTTGAGGGACGAACTCAGTAAATGTAATCCCTTTTCTATCTGTAAATTTCTGTCGTCTCTACATGTAAACTGTTTTAAGTAAAAAGAAGTGGAGTGTTTTCTAAAGATTCTATATCCTGACGCCAGTTGGAAATTATAAAGGTAAACAATCAATTTAGTTTAATTTAGAACTCGTGTTTTGAGGGCGAATGAGACATTATTTTGGCATCTAAAACCACATTTACGCGAGTTAAGGAGAGCAAGAGCGTATACTTTTCTTGGAACAGATGCATTATAGACGCCGGCCTCGTCTGCCATGTTTTTTTTTCGACCAACAGAAAAACGAGTGTTTTCAAAAATTGCGAAGTAAAAAAACATGGCGGCGATCACATGGCATATTTGAAACACAACATAAACAAAACTAAACTTTAAAAGAAAAAAATACAGATTAACAATTTAAAGCATTATTAAAATAAAATTTGCATAATAATTATCACTTTTTACGTTATTTAAAAAATAAATAACAGATTAGTAATATTTATGACATATATCAACAGAATAAACACAGTACGCAGAATTTTACTAATTACTAATATAAAAAAAGGGTAGCGCCACGAACATTCTTCAACACTTCTACTTCCCTTGAAAAACTTTGAAATAATTCTTTTTTTACCAAATACAAAAGAAAAAAACTCAGATTTGGAATACCGCCCTTCCCTCCACACTTGGCGTTTAGAATGAAATGCAAAACCTACCTCAGACCTAAGAATATCCTGATATTTTTTTAACAATCTCAAAAATACATACTAAATCCCAGAAAATAAAAAACCCTGACCTAGGCGACAAGTCAGGGCAAGCACACCAACCCACTCATCGCCCCATAAAACCGCCAAATTTGGCGACAAAAAAAGACGGCGTCTTTAATGCATCTGTGCCGATGTGGTTCATTTCTCTTACTGAGTTCTTCTATGTGTATTAATTTTATTTCACTCTTGCAACCAATTTTTTGGGAATCTCAGCATTCAGCTATTTTGCAAACGCAATTTATGTTATATTTAATTTTTTCCCTGTATATAGTTTTAAAAAATATAAAAATAAAAAAATGTTAAAAATATAAAAACCAAATAACAAACTTTAAAATTTTATAAAATAAAATAAAAATATCTTTTTGTTATTATATATTAATATTTGTTCCAGGACTTAATATCGTGTCTACTGTTTTACATATCTGTTTCACAATTTACTGTTAGAATCGAATGGATGGTGCCAACGAATTTACTCTTATTTTGCGAGCTATTGGACGAAACGTGACGAACTACTATAATGCCCTACCAATTCATTTTCATGTTTATGATAACCGATAAGCATCCAATATGTTGACCTTCCGTTTGAAACGAAAGTCATAATTATCATGAGTTATGCTCTGCTGCGTGAGATTCGCCAATTGCTTCCATTTTATGCTTTGCTCGAGTATATTTTGGATTACTTATTGTTGTACTAAGTCAAAGTCAAGGTGCAGTTTAAAAAACTTTTTAATTAAACAGTGCATTGTTTTCTCATAGTTTTGATATGAGAACGATCCGCAAAACCTTGCAGTAGCTCTAAATGATAGAAAAGTTATTATTCTTACAATAGAAAACCACATCCCTCGCGGCTTTTCATACATGTGAGGAGTAAATTCCGTTACAAGGTGTACATAAATCGTATTCTTTAATTTCTGTATCTATTTCATTTGGAATCGAATTTGATATGGAATAAAAACTTTTGGAAATTATAAGGATCTTTGTATGTGAGTATGTCTAAATCAGGTCAAATAATACAATTTCTTAAATACCGAGGTTCCTTTCCAGCAGTGCGTTTTATTTTTAGCAGCTTCAATAATTTTAAAGTTTGTAGGGAATTCGAATAACCAAACCGGAGCAACGTATCATATGCCAGAGAGAATTACGATTTTATAGGGTAGTTTTTAAATTAATACTAAGTTTTGGAAAGAAAAGAAGAGTACGGAGGTCATGAAGTTTTTTTCCTATCATTAATTTTTTTAATTTGGTGTTCATGTAAGCCGTTTTTCAGTTGTCATACCAAGATATTTTACTCAGTCCGTCCAACAAATTTCATCGTTATTAAGATGTATCAGCTGTGAAATTTTAGAAGTGCGATATAAGAAAATTACATGATATTTTGATGTGCTAATTTTGATTTCCCATTTTATGAGCCTTAGTTCCAGAGAGTAAGATGGTGTTGAAGGAAAATCGAAATACAACATGTGGTTCTGAAGTGCAGATGGCCGTGTCATCCGCGTACAAAGATATTATATATATATGATGTATGATAAGTGTAATGTATATCATTAACATAAAGATTAAAGTAAGTGGGGCGAGGAATGGAACCTTGTGGGACTCCAGCAGTGATGTTCTTAAGATTAGAAAAATTGTTTTGCTCATGGACTATAAATTAACGATTGCTACGGTAGTTATGTATGAAGTCTGTCATTATATCAGAACATCGGAGTTGAATTAATTTGAATAAAAGTCCTTAACACATGATGATCGAAGGTCATAGCAATGTCTAAAAATATGGTACAGAAGTCTTCGTTTACAGACTATCGTTGTCAAATTCTATAATTATAGAATTTAGAATATAGAAGTTATAACTTGCAGCAACTGATGAATCGTGTTATGCGAGTTTCTAAAGTATAATAGTCAAGTCAAGTAAAAACACAACTTGACACTAGTAAATAGTTCCGGTTAGTTCCGACTGGCATTATCAAGTAGTAAATCAAATCGAGTATTTGTACACGATGAACAAGTAACATGACTTAAACGAAGTATTTAAAATAAATGACATCACAGATGGGTAATCATTGTTACATTTTTCCGTTGTAATCTCTTGTTCCTTTGTTTTTAGTACTCAGACTGCAGACTTTCTGTTTGTTTCAATAAACGATCTATCTTTATAATAAAAGGATTAAAATTTTCGTGTCTATGCAACATTATGCGAAAACGGTACTTTTCCATCATACTGCGGCAAATCTTGCCAAGCAGACTTTTTGGCGATAGCACACAGTCGCTGGAACAAATAACAAAAAGCACACTTTATTGGCCACAACACACAGCAAACACATAAAAAGTTAATAAATGGTTCAAAAAATGTTAACTAAATAAAAAAAAAATAACACTTAAAAAAACTCAATTTTGATGACTGAAACCATGTGCCTTTACGGATTTTTCTTTAACAGCGACAAGATGAAAGGTTGCAGCGCCACTGAATTTCACCTCTGAAATACAATTTCCTTTCACGAATCTTATTACAAATTGCGATTTCAGCCAAAATGCCTTTCTCTTCAAAGAATCTGACCGCTTCTTCCTCTGTTTTGGACAAATCTCAAATTTTCATTTCCTTTAGCGTTAATTTTTCGTATTGAGAAAAATACGTGATCGATAAAAAAAATGGCCGCGACTTGCTTTGAAAATGGGATGGGAAAAGGTTACCATCGGCGATATGCCGTTTGGCGTTGGTTGCATTATCATTGGCGACTTAATCGCTTGCGCGGGGATAATGGAAAAGTACCGCGAAAACTATTAAATGTTTCGACAAACATTTATTTTAATGTCTTCGCAATATTTGAGAAATCAACTTTGGGTATGTGTTTCTTCGAAACTTCTATTCCTTTTTTTTAATAATTAATATTTTACGAATTTTTTTAGGTTGGCGGTATTATAGGCGATGCAGAAGGAAGCCAAAATATGCTATGCTGATCCTGTAATTTGTATAAATAAAATTGTATATTTATTCATTTCTTTGCACGAATCATTCAAAAACTGCCTTTTTTGAATTGCTTCAATTTTGTTTTCCTCTTAAAAGTATTCTAATAAAAGGCACGGGAGCAGATTATGCGCCCCCTTTGGAGATTTTTCCATCATCAACACAAAATGATTCCATTTTGAACATTTTTATACCTCTTACACACAACAAAGCACATTTTTTAGCATTATGGTAAAATGAAATGCTATTTTAAATTTTCGAGTAATCATGTTGTATGTGGATGCTGGAACTTATAAATACCATAAAGTGGAAACAGATTATTTCTAGGAATATTGCGTCTTTGCATTTAATGTAATCGGTGAGGAGGGAGGGCGACCTCGCTTTCCAAAAACATCCATTAAATTCGTAAATCAGAAGCATTCGCAATCAGAGATATTGTACATTTTTGAACTTAGAAATAAATTTATAATGAGTTTTAAGTGTGGAATATCTAGTTGATTTGAACTGTAGAGGGTGGTCCTAAAAAAATTTTGCCAACATCTGCACTTCTAGGGTCCGTTTCGGCTAACCAATCGAGATGAGATTTAAAATATAGCTTTTCGAAGGTATGCGCTCGAGATTGTGTAAATGGCAACACAGTGGTGCTTCCGATTACGGTTATAGTTACAGAAACTCAAAATATCGAGTGACAACGCCTACTTCCCTTCACAAAATGTTCAGCGCATGCGAAAACTCTAAATAGCGTTGGAACAGTACCGATATGTCCAAAAACGGACGTGTTATGCATACACAGCAAGGAGTTCTGATAACCGGGCAATGAAACACGATCTGGGCCAACACCTCCTAAATGAGCAACTCGTAGTACGGGCTACCGATATGACGTATGACGTAGGTTACGTAGGTCCAAGAGGAGCTACGTAAGTTTTTCACATTTTAACAATTATCATGTGGCGAGAATTGGCGTGAGTTTGGCTTCTTTGTAGATACATTGTTTACTGCGGCAGACGATTGTATTTGGCGATACGCGAAAGCTTCTGTTTCGAGCATTCTACTAGTATGAGTTTGACAAAGTATTTTTATACGTTATAATTATCTGTTAGAATTTACAATAAAATGGTATACAAATGCAGTGTACCTAAATATATAGGTAATTATCACAAAGAGGGACAGAAGGCTTTTGGTTTTCTTTTTGGAAACTTTTGGTTTTCCAAAGAATGAAGAATTATTATTAAGGTATGCAGCCTTGCTGCAAAATTATGTACTACCGGAATTGTGTAGGCGGAATGCTTTCAATGACATCGATTGGATGAAATATGTGCACCTCCACATATAGCGAGGTCTGTTAAAAGGGTCCTGGAATAGCATTTGGTGATCGCATTCTCTTACGCCATTATTCTTTTCCGTGGCCTCCGCGATCCCCGATATGACGCTTATGGATTTCTGCGTTTGGGTACATCTCAAACCCAGAGTTTACCTGTGCAATCCGCAAACTTTGTTGGATTTAAACGATTCTATAAGGCGGGAGATTTCAAACATTCCTCATGCTATGTTGCGTTCAGCGGTATTGTCCACCGTCTCCCTCATGTAATGCATAGTTGCCTATGATGGTACCCATGTGAAAAATGTTTGATCTAAATAAAAGTTTTCCTTTGTCCGATATGTGTTGTCATCAGTGATCGGTGTCTTGTCTCGGTCATATTCAGTATTCCTCTGTGCGTTCTGGTTGTGTATCATAACGTGTCCGTTTTTGGATGTATCGGTACGATTCCAACGTTATTTAGGGTTTTTGCATGCGTTGAAAATTTTGCGACAAGATAATGTAAAAGTTGTTATTCGACATTTTCGAGTTCATTTAAATTAATTGTTTAAATTATGCGTTTAGATTAATTATGTCGTTACATAGTAATGCAGATATCTTTTAGAAAGATACATTTTTTCTTTTCAATATGCGCATCGCGTAGGTGACTCAAATTTTACCCCGAAGGGAGGTATACAATTTTATGTTCTTTCGAAAGGAAAGTTTTTGAGCATCACAAAAACATAACTGCTGGATACGTAACTGATTGATTTAATTATCTTTGCCGTGTTAGTTTTGGAAAAAAAATATCAGCAAACACATTTTTTTTAAAGATACAAGTTTCTGAGTTTAACGAAAGATGTTTTTAAAGATTTTATTTTGGTAAAATTAATTCCTTAAAATTAAATGAGTAACTGCAGAAAGCTGAAATTAGTAAAGTCACAAACGCAAATTATATACTATATGGTTTATAAAAGCGAGTTGAAATTACAAAGTAACAGTATTACATGCTGAGGGAATGAGTCGATACGGTGAAATTGCATATCGAATTCAGGTGATTTTAGTGGTATTTAGGTGATATCATTCAGTGTTTTCATGATACGATATCGAATTAGATAAAAAGCAAGTTCAAAGTTCTCATTGTGTTGAAATTTTGACAGATGAAAGAAATATGTTCTGAATGAGGGATACGTTAACATTATAGCATTGTTTTATCAAAACCACATAGAACTTTCAATATTCCTGGAATAAAGGTAAAGCAATTTTTATTTTAACACATATTTCTGTAAGATATCCAATTTAACTAGGTGAACATACCTAAAAGTTATAAATAACAAAACAATTGATATAAAAATTGATCTTAAGGTTAAACATACTAGCAACACGTTTCCAACGGGAGTCATTGATATCTGATTTATATATATATATATATATATATATATATATATATATATATATATATATATATATATATATATATATGACATTGGCGAGTGGTTAAGGCATGGAAAACATATTTCATTTCATATATAAAAACGTCTTTATTGTAATCCTTCTGTCCATAGCAATGACATTTAGAAATCCTTTGTTCTCATATTTTGCCACGACAAGCATAGAGGATGTTATCAGTCTGAGTTCCCGCTCAGAACTGTCTCTTTTGGTGTTGCTACCTAAGCAAAATTCCTATGTCTCCTTCCGCGTCAGCTTTTTTACTCTGTATAGTTCTGCTTGTGTTTGTGTCTTTCTCCTATTACGTTATCGTTTATGAGTTCTAACTGTTTTTAATTATAACTCGCTTAATTCTTAACCCCCATTTTTAAACCCAACACACATCTATCTATCTATCTATCTATATAGTTGGTGCTTCGCAACTCGAAAGTTGGCAAATTCCCCTAAATTCACAGGTCTTTGTTTTCTAGACTATGCATAGAAAAGGTTTATATTTTGTAAGAAACAAACAACCTACCAACCAACCAACCAAACACACACACATGCATAAATATCATCTCTTTTCTTTTTAGTGCATCTACTTTACCGACAGAAAGTCAAATTTTGCTTTCTTGGCCAAATTTGTTGGCGATATACCAAATTTGAGGATATATCGCCAATTTTGGAGACTTGATGACATTCTTGTCATCTATTCCAAGGCACTCACTTCCATTACACAATTTTCCTAATGAGCCTAAAAATCAGTTAAAAATTAATACACACACACATATATATGTTATGGTAAAAAAGGGAGTGATAAATTATTTACTCTTAATTTCAAACTCTAACTTCATTTTCATCCAAATCGGTGTATTAAATATCTACTTAACAAGCAGAAAACCTAGACTTTACCTACGAGATTACACACGTTTAATCGAGGAGTTTTTATATATTGGAGCCCTCAAGGTTGTGAGAGCCCTTCCTTTATCACTTCTGTATGATTGCGTTTCAAACATAGAGTAGCTCTCCTGCTAATTAAAATGGCTATTTTTTCTTGTTCAGATATTAAATGAGATTTCTCCACGACTGTCCGAAGTATGTACTAATGTGCCTAGTGTTTTTATGTCTAGCGAATTTTCAAAAATGGATAACAAATTTTAAATGTAGCCTAAGTCATCTTTATACTATTTAGTGTCATAAAAAGTTTGCATTCTAGCGTGCGCGCACACACACACAGGTCCTGGAGGGCTTAAACACACAATTAACCACTCAGATTTACAAATACAAACATTTAATTGAAATATATATATATAAGTTAAAGATTTAACTTATGAGATTATTATGAGATGTTTAAGTCTGCCTGGCTTAACATCTCATAATAATCATTAACAAAAAGTAAGCTCAGGTGCCGTCTGCACCTAATGACCATGCTCGTCTACGTCCGACTTCCGTCTATATCTGCGTTCCATTATCGAGAGTTCTTGCTGTCAAACTGCAAAAGAAAAACTTCGCTCACTCGGTGTAAATTCACTTCGCTGTGCAGGGACAAGGGTGCCATTCTTACATCTCCCTCTCTCTCTCTCTCTCTCTATATATATATATATATATATATATATATATATATATATATATATATATATATACATGCACACGCACATATGCAGGGATAGCATGTCTAAGTGGTATGAATTATTACTCCGATCTTCCAACACAAACATTTAATTGCATGAAACTACTTATACAATAAAATGCAGTTACACATAGGTGAACATTTAACTGATGAAATAAAAGGTTTGCTGAGTGACACTCCTAGCTCTCTCAGTAAGTGTCAAAGCTCGTGGTTTCGCGGTCGACCTGCTTGTCGGACCCTGGAACTGAATCTCCTCTCACTCTTTTCCGTTCCTTATTCACCATCATCTTCAAAGTGATGTGGGTTATACCTTGAGGTGATGCGCTGCACTTAAATCCTACACACTCGCGCAAACACACATATGTGTGTGTGTGTGTGTGAATGTCTGAAATTGGAGAATGTCGACTTTCTCTGGTGAATGTCAGCATTCACATAGTCGCTTGGTATATGCTCGAATATTTGATTGTATTTTTATATAATCGGACTATCAGCGGTATATGTCAACAATCACCATGCACTGACGGTGAATGTTGTATGAAAATATTTTTGCTGAATTCTAAAAAACTTTATTATTAAAACATATTATCACATACGTAAAAGCAACCAGTTTAAATCGTGTAGCTCGGCTTACGAGCTTGGATTGTTCGAGTGGTATTATAACAAGAACAATATATTCCAAAGTCTTTTTTTTTTATTAATTGCGATAATGATTTTATACACACGTCTTCAGTAGTTGAGCTTTAGCAGATTAAAAGAATTTGGCTAAATATAACGCTTTGCTTGAGAAATATTAGTCATACAACCAATTGTTTATTATTTTTCTATTATATCTTTAGAGTTTGCATAGAAACAAAACCGGTTATGGATAATCACTTACGTTAAATATTATTTATATAACACAATTATTTCATGTCATATGTACAATGTATTAGTTCCTGTTTTTTTGTCGTTATTAAATCCTCCGTAACTCTAGAAAATACTGTGTGATTTTCAGTATTCATACACAGTTTTATGTCAATTATATTAATATGCAATCTCCCAAATTTTGTTGTAAAAGGAAAAATCTCAAAACGAGAAAATATTATTTTTAAAAGTTAAAAAAAAATGTATCATAAACAAAAACAAAAACAAAACAGGTTTCAGCAGAGTAAAATATTTATGTCATTCAAAAAGTGTACTTTGATAATAAAGTGTACGTATCTTTGTTTTCAGAATAAAAAAACATTTTTTTCCTTATTTTTAATCGAAATCTGTTATTTTGAAGGTACTTTACTCCCTAAGGCTGTTTATTTTTAAAAGCAGTTAACTAGGCTTAGTTTGGAGACTTATGAATATTATTATCTATAAATGTATTGGAACACGAGAGCTATTTAGACTAGAACATACTACCTAAAGCTAATTCCAAAGTTAAAAACATCCATACCATCAGTATATGGTTTCCATTGTGGTAGTAAGGACGTATCACAAACTCCAGTTCTAAAAGATAGAATTCCCAAGAGGTTTAAAAGTATCTAAAAAGTATGTATCTTCGAGGATATCGGGTCTCTTTGAAAATCCCTAGAATACGTGACATCTATTCAAAGCTCTTCCTAAATTTTTTTTTCTTTTTGTTAACTTACTAATTTACGCCAATATCATCAGTAATATCCTGAACCCTTATGTAAGGTGTTAAGTTTTTATTGGAATGATATGAGCTTTGCCATCTTCTAAACATCTGTAATTTTTAAAAATTCTGTCACTCTATCTTGTTTTATTCCCGGGCTTTGCTATGGTGATTATGTTATAAAAAGGCTGTAGTTTGTTACTGCTCTTCCTCCTGGTGTAGGAAAGCCGCCTACACGAGGTCGAATAGACCCCGTCGCAACATGTGACTGGTCCATCTGCAAGGATGATATACAGATTCATTTGAGTAGGGAACCACGAGGGCTGAAGACTGACTAAACCCCAAGATGGGGAGCGCCTTTCGTTTGATGAGCACTGCTAGGGTGAAAGAACGACTTTGGTTTAAGTAGGTTCTAGTAATTTAGAAGCAGGGACCAGGCAGAAGACCCCAGAATTAGAGTGCCCAGAGGTATCCTTTGGAAATTTGTAGGACATTGCGACCACGAACCTATATTACGTGTTCCAGCCGCCAGTTATTAATTCGGTGGATCTTTGACCTCTGTGATCCTTGATTCCACAATCCCCCGGTTACGAGATCGCTGTCTTTGCTGACTGAGCTACCGTTGCCCTATTCTGTATTTATTAAGGTATTTGAAAAAATCGTCAAAAACTAAAAAGCTATCACACAAATTTATACATCTACTATGTAATTCAAAGTTTTTAATGGCTAAAAATTGTTAGGATTTTTTCTGTACAATTAAAAAAAAATATACTGATCGAAGCTAATATAATTCGTGATAAGTGGTAAAAATTTATATACCATTACAGGAGATTATAAAGCTGAAATGAAAAGAAACGAATTTTTAAAATATTAACTATGGAACAAATATTTTTTTATTTTTACAAAGTACCTCCATGATTTTATCCGTATTATTATTTTTATGTTATTTACAATATTGTCAACAATGGGAGTTTTGATAAGTGTTTGAATCACTGTTTTGATTCAGGTTATAGTACCGCACATAATTTACAAAATAAATTTTTGAATGCAAGATTACCCGAATGAGTTTTGTGACAGAGTTACAAAGGCTATTATAAGGGATATTTTCTCTTTTGTAGGGTAAAAAGGCTGTAGTTAAGAAAAACACGAAATATATAGTTCATTGCAAGATTTTAAATTTTGTAGTGGATGATACTTATTTCTTTTCCTTCGCAGAAACCTCCTCAACAGGGTTCTACCACCGCTGTACTATGCAGTCACCAAGAAAAATAGCAGTAATAGGTGGAGGTATCATAGGAGTGTCTTCCGCCCTTAGAACTATAGAGACTGTACCAGGAGTAGAGGTCACTTTAATCTCAGAGATGTTGTCGCCAAACACAACGGGAGATGGTTCTGCGGGATTCTGGCATCCTTACTTGCTGGGAGAAGTACCTCCTTCCGTTATTAGGTAATTCATTTGAATTCAAATTTGTTTCATTTCTGGATAACTATTCGATGGGAAGATTTTAATATTGCCTATAAAAATTGGTAGCTGTGGATTATATAGAAGTTGTATACATTGGTGTGCAAAACTTAAGCAACAGGTGGGTTTTTTCCCATAACTCCACGAGAAATCATCTGAGAGACATGAAATTCAGATATGAGGGAGAGTATTATGTGCGTAGAGGATGACGAAAGCATCGGCGCTGAAAAAGAAATACAATGCATACGGTATGGAATCAAAACAAGCTTTATTGAACGCATAATATCGTGACTCATGATTGTCTATCCAAAAGGAAGAACAACAAGCAGATGCCCCTTGATATGAGATATGCCCTCCCCTAACTGCAATGGTTGCTTCGCACCGTCTCCACATACTCAGAACCAGCTGGTCCAACATTTCTTGCGGTAGGATTGCCCAATCCGCAATCAGCATCTGTTTGAGCTGTTGGGTGTTCTCCGGAGGATGTAAGCTGGCTGCAATGCATCTCCGCAAAGTATCCCACACATGTTCGATGGGATTTAAATCAGGGGAGTAAGCTGGCCAAATGTATTTTATTGATGCCAAGAAAAACAATGTATTGGGATTTGGGATTTTAATAGCGTTCCTTACATAGAGATGGTCTTCCTCTACAATAGAGGTTTTACTGTACATGCATGTAAAGTTAAATGTTATATTATATTCGTGCTGTTGGCAGTAATAGTAATAGAGAAAAAGGGTGTAGCTGACTTTAAAATTTGATTGTCATTTTATTTCTTTAAGTAATAGCATAACTCGTGCTAATGGTGTTACTTGGTGTTGATTCTTACATCATCATGTCTAGTTACGAGGCTGTATTTGTAGTATTTTATGCAAATAACCGAAATCTATCGCTAAAGATGTCATCTAAAAATGTATTTCGTCTTCTGTATTAAGTGTGTTACGATACTTCTTTTTTGTTGCCACATATACAAAAAAAAAAAAAAAACGATTTTCACATAAATATGTTCTTTTACATGGTATCAAAATAGTAATGTCAGTGATGTTCAAAGAAGTCAAGAATAGGATGTTAGAGCCCATCCAACACATAATGTTAGCCGCCGATAAAAAACTTAGTTTTATTATTGCCTTGCTATGATGAGCGATTCGGCGAAGTGGTCCACATAAGCTATGTTTAGACCTTATTCCCAGAAATTTTGGTCTGTAGATTGCATTAGCCAACTCCTTCAGGACTAGAGCTCACCTTTCTTTTATGATGTCTTCAACACCTCTCCCATTTTTAATATAACTATTAATACTAATTAATTTAATGTTTAAATGGTCAGGGTTTTTTTTAGCCTCCAGAATTTATTTCAAGGCTCTGGTGTGCCAAGTTTTGAGCAAACCGAGTAACGGGGTTCCATAGGGTGAACTAGGAACCGTTTATAATGACTCCTTAAGCAGCGGCACCATGGTATATGGTTGCACCTGTCGCCTTATAAATTTTCTTTTTCTTCTTGACCTGCCTGTAGAAGATTTGGTTGAAGAAACTGTTTAGAAGGTGTAACGATCACAAATTTTCCTCTGCTTACTTTAAAGAACTATCTTTTAGCCCACGTTTCGTAACAACTTCACTAATTCTGCCATCTAGTTCCCGAAGGTTGCAGGGTCATCCAGCTATCTTCCAAATTTTTCTCCGGTTGCATCTCTACTGCAGTAGTCCACGGCATGACGGAGATAGCCTAATATGTAGAGCTTTCTCATACTTGTGATTTGCCACCCATGGCCGGTATAAGCGTGGAAGGCCCTGAGGCCATATGGGTACGCTTTGGGTACATGAATGTCAAGATAAACACTTGTAGTTTATGGATTTAAAATATAACTAGCTGCTTTGCACCCTACCTTCGGTCTGGGTATTAACATATTTTGCTTAAAGGTTCAGAACCACTATTAAAGGTAAATGACGTATTAATAGAAATGTTGAACAAATCTCGTATGCTGCAGATTGTTGAAGAATATGACAATACGGTAACAAAAGAAAATTAAAATTATAAATATGTACCTGAAGAGTATTGCCCTGAAGCCACAGCGTAATGCTGCTAAATTACACGAGATTCTGAACTACATGAGTCAATTTTCAACATGCTTAAGAAATGGCAACTGCGAAATACAAACAAAAATTTAATAGAACATGGCGAGTTTTCAATTACTAAAAATAAAAATCTCTCCAAAATAATAAAATAGAAAAATAATGATTTTCTAAAAAAAGATGAGTTTAGAGTTTGAAAAACGCTTGACATTGAAAACTATTCTTACATACATTTATATTGTCATAAATATATTACATTTGATTTGAATTTTAATATCGTAGACACATTTTTATGTTACTGGGAATACCAAATAGCAGGCAATAATAATGTCAACGTTAAATAATACCGTCATATTTTGACGCCAACTCAACAATGGAATTGTGCTTGCGGAAAAATAAAAGTAGCATTTTAGTCGGTTTTTCGTTGATATCTTTCGAACTAATTGGAATATCGGAACACGAATGAGCGAAATGACTTTCCTGGGTCGCTTTACGTCTTTTAGTATCTTCGGAGCCCTCATGAGTTCAGCGGTTCGCGAGGAGATAGACGCACATACATATATAGTTACAATCAGATTTTAATATACAAGAAGAAGATTATGTATAATTGCAGTCTGTGTTGCAAGTTATTTGTTTACACTTTTCAAAATCACTCCCGGCATTTTAGTATTTCCGGAACCTAATTTGAAGATCACTGTCAAGACTACTCACTGTCAAGAAGATTCACTATCAAGAGTATCCATATTTTTCAGAAAAGAATAGCAACAGATCGGTTAAAAAAAATGAGATTTGATTTCAACTGAATCGGTTTCGTTGAAGTATCGTATATGTAAAACACAGCTCTGAAATTATAAATATTTGTAAATTTTGATTATGTTGTTAAATGCGACTCAGAGTGTTATTTACGACGTCATTTCTCTTCAAGCTGTTTTGGTTGTTTCACGCATAAAGTTTTAGAGCACGACATTTACTGATAAAGTATTTTATTTTTGTTAAAAATGTAGCAGCTATGTTCTTTTCAATTGTAATTTAATCTTTATGACTTAATACGTCCAGCAATGAGGAAAATCAGGAATTATCAACGAGTTTGGCAATTCTGGAAATATCAAAGAATTATCAGGAAAATTGTGAAAATTTTTTAATTTTCTGAGAAACATTCAAAATATTGAATTTCGCAAGTTAAAAATGATAAAAGAAATACTCTTGTGCATTCTTTTAAAAATTCTTTTTCGCTCTTGAATGAGAATATGGAGAAATAGAAAAGGAAATCTTCAGGAAATGAGGAGACTGAAACTCCAAAGAAAAAATACAATTTTTTATTAATATTAGGCTGCATTATTTAAATGTAAATAACTTGTGTAAAAGCTGAACTGTAAGAGTTGTTATAGTTTTATAATTATTTTATATTTTATATTTTTATAGTTATTTTATATTTTATATTTTTATAATTATTTTATATTTTATATTTTTATAATTATTTTATATTTTATATTTTTATAATTATTTTATATTTTATATTTTTTTTATAATTATTTTATATTTTATATTTTATACTTTTATAATTATTTTATATTTTTATAATTCTTTTATATTTTATATTTTTATAATTATTTAGTTTATAATTATTTTTATGAAACTTATTAATCATCTGTTTCTGTATGTTATTCTGAACACTCTCGGAGAAAGAAAAGAATATTTCTAAGTTTTAAATGCATTGAGATCTATTTGTAAAAAATTTTATAACTTTATTTAAATATAAAATTATATCTAAAACTAGTTCTATAAAAGAATTGAAAGAAATTGTGTATAAAATTGTGTGAATTGATAAATTTCGAGTTTCAGGATATTATCAGGCATATATTAGTGGATTTCTAAATGGCTTCCCCTTGCACATCCTGTAATAACATTGGGTTTGTCAAATTTTTCTAAATACTACTCTTCTTTAAGGCGGTGAACCTATTTTGTTATTGTTTTACACAAATAATTTTTTTACAACTGAACTTTGATTATTCATCCATTTATGCAAAATGTGTTCTTTATGTCAGATTCTGGTGCCAGAAAACCTATGAATTTCTACTTGACATTCAGAAGTCTCCCAATTCATTTGATCACGGGGTTGGCCTACTATCCGCTTATTATCTGTCGGAGACGCCGATGGTAAGATTAAATGAATTTATTTTCTTTCCTGACAAAAATAAAACTATCACTTCAAAACAGATGCTGGTACTATCTGCAGTTTCAATAGTTTTCCCAGACAAATATGATGTCACGTCATTAATCTGTATTTCTGTTCGCTTTACAAATTCCACCACCTTCATCCCTAAACATTTTACACTTAATAAGCACACGAATAGAGAATGCGGTATGACTATTGTAAATAGAAAATTACGAATGAATATTTTCTATTTAGGATTTATTTTTCAATTTACCTGCAAACGTTTGATTTTTTGGCAGTTTACGGGTAAATTCATTTACCAGTACGGCAAATGCTTTATTAGCTGATGATCTCACATCTCACAGAAACTAGAGACTACTGAAAAATATACAAGTCTGTTCTCGCTATCTGTTTCTCTAACAGAAAACAATTAATATATAACAAAGAGGAAGAAGGGCACAAATACATTGTCTGAGAAAAATTTATTGAATAATATATAGGAAATTATTGTGTTTATCTTCCTTTGTATTCAATATTCCACTCTGGCCAAATAAGACGATTTCACTTAGCAGGGCACATCTCAACTTATGACAATTCTGACTTTAGTTTCAAACGGAAGGGCAATTTATTGTTTGTCTATTGGCTGTTGTAAACATGAAAAAGAATGGGAAGGGCATTATAGTAGTTCGTGATTTTGCGACAAATTGCTCCATTACGTGTTACAATTTTACTGTTCAAAAATAATCACTTGAAAACAAAATAATTATGCATAACTAAATATTTACTATGCCAATGGAAACGAAATCATAAAATATTTTTAGAAAATTTCAAATACAAAACAACTTTGTTAAGGTTAAATTTGATGATGGGAGCCGCTATAGCTTAGTCGGCATAGTTAGCGATGTCGTAATCGAAGGCTTGTAGTTTCGGGGCTCGAGTCAGCCAAATATCCACAGTGTTCATTAATGGCGGCTGGGACACGTAAAATAAGTTCGTGGTTGCAATACTTTTTTGTTTCCAAACGATACTGGAGGTGGTAATCCCACACGTGGGAAGTTTTCTGCTTCTAAATTACAAGGACCCATTTTGTTTATTTTTGTTGTCTTAGGGAGCAATGTCGGCCATCTATATGGTGCTACCATAAAAAAAATCAACAAATTACTCGGCGTTGTATGGGCGAAAACTTAACAGGCAAGAGCTCCTGCGTTATTAAAAAAATTGATATGGGTCAAAAGCATATCCTTAAAATCATAAGAAGGTTAAGTGAATCTGGACTGCTAAATCTAATAGATCCAAACGATTAAGGTTTTTAAGTGAATCTGAACTAGAGTTTAAGAGCCGGTCTCACCAAAAGTTGTTTAATGGCTAACCGCGATTAACCCATGGCACCGAGCAATTTGTCGCAACATCTCGAACTACTATAATGCCCCCCCCCATTCATTTTCATGTTTGCAACAGCCAATAGACAAACAATAAATTGTCCTTCCGTTTGAAACTACAGCCAGAATTGTCATAAGTTGAGATGCTTACTACTCTGCGTGAAATCGCCTTATGGTGTCACGTGATTCTCCGTTTAAACAGAGATTAATCGTGGTCAGTCTTTAAACGACTTTGTGAGAGTCTTTACTGTACATGTAATTAGCTCCATATTATAACTATCACGTATTTTCTCATTCAACAGGAAGCCCATCCGTACAACGATGTTTTTACGGACTACCGGGATATGAACGACAAAGAGCTCTCTCTATTCCCACCAAAGTACAGGTACGAATTATTCTCTGTATCATTTGTGCGAAAGAAAGTATTTAATCATGGTTGGTTGGTTGGTTGGAAGCGCTACGGTCTACTGTTTTGCACACAGGGCTAATGAGACCGGGACCTACAGTTTAAAGCCGAACGGCTACAAACATCCATGCCAGCAGCGGGATTCGAACCCGCGAACTCCGGTTCCGAAGAGCAGCGCTCTACCATTCGGCCATCGTTCGGCTATTTAATCATGAGTTAAGGTGGTTGGGTACTGGCCATATTAGATTTCCCTCTCTCTATGTTTCTATGTTAACCTATGAAGAGAATGGTTCTATTTCTAGGCGATTTGCGTTGAAAGATTTCTTTAAACAAATTTTACCCCGTGATGTCAGGGAAAATTCTTAAGGGTTATGTGTAATGGATTTTTTAAAAAACAGTGGTAAAAATATATTTGTTTGTGAAAAATATTGATATAGTCCTTTCTGTCAATACATCAATAATAACATTTTACCAATAAAATTTCTAAAAAAATACCATGCATTATCCGGGAGCAGTTTTTAATTTATTGAGTATTAAAATTTGTTTAAAGAAATCTTTTAATGCAAAACGCCTACAAGAAGATCCCTTTTCCTTATAGGTTAAGCTGAACGATGGCCGAATGGTAGGGTGCTCCTGTTTGGTTTGGTTTGGTTTGGAGCACTACGGTCTACTGTTTTGCATTACGAGGGCTAATGAGACCGGGACCTACAGCTTAAAGCCAATTCCGAACGGCTACGAACATCCATATCACTGTGGGATTCGAACCCACGAACTCCGGTACCGAAGGCCAGCACCATAACCAATCGTCGATCGTTCGGCGGTAGGATGCTCCGGAGTTAGCGGGTTCGAATTTCGCTGAGGGTATGGATGTTCGTAGCCATTCGGAATCGGCTTTAAGCAGCAAGTCCCGGTTTCATTATCCCTCGTGTAAACAATAGACCGTAGCGCTTCAAACCAAACCAGACCTCGTAGGTTAATACGAAACCAATAGGGCTGATCCCCAACTAAGTTAAAGGAATCAATATCTTTATGAATGTGACCCAATTTGAGATCATTTAAATATTCACCATAAAGACTGACATTTAAAGAAATTATACTTAAGGTATTTTTGGGGCAACACTTTTTCTAAATCACCATACCGCAAAGATAACTTCGTGTACGTTTACTATTTTATTTAGTCTTACTTAAATTTACTAAGCTTTTAAACGAATTTTTGTGTCCTGGATTGAATGCAGATTAATATACGAGGATAATACAAGTCCAACTCTTTCTGTAACATAGTGCTACGAAAACTATTTTAATTTGCGATCCTTCATTATGTGTATAATGTTGTTCAATCTTTTTGGAAAAAAAAAAGAAGATACGTACTTTTTAAAAATAAAACTATATTTTACTATTTCACTGCTCTCTGATACTTTCAAGAAGATAATAATGAAAAAAGGAGAGCCTTATATATAAATTTTTGTTATTTGTAACAAATTTACTCTGCGAGCCCACAAACATTTTCTCTCTACACCGCCGGTTTGCCCTAGCAGTTTGCGGTAACTTCTTTCTTAATTTTTCACATTTTGAATTCCTACGCAACCTAAACGTTGCATACTTCTTTTTTATAGTTTTCCCCACATACTTAGACAAAGATGGTTTTTAATTCTTACTGCTGCAGCAAGGGTTATCGGCCTGCGTGTAGCCACGTGCGACAAGTTAGAAAAATTTTGCGGCTCGTGGTAGAATTCACTAATTTATATTGGAAAATAATATACCATTTATTATATAGTAAACTTAATATTATCGATTGCTTTACTGATTATTTTCATTATAACTATTTATGCACATTTTTGAAATCTGTTTTGTTGTTAAATTTTAAATAATGATAAAACTTAATAATGCATTATTTTCAAATTTCATATATATATATATATATATATATATATATATATATATATATATATATGTGTGTGTGTGTGTGTGTATGTATCCAATGAAAATATATATCACCAATTACACGACAGAACTAACCTTTATTATTTGGTTTGACTGGGTTTGCTTTAAAAAAGCTACTTCTTAAGTTGTAGACATGATTCCATCAGAATTACAAATCTGTAACTATAGAACTTCAAATTCATTGGAGTTAAAAATGCACCTGTTAACTGACGTCATTAGAGGAAACTGGACTGCTTATAATGCCTCAAAAAGAATGCAATTTTCTCAGCAATGTTGATCCAGAGAGAGATTCACGTGATTTTGTTTCTATGAGATTAAAGATTGTTCAGCAATTTTAGGGGGGCAAGAGTGAACCATTATTATTTAATTTATATGAAAAACATACAGTTATGTAATTTAGTTGTAAGCGAAACTCTTTTTCTAGGAATGTTGAAAAATGTGGCATTTATTCCAGTGTTAGTTTTGAGAGATGGGTTAAAATGATTTTTTAGGCTGGTCAGACCTGCACTACGATGTAAAAAAGTAAATTCTGAAATTTTCTTTTGCAGGTATGGCGCATTTTTTACGACACTATATGCAGAATGCACGAAGTTGATTCCGATGCTGATGCGAAAGTAAGTAAGCATTCTTAAGATATTACATTATAATTTGTATGTCGACCACCTGCTATACATTAAATTTGCATTCCTATTGGATGATAATCGATTTGAGGACCCTGCGGGTTCTACATTTGCTGCTTGCTTAGATGTGCTTATTCATGAGCCACCGAGAAGTAAATCTTCTATGCTTTTAACTTCTCCCCACCCTTTTTTTAAACTGCACGGTGTAACGTGTCTAGGGTTCTCGATTTCTGGTAGTAATGCGGATGAATGAAGATTGGAACTCAAAAGATTATTGAAAGAACTTGTTAAAAATTACTTTATTCGAACGATACAGCAGTATAGAAGTCATTCTCGAAATAAAACACACAGATCAATGCTTTTTTTTTAAAAAAGAAAAGCAACAGTCGATTTAGACAGAGCAACCTTAGAAACTTTAGTTTGTGGCTAGCCTGGAAGATAGATCGGAAGTAAGATCTCTGGTATGAAAAATACTTTCAGGGCATATAAATGGAGTACTCTCTGGTCGAATCTGTGATAAGAAAATAAGATCTATAGAAGCAAACTCAAGCTGACTGTGGTTTCTCCAGATCAACAACTCCTTGATTTTCCTTCTCCTGCATGCTTATGAGGTCTGTTTGCTACCTTTCGCTGACTGGTACTCTTGTTCCTGGTACGCTGCTTCACTAATCTGAGATTCGCTACTTCGTTAGCGCAGGCTCGTTTGCTTCCTAACCCCATGACTTTAGTCAACTTCGTTTGGAAAACATAGCAGAACTGGACCGTAACGAATTTGGTTTGTCGTATAGTGTCACTTTTCCAAACTCTATCGCGAATTCGAACCCAGCATCTTTTGTATGCGAAGAGATGTTATTGACGTCAAAACTGTAACTGGACACTTTAGACAGGTGTTTCATGCTTCTATCAAACTATATCAAACAAGACAGTGTGTTAAGACCCCTCCACATCATGGTCCACTGAAAGCCATTATCACCGTCTGGAGGGGGTATGGTTTATCGAGGTCGACTATGGCAGATGATAAAATAACCTAGGCGGAGGATGGCTTTGGAAGCAATTTTTCTCCAAAGATCAAAAACAGCAAGATGCGCAAGTAAAGTGCGCAGTTGACCCTATGGACGTATTCACGCATTCGGCTCATTTAGTGGCCCAGTGTGTGGATGCAACCCGTAAATCATTGTCCAAGGTCATCATCAGGAAGTGGTGAACAATTGGCCATAGTGGGGAGGCTACATTAGATATTTTCACTATGACGCCAGTCTTTGGTACTGGCATTAGTTGTGCCTGTAAGAATTATCCTATGTATTAGAATTTAGGAAATATTTCACTGTCATTTGTCTGATTTCTTAATAGAGAACTAATTAAACGTTAAGAAATTAAAAAAAAAAAAACTTCCAAATAATAAAGATTACTCTAGTTAAGAAAAACTCTTTAAGTTAAAATTCTAAAATTAAAGCACTTATTATTGGTAAATATAAAGAAAATGCATTCAGTTATTATTTAGAGCAATTAATGAAAAATTAATGTAAATGAAGGAAAAAAGTCGACTGTAGTGGAATGGGAACTCACCAAGAAGACCGAAAGGAAACAAGTAAAGGCATTAAATGTTAACGATGCAGACATAGACAAGGATGGAATACCGTTATCGCCTGGAAGCACGTCTTTTACACGCCGCCCCTAAAATGTTTGATTTCACTGATTAAGCCGCTACTTCGCACCCTATGCCGACCTTACAATACATTCTTTTTATTATTTCCGAAATAGAATAGGAACTTTAAATCAGTATAGCCAAATTAAACTAGCACAATGTATTAAAATTGTACCACAATTTAGCTAATTAAATATTTAAAATAAAACGAGAATATTTGAATATAATGGCTGCACTATTGACTATTGACTATTGCTCTATTCCTGAATTAAAGAAGTAAAAAAGAATAACATAATTCACTCGATGGAGTCGTAAAGGCATCTGAATTAACTAATGCTTTCCATTCTCCACAGAGACGAAAGGAGATGTTTCAGCCAAGAGGCTCAGAAATATATATAACTCCTTATAGGACATATTTTAAAACTTTGTACCAACAGAAACGAGTATATATCACAATGTGTTAAGAAAAACTCAATTCTTTTCATCAGTTTTGATGTCATTTTTTTACGAATATCACAAATAAATTAACATATCAGTGCCCAGAGTCCCTTTTTAGGGGAAGTTTATATAATTTTTATTTTTGCTCATAAAGTGTTTTCCTTTTTAGCGAAAATTGATGGTCAAATTAAAAATTTACCAAATTTTCCAGTATCTTATATTATTTATAAATTTGTCATATGGAGAAACATGTTTTCGAGCCCCGTGTATAAATTTATTTTTATTGCGGCTGTTAATTTCACTTTGAAGTACTGTGTTTATATGTGGGGACAAAACGCAAATAATGAAGTTTATCTTTTTTATAAACTCCGCAGTAGCTACTTCGGCAAAGTCAGCGGGATCGAGGTTCAAGCCGGCCAAGATACGTCGTGTTCATTAATGGCGGTTGAGGCATGTAAAATAGGTTCGTAGTCGGAATGTCCTTTAAGTTCCTAAACGATATGCTTGGAGGTGGCAGGCTACGCCTGAGGGTTGTCTGCTTTGTCCCTGCTTCTAAATTACGAGGATCCACTATTAAGGTCCCACCACACTATGGTCCACTGCAAGCCATTACCACCGTCTGGAGGAGATATGGCTTATCGTGATCGATGGTGGCAGACGATAAAATAGCCTTGGTAGACGATGGTTTCTGAGGCGGTTTTTCTCCAAAGATCAAAGGCAGCCAGATGCGCAACTAAAGGGCGCAGTAGACCTTATGGACGAATCCAGGCACTCGGCTCATTTAGTGGCCCAGCGTGTGGATGCAACCTGTGAACCATCGTTCAAGGTCACCATCAGGAAGGGGTGAACAATTGGCCACAGTGTGGAGGCTACATTAGAAGTCCCCTCGAGGCAATGGCAACCGTCTTTCCTCCAGAAGTCATATGACTTCTAAATGAACACGACTCCAGACAACCAACTAACCATCTGTTTCATAAATGGTGTCCTCTGACGTTTAAAATGACTTCTGATCACTGGTGAGGACAGGTTGTCATATTTATTTTACTTTGTGAAGTTCACAATAACATATTGGTTTAAGACGTTCATCAATATACATTCGCAGAAATGACTCTGACATTAATGGGTAAAATGGAGATGTTTCAATTGATACTCCCATTGTTTCACTAAGCTAGTATAATAGCTATTACTTTAAACTGATTCAAAATTTCCTCAGTGGTAAAGCCAGATTTATAATCTCAGGGATAATTCAACACAACGACTAAAATTTTATGATTAAATTTACTAAACCACTGTAAGCAACAGAAAATCATTCTAAGAAAATATACCATATAAGTCATAAATCTTACGTTGATATATGCTCTAAATTTATTCCTAAATAATATTCGAAAAGAATTTATTCCTAATTATATTCCTGTGTTTTTTTTTTCTGTTTCAGATTTCAAAGCAAAGGAGGGAAAATTATTCAAAGGAAAGTGAACAACTTATCAGAAGTATGTGTAAATAGGTTCGATTATATAACAATATAACTAACCATGCCGAAGGATGGCCGAATGGTCAGGGCCTTGATCTTCTGAACTAGAGTGCGTGGGTTCGAATCCCAGTGTGGTCTGGATGTTTCGTAGCCGTTCGAAATCGGCTTAATGAAGTAGCTATTGGTTTCATTAGCCTTCGTGTAGCAAAAAAGTAGACCGTAGTGCTCCAAACAAATCCATAAATCTAGTCATTTACGGAAATACTACTTTATCAATAGCTTTTTTAAAGTTTCCTATTTTTTTACTGTGTTTGAAGATCTTATTGATATTTATTGAATTTATTGTTATTGTTAAATGCTATATTAACCATACGCACAATACCACAAAATTTTAAATAAGACACAGTTTCGAAGAAATACTTTTTACTGTGCCTAAAGACCTTGTTTATATTTATTGTGTAATATTTTTAAATGTAATACAGTGGACTCCACTTAATATGATCGCTGTTAATATTATCAATCACTTATTGTTATCGAAATCACTTGGTCCCGATTTTCTCCATTCATCTGTATGTTAAAAATATCTTTTTATGTGATCATTACATCGGTTAATGTTATCAGTTTTCGAACCTCATTTTAACTGGCAAAGGAATATTCACAATCTATTCAGAAGGAAAGCATTATTTTCTTTTCGTTGTTTCTGTTGTTTGAATTTTCGAGAATTCTCCTCTTTAACATAGGGAAATGGGTAATGAACAAAGGAGTGGAAAATTACACGTTCCTGGAATTTTTCAAAAATACGCACACCCTGCTGGTGGTCAATGGTTGTCAGATAAGCATAAGGCATCACATTATTATCGGAACTGAGAAGGAGCGTGTTGTAATGTACATACAACCTAGACACCAGTGTTCGTTACAAGGGGGAAACACAGAATGAATATAATACTTTATATTGAGATTCAGACATTTATTCTGTACATTCATTTACAAATAGATCCTTGGTTATCATATATCATAATCATCAATTATTTATGTCTTATATTTACACTATAATTATCACAATTCTCTTTATAAGGAGTTATTATTATTAACAGAGACCTAAGTTAAGTGACTGTAAACATTATTTTATAAATTACCTCCATTAAAGTCACAGGGGAGCAGGCAGAGGCTTTTCTCCCTACGTCAGTCTTCAGTTGGTGCAGAGGGTCAGGTAGAGGCTTTTCTCATACGGTGAGTCGGTCCGGGTGTTCGGGCGCACGGAACGAGTCAATGCTGGTGGATTCTTGTCCCACTTCTTTCGAATCCTCTCCAATCCCTTGTCTTCGAGAAATTTTCCCACATCTCTATGCCCTTCGGGAGTGCAGGTGGGCTCATTAAAGTAGCCGCTTTTGTGCAAGCTGACATTACATTTTAACCACTGCTCCCATAACTGACGGTTACATCTCCGTGCGAGCTTGACCGTTACGCTGCCATTCCGTGATCTATACCTTTTCTGAAGGAGTCCCTAAACTTGACGTGAACAATTGGAGTCCTTAATTCCTCTATTAAAATCCTCCTCCCACAGCTGTGCATGCACGTGCAGATCACCGTGGGAAAGTACCTCGGTACAGAGCGTATTCCCATTTTATGCCTTGCTCGCTTTTATGCAGCTCGTCGATATGGAAACCAGAAAGCGAAAGGATTTAACATTAACACATTCGCTCTGTCATCATATACGCATTTTCCTCTATGTTGATCACGGCGCCGGTAACAAAAGATCGAAATTTTAAATCGTTATAACAGGTTGATTATGATTACGAAATATTTATCAATGAGCTTCTTAGAAAAAATTGTAGACAGTCAACAATTGATCAATTTTTTTAATTATGTATACAATTCTTATTCTTATAATATACAGTACATAAATATAAGGTGTGTTTTTTTCATTTTGTTTTGAAATTTAGTACGTGTGAATTAAAGGAGGAGGGTAAGTTTATATAATTTTGCATATCGTTTATTGTTATCAAAATAACGGCGTCCCAAACTGATCACATTAAGCGGAGTCCACTGTAATAACCATACGCATAATACCACATAATTTTTATATAAGAAACATTTTCTAAGAAGTACTGTTTTCCTCATTGGTATGAAATTACTTACTCTTCTTGATTCTTTTAATCATTGCGTTGAAGAGCTTCAAAGAACTCCACAATTGATGGCAGTGAGCTTTTGAAATTTTGTTGAATATTTCTACCCTTAGTCTTCATCTGTCAACATGTCCATGTTACTTTATGATTTCTTTTACTGGTGAAGAGTGTGAAGATTTCTTGTGTTACAGCTAATTATTTTCAGCCGATTTGCTTTAGTTCCGGTTGGCCTGTGATAAGTCCTTTAATCGGATAGAAATCTTTCGTTATCAAACGAGAATTTTTTTTTTGTTTAAAACAACTATTAACTTTCAAAATTTTTGAATAATAAACGTGTGATAATGAAATCCTATTTCGGATGTTTATATATTAACTCAATGGTTTTACCAGCTTTGCCAAAAGCCCAAAATAAATTTCGTTCTCCGTAATTGATATCCAGTTTTGGACTTGTTGGAACAAATGGACTTAATTGATGCATTAAAATCATTACTAAAGATTTATGATTTATTAGTCATGAGATATTCATTTATCTGACAAAGTCGCTGCAATTGAATCACTGCCAAACTGAGAGAAACATATTATTACCGCGGAGTGCTTTTGATAAAATAAAAGAATATTTATCGTACATCTATTAGATGAAGTGAATAACCACGAAATTAAAAGTGACCTAGTTATCCTTAGAAGAAAATAAAAGAATATTTTAAACCATATACACAGTCATATTTAAACAGAGTTTACCTTATTGTTGCTGGTAGCCTTTTTAAATATAGTTATTAAAATTTTTACGTGGTAAAATATAGATATAAGTTTTTCTTAATATTGGTTGTTATTTTTTTAAAAAATTAACAGTGTTTTTCTCTAGCAGTATTTAGCCAGCATGAACATCTATTTTACTTAATTTTTTAAAATCTTTTCATGCTGCTTTCTATATTTATATTCTTCGTGATATCATTTACTCTGGATAAAATTGTCAAAGAATTCAATGACTTGAGATTTAGATGTTTTTAGCTTTTCTCACTAAACGTTCCATTAATGCGTATTGTTAGCTTTTTTAAAATTCATCTCATAGATTCCACAAGATTGGTGGTCTGCTGTTTTTCTACACTAGGGCTAATGAGACAGACGCTTACTGTTTAAAATCAATTCCGAATGGCTATGAACATACATCTCAGCAGTGGAATTCGATTCCACGAAAAGCAGCTCTTATCTATTCGGTCATTATTCAGCCAGATTCATGGCCTCTAATTATGGTTTAGGAACCTAAGGGCTTCTCTTTGAGGCTTTATGTCTCCAAGAAATTAAATAATTCTTTGTTTATATATAAGCCAAGAGATTAAAATGAAACATTTGCTAAGGGCGAAGAGATAATGAAGCGGTGATTATATACAAAGTGAAATTAACAAATATATCATTTCCGTCCTTTGACTAAACTCGATATATTTCTTAATTTCGCTTTTTTTGTGTAAGATCTTAAGATCGACAAGAAGCTGAGCATGCAGAGTGAAACAGATTCTAAAACTGTGTATGCGGATGGATGGAATTTGAAGATGCAATTCTGTCGCGGGGTCACTTTATATATAGTCAAATTAGACCAATAGTTTTGGGTACTATAGATCTGTGGTAGCAGTGCCCTGCTCTTTTAGGACAGCCCCCAGAAGTTGCCGCCCTAAAAGGGATTTTATTTATTTAAACTACCCGATCAACGAGCGTGGTACCCAAGAGAATATTTTCAGTAGTAAGATTCTTTTAATCAAAATTGGTGGGTGGGTGGGTGTAATGCCACTTGGTCATACCAAGCTCGAATGAGCGCTGCTCTTTCGAATTAAAGCAGAAGTGAGCGCCTTTCGTTTTAACGAGCACCGTTAAGGTGAAAGTACGACTTTGCTCGAACACACACGACACAACCTTTTTAGGGACCGGTCGAACTCATTCATATACTCATTCATCCATCCGCAAGTCAGAATTTTAGATCCAAACCAGATACCGACTCATCTCTGATTCGGTACCCCCAGAGGTATAATTTGTTATGGGAACTCGGAAGACTTTGCAGTCAAGACATATTTAACATGCCCCAACTGCCATTAGCACTACGGCGGTCTTTGGCCTAGACGAGAACAGAACTCGCCAACTTTAGGTTACGAGATTGACGCTCTACCAACCAGGCTACCGCGGCCCCCACCAAAATTAGATCTTCATCAGATATTAAAACTTTGCACAAATTAGTCATTTTACGAAGCGTTTCTGTGAGCCGCAGAAGCACGGTTGGTAAAGGCAGCTATCCCATAACTGAAGAGTAGTCGGTTCGATGCTCAAGCTGGCCAAAGATCAGCAGCTTTGTTCAGTAATGACAACTAGGGCGCGTAAAATAGGTTCATGATCACAATGTCTTTTAAGTTATCAAACGATACTTCTGCTTTTAAATTAGGAGGATCCATTCTTTAGGTTAAGTCAGCCTTTAGCACTGGTGGTTCCTCGCTCAAAGTGAAGCTTCATATTACCCTTACAAAAGGACCAGGGGTCTATTGGACCTAGTGTAGGCTTTCCTACACCAAGGAGAGGAATAACAATAACAAACACACTTTTTGAAAGTTTTAAGCTATAAAAATTATTTGTTGCATAAGTATTATTCTTTGCATGTTTACGTTTCGATTATTACATTTTTAATCTTTCATTATTACTTTAACAAATTCATTAATAAATCAATTTTGAATATTTCGTAAAAATTTAAATGTGTATGTTTTACATTAATAATTATTCAGGATTTTCCTTTGAAATAAAAGTACACAAACCAAAAATTATTATATAATTTAGTACCTTTTACCTACTTTTTGTTATTTTTCGGGAAAAAAAAATTACCGTTAAACCGATATTCAGATTTTCATTAACGGAATTACCGGTTAATGAAAAAGTCGGTAAATTTACAAGCCATTGTCTATTCTTTTCATCCCACGGTAATACGTCTCATCTTGTTCATAGGAAGTTACTGTCTGGACTACATAGGAAGTTACTACATAGGTTACTACTTAAAAAGTCTGTTACATAGGAGGATGGGAAGTTGCCTTAGAGATATTGTAAACACGAAAGCGAAAGAAGTAATCGCTAAAAATTTTGCTAGAAAGACGATTTTAAGGGTTTTTGCCCAGATTCAGAAATTGCATTCCTCTTTAAAGTTGTGTTTTGATTTTGTTTTTTAGACTATTAATTTTATAGATTTTAAGTCTGGATTTAAAAAATTCATCGTATGTTATACGAGTAAAATCTACAAAGGATATATATGTAGAATACTCTAAAATGTACATATTATTCAAGCTAATGCTTTATAACGTTCCAGATTACACTTTCCATTAAACCGATAGCTGCCAATAGCGTTGGACATTAGCTCGACCGAGAGACCAAGTAAATATTATTCTTTAGAGCAGATGTGATTTATAGTTCACGCTATGGAACGTCACTACGCCGAGACATTGCCAATATCTGTTTTAAAACAGCAGAAAATGTTCATCTAGCTAGTGTTGATCAAACAATTGGTGACCCTTGTAAGCAAATTTCCCTGCCGCAAAACGCGAGATCATTCGGGTTATAACCTCTGAGTGCGCTTTTTTCGGTGTCGCGCTCGGCCTAAGTACATCGCGTTCCAGTCAAATAACTGTCCATGTTGCCGGTACTTTGAGCTGGCCCTATATCTAAGGTGACTAATATTTATCTCTTTAATTTACTGTGCCACAAATTATGGGGCTTGTTTTTGAAATTTTGCTTAATGGTATTTTTGTAACTTTTATTTACATCTCAAATAATCATTACTTTATTCACTTTTCAGTTTGCTGAAAAATTTGACGTGGTCATCAACTGCCCTGGAGTTGAAGCTGCGAAGTTAGTTCCTGACCCTACAGTCTTCCCTATCAGAGGACAAGTCATGAGGGTAAATATTCTAGTTCAGGGGTCGAAATTTTTCGGACCACTCTGTTCATGATTTTGAATTCTGAAAGGCACTAACAGAAATTTTTAAATCATAAATACATTTGTACGTAACGATAAGAAAACTTGTATTTTACTAATATGAAATGCATTTATTTTGTATTATAAAATTTAAAGGCTTATTATTAAATTTTTACAGAATTACAAGCGAGGGAAATTCACAAAATGCGGTAAAGTCGAGTTTATTCGTGAATTTATTGCAGTATCAAAAACTGACATTAGAAAAATCAGAATTTTTTAGACGATTATTTTTTATTTTGTAATGAATAAATTCTAAAATATATTGAGTGATCAATATTATATTATACGCTATTACAAGCATTTTAATAGATAAATAGAGTTAAAAATAAATACCTAGGTAAATAATACCTGTTAAAAATAAATACTCGTGTATTTTATATCACTGTTGATTGTTAATCCCCTATATAACAATAGCCTAAGTTATTTGTCCGTCTGTCCTCGAATTTATGAAGCGGTTGGACCTGGAATGGGTAGAGGCATTCATATTAGATTCTTGATGAGTTAGGGTTAGCAAAATTCATTTAAGAGCAGACATTTAAATTCATCAATTTATCACATTATAAATAGATGAAAATAACATTTTTTCTAGCATTATGACGTCATTCCTTTACCATCTCATTTAATCATTCTTATTTTAAATTATTTCAATAACGTCTACATTATTTTCATACGTTTTATCACTGAACTTAGATTTATGTAAATAATTTTCTGTCATATTTTGCTTAAATAATAGATTAGGTACATATGTGATAATTTTAAATTTAATCATCGATTATTTTTTGTTGCAATGAAAATTTTATCACCGGTATTAACAACAAATTCTTTTCATAAAAGTCTAGGAGTCTATTTCACGGACTAATAAATATCTAGCGTTTAAGTTATATATCTTTGAAAATTAAGAAGTTTGTTCGTTTGTTTTTTATACATAACTACACGGTTTGCAATCGATTCGCTAAATTTTGGACATCATTCATATATACCGCCAAATAATCACTGTCAATATTAAAACCTCTGCTGTTCATCCTATCACGTAATATGACAAGATAAATTAAAGTTGGCAACTAACATGCGGTCAGTAAAGATAAACAAATTATTGAGCGTGTACCAGATAATTCTCAGCCAAAAAACAAACCATTTTTTTACCTGCCTCCTAGGGTACTTTACTAAAAACTTTACTTTACTTTACTTAATTAAAAATTTTACTGATCCCGTCATATGACGGGCTATATGCTAGTTTTGATATATTAAAGTTAAATTCAAAAGAAATAAATCTTTTATTGGAGTTCTGTTCGAGACTTACAGCCCCTTTTTTCCTAACAGGTACGAGCCCCCTGGATAAAACATGCCATTTTAGGGGGAGATGATTACTACATTTTACCTAAGTAAGTAGCTTTATTTTTTCTTTTATTCTTTTAAAATGCACTAAGAGAAAGTTTAAAGGGCTTCTGAGTTTATACACATATTGATAAATTTATTTTGGGTCAATTCAACACATAATTCATGTGTCAAAGGGCAATCGATACAAAGAATCAGCTTATAAGTCGCAATAATAGAAAAAAAGGGAAAAAACTATAATGAATAAATAAAATTTCATTAACAAGGAAGACTTGTTTATACTTTTGGATTTTTTGATGTGATATTTCTTACATATTGGGGTCTAAAAGTTAAATATAATTTGTGAAGTACGAAAAAATGTTAAATATGTTAAAATTGTTGAAAATTACTTACGGAGAATCCTTTTTTAGAGTTAAATATTGTGGATATGCAAAACCCTTAGACATGATGGATTATATATACCTCGTCGGAAAGAATTAAAAGCAGCATAAAGCGGCATAAGGGTATCGAATTGGTTTTGTGTAATTACTCTGTTGAGGAGAAGGTAAAGAGAAGAAATCAAGAAGGTGAATTGTCTCGTTAAAACGCCAAGCATGTTTATGAAAGGAATAATTCCCAGTGTGTGATTTCACAACTATATCAAAGTATTGAGATGTCATCCTATGACCAGTACCAGGTCGATCAAGGATAACAACCGACTGGTAAAACAGATACTTGATAATTGAGGGAAGTCATAGACACATTTGTACAATAGCTCGGGGTGCAGTATGCACAGCAGTCACGAGAGTACAAGTTTCGAGACAAGCTGCTTACAAGAGAATGTTAATTTCTATTCCAGACCAAGTTGTTTGCATTTCCCTCTAATCTGCGCATAAACGAGGGCATTTTAATTGGAGTTCAGAACAGTTGGCTCATGTGATGTGCCAGTGACGAGTTCTGTTTTGGTCTAAGTACTGATTCTTGCCAGATAACGATATAGAATGAACGGGGAACAAGTTTTAACCAAGGAAACATCAGAGAAATATATCATTTTCTTTCGAGAGGAATCATAGAGTGGCCAGGTTTCATGCTAGATGACTGCACACACTTACATATCTCTGAGGCGACGTCTGTTAATGCTAAAAGATGGAGATGAATCTCTTTTGCCTTATGTTTGCTAGAGGTGCTGTCAGTCCTGAATTTATATTCTTGGATGACAATGGGCTTTGTCCTCGTGAGGCCTTGGTCGACAACTTTGTTGAAAGTTAAAACATCCATCGCTTGCAGTGATCCTCTAACTCTCATCTTAATCCTATAGAGTAGGTGTGGACAATCTTTCAACTGGGACGGAAAGGAAAACGATGGATGCAGGAAATGGATGTAGAATTCTATAAAATGTGCTACTATGAGTAAATCAATTATTTACAACACTCGTTGGAAGTATTTGACATTCTATAAAATATAATTTATATTTAAAATGATTCTCAACATTTAAAAAGTATTTTATAGTTGATATTTGCATTATGGAAGTAGTTCAGACTACAAGGATTCATCATCGTACATTCATCATTCTATCATCGTACGTCTGCAAGTGCAGTATCTCTGTAATAGTGAGCATTCATAAATGCTAGTTTTAAAATACGAGAAGAATAGTCTCTGTTCTAGCGTAAACAAAGCAGAGGAAGAAGGGAAATGAGAAATAGACTGTCTCTATGAGTCCAGCTGGTCTGATTTTTGGTCTGATCTAGTATTCCGTCGAAGTAATGACTGTTCCCATCGAAATCGTCACCTGCATAAATACCCTTTGGTTATCAAAGAAAAGACTCCTGATGAACTAAAAATATATTTACCGTCCTCATGACTTTAAAACATTGTTTTCAATACAAATGAACTAATTTCTACAATTTTCCTAAATTTCACTATAACTAAAATTTCAGAGAAAACAAAGCGATGGTACTGAGAATCTCCGATGATAGATGTCAGAAAAAGAAAGAATCTGGGAACGATTAATATGATAAAAAATATCATTGATTTTATGTGTGTAAATTGAACAACACTAAATGAATGGAATGATCAATGCAACGAAATAATGTGGGAACGATAGATCGAGGTCCCCGTATATTTGAAACATTTATCAAAATCTAAACATTTATCAAAACTGTTTACTTACAGAGTATAAAATTAAATTAAATTAATATATTTCAACACACATTATCTATCAATTCTGTACATAAATTAACTATTATATGCATTTTTTTTCAGGGAGAATGGATATTATTAATATTTTTATTTTTTGCTTTTTATATTCTCCTTAGATAATTACGATAACGACGAAGTTTTAAGATCTAAAATGTTTCCTATAAATAAAAAAAGTCTGTATTATTTGTAAAAAGAATGCAATGCATTTGTAAAAGTGGAGAATTTTCATTAAAGGTAATTTTTAAATAATTAATAATTAAAAACTTATAAAGTAAATAATATTTCGACTTGAAAATTTAATCGCTTTTATTATGTTCAAATTAATTTTGATATTTATTATCGTCATAAATATTTATCTATCACATAGTTTGCTGTCCATATTGCCCAGTGGTTAGCGTTCGCGCTTTCACGCAGTGGTCATTGACCTATTCATTTGAATCATTGATACAGTTCTAAATTTCTTACTTCGTGATCCAAATGCCTGTTTTACTTGACGCAATATGTCCTACTCGAACTCAGTGCCATTAAGTACCATACGACTCTACAACTCATCCCAACTCTACTCCATACAATGAATTTCAGTTTCTGTGGTGTTTTCATAAGAAAATATTCAATAAACCTGTGGTGCTGCATGGGCGGATACCAGGGCCAAATTCAGGGTGAGTAGTGGGACCAAATTGAGTGGTGGCATCATATTGGAGTTCTCCCACAAAATGCTTGAACGAGTCGCCTCTTCTAAAGGCCCCTCCACACTATGGTCCACTGCAAGCCATTACCACCGTCTGGAGGGATTATGGCTTATCGTGGTCGATGGTAGCAGACGATAAAATAGTCTTGGCGGATGATGGCTTCGGAGGCGGTTTTTCTCCAAAGATCAAAGGCAGCCAGATGCGCAACTAAAGAACACAGTAGACCCTATGGACGAATCCACGCTCTCGGCTCATTTAGTGGCCCAACGTGTGCATGCAACCCGTGAACCATCATTGAAGGTCACCACCAGGATGTGGTGAACATTTGGCCATAGTGTGGAGGCTACATATAATTAATAGATGACTTTTTTTAATAGTTCACTTCCATCTATTTACAAGTTATCAAATTACAAATTTGTCTTTTAAGGATAAATCACGATTATAATAAGAAAATTGTTATGCTTGAGGAAAATCTGAATTTTAAATGAGAGTTGGGGGACTATTAATGGTACATTGTACTTACCAAAACTTAAAATCGTCATTGTTAATGTTGCATTCATCAAAATCCAAATATCTATAAAGAATGCCTCTAAATCTGTTGTGGTTCAGTTTGTTCATGTCAAATCCAAAACTCAAAGAAAGATTCAACGAGAAAATTTGAGAAAAATTTAATAAAGAAAATTAAGTTAACTTTACGGTCAGCTATCGACGGAATCAAATTCTAATCTCAAGTGCGCTATAGGCCAACACCTCCTATATACGGAGGCCAACACCTCCGATATAGGAGGTGTTGTATGGGCGCACTTTAGGAGGAGAAAAAAATACACAATAGCAAGAGCATGCGCGTTGAACAGTTAAGTTATATACAGTGTTTCGTCACAAGTGATGTATGGAAGAGTTAAGCACTTCTCATCGGAACAGTCATTATGACCTTTTTTCGATTCTCCTTAAAATAAAATGTTCTATCTTAAGAATAAGTTTTTAATTGGTTCTTCATCAACACTCCAATTAAAAAAATATATATATAGCTTTGCCATTTTAAGTAGTATATTTTATGCAGTAACATAAAAGTTACACGCAGAATGAAATTCACTTACCCTCAAAATAACTTTTGAGATATGTATGTTACGATCTAAACTTTTATATCAAATTGAAATAAATATTTGTTTCATTCTAAGACAAAACTTTAGGGGTATTTGATATTTTAAATTAAAAACTGTTATGAAATTGAAAATTTGAAAGAAAATTAGCCTTTATGATGCTGTAAAATAAAATATATTAATCGTATTAATATTAATGGAAAGTCATACAATAAAAATGATAATTAGCTCCTCTGTGATATTGTTATGAAAAAATTGGTTTGTAATATACAAATTTCAAAAGTTATTTTGCGGTAAGTGGATTTATATATCTTATTTTGGTGTATATATTTCATGTTTTTTAAAACTGTATTAATTAATTCAACAAAGCAAAATTTGTTTTACAAAATTAGACTCTTATTAATGATCCAAGGGAAATTTATTCTAAACACAGCAGAATCTCTTTTAATTTTTAATTTTTTATGGATTAAAAATAGTGGCTACAATGAAAACCTTTCTGCTCGAAAGGTACTATGCCATTTTAAGCAACAAATTACGGTCATAATGTTATGTTTGCAAAGAAATAATATTTTCGGTTCTTTAACCTTCGCGGGCTGCCACTTCTGCGCCACTTTCTAATTACAAATTTGGAAATTTGTTTGTGTTTTGGGCTGCAGACCGGGTTCATTTGAAACGCTATGGTCTATTCTTTGGCTGCAAGAGGGCTAATGAGATTAGGACCTACTGCTGAAAGGCGATTCCGAACGGATACGAACATCCAGCCAGATGCGAGATTCGAACACACGGGCTCTGGTACCGTAAAGCAGAAACCTCCCATTTGGCCATCACCCGGCTGACTGCCGACCGGAATACAATAGAAAGAAAAGCTAACGGATGCTGAATGTAAGGTGGAGATTCTTTTTTTCCTTTATGTTGTATTTCGGCGAATGGTAAAACTTATTTAATATGTGCAAAACCCGGGACTAAATCACCGGATCTGGCAGTTTCGCCGCCCCAGACAATAACGTAGTTAAATAATTTTTATATATTTTTCAAAATTAGTTTTGAATATTAAGGCAAACACTATAGGTTTGCATTTTGCATTAATGTTACTTTTTGCACATTGAATAATAATTTTCATTCTCATAAAACTATATATTGTTAATAATTAATGACAAATACATACTTATATACACACACATAAATAAAGGGCTATTTACAATTCCTTCCGGGGTTTCAGAAGGCAACATTAAAAATATTATAAAGAATGCAATAAAAGAGAAAACTGCAGTAAATACAAAAACAATTTAACTTTTATTTACATCCTTTACAAGTGTTTTATATATGAGCCTTTGGTCACACGACATACCTCAAAGAACAATGTGATAGTTCAGTTCCCGTCAGACTGTGTTCTATATAGTAGTGCTAACGTATTCACAGCACATGTGACCTTTTCTTGTAGTTCTGCTAAGTCCTGTAGCAAAGGGGGTAATAAAACAGTCTTTTACATAGCTCCACAACAAAAAGAACCACCCGTTATTAAATCTGGTGAGTGTGGGGGCATGTCAAAAGAGGTACGCTCACCCAAATGATCAGTATGAAAACTTGATCCTTGCCATCTAGTGTGAACTAATATTATTAAAAACCTGGATTCTTTCTGTAAATAAAGTAAGGTTCGTTCTTCTTAGTATTTTTGCTATTTATTTTTACTATAGCGTAAGGCCCCGGAGGGAATTACGAATAGCCTTGTATATAAAATCTAATATGCTCATTTTATGAGTATATTAAGATCAGTAAAATATTACTAATAAATAGAGTAAATGTTACCAGAATTCCCTTTTGAATGAATTGATAAAGTATATCCTAAATTTTTGTTTCAAATGACTTTTTTTTCTGAAGTTTACCAATTTGTTCTGTTCCCCATCAGCGCAGAAGAGGTGATCTGCGGGGGTACTCACCAAGAAGGCAACTGGAGCAGAGAAATAGATCCCGTAGACAGAGATACGATTTGGAGAGGCTGTATTAGCCTGGTTCCAAGCCTCAAAGTAAGTTCCAGCAAGCACAAATATTCAATTTTAGATATGCGAGTACATTCATTTTAATGGATACGTACCGGAATCTTGTTGGAGAAACTTGTATAAGCCGAATGATGAGTTGACTAAATTTTAAAGTGAAAATTTTACTCTCTAAAGCTGATTAAAAAAATTGGTTTCTACAGCGATAAGTTTGACAATTTATGTGATTCTGCAAGCTCCAAAACAGTGTTCATGGATGAAACATTTGGAGTAGTGCTTGTAAGGTTTTACCTATTATACATCTGTATGTTTTTTACAAGAAGAAAATGTTTCAATTTACCTTTATATAAATGAAAGTCATTGTGTCTATGTATGCATGTATAGACACATATGGATATGGATGTTGGGTATCTGTTCTTAATCTAAAGGACTGATTGCAAAGAAACTAATTTTTTTCCCCTGGGAAGATGGTGGAAGTTGCTGTCAACATTACAACTTTTGAAAACCAATGTGTTTCCCATCTATAATAATATATGCCTCACACTTCCGGTAGGTTATTATTTTACATAAAAGGGTAGAAAAGCAAGCTCATCACACTTAACGTTCACTTCTTTGCAGATTGTCAGCACTCTCTTCTTTAAGAATAAATTTCTTGGAATTAAAAATTAGTATTTCAGCTGCTTGAGAGATGTAAAAAATCGTGCTTTTGGGAATTATTAACATTTTTGTATAATTTTGTACGCCTTTGTTGGCATATATAAAACAAGCAGAAAAACAAAAAAGCCACAGAACATACCGAATAACCAGTAATACAACAAACTAGATGAAAACAAATATTCCTAATGTTTAAGAGAAAAAAAAAATAAGAATTTGATATCGATGTAATAACCACTCCCACTCCTGGGTCCACGTTGTAATACCACCCTGTTCTGGTGCGCTGTGCTTGCGTGGGACCTGCCCACCTACTTTACTGGGGCAGGTATGTTCGTAGATCGCCGCTGGGATGCATAGAATTAAATAAATCCTCCAAAAGCTTAGACGGACAACACAAATTTTATTTACAAGATTTATGAAACTTTAGAGTAAAAACAAAATGTCATATTTAGAACCTCGGAGCCTGCATGGATCAGAAAGGATTGATCGAGCATTTTTTGAAGTCCAATCATAAAACTGTCTTCGTGTTCTCTCACATCGAACTGAGAGATGTCTCCAAGTCGCAGGCCCGAATCCAATTGTTTTCTTCACATCTTCTTTCCTTATCCTCAGGGGCGGTGGTGTCCGCATTTTTCTCAACTTGATCCCTGCCGAAAAGAGAAGTTCTCTCCAGATGTACTGCTGGCCTGCAAAATCACAACCAAGCGCATCCGACGAATCTTATCAGCCCATATTTAAATTATATCTAAAAACTGTTAGCAGGAGGAGAAATTAGATGACATCTTAGATCACTACAACAACATTAATTTAAACGATCGGGAATTCAAAACTGCCGCATATGGTAGACACATCTACAATCTACCAGATTTGTTAAATCATATTTTGTGCCTTTTTCAGCTCCATATTTTGGAAATGTGGGAAGCGTACATTCTGGATGATCTTTAGCTCCAAGTTAGACTGCAAATCAATTTTTTCCACCTATAATTCATCTCGCCAGATCATCAATGCAGAGTAATATTGATTGATGATTGATTTATTAACAGAGTTTGGAAATTAAATTCTTTTAAAATTTCAGCGATTCATAATACGAAGTACACAGATTGTAGATTAATTTAAGATTAACAGATTTGGAAGAATAATGCCTTTAATATCAGCGCTTTCCTATATTTTATACAGAAGTACAAACTGACAGTTCAGAACTGTAAATTTTAATAGGAAAACTATTTTTGACTCTAAAAAAAGGAAGAAACGTTGAAGATAAGTGTTATCCTTTAATATTTGAATTGTATTATAGATATATTTTATGAAACAATGGTATCGAAATTCATTTCCAGAAACTGAAATACTAAGAGAATTTTTTGAGCTGGTAGAAAGACAGGATTGAGAGAGTAATACTAAGAAGAGGTAAAGTTCTCTTAACAAAAATTTGAATGTCAGGCATAACAATATTAATGATACAAAATTGAATATGTTTTGCATTCTTTGAATTGCGGAAAATTGGCACTCGTTTTCAGTGAGAGTTACTCTTATATAAAATCTAATGGTTGTATGTTCGAGAATTCATTTGAGTTTTTCATGGTGATTGAGGTCAATCCTGGGAAGGTTTTAGGCAGGTTAAATTATTTGGAATTCAAGCGCTTGAGGGAGATAGACCGTTTTTTCTCTCTATGCAGCTAGATGACCTTCTATTATATACATTTTCTTTGAATGACGTACTAAAATAAATAAAACCTTTGAAGCAACTTAATTCATGTGTTTGTCTGTAAAATGTGCTTCAAAATAATATAAGTTTTGGTATTTTTATTATACCTGTGATATTTTAGTAATTAAATTTCTTTCTATTATCATTTGGCGTATTTTTAAATTTTATTGTGCCTGTTGGGAATTCGCTTTGACGATCGCCAATGTGTCGAGCGGCCGCCAAGAGCTTTCCGAGTATTCCCACAATCCGTCTCTTTATTGTAATGTACAATCCATTAACGATGTTCTGAGACGGAACAAATGAAAACGGCATTGCAAACAATATTGTCGTCATTGCTTAAATCCGCACTTACAGTGCTATACAATTTTTTTTTTTGTATTTTCTTTATATGTGCTAATATAAAATTTCACGCAGTAGTTAATTATGACATTTTGCTTTAGTTAAAGGGCGTTTATTGTTTTTATTGTATTGTAATGTTTGGGAAGGCATTATGTAGTTCGTGACGTTGCAATTCGTTGCACAGCCGGCTTCCGAGTAATGACACAACTCGCGATATAATGGTACAATCCCATTTATTATAATGACGATTCTGACCATTATGACGCGAAAAATGTGAAACGATTGCACTATGGTAGAACTCAATATGTAACAAAACCATGGATGCAAATTAAAAATGTTTAACTTTTTATTTCTCATGTAATATTTTATTTTTTGTATCGGTTTTCTTTAAAGAATCTCGCTAAAAATGTCACGCAGTTGGTGGACATTCAAAGTTTTATGACAATTTGGCTTTAGTTCAACGGAAGAGTTTATTTATATTGGCTGTTTATAAACACGAAAATTAGTGGGAAGGTGTTATTAATTTTATAGTAATGAGTTGCTTTATTTTCAAAGTTGTTTATGTTGCTGGTATGTAATAAAATCTAAACAACAATTTAAATTTTCAAATGAATATAATCTTTGTTTGGGAGTCTTAATTTCAAAATCCCAACTATTTATTGTTATAATGAAATTTCATTGCACGTTATACCACATACCTATGTACCAAATTTTGATTACAGCTGCATGTCGTTGAGAAAATTTTGATAATGTATGCGTTTAACTTTTTATTTCTCATCTGTAAAATATTTTATTTTTTTTTTATTACGTTTTCTTTAAAATTTAAATCTAAACTATTTAATCTGTGAAAATAGTTAAAACATAATATGCATTAGTTTAATTATTTTCTAAAGTTTATAAAGGACACTATTATTACATATTTTATTATTTTATATATATGACTTATTTAAAATTTTTTTGTTTACAAAGTTTTTATATTTTTAATAAAATCTAAACAAATTTAAATTTTCAAATGAACTTTTCATCTGTTTGGAGTCTTAATTCCGAAATAAGGGCGAAGAAAAGTTTGGTATATTACAATAAATGAAATTTCCTAATTTGACAATTTAAAATAATTTTTTTTACTCGAAAATACCAAAAAATTGTTTAAAGTTGGTCATTCGTAAATAATGTTTGATTTCCAGCAGTTCTGTAGAATTTTGATCATTCGTTGACAATTCCTTAATTACGAATCATTAGTTTGTACATTCGTTTTATCAATCTAAAATTTCTGTTATCTAAATATTTTATTTTTTGTCCTCCTTTAGTTTAAAAATTAAGTGATGTGCGGTAATTAATTATAACTTGAAAGCAGCAATATAAGCCAAGTAACTACAAGCACTGTTTTAGAAGACTTATTTTTAGTCAATGTATAATATTAGCAGAAAATTACTAATAACTATTACAGAAAAAGCCAGGTTAACACACTTTAATTTTATTCTCGAGATGAACTTTTCATCCTGTTTTCGAAGAACTTTCTACTGTCAGAAATAAGAAGGCGTTTTATGAAAAGTTTGGTATTTTCTCCTGGCGGCCACAATAAATGAAGGGCCATATTCCAATATATGACAATTATTAAAAAGTAATTTTTTTTACTCGAAAATACCAAAAAATTGTTTAAAGTTGGAATACGAAATAATTGTCACCGTTTTTTCTGTAGTAATTTCATTGCAGTATTTGTAGATAGTTTTTTTTTTTTGTTTTTTACTTAATTACGAATACTGTTAGTCTTGTCCATTATTTCGTCCAACTTGTGAAATCACTTTGTGTATCCTAAATAAGGTATTTTTATTTTTTATTCCTCCTTGTCCATAACACCTTACCTGCTGATGCCATGAACTTAACTTATAACTTTGTGCTATACAAGCTAAGTCTAGTGCAAGAAGCTCTGTTGGTTAAGAATGAAATTGTATTGCAAACAAACAGTAAGAAGCAAACTTTATAGACGTAAGGCCAAGATTAACAGGAAGGAAAGAACGTGTATTACTCTGCCAAGCGTTTAAAGATTTTTATTGAGCATAAAGAAGTAAAAAGTCAATTTGTTTTATTGAACTCTATGTATACAACTTTCATGTATAAACTGTAAATAAATAATGTATTAATATATAGATCTAGAAAATAATAATTTATTGTCTGTCAAGATTTGTTGACAGAGAAGAGGAGTTATATTTTTTTTAGTGTTCTTGATTGATTCAGTATGAGGAAAATTCTTTTTAAAACAATTTTTAAAATAGATTTTTATTTTTTCTACATTTTTAGTTTACACAACACTTTGTTACAAAAAACTATTTTACAAAAAAAAAACACTTCAGTTTAAGTCTATATATAAGAAGGGGTTCTCATAACTATTGTCAACCGATTAAGAGTATTTTTCAGTCAAGTGAACTATAAATCGCTGAAATTGTTTAGAATACAAGAAATTTGTACATTATTCAAGAGTAAAAGAACTAAACTTTGTTGACATGTGATAAATTTATTTACGAGTTTACTCTGCCAATTGCGTTTTTAATATATCTTAGATGAGCATGAATTAAATTAAATTTGTTAATATTGAACTCTTTAAATCTTTCATTTATAATTTTGTAATATTTTTAAAGTTTTTTAATACATTTTAATCTTTAAAATGAAATCATGATATTTGTATAATTATAATTTACAATTTGATTTAGATATAATCTTTTATATCTTTTTTAAAGAAGGTGTCTTCGAAATTTTTGACTTGATTACAATTTTTCTAAAGGTAAATTTATCAATTTATCTTTTTTTAAAAAAAAAAATAAAAAAAACACTTTTTTTCTACTTATGACGTCATTCTTTAACCTCTCAAAACATTGAAAAATTATCGGATTCAGTCAACTTTACCGGATTTAATATAGAAATAATCATAATTAAATAAAGATTAAGAAGTCAAGTGAATCTAAATACGGTTGTAATGAAATTTTTTTATCGGTATTAACAAAATCTTTTACATTATTCACTACTAAAATCTAACAATATATATGATTAAAGCGTTTTTTGTTTGAGCCTTTACAATAACACTTTACTAAATGAACTTTTTAAAATGCATTACATCATTAAAGTTTTATAAAACATTTTGCGTTTAAAAAAAAACATTTTTAATTATGCCTCATTGTAAAAGTATAATATTAAAATATTTACATCACATCTTTTAATCCCCTATATAATAATAGCCTAAGTTATCCGTATTTCTGTCCTCCAATTTATCAAGTGGTTGGACCTGGAATGGATAGAGGCATCCATTCAAAGCGCATAAAGTTTATCTTCTCCTAAACTATCGATCCGATTCTAAAATAAATTTGTATAAATATGCTTCATATCACAGCAAAAAATACTGTCGTGTTTAAAACGTTCGAAATCCAACTCTTCTCTCCTTTTCGAGAGTTTAATGCCATTATTTCAAGTCCTATTTTCCCCGGTTAAGAGCAGGCGATTAAATTTATCCATTTATTACTTAATAAAGAGGTAAAAATAACAATCTTTTCTAGCATTGTGACGTCATTCCTTTAAACATCTCATTTAATCATTTCATATTTTAAACTATTTAAATATCGTCTACACCATTTTAATATCCTTTATCACTGAACTTAGATATTACGTAAATGATTTTCTTTTATATTTGGCTTAAATAATAGATTAGGTACACAGGTGATAGTTTTAAATTGAATCATCGATTATTTTTTGTTGCAATGAAACTTTTACCACCGGTATTAACAATAAATTCTTTTCATATAAGTCTAGGAGTCTGTTTCACGGAATAATAAATATCTAACTTTTAATTTATACATATTTGGAAATTAAGACGTTTGTGCGTTTGTGTGTTTGTTTATTATACATAATACACGGTTTGACTAAATGAATTCAGTGTGATTCTAAACTGCATTACAGGATCGGGAGACTCTAGATTAGTATGACGATAAATAAATTATTAAGAGTGAACCAGATAGTTCTCAGCCAAAATACAAACCATTTTTTACCTTCCTCATTAGGCACTTAACAGTTCTGGAATATTAAAAATTTTACAAATCCCGTCATATGATGGGCTATATGCTAGCTAAGCTATAAAAAACACCGATAGTTAACCATTTTTATTAGGGGAGCTATGTTGGCGGCTACCAGATATCCGCCAACATCACTCCGTAGGACAACACAAAGTTAGTCCTCGTAATTTATAGGCAGGAGCCATCCCCAAGCTTGACCTGCCACCTCCAGAGTTATCACTTGAAAACTTGATAATAAGGTCACAACTTATTCTAAGTGCTCCAGCCGCCATTAATGGACACGTCGGATCTTTCCAGAACGAACCTCAATCCTACAACCTTCTAGTTAGGAAGTCCACACCTTTGCTGACTGAGCTACCACTGCTTGTCTTCTCAGAACATATACATGATATAAATGTGATGATCTTTAGTAGCTAACAATACCAGAAAATCATGATGCTAGAAAACTTATGGATAGACAGTACGGTACAAACATTATAAATAAAACTTAAAATGCAGATATTTGAGATTTACTGGTAGGTTTTAAGAGTTCATCAGTAAATGCTGAGGTATTGTGCAAGTTATCGGTAAACCGGTTTCCCGGTATCACAAACCCTAATTAACCATAGTGGTGTTTGGGATGGACAGTTCATATAATGTACTTTTTCAAATATGTATGAATGAAAAAGCAAAATTAGACCCAAGAGACATTATAAAAAGTTAAAAACAACTTATCGTGAGTTAAATGATTATGATGGGTTGTTCCTGTGCATGACACAAGCAACTTTATTGCCCGCTTCAAAACGCTCCCATAAAAACGAATCGATTTTCCGAAATCTCCTCATTCTCTTCGGCACCACAAGGTGGCGTTGGAGTAGATCAACACAGAGAGCCCTGCCCTGCCTAGTACTGTATATATCACATAAGTAACCTGCATCCCAGTAAAGTATGAGCACTCCTGAATAATTCTAAATTTTCTATCCCTAAAGAGTTTTCCTTCCGTTTTGTTTTTCTTAGCAAGAATGGCTGCTTACTACGGCAGGGTAAGTACATAGTTTTAAGTTTAAAAAAGGAAGAGATAATAAAGTTTTGATCTGTGTGAACGAAGCTTTTAAGCGTGTAGTTTAGTTGCAGTATATCGAGTTTGGAAATTCTTTTCCCCATTTGAAACTTGTGAAAACATAAACAAAAGGATCATGCTGGTTTTGCCGCGTTTGTTAATTGTCCAAATGAATTTAGTTTTAGAGTTAGTTTCTTTTTATCAGAAGAGTACTTTTTCATTGGAGGAAATTTCTTATGTTAAAAATTTTATTAATTAAGGAGAGAATGGACTATATAAATTGTTTTGATAAATTATTAAACGGACATACTACTTTTAGAGCTGAACAGTCTTCTCTATAATAGATTATTTTGATCTAGAATAGAATATTTTTATCTATTCTATTATGCGGAATAACAATTTTTCAAAGAATTCTTAAAATTCTTAATCCAGTCTGAGGAAATTTTATTTTTCCTATAGATTAACACTGAAAGAGAAGGGTTAAAAAAAAAGAGGTACAGACCCACTTCTTAATGAGAAATAGTAACTTTCGAGCTCCAAATCCTACTTTATAACATCCTGTTTTGATTAAGTATAAAATAAAATGTTCTGCTCTCTTTATAGTACCTTTCAAGCTCAAAATCCTACTTTATAACAGCCTGTTTTGATTAAGTATAAAATAAAATGTTCTGCTCTCTTTATAGTACCTTTCAAGCTCAAAATCCTACTTTATAACAGCCTGTTTTGATTAATTTGAAAAAAAATGTTCTGCTCTGTGTATAGTACTTTTCGAGCTCAAAATCCTACTTTATAACAGCCTGCTTTGATTAAGTATAAAATAAAACGTTCTGCTCTGTTTATAGTACTTTTCGAGCTCAAAATCCTACTTTATAACAGCTTGTTTTGATTAAGTATAAAATAAAATGTTCTGCTCTCTTTATAGTACCTTTTGAGCTCAAAATCCTACTTTATAACAGCCTGTTTTGATTAATTTGAAAAAAAATGTTCTGCTCTGTTTATAGTACTTTTCGAGCTCAAAATCCTACTTTATAACAGCCTGTTTTGATTAATTTGAAAAAAAATGTTCTGCTCTGTTTATAGTACTTTTCGAGCTCAAAATCCTACTTTATAACAGCCTGTTTTGATCAAGTGTAAAATAAAATGTTCTGCTCTGTGTATAGTACTTTTCGAGCTCAAAATCCTACTTTATAACAGCCTGTTTTGATTAAGTATAAAATAAAATGTTCTGCTCTGTTTATAGTACCTTTTGAGCTCAAAATCCTACTTTATAACAGCCTGTTTTGATTAATTTGAAAAGAAAATGTTCTGCTCTGTTTATAGTACTTTTCGAGCTCAAAATCCTACTTTATAACAGCCTGCTTTGATTAAGTATAAAATAAAACGTTCTGCTCTGTTTATAGTACTTTTCGAGCTCAAAATCCTACTTTATAACAGTCTGTTTTGATTAAGTCGAAAATAAAATGTTCTGCTCTGTTTATAGTACCTTTCGAAATAGTACCTTTCGAGCTCAAAATCCTACTTTATAACAGCCTGTTTTGATTAAGTATAAAATAAAATTTTCTGCTTTGTTTAGAATATTTTTCCTAGATCATTAATGATATTCTAATTGTATAAAAATTATTAAGTTTTATTATATAAAGTAATACAATTTTGAAGAAAAGTGAAACAAGGTAAAAATCCACTTACCAGCAAAATAACTTTTGAATTTTGTCAATCAGGAACTATTTCTTTATATCATATAGAAACTAGTTATCTTTTGTATTATGTGAACCTCAATTTTTATTAATACGAAAGATATGTTTTATTTGATAGGTTACATGATAAAGGCAATTTTTAAATTTTTTCATTTTTTAAGAGATTTTAAAGTCTAAAAATTTTAAAATCTCAAATTTATATATTCGCAATGCAAAAGATATATTTCTTGAATTTGTACAGAGATTTAGTTTTTAATATACATATTTCGAAAATTATCTTGTTTGTAAGTAAATTTAGTTTTTTTCGTTTGGTATATGCTTTTTTGTTCTTATAAAAAATATTTATTAAAATCACAAAAGTAATATTTTTTAAACTAGAGTGTTATTAAATAACTTGAAAAAATATATTTGAACAGGAGCAAAATATGTTATTTTATGACGAATCAAATAAGACATATATTTTTGTGCATTTTTAAAATGCTTTTGCTATTTAAGTTTTCCTAGATTCCTCCAATATGTTTACCAAACAATGTTCTAGAGTACAATAAAACAAATCTAGGAATTTGTTATAAATTTTGACTTAATTCAGATTATTAAACTCAATTTAAAAGCAGATAAGACCCGGTATAAATTTCTTTCCCGGAAATTCCACGTATAAACATAAAAATAGCTTTTATATATTGACTATTCAATCTACCGACAATATTTTCATAATTTCCAATAATTTTCTGTTTTACTGAGGCATAACTTGTGAAAATTTTTGAATAACTAAATTCAACTACGTTTAAAAAATAAAAAAAGTTTTTAAAAGAAATTCATAAGTGCTAAACAAGTATTTATAAACTATTTTTATTTACTAAATTTGTGGAGGAAGATAAATTAATTTCAGAATAATCTTGTTCAAGGCTTGGTAATCAAAAAATTGATGAAACACAGGCTCTACTTTGGGTTACCATAAAAAGTTTTATGATATGGTTTTGAAAACATTTTTATAATAGTCAAAACTAAAAGTATAAAAGGGGCAAAAAGTAAACATTAAGATGAACTTGTGAACTTAAGTTGATTTCAACAGGAGTTATAATATCTTGAATTTTCGGTAATTTATTTTCACTACTTTAAGAGCCCCAATATATATGTTTAAAAAAATTCACAACTCTAAATTTAATAGTTTCCTTAAACGATTTTTAACTCCCACTATCTTCTTTTAAGGAGATAGTGATAGATTTTTACTCCTTTTTGGGAGTTAATTTTTTTTAAAGATTTTTAACTTTAAATTGTTTAAATTTTTTCTCGTTTACTAAAATAAACCAAGATATGCCCTAGAAAGTTATTTATATGCATGTCAATTACATTTGGTTATACGTTACCATAAGTGAAAGTTTAAGTATTCGGTATAAAATATTTATTGTTAATAAATTAATCGACCTGCGTTTTTCAAATAAAATTTTTCCATTTTGAAATAGCAATTGCTGCTGTAACTAATCTTGCAGTTAAAATCTCCCAAATTTTTGAAAACTCTTGTGTAATTTTACTGCACGGAATTCTGCTTTTAAAGTACTGTAAATTTATCAATTTTCTTTATTTTCGAAAAAAATGTCAATTTATCTTTTAAAAATTCAAATATTATATTATTTAATGCGTAGTTATTGAGCTTATTCCAAAATCACATGTTCAAATTTTTATTCGTGTTACAAACGTTGTAGCTGAGGTTATGGAAGTTATAATCGTGATTGAACCGCTTGATTTTAAAAGAGGACTTCTGTAATACTGGCTGAATTTTTTCCGTTTACGATTTGATAGACGTAGATAATTTAAATACTCTTTGGACCACTTCCATATGTTCATTTTTTACTGTGAAGTACATAGAGGTATCTAGGATCCTAATTTAGGTGCTGTTTATAGCCCATTGGTTCTCCTCATGTAAAAATTCAAAACTGTAAATAAAGACTCTTTTTAAAAATCAAGCGGTTCAATTATTAACACTCTAAGCTCCGATACAACACCTTATATAAGCGCTGCAGTTTATGTGGTGTTTTTTTAAAAATTTATTTATTTTTCTACATGGTTTGTCGTAGAGTCATCTTATATTTGACAGGCATTCTTAACTACTGCCAAAATGTCACTGTTTTAAAGTATCTTCCACAAAATCTATAACGTGATACGTCAGTCTCTACTCTTAAATTTCGAATCTGAACAAGTTGCTTTTTTATAATTTTTCAAAAAGTACACAATATTCGAATTAAACATTTAATAATTTTGTAATTTCTCGAAATAAAGGTACAAAAGTTTTCTCCCGTGTTTGGACAGAGGATAAAAAAATTTCTCCAAAAATTCAGATTTAAATTGTTTGTGTTTTTCGTGTAATAATTTTTTTTCGGGGTTTCATTTATTTTCTTTAGCATTTGTTTGGTTGAAAGTTACTGTAATTTGTTATCGGTATGTGCAATTTCTACGTTATTACTTTAATTTTCGCCCTTAAAAGATTTAAATCTTTATGCTTTCTCAAAATAGTTTCTATTTAATCCAACAGCCATCACGTTACCCTCTTTCGGTTAGGATAGAATGATGGGATGTGTCACCTGCTCTACTAACAAGAAAGGCTTATTACTTGAGATAGTCCAAGCAACCTCGGAATATACAGCTAGTAAAAGCAGTTTAAAATGACTTTTTGACGTTTGTTTTAAATGACACACCTTATATGTATAGGTTGGTTGTTGGCTCCAAATTTGATTCAGTTCTCATCGACAGTTGGTAGCACAAAATTGAAAAAGAAATGTCTCAGTTTTAAGTCGATACAGAAACATAACACTTTGCATTTAATTTTTGTCGCTTTGTTAATGATAATTTTTTGAAACACCATTTATAAAAAAGTAAAAAGTTAATATAAATGTAAAATTTATATTATAACTGTACAGTGTTACCTCGCCACTTTGCGCTTTATGTTTTGCGGCTTCAGTGCTTTGCGGGTTTTTCCAAAATATTCGTCAAAAATTAAAATTGAAAAAATACAACCATGTCGGCAACCACATTGCGGACAGGAGCGTTGTTTCATGTTGATGCTCAAGAGAGAAGGATCCTTGCATGTCAGATAAAGAGATGTGTTGATTCAGAGTACATACCACGGGCTCTTCAGATGACAAAGTCTGAAAGTGAGGAAGAAAATGAAAAAGAAGATGAAGAACAAGCTGAAAACCGTGGCCTTCGTCTGGAGAATCTGCAATAATTGTGCAACATGGGAAGAATTTGCACAAGAAATTGACGACAATATCGTTCGAGTTGTTGAGTTCCGTAATCACGTTGATGGGGGTTATGTCCTTTTACAGAAGAATTTTGAAGGAAAAGGTTAAACAAAGACAACAACTACCCATCACCATGTTTCTCTCCAAGGTAAAGCCCCCTGGCTCTACCGTCAGCGCCTCCAGCAGAAGAGTCTCCGAGTGAGCCTAAAACTTCTGCGAGTCAAGTGAGAGCCTCTCCTCCTCCACCAACACAAGACTCTTCGCCTCTCTCAGAAAGCAATGTTGATTAATGTTTATTACTCTATAAGGTTTTGTAATTAACCTTAATAATTAGCACTGATACGTTTAAGTAAATACGTATACTGTTGTAATTTTTGTCTTAAATGTGTAAAGTATAAATACTGTTTACATATTTAAAACATTCGTGTACCCGCATACACGAAAATTCCTAGGAGCAAATCCTACTTCGCGGTTTTTCTGGTTCCAATTAACCTCGAAAAGTGAGGGATCATTGTAATGTCTGTTTTGCAACCATCACGCTTTTTCTGAGGCTTTTGGAATTTTATTTAATGGGATCATGCTGTACAAATTATCTTTTCTATAAAATCTAGAATATTAATAAGTAAGTATAACAGCTTACAATTTTATTTGATCTCCATGTAATAAAAAAGTGAAAAATTCCAAAAAGTCTAATTTTTTATCGTTATCTACATGGGACACTCTCGAGTACTAGTCTATTTTTCCTTAATACACAGAGTTTTGTGTCAGTGCAAAATTTTCTTATTTTTGTGGCAACAGATTGACAACATTATGCCTATTTAGTTGTCACTACACCATAAGAGTGCACATAATCTCAAACAAATGAGTATATCAACTGGAACTGCAGTTTCTGAAGAAATCACTGGATTTGCATTTTTTGTTTATTCCAATATACGCAAATGTTAAAATGTTATTATGCAGTTTTCCTTTTAATTATAATAAAAAGCTAAGATTAAGAAGCATGTAATTATTTTTCTGAATGATTTAATAGAAAAAAAGAAACAAAATATTTTTGTTTGTAAATAAGTAAGAAAAACTTTGAATTGTTAAAATATTATTCTACTGTATGAACCGTCTTCTTGTATAAAACTTAAAAAAATATTTTGTTAATTGTTCCACTTAAAATAAATACTATTCTAGATTACGTCAGAAAAAATGATGTGTTCAATATAACCCTTTTATATAAATTTCCAGTAGTCTTATATGAGGTTTCATAACTTAGAAAGGAAATGAGTGCAAATGACTGCATATATTTTGAAATTTGTATGAATTTGAACAAATCAAATAGTGAAATGAGTATCTTAGTTTTGATTCCCATCTGCTATTTTCGATTTTTAACGAAATCAAACTTAACAATTTGCAGCGGATATCTCACCCTGATAAGTGTAACGAGTTTGAGATGCCACTCTGGAAGTTTCCCTCAATTTTGATTATCCTTAAGATTTTTGCTCCCGATTTCGTATCTTTCTTCCACATGTATTTTTCCTAGCCAGAGGACATCCAGACACACAGATTTGTCTTTGAGTGCACATGAGTAGGCTCGAACAAGACACTAGAAATTATAGCTTTGCACGCTGTCCACTACGTCATTTCGTACCTTAACGAAGTAACGTTGCTAACAGATATAATATAAAGAATTGGTCTAATGTGATTTACAATTGGTGTCATAAGTTAAATGTCTTTTCATTCCAAATAATCATGGCCCTGTCTTTTGCGAACGTAAAAAGATTCGCCTCATTGAAATTTCGTCCTAGGGATTAACAATTTACGCCGCAGGAATTTCTAAATACTTAATAAACTTAGGATTTCAATACAGAACAAGAGGAGCGAAGGGCTAACAAAGCCAGTGAGTTGAAAACGGACACACAAAAATAAATGAATAAATTTGGAGATCGCTCCCCACCCCACTAGTGGCCATGATATGGATCCTTCTTATTTTCCTCTTTTTATTTTTCTGAAGTCGTTTATGAATGGTAAAAGGTTTCCCTTTGATGCTGAGATCCAGAGTATTATCAAACAATAAACCAAAGATTCAAGAGCCCCTTTTGTCTAAGGTATGAGAATGACCATTCTTAGGCTCATAAAGGGCATGGAGAAGAAAAGCAACTACGAAAAAAATAAAAGAGTTAATGTAGGTATAAGAATTTGTTAACTTTTCCCAAAATATTTTGTCTTTTCGTTTTTTAAAAAAAGTTGAGTATTCTTACTTTCTGAATAGGGCTCATATTATACTAAGCTAAAATGAAATTTTAAGACATCTGATACGCTCTAAAGGTGACTTGAGATATTCAATAAAACTATACAGAATTGAGAGAGATATTTATGATTTATTTGAACTTATAGAAATTCATAATTGTTTTAATTAGTTATAATGAAAAATGCAGAACAACTAATAAAGGGAATTTTGATCTCAAATCTACGTTCTATTAAATGAGTTGATAACATAAAAACCATTTAAATTTTAAATTTCCAAAAAATTGTGCAAATTACAGGAAAAGTAAAATGAAATATTAACTAACTGTTCATCAAAATTATCAAAATATTTAATTATCCGAATGATATTAATTTATTCTGTTGATAATACAACTTATATACACACAAAAAGAAAAATTAGGCTTATCCTTTAAGTAGAGCTTTTAAATATAATACGGTTTATGACATTATATAATTTTAAATTATTCCATATTAATTGTGTTGTCAAATGAAACACCTTGGTTTGTTCACTCATACACAAAATACTAGTCAAAAGTACGTGTCTTAATCTAACCTTTGGCCAGGCCGATTTCTCAACTCCATAAAATAATCAGCTTCTAATTGGGTAAGGGAAATTTATCCCAACGAATTTAATAATACAAGTTCTTACTTAAGCGGCTCATTTTAATTTGTTTGTTGCTTGAGAAGTCGATCTGCGTAATGAGGAATGCAAAACAACTTCGCTTTATGAGGTTCTGCTCGTGCCTGGTTCTGGGTTAGCCTAAGTTTTAGTAAGGTCAAATGTATTCATTTTTGTAATCGTTTTCAATGTTTTTCTTTTACTAGTAGTAATATTGTTTAACAGTTTAAGTTACCAGTTTAAAGGATTCTATACCATGTTTACTTGCCTTAAACCTTTTCTTTGTATGTTTTAAGTAAATTAAACGTTAGTTTTATTTTTAAAAGTTTGTTTATGTTCATTTACATTTAAAACACATTGCTGATACTCTGCAACGATAACTTTTACAATTCCATTTTTTTTTTACAATTTAAGACTGTTTAAGAAGTCTGTTTAATTTTTAGTTTGACTAAATTAGATTGACTATCAAATTGTTCTACATTTTTATCGTAATCTCTCTGCCTTTTTATAATAACCATCGTAGGATGTCGGAAGAGAAATAATTTTATAATTTTAAGAGTTGAAACAGGTCTGAAAAATCTCCAAATTGTTGTATAATTATATTCCAAAACTTGTGAACGGTTAAAACAGACTCACATTCAGCATGTCCTTAGACCGTTATAATAGGCATGAAATATCTTTATAAAAAAGCTGCTAAAGGAAGTATATTTTCGTGCGTGTGAGGAAGCAGGAGCATATAATTTTCTATTGCATGTTTAAAAGCCTCTATTATTCTTAATTAAATTCCTCTTAGCTGAAGATTATTTCACTAAAAGGGTATTAAATTATATTACATATGTCACAAAACTTTTTGGAAGTCATAAAATTCCCATATCCTTGGAGAGAGCTGTGTTTTAAAAATAGAGAAAAGTAGGTCAATGTGTCTATGGTAAAAAATCGTGTTTAGCATTTCCTCTCCTTACATCCTTTCTGTTCTACACGTTATACTTGAAGTTCAGGAATAAAGTGGGTTTTAAGAATAATTTTATTTTGTTTCATCGTAATTTGAGTTCATCGTAGAACATTAACCTTGACTGACTTTATCTAGTGCAAGGGTTATAAATAGTGAAATAAAATATTCCGATGGAGAAATGTAGTACGAGCTTCATCCAGAAAGTAAGTTTCTCAAATCCCGTAAAAAACATTACTGCCTGGAAAGATTTATTTCAAAAGATGTAGCAATATTTCAGCAACGTCATAACTACGATATTGTGAAGCTTGTCGTACCATTGGTTAAGTTTTTGTAGTCAAGTGTCATAGGAATCTACCGCCTGGGAGTGGAGTCAGCAGGTTTAAGTCTTTAGTAATAAGATAGGAATGTTTTTACGTGATAGAACAGCTAAAAGCCTCTGGGAGCAAGATCATAATTGATAAAGTGGAAGGCCATCTTTGATGATACGATAGTTGGCCACAGTGCTGAAACATTAGCACTGAACAATCCCGCATGTAGGCAGTAATTCCCACATGATTAATATAATTAATGATTAAATTTTTATCATTCTACTTATTTCCTAATGTTTACAATATTATCTACATATGACAAATTGTCATATCCTTGGAGAGAGCTGTGTTTTAAAAATAGAGAAAAGTAGGTCACTGTGTCTATGGTAAAAAAAAATCGTGTTTAGCATTTCCTCTCCATACATATTTTCTGTTCTACACGTTATACTTCAAGTTCAAAGTGGGTTTTAAGAATAATTTTAGTTTTATCGTAATTTGAGTTCATCGTAGAATATTAACCTTGACTGACTATCTATTGCAAGGGTTATAAATAGGGAAATAAAATATTCCGATGGAGAAATGTAATACGAGGTTCATCCAGAAAGTACAGTAGAACCTGGATTATCCGAGCTAATTGGGACCGCTAGTACTTCGGATATCGGAAATCTCGGTTAATAGAAACTCTGTATAAGAACCTTCCGTGCTTGCTAATTTAACTAACTTTTAAAGTAAAAAACAATAGAAAGTTCTTTAAATGATAAAAATAAACATATATGAACTTATGTTTTATAGCTAAAAAGATTTAAAAAGGAAATCAACTCTTGTAGTAAATTTTAAAAAGTTAAATGGCATTTTTTTTTAAACTATACTTAGTTAAATATCGAAAGATGCATTTTCAAAATTAACACATATCTCAAGAAAATATTGTACTTTTAAAAGTTAATGTACATTAATTTGTTAAATTTGCATTCTTTAAAAAAGTCTGTAACCTTTCGTTGCAAAAGTGCAGAATTTCTATCCTGGGCAGCTCTATCACGCCAATTTTTGAGCAACAGGAGATCCATCGGTGTAGCATCGTTTCTTTGCTCCAAATATTTTAGGGCAGTTGTCAGTGCTTGAACACCTTCTCTATGACTTATAGTCGAAAAATCCTTAAAGTCCTCATCTTCATTTTCAGCGTCATTAATGTCCGTTGAAGGATTAACGGCTTGCATGATTTCTTCGTCATTGAGAATTTCAAAATTTGTATATTAATTTTCAACGTCACTCACAACATCCTTCAATTCCATTGATGATCTCAAGAAGTTCCCTGTAGGTGTGTTTTCCGTCTGCTGGGATTCACCCTGTCTCCTCTTTTCAACAATTATTTTGTTGAATGATTTACGAATTGTAGCTGGATTCACTAATTGCCATGCCTGGGCAATCATGTTGTGGGGAAGAAGTGCCTGTAACACGGACAACGAACTAAAATGTGTATAATTTTTTCCAAGCTCATTTTGGAAAGGAGAAAAAAAAATTAGACTTCGTTATTGACTCGGTTAACAGAAACCTCGGTTAATCGAGGTTCTATTGTAAGTGTAGCAACCACCCCACTCCGGGGCCACGTTGCAATATAATACACTGTTCTGGTGCGTTATGCTTGCTTGTGACCTGCCCACCTACTTTACTGGGGCAGGTATGTTCTTAGATCGCCGTTGGGATGCATAGGCTAAATAAATCTTCCGAAAGCTTAGATGGACAACACACATTTATTTACAAAACAGAATTGACGAAAACATTAAATATTTAAAACTAGCATATAGCCCATCATATGACGGGATTAGTAAAATTTTTAATATTCCAGAATTGTTAAGTACCCAATGAGGCAGGTAAAAAATGGTTTGTTTTTTGACTGAGAATTATCTGGTTCACTCTCCATAATTTATTTATCGTCATACTCCCTCTAGTCTCCCGATCCTGTGAATGCAGTTTAGCATCACATTGAATCAATTTAGTCAAACCATGTGGTTATGTGTAATAAACAAACACACAAAAGAACAAACTTCTTAATTTCCAAATATATATAACGATGGCCGATTGGTTAGGGTGCTGGCCTTCGGAACCGGAGTTCGTGGGTTCGAATCCCACTGAGGCATGGATGTTAGTAGCCGTTCGGAATCGGCTTTAAGCTGTAGGTCCCGGTCTCATTAGCCCTCGTGTTGCAAAAAGTAGACCGTAGCACTCCAAACCAAACCAAATCAAACCAAATATATATAAATTAAAAGTTAGATATTTATTATTCCGTGAAATAGACTCCTAGACTTACATGAAAAGAATTTATTGTTAATACCGGTGATAAAATTTTCATTGCATCAAAAAATAATCGATGATTAAATTTAAAATTATCACGTATGTGCCTAATCTATTATTTAAGCCAAATATAAAAGAAAATCATTCACGTAATATCTCAGTTCAGTAATAAAAGATATTAAAATAGTGTAGATGATATTTAAATAGTTTAAAATATGAAATAATTAAATGAGATGCTTAAAGGAATGACGTCACAATGCTAGAAAAAGTTGTTGTTTTTCAACTCCTCTTCTTAGCCCACTCTCCTGTTTCTAATCATGGATCTTGTTGGTGCTTCAACCACATTTGGCGAAATTGGCGTGCTTGCAGCTTGTGTGCGTGGCGTGCTTGCAGCGTGGCGTTTGAAATCTGGCGAGGGGATCGTAACTCAACAAATTGATACATAAACAAAAACAACATTTTGAGGAAAAATTTTACAAAAATTGAATATTTAAAATCTAATTGAATTAACAAAGAAAACACAAAGGAAACACATAACATTCATACTAAATAGACTGAAACATTCACTTAATCACAAATTAAATAAACTGAGTGTGATTTTCATCACAAATTTGTGATTTAATGTAAATTGTAAAATTAATTTAAAAAAAAAAAAAAAAAAAAAAAAAAAAGAAAAAAAAAAAAAAAGAAAAAGAAAACTGTATTTTGAGTGGAGGTTGAAGAGGAGTTGTAAAATTGAAAATTTTTTTTCAAATCTCTTATTACTTATTTATTGAATGATAAATGGATAAATTGAATCGCCTACTCTTAACCAGGGAAAATAGGGCTTGTAACAAATGTACTTCGCCACAGCACCGTGCTGCTACCTGTACAAAAACAAACACACACGTAAGAGAAGACTTCCCCCAAAAAAGTCAGTTGGCCTTACGGACTTCAGAGGCGCTTCAACACTTTGACCTCCCCTGGTTCTAATTGTGTTAACTATTTTAATTATGTATATTTTGTCTGTTTAACTTTTATTTTTTTCCTTTAATTGTTTTGTGTGCAAGTTAAGATTTTATGTAATTAAACTATATTTTGCACTGAAAAGATGTTTTCCTCGAACCCCACCCTCACAAATATAGCTTAGCCACAGGCTTGAAATAATGGCATTAAACTCTCGAAAATTGGGGAAGGGTTGGATTTCGAACGTTTTAATGACGATAGTATATTTTGCTGTGATATGAAGCATATTTATACCAATTTATTTTAGAATCGGATCGATAGTTTAGGAGAAGATAAACTTTATTTGCCTTGAATGGATGCCTCTATCCATTCCAGGTCCAACCGCTTCCTAAATTGGAGGACAGACAGACAGATAACTTAGGCTATTATCATATAGGGGATAAATCAAAATAACATATTGCCTCAGGGGCTGTATAGATCAGAAAGGATTAACCAAGCATTTTTTTAAAGTCTAAACATAAAGCTACTGTCCTGTTCTCTTACATCGAACCGAGAGATGTTTCCAATTCGCAGGCCCGAATCCAACTGCTTTCTTCACATCTTCTCTCCCTTTCCTCGGGGACGGGTGTGTCCGCATTTCTCGATCTTGTTCCCTGCCGACAAGAGAAGTTCTCTCGTCCAGATATACTGCTGGCCTGCAAAAACACAACCGAGCGCATCCGAAGAACCTTATCACCCCCCCCTCCTTAGTCGGCCATCTCCAATATCAAGGAATGTCGAGTGGTAGGGGTCAATGGGGGCAATTTTGCCGAAAATAAGAAAGGCATATACATGTGGAACACTGGTCGTGGGATTCACATTCCTTACAGTAAGTTTCTAAAACTTCGTAAAAACATTATTGCCTGGAAAGATTTATTTCAAATGATGTAGCAATATTTCAGAAGCTTACCAACTACAATTTTATAAAGCTTGTCATACCATAGTTTAAGTTTTTGTAGTCAAGTCTCATAGTAATCTACCGTCTGGGAGTGGAGTCAGCGGGTTTAAGTCTTTAGTAATAAGATAGGAATTTCTTTATGTGGAAGAATAAGATCGTAACTGGTAAAATGGAACGTAATCTTTGATGACAGGATAGGTGGCTACAGTGCTGGAAAAATTAGCACTGAACAATTACGCAGGTAGGCAGTAACTCCCACATGATCATCTTCGCTACGCCACTGGTTAAGATTAAATTTATTATAATTAATGATTAAATTTTTATCATTCTATTTTTCCTTAATGTTTGCAATATTATTTACATATGACAAATTCTGTACTAAATGCATGGAATTTTATTGTTTGACAAATTTTAAAATTTTTTATATTGTTTGCGAAAATAAATTCTTTATTTATCACATCAGATTTTAATGCTGTTGTAATGTACTTAACAACCTTAACACCAGTGTTCGTTTACAAAGGGGAAACACAGTAAAAATCTGATACCTTATATTGAGATTAAGACATTTATCTGTACACTATTTACAAATTTATATCCTTGATTATCATATAACATAACCAGCAATTATTTATGTCTTATATTCATATTTACACCATAATTATTATAATTCTCTCTATAATGCGTGATTCCTTAATCACAATATTGAATCACTAACAGAGGCCTAAATGACTGCTATGAATATATTTTACCTCCAGTATAGGCACAGGGGAGCAGGCAGGTGCTTTCTCACGCGGTGTGTCGGTCCTACAGTCAGCACAGGTTACCAGACAAGGGCTTTCCTCATGCGGAGTGTCGGTCTGGGCGCACGGGATGGCGGGGCAGACGAACCGGGCTTGGGATTTCGATGTCCAGTTCCTCTTGAATCCCGACCTCAAATCTTTTTTCTTAACTCTCTTTCCCAACTCCTCACCTCGGTTTTAACGCCCCTTTTTCTTCTTTGCCAATCGCTTGTTTCGTGAAATTTTCCCACATCTGCACCCCCTTCGGGAGTGCAGGTGGGCTCATTAAAATAGCCCCTTTTGTGCAAGCTGACATTATTTTTATCCCCTGCCCCCATAACTCACGGTTACATCTCTGTGCGAGCTTGACCGTTACGCTGCCATTCCGTGATCTATACCTTCTCTGCAGGGGTCCCTAAACTCGAAGTCAACAATCGAAGTCCTAAATTCTTCTAGGAAATTTCTCCCACAGCTGTGCATGCACGTGCTGACCATCGTGGGAAAGTACCTCGGTACAACAGCAATATTATATTTAGCATTTAAACAAACATAAAAATAAATATAAGTGAAAATATTGTGGATTTGATGTCAAATTATGAAAAAAATCATGAATCTGATTTCGCCAGAAATCAGATTTCATAATAAAGGAAGGATAGTTAAATTTCATTTTGCCTGTGCAAATGATAAGGTTGTTGGTAAATATATACTGCTTGCAGTATATTTTCCCCATACAGAGGAGTAGTTGCTGTTTACGGTATGTAAGGGTGCATGCCTAATAATTCTGTGTTCCTGAGAAAAGATGTTTACTCTCTAATTAGTAAAGTAAACCAATTACTGAACCACCGTTGTTTGAAAGGCACGATTTTATTGTAAAAGCTCGAACTAGAATTGGCTCCCTATGAGAGTCATCACAGCGCATGCGCTCGAGTTTGGCACATTTTTTTACTTCAATAATTTCTATGAAAGTATAGTAACCTGTATATTGTTACTTTTTGACTCTGAGTAGTTACAATTGATTTCAACCACGTGTTTAATGTATTTTGATCGTTGATGATTTGCAGCATGTCATTCATTATGATAAATGCATTCTTCAGTCATCAGTGAAAATGGAAAATTATTTTTAAAGAAATAAACAGTAGCCTAGCACAGAAACTGTTTTCTCTTACATTTATTTATTTATTTATTTATTTAAAAAGAAAAGCGAACAAAGTTTAAGAAAACAAAATTACTAATTATAGCATGAAACTTATTTTTTATTTATTTTTTGTAATACCGTATATAATATATATTTATCAAAGATTATGGTTTAACTGCATTAAATTATGCTTTTTACATTGTATATATTGAACAATTAAAATAATATTACGTACATAAATTACGCGATAATAAAACAAAGTCTAAATAAATCCTATGTCTGATTGGTATTTGGGAGCCTATCCTATATTTTAAGTTTTCGTCGCATCCCAAGGCAGAGTGAGAGCCAATTCTACATACTTATTTCATTTGGCTATTATTTACTTCGCTACCCAAAATAGCGATAAACTACTAAATGTAGTAACCCTAATAACACATATGAGTATGCGCATACGGGAGCCTATTCTATATTGAGAAGCTAGTAGATTTTATTAGGCGCCCTCTATTCATGGAATAAAAAAAATCATGCTTAAAAAGTTCATGAAGTAAGAAAAAAACTGTCATTGATTTAAATTAACAATTTTAAAAAAATCGGTGGTTTAAATCATAATTTATGTCAAGATTATATATACAATTTGAGCAACCATGGCTTCCAGCCATTAAAGTTTTGCTCAACAGAAATTCATCGGCTATAAGGACTTCTTACATCGATTGGTGATAATAGGTTTAGAAAAAAATGTTTCAAGGAATTGAATGTCCCACTTAGAAAAATGTGGTGCAGGGAGAGGAAAAAAGTTTCCAATAAGATGATTTCACTTTTTTTCCTCATCATGAGTGGCAGAAAATATGTTAAAGATGGTAGTTATAAAGCATGTGTGAGGCATTTCACGAAATACAATCGATAATGATTTGACCTGGTATAATTTCTGTTCGTGCTCTAGGGAGACATCAATCACGTTTTGGTATCGACTAAATGATACCTTTTCAAATGTCTAGTACTGAGAGAGCTATGATAAATATAGTTCACCACAAAATCAGGATAGTTTAACGGGTATGTTTTTAAGAATAAGTATGCCAGTGTTCTGGTTTGGTGCGTCCCATGGGATTTACGAACAAATTGTTTCGACTGAAATATCTTACCAATTTAAAAGTCCATAGCAAATAATTTAGATTATAATAAATCTAGCAAAACCTGTCGTTCACTCCTAACTCTTAGTTACATCATACAGTATAACATCGCTTATTTGTTCCATTTGTTAAATATTTATTTTGAGATTATATTTTAAAATATCTGATTAAAAAACCTTAAAGGTTTGGTTAAAAGGTCTTACCCCACGTCAACCTGTACACGTTGAGAAAGTTGAGAATTTAGTTTACGATTCCTTTTCCTGTTGAAAAACTCGCGGATTTTTCACGTGATAGCTAGAAATTTCCAGCCGATTAAAGGTCTCATCACAAGTGAATCTGAACTATAAACTGATTACATGAATATTGATTATATGACTATATGATTGATGTGAATAAATCGATTGAAAATGCTTCACTGTAACATCTGCACATTCTTTATCAGTAAAAGGAGTCATAAACTAATACGTACATGCTGATGTGTGATAAGGGCTTAATGCAGAAAACGAAATGCATCGTAAGAAAATATCTAAACAGCTAGATTTCGATTGTTTTTGTAGAAAAATGCAAACCCGTCCCTGTCACTTGCTGTTATGATGTAAGACAACAGTAGCCCCAGTTATGCTGTTATTCCGATAAATATAACATTATGCAAATTTTAAGCTCAGCTACTTCACTTTTCTTCAACACTACTAACAAAACCCCTGTAATGTAACTAACCTCTAAATTGCATATACTTTTAGAGAAATGTCTAGGATTCCACCAGAAGGTCAAATAGTTTCATAAACGAGTATTAAAAGTTTGGAGATTACTTAACTAGAGTGTGACCTGTTGAAAAAAATGGCAAATTTAAACAAAGTTTTTGTTTTAGCTTTGACAGAGATGTTGATTCTCTATTCTCTCTACTTAAAAAATTGAAGAGTTAATACGAGGATTGAACTATCAACAATGCTGCAAAAATGCTACGTTACGTAACAAAACAAAAGATATGATACCAAACGTGAGCTACATATCTACCTTATCTCAGTAAAAAGATCGTCCTTCCTACGTCATGCGCATGTGAGTGAGAAAAAAACTGATCGTATTAGCTTGTGGTCTAAAATGTTGTCGATGTCAACAAGAACAACGAATTGTATAAAAATTCAATGTTCCATAGGTCGTACAATATTACAGTGTCATCTACTTTACCACCCACCTTACTCTCCTGTCTTATGACTAAACCCTTATGACTTTGTCTTAATTCCTAAGATGAGAAATTCGTGGATTCGCTTCAGAACCATAGAGATTCTTTTCAATAGACGTGCATTCGAACTACTACAGAACAAACCCCTGTTGTGCGACTACATCTAAATTATACACAATGCTTTAGACTATACTGAAGGATGTAAAACATGGTGACATGAATCAATTTTGTATTTCTTGTAATAAGTAATTGTCACTATTAAAGTTTATCGTACTCAATCTATTGCACTAGACGGCCTAAGCGGTTAGCGAAAAATTAATAGTAACTTTAATAGTGGCAATCTAAAAACGCTACGTAAAAAAAAAGAATATCGCGCATACTATGAGCTACATATCTACCTTACCTCTAGCGAATCGACTAGGGTTCGACTTTTGGAAGGAGCTAGAAACATTTTCCTTAGAACTTGTTATGACTGTGGATAAGACTACAAGCCTGGAGTAGATCAGAAGAAGGGGCGGCCTTAAGCGGAATGGAAGAGAAGCGACTACCTACGACGTCAAAATTTAGGAGTGACAAAACCACCTCAACTAAAGAGCGAAATAAGTAAATAAACAGAAACCACACAAATTTAAGTATTAAAACAAATGAGTAGTAAAGTCAAATACAAAACTGATTTAAAACCAGGTCTACTAAATATCGTCTAAATGGGTTAATATTTACCATTGAGCATGAAATGGGTAATAAATTAGATCTGATAGAAGTTATTCAAGATATTGCAGAAAAGTAACTTTGGAAGAGATTGTTTTAGTTTTAGACTGCTTATCTTTTTAATAAAATATTTTTAAGCTTCGGGATTTGCTTATTTTGAGTTTGCCTATGGTGATAAAAATGCAAATTACCGGTGCTGTCCACGGATGAGAGAACTACGGAATCAGGAGCAAAAATTGCCCTCTGCTGAGGATTATTAAAATCAAGGGGATTTTCCGATGTGGAAAATACTTGAAAATACTTTAGACCCATTGGAGTAGTTTAAAATAAATTAATTCCTAAATATATTTCTATGTAAGTGTGTGTACTAGATTAAACAGATTGTTAGGATATAAAAACATTTCGCAAATGACAAAATTCCCTAGTTCAGTAATTTTTCGATAGGCATGATGAGAACTTTAATTTACGACCTGTGGGATAAAGTCATGACAAAAATACTTTGTGCTAGAGACCAAAGTTAATTGCAATTGCTAGAGTGAAGTCATTAATGCCTGACACTACACCTGTAGCGATAGTCGGGCCCAAATGATTTAAAGTAAGATAAAAAAACACTATTTTTTTATTTTTTACTCTATCGTACAAGAAATAAAAATTGGACCTCGAAGTTTTGATGAATGCTGACCACCCCTCCTCCATTTAAGTACGATAAAACATAATCCTTGGAATAACGTCTCTGCGACCGTATTTGCGTGAGTACGATAGCTCAAAGACGGAATAAGTTGGATGAAAGTTATGTCTACCTGTGCGTGTATTCAGTATGGCTACACGATAACTCAAAAATGGAACGAGCCAGCTGCAGAAAATTTGATATGGTTTTTATGCCAGAATGATAGATTTGTTTTACAATTTTGGACCTGATCTGTCAACCGGAAGTACTTCGGAATAGTTGGTCGCACTACTCGTGGAATTCATGTTTAATGGCAATGCAGGCGAATTTTATCGATAGCCTTTTTATGCGAACCTCAAAGTCACGGCTAATGATTCATAATGTAATTATTTATAACACGGTATAAAAGAATGCCGTTAAATGAAAATCTAACCATCTCGTTCACATGAACCTCACAGTAGTTTAGAACTGCATAGTCTACTAATTAGGTTGCGGCAATGTGCGCGTATACTCCATGGCTTTCTCAGACCACTGGTAGTGAACATAGTACATTGACTGTAACCGCCAGATAGAGGCGCCATAAAAAAGAGTAACAATAGACTCTCAGACACTCACTGGACTCTGTGATGCTGTAGTTGCGAGCTAACACGGCTCGATGTATTTCTGTAATTTTAATGTTTATTAAATGTGTGTCGTGAATATTCCAAGCCTTCGTCATTTAGCAGAACGTATGTTGGATCTACTTTAACGTGCTCTATCCCATGGGTATAATATCTGCCCGTGATATACGAGCACCGTAATGATTTTCTGATAAATCTGTTATTAATGTTTAATGACGTTTTTGATACATTTAAGCTTCCCATTATGGCTGATTTAATATTTTTGGGATACAATAAAAATAAAATAATTAAAAACTCTTAAATATCGTTAAAGTATAAACACTGAACAAAAAACAAACAAAAAAAAATACAGTTAAATTCGCAGACCTAATAAACCCATTGAAATCCATTATTTTTAATACCTCATTAATTTTTTTTACCATTAAACCAACTAACAAAGTATCTATAGAATCTAACAAAATGAAACTAAGCACGAAATGTTTTTTTTTCCTGAGGGATAGAAATATATTTTTACAGAGGGATAGAAAATATTGATTGGTCGGCAGAAAATATCGTTTTATAGAAGTGTATTGTTGTAAGAAATATTGGTGAATCCAGAAGAAATGTACATTATGTGTATGCACATTCAGTAGGACCTATCGATATTATTTTTTATATAAAGACTTACCGTTGTATTGCTTATTATTGTAGGAAATTTTACTGTATATTTTTACAGTAATTAAAATATTCTTATAAACATAATAGTAAGGCTCTATGTACTAAGTTATGAAACTACTGGGAAATCATGTCGATAAAGGCTACCGAATACTATTTTGCATACAGCCTGTTATTAGTCCAAAACTTGTCCTGCATTTGATGAAATATTTTTTTTTAAATTCGGGTTTGTTTAGATACAAAGGTTTGAAAACGTTTATCGTTACCCATTCTTAGTTAAATTTTGCAATTTAGTGATATGGAAATATCAAAATTTCAACCACATTTCAATTTAACTTCTGCCCACTGTCACCTTAAATATTTTTATGATTGTGTACTTGAAACATCACACTGCCACAGAAATTATCCAAATGAATGACGAGATTATCATGATTAGACTATCTCAGACATCGCTAATGAAAATATTTGAAAATTATATCTACATCGAATTATATCCGTTATCGATATGCAGTATATCGGACACAAAAAAGATGGAGATTTTTCCTTATCATTAAAAGTTGTATTCAGTTTTTTAAATGTCCCAAGTTTAGCGATTATTCACACACGTATCACGCACGTGCTCAAAACTTTATTGAATTTGCGAGAACAATATGTAAGCGCAACTTAATAAAAGGCACAGCGTCCGAGATAACGTAATTATCTTCTTAGCGAGAGTGGATATCTTAGTTTGTGAGATTAAAACACGGCTCATATCGATAAAGTGTTTTATATTTCTTGTTTTGTTGTACAAAGTACAGGAAGGGCTTTAATTACGAAAAATAAGGCGATTTGAAGCAGCAGGGCACATCGCAATTTATGACAATTCTGGCTTTAGTTTCAAACGGAAGGGCATATCATTGTTTGTCTATTGGCAGTTGTAAACATGAAAATGAATGGGAAGGGCATTATAGTAGTTCGTGAAGTTGCAACAAATTGCTCTATTTTGGTTTTGAGAATTCAACGAAAATACTCATTTTGACTTAGTCAAATTTGCATAATTTTGAATGGCCTCACAGACCTACTCCTTTCACCAGAGCAGAATGTTGAAATATTCAAAGATGAAGTTCTTGATCTGTCTGTCTGCTTGTTTAGGGGGGCAACTGGTAATTACTTTTTTCCTAATGGAAGTTAATGAGCGTTATCATCGTGCTGTACTTGGGACTGATATACTGAGGGAAAAGTAATCCCGCGAATGGAGTGGCCTGCATGTTCTCCAGATTTAAATCGAACAGAGCGTGTGTGGAACGTACTTGGATGTTGACTTGCATCTTCTCAACTACTATCTTTCGCCAGGAGTTTCAAAGCGCTATTTATCTTAAATATAATTTGTTACCGTAACAACATATAGTAATTGATAGTTTGAAAAATCGTAGCAAAGCTTACATTTCAGTCTCGGGTGACCACATACCATATTAATTTTTACTGAGTGCCTCTTTAAAGTTGTAAGAGTAAAAATACCTTATTACTTTTTCCTGTGTGTCTTTAAAAAGCTGTAACATTGAAATTTCCTTATCTTACCTTATATCACATATTCTAATGTTTTTTATTTAATTAATTAATCTCTTGCAGACGTAGGTAGCTCTGCATTTTGAGTAGAGGTCAGGTATGACAGAATAAATATCTTGTAAGGTTTTATGTTCTTATTTGCAAAATTATTCAAGTTAGGTAAGTTTTTATAGTTGTTCCATTAATTTATACATACACACACACACACACACACATATATATATATAATACATAATACATATATATAGTATATAGTGTGGATGTATGCAAATATGATCGTGTAAACGGTACAACCTAGAGTCGTGGAATTTTACAGGAGTTCTTCGTGACACTGTGCAAAACTTTATGAAACTCTTTTTCAAATTTCGAATTAATTTTAAATTTATCTTGTTTTAAACTGATTATAATTTTTTTTGACAACAAATTGCGTAATCCAATCAAACGATTGGGTAGGATGCTACTTTTTAGTACCGAAGTTCGTGGGGTGGAATACCACTATTGCCATGGATGTTTGTAGACGTTTGAAAACGGTTTAAGACAGTAGATTTCGGTATCATTAGCCCTCGTCAATCAAACCAGCTCCCCATAAAATAAAACAGAACACTCTAAAGGTTAGGGGTAGTCGCGGTCACTATGCTTGGCGACTTATCACCCATTTGGTACTTTTCGGGAAAATAAAAATCTGTGTATATCAAAGAAATTTTGTAAAGGCTGTAAAATTAGTATTTTTCGGAATGTACTACACTTGCCTTAAAACTATAAAAAGTGATTGTCTTTCATTCGTGGTTTGTACAGTTCGTTCTTTGAGGGAGAGTGGATCTCATTGCAAATTAACCCCTTAACGTGCACTCTCGAGTTAACTCGAGCGCACTAAACTGGCCAAACTGTGTACACTCAAGATAAATCGAGCGGCGTTCTACTTTATGTTGTTATAATTTTTCATAGTGCAATCGAGAATTGAAAATAACAATGTAAAAGAAAAAAACAATCATTTTATTGATATTTATCATTTACATGGGATTGTAAGCTATTGTAGACTGACATCTCAAAATTGTATAGCATTTGCTCAACAGATGGAGTTAGATGTGATGTTGTAACCTAGAGAGTGTCCTGGACTAGGTATGTAGCGAGATGTAAAAGCAGTAGTGGCGAGTGCAAATAACAGCTCTTCAAGAATATGTGTCTGTTTCAATGTGTAAAATAGACAAGTAAGAACACCCTTTCCTAACAATATAACACTTACTTATTCAAGTATAAAAAATATATATTTTTTTCTACTATCACTTACGACTTATCTCTTCCTTGTGAGCAGCTTTCCGACAGCATATTCAGATTCAGATTCTGATTCGCTCATTTTTCAATATATATTTCACTAAAGTATAATGTAAAATAAAATATAATTGTTAACTATTTTATTACTAAGCTCTGGCTGTAAAGATATCCTTAACTCGAGGCGTAACTTTATATACTTTATTATTCTAGAGATATGAAACATAAGGGTTTCATATTTGATACCTACGCATCAAGGGATGACGCATCCTACTGTCAATTGGTAGATTGCCTACCGATTGAACAATATACTCTTTCGACAATAATAATAATAATATTCTAACAATTAGAAATCATACCAATTGTATAAATATCCAATGTACTCAAATTTTGATTTTTGTATTTTTGTAATTTTCTTGGCAAGACAACGTTCTAAATTGTGTTTTTTACATTAAAAAAATTGATTCTTTTTTTGGCTGGCCTTAAAAGAAAAAAAAAATCTGTGCATTAACCCTTTAACGGTCACCAAAGTTTTCTTTACATTTCTTAGGAGGGTTTGCGTTAGAGGATACCTAGGGGGTTTGAGGAGTGGTTTAACTGACAACCCCCTCCTCTTGTATAGAGTGAACATTATGTTTTTTTTAAAGTTTAACTATATTGAAAGAACGATAAATAAGAATCCTTATAGTAGCATAATAAATAAATAGTTGAACAATAAGTGTTTTTGTATAGATAGTTTTATTTGAGGTCATAAGTGAGATAAATTGAATTACTGACTTCTCAGGTACCTCAAGTTTAAATACATAAATTTCAAAAGAAAAAATAAATTAAATGTAGAGCTATCATCTGTTGCAAATTTAAAATGTCGAAAATCGAAAAATAATTCATGTCTCCAAAAGTTTTTTTTTTTTTAATTGCAGATGTTCTTGATTCTACATGATTGACTTCCATACGTCACAGGTGTATGAGATTGGAGCTTTAAATAATTATAGAAAGATAAAGTAAAGTACTCGAAAAAGTAAAGTTTAAAAAAAAAAGATGTTTAATATGTAGTTTTGCTGCGAAACACTGTCCGATAGAGGGTTAAGGGGTTAATAATGTTGAAGTTCGTACTTATTCAGTTGAAGGATGATATTTGTGTGTCATAAACCGAAAACCTTTCTGGTTTGTCTCTGAGTATTTCACTATTTTCTGAACTGTTTTGAAGAGTTACGAAAAGTATATAAACAAATTCAGTCTGCTTCTGACGCCGTTTGATTAATCCAAATCAGATCTCGAAACGAGAACTAATATAAAAGCCAAAAATGGATTAAATAATCTTTTACGAAAATAGGATTTTCGATGAAAAATGTGAACAGGCATTTAATATTTTATGCAGAAAGCAATATGTTTCCATGACGTTGAACTTTAGCAATTCTGAATCTTCCCTCACTTTGTAAACAACGTTTCTCAGGTGACATAGAAACACGCCTTTTATAAATATCAATAATCTACTCTGTTTTATTCCACTACAGATCCTCCCTGTTTTCTGATAGTTGTAATAGTAGATCGTTTCAAACCTCATTCAATGTTCCAACGAAACTGTTTACATTATTTATTTTCAAACAATTAAATTCAACTTCCATACAATATTAAGATATCCGTCTATGTTGAAAACGTCATTTGGAGGGAAATTTACAAAATGCGGTAGAGTCGAGTTTATTCGTGAATTTATTGCAATATTAAAAATATCGGAATTTCCTAGACGATTATTTTTTATTTTGTAATAAATAAATCCTAATATATATAGAGATATCAATATTATATTATACGCTATTTACAAGCATTTTAAGGTATCCGTCTACGTTACAAACGTTATTTTTTACCAAAAATCATAATTTTTTTTTATTTCTCTATTGTAAAATTTCAACTTTTAGGCTTCTAAATCTGTTTTTGTTTTGTCTCTACGGCATTTTAAAGAAAAGTTAGAGCAAGAGTGTGTGGGGAATTTTAAACATGTATTTTCATTTTTTAATAGTTAAAGTTGCTTTCATAAACTTCAAATGCGTTTTTCTCAAGTTTTAAACTTGAGTAAGTTTTTAACTTTTATAAAATCAGAGTATTAACGATATTAAATGTTTCATGAGTTTTTTTTATCTGCCTCATAGGGTACTTTACAATTCTGGAAAATTAAAAATTTTACTGATCCTGTCATATAACGGACTATATGCTAGTTGTAAATAGTAGCAGAAACTGCAAAATTTGGAAGGTTATTTTAGAATTGCTATCCATCTTCACTAAAAAGGAAAAATAGTTCCAAGAAACTATAAAAAAAATCTACAAACCATTTTCTAACTGTCCCTAAAAAGGTATTAATGGGTTAACGTGGAATATAACTGTTGAGTTGTTCACCTGGTGTTACTGTTCTACCGCTGTGTCCGACGTTCGAAAGCCGACCCCATTTCAATCAGGGCTGCAAGATTCGAAGGAGTGCCTTCCTGTAGTCCCCGCTGGTGTCTTCTGCCACATCCACCGACAAATCCTTCTCAAACATCTGTAGGTACGATTCTTTGATGTCTTCCAGGTCAATCTGTGTGGAAGAACACTTCGATTATTTCAGTTTTGGTTTACTTAAGGTACACGTCTACGTTAAAAACGTCATTTTTTGCTAAAAATCATATTTTTTTTATTTCTCTATTGTAAAATTTCAACTTTTAGGCTTCTAAATCTGTTTTTGTTTTGTCTCTACGGCGTTTTAAAGAAAAGTTACAGCTGTTTAAACATCAGTGACAGCTGTCAAAACAAAACGGAAGTAGCGGCTTCGGAACCGGAAGTTGTGAATTTAAAGCCTTTTAAAGAGCATTTTTTGGACAAAACTTTTAAAATTTTCATGAAGATTAGTTTAAACATTTTTCTCGTATTTTTAATAATTAGCAACTTGGTAATTAGAAAGTTTTGAATCAAGAGAGTGTAGGGAATTTTAAACATGTATTTTAATTTTTTAATAGTTAAAGTTGCTTTCATAAACTTCAAATACTTTTTTCTCAGAACGGTATTTTTAATAAAATGTCGAAACTTGAAATGGGATTTCTCAAAAAGTTCTTAAAATATTTTGTTGAAAATTATTATGAATGCTTTTGGTTGTATTTACTACTGAATGGCCTAAAAGCTTTAAATTTGGATAATTTTTAATGATGTTACAGTAGGTGGTTAGATATTAAGGTAATGAATATTCGTTAAAAATTCAATGTGTATGATTTTGAAAGACCAAAATTTTTCACCAAATGTAAATGAAGCAAAGATTTTAGGTGATTCACTAGTCCAGTGTATAAGAAATGTGTTGCATCAAAAAATATTGAAATAATTTAATTTATTAAAAAATTAGACCTTTTAAAAAAACCTTGTTTTTTTACTAAATTTTCTTCATTTATTAGAAATTTTATAAAAACTTCTCCAGAAATAAATTTTTTAAGTGCATTTCTCTATGATAATATAAAAAATAAATCTAAAAACGTAAAAACATGAACTAGTTTCTGCGTTTAAAGAAAAAAGTTCTCCGAACGTAGACGGATACTTTAAGGATTTCAACTTCTGAATGAAGATGAAATTATTCAACCTCCAAGTTGTGCAAAAGTAAATTTATGAACTATTCTGACTTACAGATAAATTGCTGCCATTTTATAGCGAACAAATACAACGAATCTACTATAGAAAACGATTTTTTCTAAAGTGTTAACACTCTTATGATCATATAAGGAATTATATAAAGATATATTAAGCATGAATTATAATCAAATATCATAATATATGGCACATGAATAATATGGCAATTTGTCCGGTGTTCCAAAAGTCCTTGTCAAAATATGAATTTTTTTATGTTCGACATTTTGAAGGCCAGTATCCAAGCCAATTTTTCTTAATATAGGATGAATATTGGCATTGAGGAAGACATTTGAGATTTTATCAAACAAGTACTCTAAAAATGTTCTGAGATAATAAAAAGTATTTTAACAAGCATTCCAGTTTAACTCTTGTATTAAATTAGGGCAATGGTCATAAATTCCATTTTGTGGAATGATCGCCAACGACATATGCTGTACATCTTGATTAACTGACTCTTAAAAACTAATTTTGATTTATTAAGTATTCATACTTTAATATTTAAAGCAATATGACTCAACCATCTTGCGTACTTTTAAGAAATGCGAGAAAAAATAATTAAAATCAGAGATAAATTTTTGTTGAAAATAGTGTTTCTAGATTATCTCCTATATAATAATAGCCTAAGTTGTCAGTCCATCTGTCCGTTTGTCCGCGAATTTATGAAGCGGTTGTACCTGGAATGGATACAGGTATCCATTCCAGGTATTGGATTTTTTATGAGTTAGGGTGAGCAAAATTCAAAGCGAGTTCGAAATCTTACCCATCCCCCCTTTTCGATCGTTTAATGCTATTATTTCAAACCTTATTCTCCCTCTTATTCTGTACTAAATTCATTCTTGATAGGATGACGAGGGCAGAGCGTAATATTTAAATTTCTGGACTGTTTTTACTCGAACCTCATGTACTATAATTAGTTCCTTCACCATGTGTAGGCGTGGCACGTTCGGTAGAGTGTCTGCTCATATGATCGTAGTACTTCTTGAGTTGAAGGTTCTGTGCCCGACGCAGCCAAATTTTTCTAAATGTCTAATTAATATTTTCTGCTTTTTCTATTAAATTCTTATTTCTAAAGTTCTTTTATTATTTCTGAAATAAATTTTTACTATTTATTCGACTTTTTATGATTTTTATTTTATTAAATTCACGTATTGCTTTACGGATGTCCCTGGCCACACAAACATTTCCTGTGCTGTATTCTTACACTTTCTTCTCGTAATGTAATAATAGCCTAAGTTATCTGTCCGTCTGTTCTCGAATTTATGAAGCTTTTGGACCTGGAATGGATACAGCATCCATATTGGATTTTTGATGAGTTAGGGTTAGCAAAATTCAAAGCGAGTAAAGTTTATCTTTTCCTATACAATATATCCGATTCTAAAATAAATTGGTATGAATAAGCTTCGTATCACAGCGAAAAATATTGTCAACTTTAAAGCGTTTGAAATCCACCCCTTCCCCCTTTTCGAGCGTTTAAGGCCATTATATCAAGTCCCATTTTTAGAGGAGATTAAATTTATCAATTTGTCACATAATAAAAAGGTAAAAATAACAATTTTTTTCTAGCATTATGACGTCATTCCTTTAACCATCTCATTTAATCATTTATTTTAGATTATTTAAATATCTTCTGCATGATTTCCATATATTTTATCACTAAATTTAGATATTACGCAAATAATTTTCTTTTATATTTGGCTTAAATAATAGATAATGTACATATCTGATAATTATAATCGATTATTTTTGTTGACAGATAATTCTCAGCCAAAAAACAAAACATTTTTTTTACCTGCCTCATAGGATACTTTACAATTCAGGAAAATTAAAAATTTTACAGATCCCGTCATATGACGGGCTATATGCTAGTTTAAATAATAATTTGTTCATCATAGTACTACTACTTAAAATTTACGGAACCTTATATGAGATTTTAATGGCTGGAGGTAGGATGAACTATCAATTTTATGCACAGATATTTGGTTAAACATGGGTAGTTACCTGCGATTAGGAAGTCAGAAAGAATAACGATAATTGACAAAAACTGAAACATATCATAAACGATTTTTTTTTGAAAATTTCAATTTATTTATTCTGAAAAAGAAGTTAAAAGATAAAAAATAACGTGCATATTTTTTAGGTATTTCCCTTCATAAATTATTAGTATGTCAATGTGGCGTTCAGTACGTTTTTACCTGCGATTAGGAAGTCAGAAAGAATAACGATAAATGACAAAAACTGAAACATATCATAAACGATTTTTTTTTGAAGATTTCAATTTATTTATTCTAAAAAAGAAGTTAAAAGATAAAAAAATAACGTGCATATTTTTTAGGTATTTCCCTTCATAAATTGTTAGTATGTTAATGCGATGTTCAGTATGTGTTTACCTGCGATTAGGAAGTCAGAAAGAATAAAGATAATTGACAAAAACTGAAACAAATCATAAACGATTTCTTTTTGAAGATTTCAATTTACTTATTCTAAAAAAGATGTTAAAAAATAAAAAATAACGTGCATATATTTTAAGTATTTTCCTTCATAAATTGTTAGTATGTTAATGCGATGTTCAGTGCATTTTTTTGTTTTAAACTATTAATGTCCGAGTTATTTCTGCGGGATATATATTCAGGAATACATTAAAAATGATGATCAAAGAACTTTGAATATTATAGCATCAACTCATTAACAATCAGCTGCCATTTTAAGGATCACAAGGTGAATTGATAAAAAAAGAAAACTTAGTACTAACAGCTTTATTTGACTTTATTATCATACGTAAAGAAATTATTGTAAAGGGAAGTTTTATAGTAGATATAGCTATTCTTTACCATTTTGATGGCTGTAGCTGTTGTAAAAGTAAATAATTGTGCAAAGGTCGAAATGTCATGAAACGTCAATTTAAATGGAAAAATTATAGCAGATACTCGAAAATTTTGGGGGGCTGTTTATAGGGTTGTTATTTATCTTCAATAAATATGAAAAAGTCATTCCAAGGAAAACTTAAAATTGAACGAACTATGCTTTATCCGTTTTCAAATGAGGAGTTAATCAGTTCAATGGTAATTAATGAAAATGTTTCCAATAGTATTATTAGGTTATATTTATTAAAACACCATGTGTCAAGCAGAAATTTGAACAATTAAAATCATCGATGTACCTGCCGGACATGAAAATTGATGTGTAAGGCTTGAAAAAATCACAAATAATAAAATTACAAGGTATTTTTCCAAAATACCGTTACAAATCTCGCCCAGCAGACTTTTTGGCGAAACTACACAGTCGCCGGAACAAATCACACTAAGTAGACTTTATTGGCCACAATACATAGCACGCACATAAAAAGTCGTCAATAAATGATTCACATTTTTTATTTTTTTAATTTTGGAGGCATAAATATTTTAATAACGCTTAAAACTTGCCAGGACCTGCTATTTTCCGTTGTTTAGGGGAGACTGGGGCACCTTGGGACACTTTTCAGTTAAACATTTTTATGAATTTTTTTTAAAGCTAATTGAAAAAAATAAGTACGCATGCATATATTGTCATCATATCTGCTTCTTACAAACATTAAACCTACTTAATATCTCATTTAGTTAAAGAGTAATAAAAGAAATAAAATACCTTTCCAATGTCCCAACCTGCCCCACTGTATGGGGTAGGTTGGGACACTAAACAAAAAATACAAAATACTGTTCAAATTATTTTTATTAACTGTTATAAAAGAGAAATAGCTGAAAATTGTTCAAGTTAATACATTTTTTAACAAATCTTATATTTGCAGCTGATTTAAGCATATTAGCATTTATAGCAGAATACTTTCTGTTTGTTTTTCTTGTTCTCATCATTTTTTTCTGAAAAAAAAATTAATAAATTAATATTTTGACATGTTAAATCAATTAAAAATTAGGCACCAAAATATTAATTATTTTGCTTGAATTCATATTTGTTTACACTTTTTAAAATGTCCCAAGGTGCCCCATCTATGTGTGTCCCAACCTGCCCCATTTTACATAGTATTTTTTGGTAACTACTATACAGTTAGGCTTAAGAATACAATTTATTTATTAGCATAGAAATAATAATAAATGAACTTTCTTTCATAACAATACACTTTTTTAAATATTTTAATTTTTTTTTCAAAAAAATTACCTTTCAAAATGCACATTGATGTAATTTTGGGTTATTCGAAACAAAGAAAATGAAATTGTTCCTTACCTATAAGAACTATTTTCGTCAAAATTCTTTGGGAAGTGAAGAGGAAGGCCATCTATCAATACACATGAGAACTAATTCCTGGTTGCAAATCAAAGCCTGAAAATAAAGGTGTCCCAAGGGGCACCACTCTCCCCTACGTTTAAGCAAAGAATTCACACAGACCTTACGCATGAAGTTATTCCAGTCTATAACTGTTCCGTGACTGATTTCCAACCGGTTTTCACACCATTTAACTGAAGTTAAGTCCTCGCTTAAACTATAAATAAACCGTACATACTTCAAAAAGCTCAATTTTGATGCTCTGAACCATGTACTTTTATGGATACTTACGGATAAAAAAATGGCCGCGACTTGCTTTGAAAATATGGCGGGAAAAAGGTTACCAGCTGCGATACTCCGTTTGGCGTAGGTTGTATCATTATTGGTGACTTTATCGCCTGCGCTGGTATAATAGCAAATTATTAATAACAAATAACAGCAGATACTCGGAAATTTGGTAGACTGTTTATAGTATTCCAATCTACCATCGCTAAAAAGGGAAACTCGTTCCGAGAAAATTGAGCTGTCCCTATAAAAGAACGTTATGCATGTTAACGTTGTCATCTCAAACTCAAGCATCCTTCCCCATTTTTTTCTACTTTTATTTGCCATGCTAGAGCCAAATCTAATCATTAGTGTTGTTTTGTCAGAGTCCCATGTATAGCAGAACTAGAGGGCTTGGCCCAGGCAGTTTTGTGCCAATTTCATCCTGTGATCCTATAACGTTGTCATTATTTATCCCTCTAGGGCAGGACAGCTTACACCAGGTCCAATAGACCCCGTCGAAACATGCAACTGGTCTATGGCTATGCAGATTTACTTGAAAACCTCTAGAAGAACAGTTGCTTTTTTGTTTAATAGGTAACGCTAGGATGAAAGAACGGCATTACTCAAAGTGGATCCAAGCAGGGACCAAGCAGAATATCGTCATATTTGGTTTGCGAACTCCAGAGATATCATTTGGGAATTTGAAGGACATTGTTGCCACGAAACTATTTTACGTGCTCCAGCCGCTATTAATGAACATGAAAAATCTTTGGCCGGTTCGAGCCTCGACGTTAGGTCGTTAAATGTCTGAACATTGGAAGTTAAAGCCATACCTCACAAACTTTTAATTTTATAGTGGAGCATAATAAAGATTTTTTATAGATTTGTTTTAGGTAGGACGTGTGATGAGGCGATTTAGATCTGTTACATAATTGATTCATTCATACAAGAAGTAAAATGTTCGGGATCTAAATCTGACCTCATCACATCTTTGTAAAGAGATAGAGAACCATAAATTTATATTCAACGGATATTGTTGTCTTGTACGGTGGTCTCGGGCGGTTTTCTGATTTCAGTCCCAGATTAGAATCCCGTCTTCGTAGTTGACATTAAATAAGAATGTACATTTGTGGAGTATTTATGAGTCCCTAAGGGACAGTGCCCAATTAGAAGGGATAAGGTTTTTCACGTTGGCAGTCTCAAGGCGGGGTTTAAGCAGAACAATGAGATTCTTACAACTATCCCGATTGGACGATAAGAAGGAAGGAGGGGGCAAGGTTGAAATAAATAAATATGAAAAATCTAAAAAATGAGATGACGTTGGGTGGTCCCAAAGAAGGTGTTCGAGAGTCGAGAGTCCAGTCGGGGTCCGACGGAAGTTGTTCGTGAGTCGAGAAGAGAAGAGGTTCGGAAGTCGAGACGAAAAGAGGAGTCCGACGGGACGAGTGCGAGAGTCCAGACAAGTCCGACAGGAAGTGTTCCTGAGACCGACGGATGATCCATAGATTCCCACTCCTGACCAGCCATAGATACCCTTCAACCAGCAGTGTTCCGGGCCCAACATTTTAACCCATAAAGGTACCAAATTAAGATTAGGTCCTCTCTCTATTTACAAAATTACTTAAGTATAAAAAAAATTGTCAGAACTAATTTAGAAGATGTGGACAAAGCTTATTTTATGAAAATTAGCATCAGTTTTGTATGTACATAGATGTATATATATTATAATAAATTTACTTTTTTTTATTAAGCTAGTTTCGGAGGCTGTTAATTTAGCTTTTAGTTTATCTTCATATTTATGTCTGTAGTTTCTCAGAACCTGTGGTAAAATTTAATACAAAAATATTTTACACAACGCAATTAAAAATAAATCACCACTATACATTTGATCACAGGTTGATACTCAAATATAAAAGAGGACTACACGACAGGATGTTTTAATTGAAAAGCTTTATAAACGTCTTTGAGGTAATTAGGAAGACATAATGTCTCTGAACGCAAGAAAATAGGAGAAATTAGAAATTTTATGCAATGCTGGGCTTTAACTCGAGCTCGCTAAACTGGCCAAACTGTGCACACTCAAGATAATTCGACGGCGTTGTAGATGGTAATGTTATATCCAAACCAACCGAAAGTGATATTAGATTGAAATGAAACGATGGGAGGTGTTGATCGTCTAGATCAGCATTTACATGACTATTCCATTACCAGAAAAAGGGGGGGGGGAAATATAATAAAAAAGTTGTTCTTCCATTTGTTAGGCATGTGCATTTGTAACTCATTTGTTTTGTATGTAAAAGATGGAGGTGAAAAGAAAATTTAGAATTCAAAAGCCAATTAGTAGAAAAACTTATACAAAACTATCATATAACAGAAATATAAAAAAGTGGGTAGACCAAGATCTGGATTTCTATGACTAAAGGAAAGTCATTTTCCTAGTATTGTTCCACCGACACCAAATAAAGAATCAACCACAAAATAATGCGCTGTGTGTTGTGCTAAAAGAGATAGCAAAGGAAAAGTGAAAAGAAAAGAGAATAGTTACATGTGTAATAGTTGCCATGTTGGGCTATGTGCTGCACCTTGTTTCGAAATATTCGAAGTAAAACAAAAGAAAAATTTCATTAATTTTACAAATACTAGTATTGTTATTATTTATGTTTTAAAAATATAAATAAGTATTTTTACTGATAATAATGTTTATTCTGAAATGTTAATTCGAAAAGAAAGATAAAAAAAGTCGATGTGCATGTAATATTACAGTAGAACTTCGATTAACAGAGGTTTCTGTTAATCGAGTCAATAACGAAGTCTAATTTTTTTCTCCTTTCCTAAATGAGATTGGAAAAACTATACACATTTTAGTTCTTTGTCCATGTTACAGGAACTTCTTCCCAACAAAAACACTCAACTTCCAACAACTGTTGCAAATTTAAAAATTAATGTATAATAAATTATAAAAATACAATATTTTCTTGAGATTTGTGTTATTTTTGAAAGTGCGTCTTTCGATATTTAACTAAGTATAGTTAAAAAATATTCCATTTTACTTATTTAAAATTCACTACTAGAGTTGATTTTCTTTTTAAATCTTTTTAGTTGTGAAACGTAAGTTCATATATGTTTATTTTTATCATTTAAAGAACATTCTATTGTTTTTTACTTTAAAAGTTAGTTAAATTCTCAAGCACGGAAGGTTTTTATACAGGGTTTCTATTAACCGAGATTTCCAATATCAGAGGTACTAGCGGTCCCAATTAGCTCGGATAATCGAGGTTCTACTGTACAATATTCGACTATTTTCTGCAATGTTATCAAAATCCAAAATTGCAATAAAAACTTTGATTATTTTTGTATTTTTGTAATTTTCTTGACACGACTACGTTCTAAATTGTGTTTTTTACATTAAAAAAATTCATTTTTTTTCTTGCCGGCCCTTAAAAATAACTGTGCATTAAGGGGTTAAAAAGTTAAAGTAAATCTATAATATATTACATACAAACTACTCAAAACAAAAATGATAATTAATATACAGATTTTAAGTCAGTAAGTATATGATTTTGAAATTAATAGGGTCGAAAGGATTTTCCCCACATGCTGAAGCTTTGACATCCATAAACTATTGAGTCCTTTTCTTTCAACGCATTTGAGATCAGAACTTTTGAGTCTGCTTTAGAAAGGCAAGGGACAATCCGTTTCCAATATGTTTTTAAACGCACTGACTGTCACCGCGATGTTACGTGCTGTCATGGTAACTGTCTTTGTTTTTAGTCACTGGTGAGGTAGTTACGTCACAGGAATAGAAGCGATTGGAAGCAGTAGGTCATTTGCAGATATGCTTCCCATGTCTGATAATGACAGAATGAAATGTGATGAGTCACGGTTTGGCTGGTGCTACAAATTTACTGACATGGTTAAACAACCTATTTTTAAGCGAAAATGTTTCACTTTGCCTTTTTCATATTTAATGAATTGGATTAATGTAGCCGACACTCCTGTTGATTTATTAGTAGCATGAATAGAGAATATTGTTAGCATTAATAGTGTATTTAAATTTATAGATTGAAACCAAATAAAAATTTTGTGCTATAACAATGTATATATATATAATATATATATATATAATATATAATATATATATATATATATATATATATATATATATATATATGTGTGTGTGTGTGTGTGTGTGTGTGTGTGTGTGTGTGTGTGTATGTGGGTGTAATAAGACGAACTTCTTGATGGGTGGTTGCAGTCATGGCCATAAAAATGACACCGTTTTAGCTAAAGACCTTTTTTTTAAAATAACGTTGGAGGACGGGTTCCCACTTCATCATAGGGACAGGACAAACTGAAGGGTCAGCTAGCATGAAGTTACATGTACAAGACCCTTAACACCTGGGTCAACATCTGTAGGAAAATATCTGCCCAACGACATCGTGCATCTCCTTTTTGTTTGGCAATTTCCTAAATTGTCCGCTAGGGCCTTACAAAGTTATAATTGGTCAGGCGCCTTTTTTGAGGGCGTAAATTGTAGCTCCAGTGGTCAATTTAGGTTAGGGGTTAAAAAGGAAATGCAAAAGGACGCGAGAGTTTTTAGCCCTTCATTTAAGTTTTGAAAACACCTGAGAATTTTCCTTACAATATATATATATATATATATATATATATATATATATATATATATATATATATATACATATATATATATATACATACATATATATACATATATACATATATATATATATATAGATAGATAGATATAGATATGAGGTTTCTATCCCCTTGAGGAAGTAATTCACAGGGCTTGGAGAAAAGAACTAAATGATTTAATTAAACAAAAAAGTTATTTACAAAGGTTGTCTAGGGTTATTAATATTTAAAAAGAACATCTATGTTTATCTATGAATATCTATGACACTACATTTACGGCCACCTTAGCTTTAACAGCAAAACACTCATTCACAGTCAATTCTAATCTTTCTTTTTTTAATACGAAAAGTTTTGTTGAGTTTAGAAAAACGGTTCGCGGGACAGGGATATAAACCAATAACATTTTAGGTTCCAGGTCCCAGGATGGTGGTATTACACGCACGGTATAGTTAGAATAAGGTTAAGTTGCATGCATGGTTCAGAAAATCGGGAGAAGAATGGGAATTTAGCCAAATGACAGGAAAGAGTTGTATTTTCGATATAGAATCAGCAAAAAATATTACAAAATATAGTTGAAATTTAAAACCAATTAATTTTGTTAAAATACCATTACACACATGTATAAGCATAATGTGTTTACATGACATATATATATATATATATATATATATATATATATATATATATATATATATATATATATATGTGTGTGTGTGTGTGTGTGTGTGTGTGTGTATACATATATCCTGTTACATATATGTCATATATATCAAAATTATTTCTTTTTAATATTTCCTTAAAAACCTCCTCTCTCCCATTCTAATTCCTTAAAATATTTTTCCCAGTCTCTAAATGTCTTAATAGAAGGAGCGACCTCGACTTAAAATTCTTTCGATACATTTCCCAAAGCTTTCTGTCCTATATATGTAAATTTTTGTCTATACAACACGTTTGCTAGCTTTCGCAGGCAAATGGCTCCGCGTTTTTTCTGATCTAAACACTTAAACTCACTGAGTAAGTTTCTTGTCCCTTGGGAAAATTCGTTCGAGCAGAGTGAGTTTTGTGTCTTTCCCTTGTATGTCGTTGACTAGTAAAGGTGTCTTTTTTAGCAGCCTTTTTAGCAAGTTTTAATTAGACTTGTGCCGTTCTCTTCAATGTGGCCAGACTATATTGTTATTACTGTTAGCTGTTTAAGCTTCTCCTTGCCCAGTAGCCCGGGCAAGTAAAAATAATAGGTGTTACCTTATTATTGTGACTAGAAGAAATAATTTTCACCCACCCACACACACAGACACCTCTTGGTCAAGCTTCTGCCTCCTTGGGAAAAATGTCCTCCTCTGCAGCTGGCACGGGCGGGGGTGGCATCCCTCGCCCCCTCCTGTTGAACTTTCACCTCCCTGGAACAGGGCTTGTCCACCCTCTCTCGATGTGTCAGTCTTCGGCCGCCGTAAAAAAACAGGTGCCCATGTAACACCAACTCGAGTCTTGAGTCTAGTATTACACCTGGTATATATTTAATATCGGTAGTTCCAGTGTTAACAGTAGTCAATTTTGACTTTTGTTATTATTATACGGGTTGAAAGAAATTTAAGACTTATGTTAGAAAAAAATATAAAAAATTCAGCTAATATTTTTTTCAATGTGTGAATTTTATACATGTTTCTTTAATTTTTATTTGTAAAAGATTGCAAAATGTTGATTTTTTTTCAGGGGACGATTTCCGCCACCGAGAATTTCAATGCAGAGCGAGCCGCCGCAAAACTCCGAAAAGCGATGAAAGGTATAGGTAAGAGGTGTAGACACATATTTGGGAGTGGTTAGGGTATATTTGGATGGTATTTAACTATAGTCGTTTGGTTATAGTCCACTGTTCTTACAGGGGAACGAGGCAATGGCTCTTACAGAGAAATACTCTAAAGAGAAATGGCTCTTACAGTTGAACTTGAATCTTGTAGCATCATAGGGCCTAATGCATGTTACTTTGTAGTAGAAGATCATGTACAGTTATCCTAATCTATTAGATCTGGCATGAAAAGACAATTCTACTCTTAAATACTAAAAAAAATATTTTGGTTTGGTTTGGAGCGCTATGGTCTGCTGTTTTGCACACGAGGGCTAATGAGACCGGGACCTGCTGCTTAAAGCCGATTCCGAAAGGCTAAGAACATCCATGCCATAGTGGGATTCGAACCTACGAACTCCGCTACCGACGATCAGCGCCCTAACCAATTGGCCAGCGTTCGGGGAAAAAATTATAAGAATTTCCAAATCTTGACAACTCTTCGAGCTCATCCTCTCGTTAATTTCCTCGCTTGTCGTCTTCTCATTCAATTTCAGTTCAATTTGTTCACCCGAACTTTCTCTAAAAGGGGGATCAAAATATTACAAAGAAAGCAGATTCATTCCCCATGCAGGCACATGTGTACCGTGAGTGGGTTGGGAGGGAGAATTTGAGGACCGCTCTGGATATCTGAGGAGGGAGGACCTTCGAATAACCTCAAATTTTCAATTTTCAATTCTTTTCAATTATGTAGTAAAGGAGGAAACCTGCTAAATTAATATGAAGGTAGTGCAAAAAGGCTCACTTGCTAGATCTCAAGTGCTTAAACATATGGACAAATTTTATGATATTAACGACTGTATAAGTTGTTTCAGAACGATAAAATCCTGTATCAAGGATCAAGATTTAAGATTTCCGTGTATAAGTAGTTTCAGAACTACAGGGCTCAAGATTTAAGAACAAGATTTAAGTCTACAGTGGTTTTTTTTTGTTAGTTTTTTTTTATTGAAAGATAAATTAAAAAAAATAAATCAAAAATGTTTGGTTAGTAAGCATTTTTAAATATGAGTTTTTCATATAGATGTAATTTGGTTTTTTTTTAGTTTTACGGTTTTGTTGTTTGTCAAGTCATTTTCACTATTTAATTTTAATTCCGTAAATGCTACTGAGCCGCGGTAGCTCAGTCTACAAAGGCAACGCTCTCGTAACTTGAGGATTGCGGGTTCGGAGCCCGAGCCGGCATAAGATCTGTCGTATTAGTTAAAGGTATCAAGAGCACGTAAAATTGGATCGTGGTCACAATGTTCTCCAAGTTCTCAGTCATAACTTCTGGGGGTGGCAGGTGAAGACTATGGGTCTTCTGCTTGGTCCCTGATTCTAAATGACGAGGACTCACTTGTACAAAAAGTCTTATTTTCACCCGTGCGATGTTCGTTAAAACGAAGGAGCACCCCTTTGTATTAATACTTGTAGCGTATGCCTGAATCGTGCTTGGTTTGACCAAGTGGCATCAGAAACAACAATATAAATGCTACTTATATACTTCTGTTCACAATTTACATAGCAATCATTCTAAAGAGGAACCCTGGGAAGATTTCCATTCGGGCCTCAATAGGTGTTGGTCCACACTGATCACAGGTAGACACTCTTCGCCGATGAGTAATAAAAAAGCAAATTACTGGTTTACCGCAAGAGCCGCGTGTTCTATTTCCTAGCCATTAGTTCAACATTTAGAGAGAGCAGGCAGTGATTCTGGTAATATAGACACTTGCAGCCAGAACTCTTTATAGTGAACTACGTGCCTTACTATTAAAATTATTCCTCTCTCCGATCAGAACTTTTAATCTCTATGTAAATGAATTTATGTCTGTCTGTACTCGATAGACTCAAAAACCATGCATCCAATCGCCGTGAAAATTTGGAAAATTATTAGGTATATCCCTAGGAAGGTTTTCGTAAATTTTTAACGTTCGAAATCCATTCCTTCCCCCTTTTTTGAGGTTTCATGCCATTATTCCAAGCATTATTTTCCCCGGTTAAACGCAAACGATCAACTTTTTAATTCATCGCATCATAACTAAGTGAAAGAAGCAATGCTTTCTAGCAATGTGACGCAATTCCTTTAATCCAATAAGGCGATTTCACGCAGTAGGGCAAATCTCAATTTATGACAATTCTGTATTTAGTTTCAAACTTTCCATTTGGCAGTTTATTGTTTGTCTATTGGCTGTTGTAAACCTGAAAATGAATGGAAAGGGCATTATAGTAGTTAGTGACGTTGCTACAAATTGCTCAATGTAATTGTTTTAAGCGCAGTTTTCCTCCGTTAAAAGCAGGAGATTAAAATTTTCAATTTATCACATAAGAAATAGGTAAAATTGATATTTTTTATCATTATGACTTCCTTCCTTTAAATATCTCATTTATTCATTTCTTGTTTTATATTATTGCTCTAAAAAAATAGTCTTTTGGGAGAGCAAATTAGAATTCAAAAATGAAACATTCGACCACAGACTACACTTCGACATCAGCAACCATCTTTATTTTCTTTTTAAACCCTTTTCGCGTTGCCACCGGCGGGAAAAAAAAAAACAGCTCGCGACAATTATTTAAACATCGCCTGCTTAGTATCAATTCGATTTGACCTGGAAATTTTGATATAAAATGATTAACTTTCATTTCTATGTGACGCAAATTATAGTATTTTTATATGAGAACTAATTTTAAATTTAATGCTTGGTTAATTTTTACGTTACAATGAAATGTTTATCAACAATATTCTAACAACGACAAGTACAAATTTCAGTGACTCCCATAGGCAAATAAAAACCTATCATTCGTTATGCACGAAAAAAAATCTTTGTTTAAAAGTAATATAAAAGTTCACCGTCGCGAAGTACGTACACACTTGCTAGTTTACTATAAAATACAATTTTACTAGAAAAAGATTTTTAAATTACCTTAAAAGCATGCATGATGCTTAAACTGTACATAACAACTCAGTGTTTAGCTGTCTGGTTACCATGTATCGGTGGTAAAAGAATGAGAAATGGTTAATAAAAGAAGAATTTTTTTTTAAAATAGCTACTATTTCCACATATTATTTCATTCTTAAAAGGAAAATAAAAATAAATATAGATAAATATTTATAAAAAAGAAATTGTTCATTTAAAAAATACATTTTATTCAGTTTTTGAACTGTTTATCATATTAGATAGTTATTTTTAGAGATAACTTTCTAAACAGTTGTGTTTGAAAAAACTAATATGTTGTAGTTAGAAATATTTAATTATCAAGCAAAACTAATGCAAACTATAATCCATTAAGATCTGATATAAACTGAGAACTTTTTTATTTTTGTGTTTCTAGAATAATCCCCAAATTTGAGTCTTCAAAAATGAGTTCATAAATATATTCTGAACATAATTACTACCTCCATTAAATTCTAATTCAAATGAGCATCACAAATCTACTTAGTGCTGCCATCTAGTGTTTGAAGACAGAGAAAAAACTCATTTTGCTACATACTTTTCATTTTGGCACACAAGATGCTGTAAATAGACATGTATATATATATATATATATATATATATATATATATATATATATATATATATATATATATATTTATATATATAAATATATATATATATATATATATATATATATATATATATGTGTGTGTGTGTGTGTGTGTATACATGTACTCTAGAACATTTTTTTTGCATGACAACGTGCAATGCATTTATTAATTTTAACAATTTTCTATGCTTGAAAGAGCAATTATACTTAATGGTTAAACAAAAACATTCTAATGTTTTTGGTAGAGACTTTTGAAACACACTTTTCAATTCTGTGCATACCAGATTATTCACTAATTAAATGAAATATAAAATCAGGTGTATTTTATACACAATTTTAAAACTACCGAAGGATTTAGTATTCTGTCAGTAGCAAGTTGAATGCAGGACATTGAGTCTCTATTTAATACAACAAGTAACATCAATATTTATCTACAGATAATTTCAGTTTATAAATGATATTAATCCATGTTATATTTTAAAAATATTAGAAGTGTATGTTTGTCAACCATGGCACACAGACCCTAGTTTTATAAAAAAACATATCAAAAGGCTGAAGTCGTCTGAATGCAAGGAAATGCACATGATGTTATGAAATAAGAACAAGTATAATGTATTTTTTCATAAAAATTGAGTTCTTCAACGACATTCATAATAAATGTTCCAGTGTCATAAAATATAGACATGGGATAGTGCATAGTATTTTAACCAATTACTTTAATGTTTTCACCATTTGTTTAGCATTTATTTAGAAACAATAGAAGTGATCTGCCGACTCTAAACCTTATTTCATATACTTCGAAACAATTATTTATGTGTAGCTTATGAATTTAATACATAACTTAAGTATATTTTATATTTTCTTACATTTAAAAAAAAACATTCGAAACACCTTAGGGATATTTCGTGTCACTCCAGGGTACCGCGAATCCCAGTTTAAGACTGCTGATAAAAATGGAATTAAAACAGAAACAATATTTTTATTTGTTATTTAGTTCGATTGGAGCATTATGGTCTACTGTTTTAGTTACAAAAGGGTTAGGAATGGGACCTACTGCTTAAAGACGATTCCGATCGGTTATAAACATGCATACCTGTAATGGAACTCGAATACCCAAACTACGGTACCGAAGAGCAGTACTCAAACAATTTGGCCATAGTTCCGTCATTTACTTCTTGGAAGGTCATGGTCTATGTTTCTGCTACACAAAGGATAGTGAGACCAGGGCCTACTGCTTATAAAGGATTACGAAGGGCTATAATCATCTATTGTAGTGGCTCCCAAGGTGATTGAAACAGACTCCCAGGGATCTGTGTTACTGCTTGTTATATATTATATAATATAACTTGGTGTACTTGGTATATAAAATTAATTTAGAGTGTAGACAATGTTTGGGAGTCTAAGAAAGTTGTTCGATCGATTGAATAAAATTAGCAGCTCTGTTTTGAAAGTTTGGAAACGTGGAGTGTGAAATAAATGATCCACGAAAGGGTTAAAACGAGTAGCCTCCGGTTTAATCGTGCTTGGTGTCACCAAGTGGCATAAGTCAACAACAACAGCGAAAAAAAGAAATTGACTGGAAATTCGTGAAGTCTAGCAAATGTTACTCAAAAACATGAAGCCAAACATAAATATACGCATATCAACCCTTAACGACCACCCATTTTATCAGTATCATTGAAAATATGTGATCTTATAATTTTAAGTGTAAGTTATTCATTTCAATAAATATTAAATTAAATATCAAAATATTTTATTAAATTTTATTTTTTCAATTAAAACCCTCACTGATAAAATCATTATTTTATTATTGTAGAATTGCATATAGATATTTCATTCGAGGGTTCATGGCAGAGGTGTCCATGGGAAAAAGTTTGGGAATCACTGCTCCATGCCAGCAGTGGGATTCGAACCCACAAACTCCAATTCTGAAGAGCAATGTCCTATCCTTTCAATCTTTATTTATTGCGACATCACTTTAACAAGAAAACTGTGAATAAATACACAATACTTAAACTATTATAAGGAAAAGTGATGATTTAACATTTAGAGACTTTTTATAAGGTTTAGGTGAGTGAATTTGAATAAGAAGCTTAGCGGAAAGTGTATTATTTTAGTTACTATCACATAGTCCTTCATATGACGATATCAATAATTTTTTTTTAATTTTCCAGAATTGTAAAGTATCTTATGAAGGCAGGCATAAAATAGTTGTTTTATTTGGCTGAGAATTATCTGGTACACACTCAATAATTTTTTTATCTTTACTGACCGCATGTTAGATGCCAACTTTAATTTATCTTGTCATATTGCATGAAAGGATGGAGAGCAGAGGTTTTAATACTGACAGTGATTATATGGCGGTATATATGAATGATGTCCAAAATTGAGCGAATCGATTACAAACCGTGTGATTATGTATAAAAAACAAACACGCAAATGAACAAACTTCTTAATTTTCAAAGATATATAAGTTAAACGCTAGATAGTTATTAGTCCGTGAAATAAACTCCTAGACTTTTAGGAAAAGAATTTCTTGTTAATACCGGTGGTAAAATTTTCATTGCAACAAAATTAATCGATGATTAAATTTAAAATGATCACATATGTACCTAATCTATTATTTAACTTGGTGTTATTATTTACCCCAAATAGAAAATAAAATTATTTACATAATATCTAAGTTCAGTGAGAATACATAAGAAAATAATGCAGACGATATTTAAATAAGAAATGATTAAATGGGATGGTTAAAGGAATGACGTTATAATGCTAGAAAAAAATGTTATTTTTAGGGCCGGTCTGACCTAAGTCATTTAACGGCTAATAGTGATTAACTCATGGAGCCAACCAATGGTAGTATGCAATTCTCCGTTTAAACAGAGATTAATCGCGGTCAGCGTTAAACGACTTTGGTGAGATCGACCCATACCTATTTATCATGTGATAAATTGATAAATTTAATCGCCTGCTTTTAACCTTGAAAATTAGGACTTAAATAATGGCATTAAATGCTCGAAAAGGGGGAAAGGGGTGGATTTCAAACATTTCAAAGACGACAGTATTTTTCGCTGTGATATGAAGCCTATTTATACCAATTTATTTTAGAATTTAGCTTTCTAAGCTTTCTTTTTTCTTGTAGGTACCGACGAAAGAGCGATTATCGACGTACTGGTGACGCATTCTAATTCCCAGCGCCAGGAGATCAAGAGGAAATATAAGAGCTTATACGGACGTGTAAGTTTTACTCGAACGTTTCTTCAGAGGTAGATAGACTCTGGCACAAAAATCGTAAGCGTAATCACCGAAATGAAAAATAAATTTAGTATCATCTATTGCACAATAAAACGGCATACATTTATCCAAGAGTTTAAATGTATATGATTTAACTATAAAGAATATAATTTAAAATTCTATTTTCTATAGTTTGATAAAGGTGTAATCATCTAGTTAAATAGTTGATTAAAATAACTCGTAACGCTTATTACTAAGTGTAACAGATACGCTGTAGCTCAGCCGGCAAAGGAAACGCCTTCGTAACTGGAGGGTTGTGGGTTCGAAGCCCGAGCCGGCCTAATATCCGCCGTGTTCGTTAAAGGTGAGTGGGGCACGTAAAATAGGTTCGTGGTCACAGTGTCTTCTAAGTTCTCAATCAATACCTCTGGGGGTGGCGCGCCAAGCCTATGAGTTTTCTACTTGGTCCCTGCTTTGAAATTACGAGGACCCATTTGAGTCATACTTTCACCTTTGAGGTGTTCGTCAAAACGAAAGGCGAACCTCCATGCTTTAATACGAGTAGCCTCCGGCTCAATCGTGCTTGACCAAGTGGCTTATGCAACATCAACAGCAACAACTTGTAAGTATAATAGGTGTAATTGGAGGCCTTTGTATTACTTAGCTAGTAGCATTAACAAAGAAATCCCATTACTTCGTCAGAAAAAAGCTTCACCATTAGTAAAAATGATCAAGTGTTGACTATTTTTACAAATTGTAAAATTGCATGTAAAATATTTTTACAATTGTTTGCAAAAATTAAACATTTTTGCAAATTGTACAATTTTTATAATGCTGTGGCAATAAACAATAAAGAAATAAGTATTAAATTAAAAAAAAGTAACATATTCGGATTTGTTTTTGTATCTTTACAAAAGTAAAAACTGTGGATTATTAACGCATATGTGAACAGAAAATCTGTAGGTTGAAAATGATTTTACGAAATATGTGCTCGTTGTAAGGAGGATATTTTATTCTGTAGATACTGATCTTCGGGATAAATTTTAAATTGTGGAATCTCTAATCCTGTATTCTGCCCGCGCATGAAAATAATGAATTGTAGTATTGGTGAGATTTATAAAAAATGCAGCAATATTTCTTAAAATAAAAAGAAAATCTCAGCGTCTAAAATTGCATTCTCTAGCTATGGAGGTTTGCTATTCTACAGTGAAATGTGTAACGCTTGTTTCTGAGAAAACTTTCTGCACGTACTAATATGAGGTGCGTGTTATTGTTTACTGCCATGTGTTGGGGTAAATTTCAACTTATTAGCAGAATGCCCATCGTCCTGTTATGCTTGTGGTGTGGGGATACGTAGAAAGTCCAAATCACAGTTCATTTCATGGATTAAACGTTTATTCGTTCAGATCGAAAGATAAAAATGTAAACAAGATATTAAAATAAATTAAAGCAACTTTCGGCATACTACGTCATATTTCATTACGACTGACTTACCAACATTTTTATCTGTACCAAACAATCAGAGTTACAGAGAAGGCCCAAGGAGCTAACCGGGAAACTCCATTTATACCACGGCTCATAGTTAAAATACATTTGCATAGGAGGAAATGCGGTTACGACCGAAATGATAATTGTTATTATGGAATTTATATCACATATTTTAAGCAGTGGACTGTAAACACTTAATTTTAACTAATAAAGAGAAACGCTTCAATTCAACACAAACTCATCTCGCTCTCTTTATTCCTTGACACACGCTCATACAAAACTGGAGTAGCTCCTTCTTTTACAATATACATAAAAGAACTCGTCGCGAGATGGCGCTTTTACATAACTGCTTGATTGGGTACGAACAATAATTGTATCGATATTTTTATCGATAAGCTTTTCCAACACCATGTTCGACAGAAAGGCGGGGGGTCACTTTTATAGTTAAACTTCCTAGGGGGTATAGGTAATGTACCGCTTATTTCAGCTATGTGTGAAATACTCTTCTGTATTCCAATTGTAATAAGATGAATAGTATTCGGAAGGTACACAAGAAAAAGAATAGATTTAGAAAAAATTAAACTCTAGATTTTCGTGAACAAAACTGATCTATCCAAAATATAAAGAGTGCAGGAATTATTCAAAATGCAATCATTTTGCGAATAAGGAAGGTGGCTTATTGTCTGGACAGTAACGATCAGCAAGTTTCCACTGATGTTTAGCACAGTAGCACGGCCTAACTGAAGACTGAGTTTATTTAAAGAAGTTACACAAAAATATAAAAACATCAAAGTTTATTTTTTTCCTTCTCAAAACCACGTAAATTAAAAACAGTTAAACAGAACATCCAAAGTAGTTGGCCGATAATACATAACTAAGTTGCAAATTAAACATTCTGGCAAGTGACTAATTTATGTAACTTACCGATGGGAAAAATATCTCGACGAAGCAAAAACACGAGCACAATGAACGACAGGCAAAAGCAGAGCATAAAGTGCCCCCTTTTATACTTCTTGATTTCGTAAACTTTACAATTATTCACATGGGCCCTTACTCTGGACTTTGCGGTTCGTTTTGAACCTCCGTTGTGACGCCATTTTGACGTCAGCTTGCGGACAATAGTGTTGACATTATGTGAGCAAATAATTAAGCTGACGTCAAAGTGACGTCACAACGAGCGTTCAACGTCCAGAGTACTAACTAAACTGCTCTCACATGGGCTTCAGGCATGAAAAATAAAACGAGATCAAGTAATCAAGATTAAAAAAAGTTGGAGTTAAATTCTAGTGATTTATGTTAATCTTTATCAGATTGAAATTTAATAGAAACCAACTTAACCCACTTAACTTAAACTTATGCTTAGTGTCAAAAAGATTAAATTATGATTAAAAGTTTAGCGAATTACAAGGAATGGGATCCGTGTATTTGGTAACAATTATAAAGTGTGCGAATTTTGCGCAGTTATAATTTTTTAATGCGATAGAAGAAAAAAACACGAGAGTTTTTCGTATTCTCGCTCTGTAGTGAGAACACTGGTTGAATGTAAACCCATTACATTGGTAGTAGAAAACAAAATCTCCATAAATCGTTTGAAGCTGTCAAAAACGTCAATTACATGTTGTAATACGATATAACCAGCACTCAAAAAAAAAAAAAAAATCTTTAAAGCATACATTGAGGCTGTGAAACGCAACCACAAGTTTCCTCTTTGGGTTTGTCCAACGAATGAAAGTTAATGAAATTCCTCTTGAATGGAGTGCAGCTTCATGCAGCAGATGGCACTGTTTGCTCATAAATCATTTCTTCCAGGATCTGGTGGAGGACATCAAGTCCGAACTGGGTGGTAACTTCGAAGATCTCTGCGTCGCCCTGCTGACCCCTCAGATTATGTTCCTGGCAGATTGTCTCTATGAGGCCGTCAAGGTAAGAGCCACAATAAATGGCCATTACATTATATCTTATAATCAAGGACGCCCAAGTGTCGGCATAAAATGCCATCAAAAAGTCTCTTGAACAGTTTTTCAAACGCAGTTCAGATTCCAAGGTTGTGGTTACGGGAATAGAACTTCGAATCTAAAACTGTCTAATGTCTTTTGAAGTGAGAGTGAAAGTTATAAAAACTTTTCGATTACCCGACGTAGTTTAAGGGTTCTCATACCTCTTAAAATAAATCTATCTACTCTGAAATTTTACCCGAACATAAAATTCAAAGTACATAATAAAATTATACAAAAATTTGGGAGGCATTTAAGACTTGTTTCTTCTGCCGTAAAATTATGAAATTATTTCTCTTTATTGATTACAATAAAAATGAAAAAACAATTCATACAGGAGAATTACGAATGAGTTATATCACTATCCGCAAGATTTAAAATATCCTTCTCAATAGATAACCTTAAATTTTTTTATGTGTATATATTTGTATTATATATATAGATTGAAATAATATCATACAAATTATTAGACAGTTAGGTTACTTTTAATAACTAATTCGTATTAGTTTCATTCTACTTTAACTTTTAGTATTTTTCACAGATTTTTGAGTTTTCTATTTTAAATTCCTATATGTATTATCAATTCCTTCTGTAAAGTGCAGTTAGAAATAATATCCCAAAATTTTGAAGCCATAGAGGAATTAGTAATGAAGAACTCCTTGACCGAAGAGCCATCATATAAACGAAAACATAAAATTCATTTTTATTTTGTATATTAATGGATTAACGCATTTTTGAAGGAGGGATCCTCTGATGGGTCATGGATTTGAGAAAATACTTTTTAGTAATTTTAGATCATTAAGAATATTTTAGAAATATTAAAATGAAGCTTTCCATTACGGAAAAATGTATGAATGATTCATAGGTTATATAAAAATCATAAATCTTAAAATACTTTTTGATAATAAGAAAAGTTAAATAACGATTTTGTTAAAAATTTTCTTCATTCATATGTAAATTAGCATGTTAGACGCAGTGAATTATTAAAGAGCTTTTATTTTGAAGGTGCTCTCATGCCCCATTTCTTTGTACCACCTTCTTTGATGCATATAAAAAGCAGTTTTAAAACAATTTCTTTCCTCTAACAGGGTATAGGAACTGATGAAAACTGTATTATCGAAATTTTGTGCTCTCAAGAAAACAGGGTAAGATAAGTTTCAAATTTTTATTTACACAAAATTATAGTTATTTTATTACTTTTAAAAACTCTTTTTATATCTTTTTTTTTTGGTGTTTGGTAAAATTATTTATATTTATTTTACAAAAGCTGAAAATTATCGGCTAAGCCCTAAATTTATGGGCTCTCCAATACTTTTTAACAATGATCTCATACTGAGAAAGTAAACACAATTATTTAAATGTTCAAAAGTCACTGGATGAGTTCAAGAGTCATGAGTTCATGAGTTCAAGAGTCACACAAAACACAGCCCGGTGAATCCACCATCCAAATTCTGTAGAAATGGTTCTGTAAACAGTCATGTCTGGTCAGATCTTTAAAAAGGGCCACTGCAGTCTTAAGGTTTTAAGACGCATTCTCTGTTACTTAAATGCTATCATAGCTTAAAAATTATTAAAAGCTTCCATAGTACTCATAAGTATAGAATATGATTATTTTTTACAATTATGGAAAACTTAATCCTTTGAGGACCAGCACGTAGATGCTATACAAATCGATCGTTATGAAAGCCGTTGCCGTTTACGCCCTCTAGTAATTAAATCTAGCATTTAAAAATTAAAATAAAAAGTTCAGATCTCTTATTACGCATAAGCGATGCTGGTCTCTCAATATCAACCGTAGATCATGGACTGATATATGTGAAATTGCTAAGCCGCGTATAAGAGACGTTGGCCGCGAAGGAGTTAAACACTCTAATATATGCATGTTTTAAAAAGTGTACCTTAAGTCAGAAATATGCATTATTATAAACATAAAGCACAATGAACAAATAATTTATGGTCGTATCTTCGTCGCTTTTATTAAAGGCATTATATGAGTTATAATTTTTAATTCACCCCCCTTTGTTTCATAGAGGGTGGTCACATATTTTTGTACTTACTTTGACTTTCTCCACGAATTTAATTCTATGAGCCTCCAGACTATGGCCAATTGTTACCACTTCCTGATCTTTGACGATGGTTTACAGGTTGTATCCATACACTGGGCCACTAAATGAGCCAAGCACTTGGATAAGTCTATACGGTCTACTGCGCTTTTTATTTGCGATATCTGGCTGCCTTTGATCTTTGGAGAAAAACCGTTTTCGAAGCCATTCGCTGCCAAGGTCATTTTATCGTCTTGCCATCACCGACCTCGATAAGCCGTACCCCTTCCAGATGGTGGTAATAGCTGGCAGTGGACCAGAGAGGAGGGGCCTTCATATGTTAAAATAAAAACATGAATGGCATCAAACTGTAAAGGCTCCTCCACACTATGGTCCACTGCAAGACATTACCATCGTTTGAAGGGGGCATGGCTTATCGTGGTCGACGATGGTAGACGATAAAATAGCCTTGGCGGACGATGGCTTCGGAAATGGTGTTTCTCCAAAGATCAAAGGCAGCCAGATGCGCAACTAAAGTGCGCAGCAGACTCTATGGACGAATCCACGCTCTCGGCTGATTTAGTGGCCCAGCGTGTGGATGCAACCCGTGAACCATCGTTCAAGGTCAACATCAAGAAGTATTTAATAATTGGCCATAGTGTGGAGGCTACATAATAGAGTTTAAGTATCGTCTGCAGTATTAAAAATAGTCTGTGTTTAAAATGTTGCTGAAAAAGAAACAATGGTCAAAGGCTGAAATTTTTCGCTTTCCGAAGAAAAATAACCCAATTTAACTATTGAAAAATATTTCAAAAACATGCTTTTAATATTTCTACACATAAAATAAGTAACATATATAATAAAAAAGGAAGGAGGGTCAACGTTCACATTTGACTGAGAAGAAACCAAAAATGACATGAAAAATACACTAAAAATACGTACACCTGTTATTAAATAAATCTAAAGCCGCTTCTCGTGTTTTAACACATTGTGTGCGGGTACATTTCGCAGCGAAATTGTACCGGGAGCGGGCGTTTTGAGCGTAAATTTAGTTATTCAGTTAAATATCAATAGATCGAAAATTATTTAGTTTTTTTAACTAACTTTTCGTATTTTATATTGAAATATATAAACAAATATATAAATAGAAATATATAAATAACAATCATAAGATTTTTGTAAACAGAAAATATATATATTTAGTGGATAAATTTATAATAGTATCGTAAATGTGAAAAATCAAATAGAAATAGTAGTATATAGTTTTAATTTTTTCCCTTTTTGTGGTTCCGCATCGACTCATGTAAAAACTAGTTTCTATTTGTCTCAATTTTTCCAGAATCTATGTAGTAGACATTCGGCTTCATTTTCCTGTATATACCGTTATTTTAGAAACCCACAAACAAACCATGTTGTTACACTAACCGGTACTAGTACGTGAGCCGCTCTCAAGTATCAATCGTCAGAAAACGTACTAGTACGTATATCGCGCTCAAGTATCAATCGTCAGAAAACGTACTAGTACGTATACCGCGCTCAAGTATCAATCGTCAGAAAATGTACTAGTACATGTACCGCGCTGAAGTATCTATCGTCAGAAAATGTACTAGTACGTGACTCGCGCTCAAGTATCAATAATCAGAAAACGTACTAGTACGTGTACCGCTCTCAAGTATCAATCGTCAGAAAATGTACTAGTACGTCTCCTGTGCTCAAGTATCAATCGTCAGAAAACATACTTGTGGGTGTCCCGTATACAATGTGTTAAAAGATAAATCCAACTTCGCCTCTCCAAGATGTTTAGATATGTCTGTAGAGACTGTGAACAAAATTATAAAATCTAATACAAAGCTAATCAAGCAAAAAAAATATATAAATAAATAAATAAATAAAGAGAGAGAGAGAAAAGAACAGAATATGATGTTTAACGCTTAACGATGAAACATGTTTCTCAATGTAAGACTAAGAGAAGATTATTGCATGAAAATTATTTGGCAGATGAAAAATAGAAATATATAGTTACAATTATAAGGCTTGAATTATATTATTTGATTTCAATAGAAAAATTTCGTATTACTACCAAAAAAGAAAAGTAAATGTTGGTTTAGAAGAAAAATCAGGAAAGTTTTGCTTAAGGTTTTAAGGTTTTTTTTAAAATTCTCTAATAATGGAAAATTAAAAAAAGGAAATTAAAAAATGTTAAAATTAACAGGAATTACTACGATAAATAAGTTATAATGCCTATTTTTACAGAAGAAATTTCATACCTTCACCCAAACAATCTTCACTGGGCCCACCAAAATTACAAGTCATACCTCTAAATCTACTGCTCTATTTTTATGCGAAAAAAATTAGAAATAAATAGGAATTGAAACTATTTCTTTTAAATACATATCACACAAGTCCTCCAAACGTGTGGACAGATTTCTCGACTTTTAAAACAAGCTCTTTATAAGTGTCACTTCAAAACACTAGAGTGATTCTTAAGATTGTGAAGGGGGAGTGAAACAAATTAATACTCGATAATTTAAGAAATGCTCTGTTATTCTGGAAATAAAAATGTGTTATGATACTTCAACGAAAGAGCTATCAGACTGAACAAATTAGAAAATACAATTATGTTTTTCTATAAATTTATCTTTTCAAAATCGTTAGAAAAATGTGTGAAAATACTTTATTTTAGTCTTATTTCAAGTAAAAAACTTTAAACGATTTTTTTGCCGTCTCGGTCTTTAATTTACAATTAGAAATGTTAAGTCAAGTTAACTATTCAGGATTTTATAAACAGTTTGATATTTTCTTCTTTTTCATATAGATTCCAACACCTATATGAAAAAGAAGAAAATATCAAATAGTGGGAAAGCAATTTCCCCTTTTTAATTTAACAGTTTACTTAATGGTGAATTTATTCCTATATAACCCAATAATTTTATATTAAAATCTAAAGTAGTTTAGAAAGTGTTCTATTTGGATTGCTTAATAATTATAGTTTTAATGATTCTTCAATTTTTTTTTATTTTTATAGGAAATAGAAGAAATAAGAAACTCTTTCAAGCAAAGTGAGTTTACTAATGAAAATAAAAAGGAATGGTATTATGTCAAGAGGATAACATAATCACATTTTTTTTTTAAAATTCTAAATGCTTTATATAGTAGTCGTATATTGTATATATTATTGTTCTGTTCGTTAATCCTTTGACTAAAATGACGATTTTTTTTGCTGTTGTAGATTTTAAAGAATCTACCTTGTCAAGAATTGTTTTCGGCAGACGCTGTTCAGTATATTATTGAATTAATCTTTCTCTTTTCGCGCATTGATTCTGGTTTATTTAAATTGTTCAGGGTGCTCACCCACGCACTTTCTAAACAGTACCAATAGCAAAGTTGAATCCACAAATCAGTAAACGAATACTACGAACTAATACTGGGTAATATACTAGGAACCAGGGGCGTACGCAAGGGGAGGGGGGAGGGGTTTAACCCCCCCTCCTCAGACAAAATGGCAAAAATAAAAAAAATTAGTAGAAATTATGCGGGCTATTATTTTTTAGAATTATGAACATTATGACCCCCCTTAAAAAATGTGCGTATGCCACTGCTAGGAACATATTGAAAGCAATATCCAGAATAGCAGTGATCTCACACATATGACAAATAACAGAAATGAAAGTATTTGAGAGAATTAAGTATATTAGAACAATCTGCATTTCAAAATAAAATGTTCTTTTTCAGTTCTGATTCAGTTGAACCAAATTAAATAGTATTTTTCGAGCGATGAAATTCCATTTTGTTTTTGTGTCAAGGGGTTAAGAAATAATGGACTACTTTAGATTAAAAACGTTTTCTTTCTGAAGATGTAACTGTACATCATAGTTAATTATGGTCATACTCTTCACTAATTAACTTCTAAGTTTTTTGTACAAATACTAGACGACCCGACAGACGTTGTCCTGATTTAACGCTGTAAATCCCAAAATTGTAAATGTTTTTAAATAAATTATAAATTGGACCATTTTGATGGAAAAGGAGAAAATATTTTAAAAATACTTGAAGCCACCACGCTTACAGTCATCACAAAAGTAATTAGATTGAATTAAAGTGCCCACATCGCCTGTACGGGGATTAGATCCTGAGACTTCTAGTACTGAAGACCGTTGCGCTGACCACTGCCCCGCAGATACGTTGTCTGTGAAGGGTTTCAAGCGGCATTATAATAATCTCAATAAGTACGCAATTCTAGATTTTTAATCCTAGATTTTTAATTCTAGATTTTTTCCTCAAGCGAAAATCCTCACCCCAAACTGTTTGAATTCCTCTTTCACATTAATGTTTTAAACCTCATCTAAATTTTTAATTATTTTAATGTGTGTTTTTACCTTGGATTTGCTGTATTTGTTCTTAAATATTTATTAATTTCTCCTACTTGTAAATTATCTATCCTCGTTTTAATATGTACTCTTATGTTTGGCGCAGCATATCCTTATTTGGATCCTGCGCCAGTAAACCCAAACCAAACCAAACCAAACTAGATTTTTAATGAAAACATTTTTTATTGGATCAAATTGTTAATCTAAACTACTCCCGAATCAACTTATATACACAAAATTTCATCAAAATCAATCCAGCCGTTTAGGAGGAGTTCAATTACAAACACACATATAGCAGAATTTTATATATAAAGATATTCCAATAATTAGAAGGATTACTTTTTGCTAGTCACTAAATGGAATCGAATTCTTAAATTATGGATAAACGATTAGTGAATGATTAATTCGGTTGAAAAGACATATCGACTGTTGAAATCAACTATAGTAAAAAATGTGAAACCAATAGATATTTCAAGGATAAAGAATACGGAAGAGAAGACAAAATAAAATTTCCCTTTCATCTATTAATAAAATATTTAAATTCTTCAAGGTATTTCATGTGTTATGAAATTTGTTTTGAAAATGCAGGAATGATTTTCATTTCTTGTCATCCAGATAAAATACATTTTTCTATGCTAAAATTTTCTCAGTATCATTAATTTGATGTATGTTTCGAACATTTATTATATAATTTCTAAAAATATGAACTCTATAAATGAATAAACTCTTGTATGTAGGTGAAAGTAGACAGATCAGAGGCAGGAAGAATGCATGACTTGTGAATTTATGAATTTTATCTTTTTTAATCCATTTTGTGAAAGACTGAAAATCCAGGACAAAAAGTCAACTTATTTGATACGAACGATGCCTGCCATACTATCGAATGTATCTGAATCTCGGTAATGAAAGGTCAAATCATGTATATATAACTCAGTTTTGTTGATTTTCCCTATTTAGGGTTTTATCATGTGTCAATCAGTGCTTGTTGAAAAAGCTGTAGATTCTGTTTAGGATTCTTTTTCCTTTGACGGGATTACGCAAATTTCTCGTGTGATCGCGAAAATCAACTGATTTGTTAAGGTAAGGGTTGATTTGTCATAAGGAATTTAATTAGTTGGAGATTTTCGCAGAAAATGTGCATTATTCATCTTGAGAAGGAATTATAAATAGATTCTGTAATACTAGACTCAAGACTCGAGTTTGTGTTACATGGCTGTAAGGAATTTGCACCCACGATTCATGTGTGCCTTTCATGGTATCGGCAAAATCGTCCCCATTCACCCGGCGTTCCTGGGGGATATAGGAGCCGGCCGGCTAAAGGGGGCTGATAAAGGTTTTCGGATGTGTCGCTAGTCTGTTTTTGCAGTGCATCGGAAAGGGAAGTTTCTCTTTTCGGAAGGTATCAAGTTTCGGAGGAGCTGACCCCCCGAGGAATGGAGAGATGTGAAGAGGGCAGTTGAATTCGGACCTGCGACTTGGAGACATCTCTCGTTTCGATATGAGAGAACACGACGATGGTTTTATATTTGCACGGTTTATCCTTTCTGATTCATGCAGGCACCGTGGTTCTAAATATGACATTTCATAAATCTTGTATATAAAATTTGTGTTGTCCGTCTAAGCTTTTGGAGCTTTATTTTAATGCCATGCATCCATGCATCTACGAACATACCTGCCCCAGTAAAACCATATTGTAACAATTTGTCCTGGTCACGGCACTAATTGTTACAATATGGTTTTGTAAAAAGATGGGAATGAAGTCACGGGGGCTATAGCAAGTACAGTGCGTTGTGAAGAGTAAACTTATAAACTAAACTTCACGCTATGGTAAATATATACCAACTCAAAAGGGACAGACTCATGGAGAGAAATAAAAATTGAAAGTATTTTATTAGACATAAATGAGTTGGTCAAATCAATATATTAAGAATATACATACTCACATATCATCAGGGTATATAACAGCCTGTTCAAAGTGGGGTCATTTTAAGTTCAGTCATACTCACTCACTCAACACCAAAGCCTGCGCCCTTAAATAGGTGCACTCATTTCCAGGATTGCTAAGGCAAAACCGTGTAGAGATACAGTGCCAATTGTGAACTCGACAGTAGTGTCCTGTAGCAGCAGAGACATTCCTTAGAGTAATCCTAAAAGGGACCCTACAATGCCTCTTGACCACAGAAAAATGGAACGTTAAAAGGTGGCAAAACAAGTCTGCACTAAAGCAGTACCTTCTGACATTCAAACTGATCTGAGAGGTCGTACACCATAAAATGTTGCGAACAATCTTTTACTTCGCAACAGGCGGGCAAGTCCCACGCAAGAATAACGCACCAGAACAGTGTGTTGTTACATATTGTGCCCCGCGGAGTGGGGATGGATGCTACAATTGAAACCTGCATTTTTTTACGGCGCTAAGGAGCGAAGACCATCGAAAGAGGGTAGACAAGCCCTACTTCTGGGAGGTGAAAGTTCACCAGGAGGGGGAAGAATGCCACCCCCGTCCGCGGTAGCTGAGGAGGGAAAAAAGTCATTTTCCCATGCAGGCAAAAGCCTGACCAAGGGTGTGTGTGTGTGTGTTCCACCCTGGCCCTCGCCAACAGCAGTGGAGGGGATTCCCTCTCGGAACGAGATAGAACGGACATTCGCAGAGGAGAGAGTTGAAACCGAGAGAGATGCAGGCCGCTAGGCACTATTTGCTTATTCTCGGTGTTTTTCAGCCATGTTTGTGGTTAGCGATGTTAAATGTACATATATTCAACCAATTTGTAAATAATAAATATTTAGTCTAGGATTTTGTCGCTGCAGTATTTGTCTGCAAGACAGGCTTTTTGCGAACCTACAATACCTGCTCCAGTAACAATAGGCGAGCAGGTACAGAAACGAGGCGTGCGGTCTTCGAGAAAGAAAGCTGCGGACGTACACGATACTCTCACAGATTCTGCTGCTTTTCCAATGCACACAGGTTGAAAGTGATAAGGCCCAAATGCGTCTGTTACTAGAGATTTATTTATGCTTTTATTACTGTAATCCATAAAATATTTTTTGGGAGTTTCCAAAAGGTTCCTAGGAGCTCATTGTTCTCTATTTCCTGGTTCAAGTCTGTGTTTTCTTCTTTTCCGTCCAGAGTACAACAAGGAGCTGGAGGAATGGGTGTGTGGCGATACTAGTGGCCATTTCCAAACGTTGCTGCGTGCACTCATCTCGGCAGAAAGAGATGAAAAGATCGAAATAGATTTTGAGAAGGCTGATATGGACGCGCAGAGAATGTTTGACGTAAGTAGCTGACTCCAGTAGGGCTGGTAAATTTATCGACTTTTTCAGTATAACTTTCATATACCAATAAATCGGGTAAATAAAAGTCTAACTTCTGGTTCATCGGTGATTCCCCCCCCCCAGAAAGTGACTGCACAAAGTTGTTATTAAGTACTAAATAATTGTAATAGAATAATTTTTGATATATTCTAACATTAAAAGACATTTGTAGATGGATATTGAAACGGAACAAAACTAATCGTCAACATGAGCTTTTGATCAAAACGTTTTTATTAAAAGACTAATAAGTAAATAAAGAGTAAAAAATAAAGTATAAAGACATCAGGGCGTTGATAACACTTGCGGCTTGCGAGTGACAATCTGGCGAAAAGTTCTTTTGATTAAGCACGCTGATTCCAAAGCCGAGAGCGAAGTCATTTCCCCTTCCACTGATCACAGGATGGATTGGCACAGAACTTCCTGGGCCTAGCCCTCTAGTTCTGTGATACATATGATTTAGGCAAACAACTAATGGAACTGAATTAGCTATGAATGGGTAGAAGATATAAAACTAGGCAATGGATGCTTGAGTTTGGGCAGAGTATAAAACATAGATAAAATGTAAAAGGTGAGTGTCATAACGTTCCAGTTAGTTAATTTTAATTCTGTTCCATTTAGTTTCCATTAATTCTATAAGCTTCCCTTAAAAATTAATTGTTTGTAACTTTCCTGCCATGCTCCCAATTATCACGTTGGTGAGTTGAAAAACCTATTTTTCTATCGCATAAGCCGCTCTGGATATTCAATCAGATGACATCACACATACCAGGAGCGTCACTTGCTGTTCTCTTTGGCGAGCACTGCATTGCAATAGTTTTATAAATTCGCCCTTTTCATGATATGACATATCCCCCTTCCACACACTGGCATGTTTTAGTCCTGCGCTTGGCGGTGTTCCACCGTACCGCCAGGCCACTGGAATGCTGATGAGTTTTCCAGCCATCAGTGGTTGCCAGCTGTTTCAGCCCTGCAGACTCGAGATATTCTACACTAAGACTTGATTTTTACACTTAGACTTGACTTGCTTCCCAGACTGGCGGTTCTCATCCAGACAGACAGGATGGAGGAGAGAGAGAGAGAGAGAGGGAGAGAGAGAGAGAGAGAGAGAGAGAGAGAGAGAGAGAGAGAGAGATAGAGATAGAGAGAGAGAGAGAGAGAGAGAGAGAGAGAGAGAGAATTTCTCGAAACGAGAAGAGGAGCTCAGAGTTCCATCCTCCATAATCGTCTTTTTAGTTTATTTTTGTTTTCTCCTTTTTTATTAATTTTTATCTTTAAAAAATTCAACCAATTGTCTTCTATTAATCTTTTTAAAAATTTTATATTAATATCAATAAAATCCATTAATTCAGTAACTTCTCCTCTCCTTAATTTGTATGCCTATTGTGTTTTTTTACTTTAAGATTTAAACTTAAATTGACGAAAAGCCAAATTCAATTTATATATTAAATAATGGGTTAAGGACATAACGCGTATTACTACTATACATCACCCACTCAAATAATATATTTTTTATTGTCTTTTCTATGGGTTTCTTTTCAGGTACAAACCTTTTTATGTTTTGCTCGACTCCTAGTTCCCCATAGTTCCCCATTCCACAGAAAAACAACATATCAGAGTGAGACATGCAGTGGTTAAAATAAAGAAAGCTTAAGATTAACTAGCTAAAAGCTAGAGCATAATAAGTATACGTACATAAAAGTGACACTACAGTTTTTTTATTATTACTATTAAGAGAATTAAATAGAAACGTTAGCAAGGTTACGGGATCGTGGGTAGTAACATCCAAGCAAAGCTAGGAGAGAGCTAACCGGATCCAAATGAGAAGTTCTAAACCAATAGAATTTATGAACGAACTGACCAATGGCAATCTTAGAAGAGGTACCCCACCAAAGTGTGGCCTTTCCACTGAGCTGTGCTGCTCACCTTACATACTGCAACATGCTCGTAGCATCAAGGGAAATTTGCATCCATGTCAATCTGCATTTGACGGGAGCTTCTTCGATGCGGTTAACATCAGAACGCCACACATTAAAAGCCGTTGTAGATGTAAGGGGGCATTTTTTAAGTGGGACACTCCCAGCTGCCTTAAATTTATGTTCAGGACTTAAGATTTCTTTATTCGAGATGGATTGATCTTATCTTACTGGATTCCTCCATTAATGAAATTGATTGTATCATAGGAATGCGTTAAAGCAGAATTGTTTAGTCGGAATTCGTCTGTTCCCCTCCCTGTTTTGAAAACGTGGTGATAGGTTTGATTTCAGATTGTGTTCCAAAACAGTACTTGCAAATGCAACTTCAGTAAATAAAGTACATAGCCAAGGGGTAAAACACTATTGTGAAAAGACTCTACTTCTATATCCATAGACTTCCATACTTCCACCCCCAGGTGTACCGTTTGAGAACTTGGAGGACTTTGTAACCATGAATATATTTTATTTGCCCCAGTTACCTTTAGAGAACACGGATATAATATAATATAATATAAATTTCGTGAGCTGTTTTAGTCAACATTACCAGAAATTCATGACGATACAAAGCTTATAAATGAAAAACATGATACGATTATTCTAAATAAAAAATTACAAATCAGATTCTTTTTAATTCACTGTTTTTTTTAGGTTACAGTTATATATTTCGATCTTGTACCGATTTACCGGTATAACAAGCCCTAATCTCCAGCAATTTATCTCTTCATTTAAAATTCACGTGCCCGCATCACTTAAAGTTTTGCGAACATTTATACTTTGAGTAGAGTTTGCTAACAAATTTCCACCAAACTAAACACACCTTGTCTACTTATTCCGGCAATCAAATCTACTTACGATAAGTGAGTGAGGCCAGATATTATGCAGTAATGTTTAACCCCATAACTATCATGGGTGCATATTTACGCTCAGGTCAGTCGATGCGTTTTAAACTGCAAATGTCGTAAATAAATGCTTATCGGCTATTAGTTTTTTCTTCTTTTATGTGCAGTCTGATCTGGAATGCCTTTTTTTTTACCTTGAATTGAGACGCTTAAATTTAAGGAGGAAAAAAGAGGTTACACAAAAATTACTTAATGATAGATAATCTGTTAGGGCTTTAGCGGTATATATTTTTCTAAATTAGGACCATTTGGATTTTTCTGCGAGAAAATGAACCAAGGAAATATGAGTTGCCTGCTCTTAAAGTGTGCGATTAATTAAGCTCTTAACGGGTTGAACGTTATCCGTTTTTATGTTCAACCTTGTTTTAACCCTTGACTACTGACTGGATATAAACATCACACTAAAAGCTGAAAAAATACAGAAATTAAGGGGACATAATATTTTTTGAACTGAAGCGTCTTCTATATTATGTCATACTTTTCATTCATAATAAATCGTTGTGCTCTGTTTTGAATAAATTCTTCCCTGAATACCTAATAAGCATCTAACTTTATAAATATTACTTAGTTTTCTTTTATGAAGCAATGCTGTTTTTTATATATAGAAATGTACACCAAGTAGAAAAAGTAAAAAGTCACTTACCGGGAAATTAACTTTTGAAATTTGTAAATTAGACATTAATTACTGATATCAAATAAAACCTAATTATCATTTTTATGCTGTGAACCTCAGTTAGAGCAATAAGAGTGATATATTTATTTCACGGCGGAATAAAGCTTATTTTTTAAATTTCAATTTCTCAACATTTTTTAGTTTTTTATTTAAATTTTAAAATTTCAGAAACGTTTATAGTTTTAAGCTTTCAGACAAAAAGAAGTATTTTACTTCAAGTTTATAACAAAATTTAGCTTCTATTATACATATCTCAAAAATTATCTTGCATGCAAGTAAATTTCATATTTTTTATTTGGTGTATATTTGCTATGTTTATTTTATAAAAAATATTCTACTTGAAATTACAAAACTAAATAATCATTTCAAATCCAGAAAGTTATTAAAAATCATGTAAAGAATCATTCAAAAAGAAGCAGAATTTTCAGTTTTATGATTTATCTAAAATGAGTAAATATAATAAAGATTTTAAGCCGCGAAAGGTACTATGCATCCTTAAAGGTGCTTAAAAACACGTACAATAAAATCAGTCTCTAGTTTTCAAAGCGTTTGTCGAGTAAATACCAAACACTAAATTTCTCTTATTTTTTACCTAATCTGTTCCTTTGTATAAAAAGAAAATCTGCTATGGGAACATTACAGGGTGTTTCATATTCAATGGGACAAAAAGAAAACATGATTGAGAACGTTGTAATTAATATATTTAGAAAATTCAAATTTACCTCAAAACTACAGTTATTCAAGTGTCTACAGGTGTTCAATATAATTCCAAACGATCCAAACGATCTGATTAGAGGAGAATTTTATAGATAGCTGTTCCTTTAGAAAAACCCCATTTATAACAGATGTTTTGCGAAAGAGCCAAATTTAATTACAAACAATATTTGGGGTTTAACTGACTGTGTTCTCACCCTTTTTCAGGGTGGCGTCGGCATGCTGGGCGTCGACACCGAAATTTTCACGGACATCCTGTGCAACCGAAGTCGTAGCCAGGTGCAAGCGACTCTAGAGGCGACCCACCTGCTTATGTTATCCCTATGCGGTGGTTCTTTACGAAATTTCGTCCGAAAATGTCTCTGCCCAACAGTTACCGAGGAGCTTTTGGCATATTCGAAAACGCAGTACGCTTTCTCCTGCATGGACGACATTTTGTTTAACAGCGCCGCTAGCGGCGAGTTCGTCATTCGATAATTTTTCTCTGTTGCCAAAGAAACTTGTATAATTGTAGTTGCAGAATAAATTTGTTTCGGCTGAATAAATCCATTACGGCAGTCACACTGCGCTATTATTTTCGTTCCATTCAATATGAAACACCCTGTACTTCCATGTACATTTCTTATATTATACATTTTTTAAACATTTTGTCTGATGCGTCATTAGAACTGTCATCAACACATTCTTTTCAAGATTCAAAACTAATTTCCTTTCTCATGAGAATGGTGATATCAGAGTAGAGCTAAGTGCTGCCATCTTGTGGGGACTTACTGCATTATAATATGCGTTGCATTGAGATATTTCATTATATAGATATTTCCTTTTAAACCGTAATTGCTATTAGAATACTTTGTTTACTCCGTACCAAGAACAAATAAACGGGGAAAATTCAAAGTTTTCTCTGTAAATAATAGATTTCAATTGCTGTTTTTTAAAAATAGACATCAAAAGCATTCTTTGAAATTCTTAAAAAGCATTGCTCTACGCTAAACAGGTGATAACTTCCCATTATCAATGCTAAGAAACTGCTTTGTCTCTCATCTTGAACTGTGTTGTATGACAGAGGGATCCGCATTCTAGCGCTGATCGAACTTTACTGACAGAGATGATTTTGTAAGAGACGTTTTTAGATTTCAATATATGCCTAAAATATTCTTAAAATAATTTCTCGAACTTCTTTGGCGTAAAGATTTTATCGCCAAATTTAATTCGAAAGGAATGTTAGTTTCTATACCGATCCAAACGATCTAATTAGAGGAGAATTTTATGGGTAGCTATTCCTTTAGAAAAACCCAATTTATAACAGATGCTTTGCGTATGAGCCAAATTTAATTGCAAACAATAGTTTGGTTTCAACTGATTGTGTTTTCACCCTTTTTCAGGGTGGCGTCGGCATGCTGGGCGTCGACACCGAAATTTTCACGGACATCCTGTGCAACCGAAGTCGTAGCCAGGTGCAAGCGACTCTGGAGGCGTACGAGAAGATCTCCGGCCACTCCTTGTCGGCAGCCATAAGATCGGAGTTCTCAGGAGACTCGAAAGACACTTTGCTCGCAATAAGTAAGAAGTTCGACAAGTTTCATTTCTTATACCCATTTCACACGGGCAGTCACAGTAAGACTCTTAGACTATGTTTTTATTAGTGGCGACGCTTGAGTTATAACCTAAGATAAGCTCTGTACCTCAAAAGTTTGAAAAATATACACAAACATTTACTTCAATTATATGTATGTGTCGTAAGACGCGGTATACAACAGGTGGTTATGCAGTCATGGTTAAAATATTATACCGACGCATTTATTTCAATTACATATATATGTCGTAAGACGGGTATACGACGGGTGATTTTGCAATCATGGTCAGAACAAACACCGACTCATTTACTTCATTTATATAATATATATGTATATTTCCTTATAACTATTCCCTTATAACGGTCTTTTCCGCAGCGCAGAGAAGCTCCCGCGAACAGTGCTTCCTTTGTTTACGTAGGAGTAACTTTATTGAAATAAATAACATTTTAAGATTAATAGAAATCAGACATTCATTTTTCGCTGCACAGTATAACGTATTGAAAATTTATTTCTACAACATTCAACGAAGTATATCACTAAACTCAAGAAACGAAAGAATTCCAGTAGAAACACATATATATTTAGCTCGATGAAAAGTTCTTGGACTTGGCGCTTCCAGGCAGCAAGATGCCTTTGCAGCACACGTCTCCAGCATAATATGCCTGGTAGATGGAATGCGAGTCTGTTTAAAGTCCCCTCCACACTATGGTCCACTTCAAGCCATCACCACCGTCTGGAGGTGGTATGATTTATCGTGGTCGATGGTAGCAGATGATAAAACAGCCTTGGCGGGCGATGGCTTCCGAGTCGGTTTTTCTCCAAAGATCAAAGGCAGCCAGATGCGCAACTAAAGTGCGCAGTAGACCCTACGGACGAATCCACATGTTTGGATCATTTAGTGGCCCAATGAGTGGATGCAACCCGTGAACCATACTTCAAGGTCCCCATCAGGAAGTGGTGCACAATTGGCCATAGTGGGGAGGCTACATAACAGGATGGTAATGGTGATTGTGGATTGAAGGCGCTGGGGAGAGACAGAGTACGAAACCGAAAAATATCTAAATAAGATAAAAAATTAAATAAGAAAGAATCTTAAAATTTGTTAGATTGTTAGGGCATGTAAACAAAACAGTGGTATAGAATATTAACATTTATGCATTTTTTTTAAACTTTTGTACCTTATTTTTACACAAATTTGCTACAATATAATCCTATAAGAAGTTTTATTAAACATTCAAATAAAATAAAATATAAAAATCCTCATCAACAAGTCAGAAGTGGGAAAAGGGACAAGAAAGTATTATTTAAGTCATAGCCAAGACGTACGGATTTCATCATAAGTACTGGGACTGCAAACAATAAAGTTCGTGAATGCAAAGTATTTCATGAGCCATTTTCATGAAATGAAATACACGAATGAGGTTGTGCATTAACATTTACTCACTATTTTTTTTGTTTGTTTTCCAGTACATTGCATGAAGGATAAGAACAAGTATTTTGCCAAACAGCTTAAGGAATCTTTGAAGGGTCTGGGAACGGACGACGCCGCTCTCATAAGGATCCTTGTTTCCAGATCAGAGGTAAGTACAGAAAAAACTCATCGTTGACTGTCTCACAGTTCTTAGTTCGGAGCCAAAATTTTTAAATACGGTTTTTATAAAAATATTTTTTAGTTATTGCAGTAATAGGTTATAAAACATAGAAAAATATGAAAATAAACATAAATACATATATATTGTCTTAAAAATTGGCAAAAATAGAGAAAAAACAAGCATTTTTTGACTTTACGCCAACACTCCTAACTAAAAAAATACGCAAAACATATCACTTTTACTTGGATAAATGTAGACATATATCCATTATGTATGCATTGAACCTCCAGAATGAAAATATTCTAAAGTATAAATGAGTTATAGCCAATCAAGTAATTTAGAGCAAAAATTCAAGAAAAAAATAATGAAGTTTCTAACATAAATGCCCATAACTCATCTCAAAATGAATATATTTATAATCCTGAGGTTCAATGCATACATAACATCATTAAAAACATACAGTTAAATTCTAATTAAATACTAAAAATTATTATAGCAGTTTTGACTGTTGAGGTGTAGTGGTATGGCTAAAATCACAGTTTTTCAGAAATTCAATTTAAAGATTTAATTGGATAAATTCATGAAGTGTTTTATAATTTGATAAACTTTCAGAAATATGCTGGAGTAATTTATTTATTCATTTAGAGTCTATAATATCCCAATTAAGACGTTTTCCATGCTAACGTTCAAAGTCAAGCCCTTTAACTGCTAACTTCCGGTATTTTTTCGGCACTTCCGGTGATGATTAAACAGCTGTATCATGACTTTTAATGACTCTAGAACAAGCTGAAAACTGTTTTCGAAAGCTAAAGGACTAATCTTTAAAATAATCGAATAAAATGTTTTTCGATGTTTTTCACGAAAATCGCTATTTGAACTTGGTTACCTTAAGGTAACTTTTTTCTTTAAACGTAGAAACTAGTTCATGTTTTTACATTTTTACATTTATTTTTTATATTATCATACAGAATTGCACTTAAAAAAATTATTCCTGGAGAAGTTTTTATAAAATTTCTAATAAATGAAGAAAATTTAGTAAAAAAAATCGGGTTTTTTCAAAAGGTCTAATTTTTTAATAAATTAAATTATTTCAATATTTTTTTAATCACCACATTTTTTATGCACTGGACTAGTGAACACCTGAAATCGTTGCTTAATTTACATTTGGTAAAAAATTTTGGTCCTTCAAAATCATACACATTGAATTTTTAAAGAATTTTCATTACCTTTATATCTAACTATGAGTGTAACGTCATTAAAAATGATCCAAATTTAAAGTTTTTAAGCCATTTACTAGTAAATACTATCAAAAGCATTCATAATAATTTTAAACACAATATTTTAAGAACTTTTTGAGAAATCTCATTTCAAGTTTCAACATTTTATTAAAAATACCCTTCAGAGAAAAACGCATTTGAAGTTTATGAAAGCAACTTCAACTATTAAAAAATTAAAATACATGTTTAAAATTCCCCACACTTTCTTGCTTCAAAACTTTCTAATTGCCAAGTTGCTAATTATTAAAAATACTAGAAAAATGTTTAAACTAATCTTCATGAAAATTAAAAAAGTTTTGTCCAAAAAATGCTCTTTAAAAGGCTTTAAATTCACAACTTCCTGTTCCGAAGTCGCTACTTCCGTTTTGTTTTGACAGCTGTTACTGATGTTTAAACTGCTGTAACTTTTCTTTAAAATGCCGTAGAGACAAAACAAAAACAGATTTAGAAGCCTAAAAGTTGAAATTTTACAATAGAGAAATAAAAAAATTATGATTTTTGGCAAAAAATGACGTTTTTAACGTAGACGTGTACCTTAAGTAAACCAAATTTGAAATAATCGACGTGTTCTTCCACACAGATTGACCTGGAAGACATCAAAGAATCGTACCTACAAATGTTTGAGAAGGATTTGTCGGTGGATGTGGCAGAAGACACCAGCGGGGACTACAGGAAGGCACTCCTTCGAATCTTGCAGCCCTGATTGAAATGGGGTCGGCTTTCGAACGTCGGACGCAGCGGTAGAACAGTAACGCCAGGTGAACAAACACAACAGTTATACTCCACATTAACCCATTAATGCCTTTTTAGGGACAGTTAGAAAATGGTTTGGAGATTTTTTACAGTTTCTTGGACAGTTTTTCCTTTTTAGTGATGATAGATGGCAATTCTAAAATAACCCTCCAAATTTTGCAGTTTCTGCTATTATTTATAACTAGTATATATCCCGTCATATGACGGGATCAGAAAAAATTTAATTTTCCAGAATTGTAAAGTACCCTATGAGGCAGATAAAAAAAATGGTTTGTTTTTTGGCTGAGAATTATCAGGTACAAACTCAATAATTTTTTTATCTTCATATTCCTCTAAAGTCTCCCGATGCTGTGAATGCAGATTAGAATCCCGTTGAATTCATTTAGAAAGATAATTAAAATTTTTCTTAGCTAAGTCAAAATTCTTCCCAATTTTTTTGCCACAGTAATTAATGGAAGTAAAGGAATGAAACTATTAGAAACCTACTGGGAAAATGACAAATTAAATATTATGCATTAGACAAACCGATTTCATGGAATTGAAAGACGGTTTTTCTTTTGCCTGACTGAGGCTATACATTCCAAAATTAGCGAACTGAGTTCGGGCGTCATAGGCAAGGACTCTTAAAACCTACTTAAAATGATTAATTTTTAACAATCTGAAAATGACTTCTCTAATATAAAGGTTTTAAGTGACATTTAAAGTTCAGTTTTGTAGTAATATTTTACTTTGTCAATTTTTTAGACTGTTCTACTGAGAGAAAATCAGATTGTCTGAATCAATAAAGGAGACAACAGCGTTTATTAGTTCTCTAATTCTCAAAAACTCACTCTCCCGTATCTGGAAACATAAGTCTCGTTGCAAATCAACTTCATATTCAAATATAAGAAATAAAAACCAAAACTATGCCATACGAGGGTCACTCTGAAATTTTTGAGGTACAACTAGGTTTTTAAAGTTATATTTACAAAATTTTAGGTGTGTTCAAAGTAGTCTCCTCCAGCATCAATACACTTTTGTAGACAAATTTTTCACAGATTAAATACCTCAAGCCATTCATTTTTTGGAATCGATGAAAAAATGCATTTATACCCACATCAATCTCTTCTTCTGAATTAAAACGACGTCCACGTAAGTTATCTTTTAGATTAAAGAATAACCAAGAGTCACACATAGCTAAATCAGGTGAATACGACGGATGTTCTGTCACTTTAATTTATTTTTGTTTAAGAAACTCAACTGTTAATCCGGCTGTATGTGAAGATGCATTGCCATGGTGAAGCATTAGTCCCCTAACATTCACTTCTTGTAGAATTTGTGGAAGACATTTAGTGGTATACCAGTTTGCTGTTACTGTCTTCTGTCCTTCCAACCTGATGGCTTTGACCAATCCCGTACTTCTGAAGAAAAGGCATACATCACTTTTTTTTCAGTGCGCGTTGTCTTTTTACCATTGTCGTCCTGGGATCATCTTCAAAGACCCATACTTTGCTTTCTGGACGTGTTGGAACGTCAAAAATCGGTATGTTCGTTTCATCCCCCATTACAATTTTAGAAATGATGCTGTGGCCACCATCATTTAGCAATTTAAGAGTTTCTTTACGGATTCTGACACGATCCCCTGTTTTTGTGCTCAGTTAGATTATGGGGAACCCAATTGCAAACTACTTTTTTCATATGTAATTTTTCATTAATAATTTTGTGTATGGCTGCGGATCCAAAGTTAAGTTTCTTCTGTATAATTTGATAGGTACAGCGATTATCATCCATTAACATTTTTCGTATGGCAGACACATTATCCGGGATTACTGCCGACGGCAGCCGTCCTGTGTGTTCTTTATCCGGAAAAAAATGGCGACCTCTGCTAAATTTATTAAACCATCTGAATACAGTAGCACGAGCTGGAGATTCACCATCAAATGCCAATTACAACCTTGAAAGTATTCTCCCTGATTTAATCCTGCTTTAATATCGTAGAAAATCATAGCGCAAAAATGTTCTCGTTTCAACTCCATTTTCTCTTCTGTTTAAAATTTATTCTACGCTAAACAAGTTGAAGTAAGTCGGTAAAAAAACGTCTGCTGTGTTAAAATACTTTGTATTTTAAGATAAAACCGTTATTTTTATTTTGTAAATTCATGTCTGCGTGTATCTCAAAAATTTCAGAGTGACCCTCGTATAAAATTTCAGCTAATCACGAATGAGGACAGGCTGTGTATTACTTCCATTTATTTGAATTTCATATTTCGTTTCCTCCCAGGAGTTTATAATAAATTCGATTTAGGATAATCATCAATATATATTCAGCGGAAATGATTCGGGAATTAATGGGTTAAAAGAATAAACAGCACAAAATATAGGGATGTAAATAATAATGCTTCTCCCTCATTGTTAAACAAGTTACCAAGTTCTTGGGAGTTTGATTCCAAACCCATAACTGCGTTGAAATTGCGAAGAATATAAAAGATGACAAGAAACAAGTTATGAAAACAATGCATTCCCCTCCCACAAATAAAAAATACATAAGCTCCAAAATTGCGTTTTAGAATGACTACATAGAAAGTTGTTATTTGTTTATATTTACTGTTCATCAGACTGGGCGGGGTGAAATGATATAGCCAGTAAATAAATATTAATACCAGATATTTTCATAATGCATAACTTTATTACTTACTATTCACTGAATGCCCTGCTTTCGTTCTGGGTATTTACGCTTCCCAAATGAAGGTTATATATTAAAATTCAAATTAGATTATATTTCATTAATAATATAATTAATTCCGAAGATAAAGAAACTTATAAATCGTGTAACATATTCATTTAAAATTAAATTTTATCTAGAAATAAAATAATTATATTTGGTGATATTTGATGGTTTATCCTTGAATAAACTATTAGAAAAAAGCCCAAGGTTTATGGCAGATCATTTAAAGAGAATAAATATATCTACAAAGTAAAACATAACAAATATTAAACACTTTTTAATTGATAACACTGTACTGTTAATGATGGAATGAAATCGTTGCTTAAAAATCCATAACTGAGTTGAAAATGAAAGAAATATACCAAATTAAAATTGATAAAATCAAATAAGTTAAGTATTGTGAAGACCCCTTGGTTCAGAACACTAACGCTTTGTTTAGCTGTAACCTTAACTGGAGTTCTCAGGTAACTGGGACCGTAACTGACCCCCCGGTATATAAAAAGCCTAGAATTTTGCGACTCGGGGCTTTTCGACATTTTTTACGTAGGTGTTTTGACCTCGTGGAGGCTTCCGCGACTTTTGACCGGAGCCAGCTTTTTAGCAATTACGTTCGGGAGACTCGTAAGGTCCGCTCATATAAAGAACGGCAGGGTCTCGGACACCGAACGGGGGATAGATTGGGTTCGCGTTGCATTCTGAAAAAGCCTCCCCACCGTGTGAGAATATTTAATTCTTTTTTAATACTGTGATCATCGTGGATATGTTATCCAGACAAACAACCGTTACATTTCGAAATGTTTTGGGATATTAGAATCCCTTTGTTTTTTCGCCACTATTTACTCCAGAATAAAAGTGATTTCCAATTCTGTTATGTCTGTGATCCTCCTTCACGCTACATCTAGACTCAAGAACATTGAAGGCGTCACAGTACCTCATTTTTAAGCTTTTAAAAGCGGAATATGCCTAAGTTAACATTGGGATATTAGAATTCCTTTGATTTTTTCGCCACTATTTACTCCAGAAATAAAAGTGATTTCCAATTCTGTTATGTCTGTGATCCTTCTTCCCGCTACATCTAGACTCAAGAACATCGAAGGCGTCACAGTACCTCATTTTTAAGCTTTTAAAAGCGGAATATGCCTAAGTTAACATTGGGATATTAGAATCCCTTTGTTTTTTTTGGCCACTATTTACTCCAGAAATAAAAGTGATTTCCATTTCTGTTATGTCTGTGATCCTTCTTCACGATACATCTAGACTCAAGAACATTGAAGGAGTTACAATATATGGTTAAAGAGCAAGAAAAATTTTATTCTACGAAAACGTACCTGAAATGTTGCCAGAGTAATAAAGTATTTAAAATATTTTAATTACTTTAACATTCAATTACATTGCAAATGGTGTCAAATATCTAATCGCCAAACTTTATTTAGAATAAAAGAGCATTTCACCTCTCGCCCTTGGTCTTCGAGCAATTTGACCTGCTTAAAGCTTTCCAGGTTTGACTTAAATCCCCATACAAAATTTCATCAACATAGGCCCAACCATGTCGGGATTCATAGAGAACACACAAATGCATACAAATGATTTTATATCTATAGATAAAAAGACAGGAAGAATAATTTGCAAGATATTCTTCACTTTGACGCATTAAAGCTCAAATCATTTCTACTGAACATATAATAATGAATATTTTAAATCTAAATAACAACGGACATATGAAAATAAAAGAATAGGAAATTTTATATCCTGAATAATGAATATGAATATTATATCTTGTACTTATAAGGTATGACCTGAAATTTTAAACATTTCATCTATACCATCAATCTGGTTCTAAAGCACGGATTCCATGAAAGCAATAACAAAAGGTAGTAAGGGAAAAACTCGACAAAGACCCTAAGTTTAAGAAACAAATAAGACATCCAGCAAACACACAGAAGTAAACCACCTGTGGGCCATGAAGACGCAATTTTACTCCTCTTGCTTGTCCTTTCCGCTCTAGCTACCTATACCCCAAAAGATAGTGTCTCACGCTATCTGTTCGGCTAGACTAAAAACAAAAAGGAAAAGTGCAAGGATCAATGAAGAGGTCCAAGAACGGTCCAAACACACCCTCGCAAATTCTAAATGGTCAGCCACAAAAGCACCCCCCAAAACCCCATATAGTAAGATTTTATATCTTCGATAAATAGTTCATATATTCTCTATTTCAGCCTCTATTAATATATATATATATATATATATATATATATATATATATATATATATATATATATATATATATATATATATTAATATAATAAATATATCAATATATATTATACTATATATATTAATTATATATATATTGTATATATAATTAATAATATATTAATTGTATATACAATATTATTTACCTAATTATTACATTATTACCTAATTACATTATTAATTATACCCTATTACATTATACCTAAAGCACCATCTGTTAAGCAGAAATATGAACAATTTTAAAAAAAAGTTTATTTGAAAATTGTTATCTAGATAATTGTCTTAAAATATTTAATTTGTTTTCAAAAATTTCCTTTTCACATTAAAAGTATTGTATCAAAGAGTTATAAGCATTGACTTAATGCACCATTTTATGAGCTATCCCAGAATTAATTTTATTATTTTCTCTTTCAGCTTTGCGAGCGAAGCATGCAAGCAAAAGTGATGCCTTTGTTTCAACAAAACACGCTGATTTTTTTTAAGATACGTGTGTAATCACATTTTGAATAAGAAAAACAAATAAATTGATATTTTGCATTTACTATACAATGTCTCTTTCTTTCTTGTGAATTGTGAACAGTGATTCAGACGTTTATTTAAATCTTGCATCGTCCCGATTAGCGGATTAGTTCTACAACAGGGATTTTCAACTTGTAAGGGCTGTACGACCTTATGCATGATTACAGGATGGACTTTCTTATTTTGCTTATTTTTGAATGAGGACAGTGTGGTGAGGCGATTTAGATAATTAATATAATTGATATTTAATATAATTGATATAATTAATATAATTGATTGATTAATATAATTGATATAATTAATATAATTGATTGATTAATATAATTGATATGGATAAAACGAGAGGTGAAATGCTTGATCTAAATCTGACCTCATCACATCTTTTGTAAAGGAGAGAGCACCTATAAAAATTAATTGAACGGTTTCGTCTTGTGTGGGGATTCTCGGGCGGTGTTCTGATCCCAGCCTTAGATTAAAATGATATCTCCGTTCATGACACTAAATAAGAATGTACCTTTGCGCAGTTATTTCCCTATAGGACAGTGCCCATTTTGAAGGGGTAAGGTTTTCCCCATGCTTGAGGTTTAAGGGCGGAGAAAGGGAGATCAATGGATATATACAACTCTGCTGATTGGACGAAGAGGAGTAAGAAAGGACAGAGATGAAAATAATATAAAAATAAAAAGTTAAGAAGAGAGTTAGAGTTCGGCAGTCGGAGAGCAGAGTTCGGAGATCAAAGGAAGAATTGGACCAAGAGAGACTCCTAAAAACCAACGAGGACGACTGTTGCGTAATTGACGCTAGTTGTCTATAGTGCCAAGAGATGGCGCCAGGTGTTCCAAGAAAAAGAGGAACAGACTATGTTCTAAAGAATGTTGTTTTTTGATTTTTAGTTAGTTCTTAGTTATGTAAGTTGTTGTGCGTTCTGTTTTTTGTGTGGTATATGTGTGTGCTTTGTCTAACGGGGAAAAGTGCTAAGTCCCCTGTAAATATGTCGTGCTGTGTGTGGAATAAAATATAAAAAGTCCTAGTTTGCGTTATATATATAAGTTTATAGGTGTAGATTATAGGTCCCATGGCTGTCACTTTACAGTGGATCTCCTATTCCAGCATTACTACCCAGGTAAGCACGCCTACACTGTTTATTTTTCTGGTACTCATCCGTTTGATATGAGCGAAATGAGAAGCTTATATGAGATGTTTTGTGTTATGGTAGATTTTTTAGAACTGAACCTGCATGTAATGTCGGGTAGACATTCCTAGGTTATTTCCTTAATGTTGGAACTTTGTTTTTCTATTAGAGATTTTTATTGTTAAACTCGCATTGACCAGAAGTGTCCCAGTGCATCTGCTTTTCATAATCACCCCAATAATTTAGAAGGCCCCTAACCAGTATTGAAACTGAAGTCAGCAGTGTCTACATCTTGTCACTAAGAGTTCCCAACCTGAGTACCTCCCTGGTACACCCAATAGATCCATAAAGGTACTTAATATAAATATTTGAATTTGGAATTAGGTCCTCTCTCTTCTTTTTTACGTAAATGAAAGTATATTATTAAGGTTGAATTTTGAATAATGTGGCACATAGTAGAAAATTTGGAAAAGCAAATTTTACGAAGTTTAAATGAAATTTTTGAACACAAACATATAAATAGTAATTCAATAAATTTTCTCATTTTTAATTTAAACTATCAACCTTGTATGTGTTTATTTTAAGTGTGTACTATTTGATTTTAGTAACTCTTAATTTAGCTTATTAGTTTTTTAAAATTAAGTCTGTAGTCTCTCAAAACCTGTGGTTAAATTTAAAACCTAAATAATTTACACAAAGCAAGACAAATAAAATTTAGTCTTTGACTAACAAAATAATAACCACTATAAATTTGATCATAGGTAAATACCTAAATTTAATAAGAGCTACACGACAGACAGAGGTATCAGTACGGAATAATTAAAAAAAAGGTTTACTCATATGAATAGCCTAAACCAGGACATTGGAAACCTCTGATTTTTCAAGTGAATTTCAGGAAGCTCATGAAACGCGCAACTGAAGTCAAAATGAAGGAAATTTTACATTTTAAACGTAAGTACCTGGCCTACACACAATACCTCCACAAAACTGTATAGTAAACTACACTCTATTATATTTTATACTGAATGTATATATAAACAACATCATAATTTATATTCATTCCCTTTTTATGCATCTATTAAATAACTAATGTCCTATTGTATAATAATTTTACCATTTCTATCACATATTTAAACATTTTCCTAAACATTTACTTGAATTTGATTAACCAAGATTTTGTTTATCCGATATAAAGCATTTCTCTACAATCCCAGTTAATGAAGAGTCTACTGTATATTATTTTTTGTATTTTCATAAATAAATATATTTTTAGCTTTACATAAAATTTCTGGTTCACTAAATCTAATAGGAACATTACAGCATTTTAAGATTGGTGATTAGGGTTTAATTAAATCTAAGTAGTGAAAGAGATATTTTATTTTAACTAATTACAGTGGACTGCGCTTAATGTGATATCGGTTAATCTTATCAATAGCTTATTGTTATCTAAATCACTTGGTCCCGATTTTCTCTATTCATTCGTATGTTAAAATTATCGCTTTATGTGATCGTTACACCGGTTAATGTTATTAGCTTTTGAACCTCATTTTAACTGGTAAAGGAATACTCACAATATATTCAGTAGGAACCCGTTCTTTTAGAATTTCCGGGAATTCTCCGTTTCCACCTAAGGAAATGGGGAACGAACAAAGGAGTGGGATTTTGCACGTTCCTGGAATTTTTCAGAAATATGCACTGTCGCAGCTGGTCACAAGAGAACCCGAGAGTGTCGGTCATTCTCAGGACCCGTAGGAATTTATTCCCTAGAAAAAGAAGGAGTTCCAGACCTAGAGAGGAATTGGATTTTTATGTCCCTGTATAGATCTATGTGGAATGCCGGCTGTCATTGAGGAGTCCTGTTCGCTGACCAATCAATTGCTCTCAGCCCTCTTTCTCCCCCTCTTTTTGCGAGGGGTCTTTCAAGAAGAAGGCAGTTGGTTGTTGGGGGCTGGAGGGTAGAGAAGGTTGTTTCTCTCTCCCAAATGATATTGTTTTATATCTTGTATATATTGTATATAGTCGAGATAATAAAGTCTAGAACTTTAAGCGATTGTTTTTACAAAGCCCCCACACAGAGGTGTATGTATGTTGCGACGTTACAGCACACCCCTCTGGTGGTCAATAGTTAAATAAGCAGAAGGCAACACATTCTTATCGGAACTGAAAATAAGCGTATGCACATTTTATGCCTTGCTCGCTTACACGCAGCTTGTGGATATGGAATCCAGAAAGCGTAATGATTTAACGTTAAAACAAAAAATCGAAATTTTAAATCGTTATAACAAGTTGTTTATGATTACGAACAATTTATGAGTTTTTTAGAAAAAATTGTAGACAGTTAACAAATGATCGAATTTTTTAATTATGTATACACTTCTTATATTTTAAAGGATAATATACAGTACATAAGTATAAGGTGTGTTTTTTCATTTTGTTTTGAAATTTAGTACTCGTGAATTAAAGGGGGTAGGTAAATTTATCTAATTTTGCATATCGTTTGTTGTTATCATAATCACGGTGTCCCAAACTGATCACATTAAGCGGAGTACACTGTATAATTCTTTACCTTTATTTTTAAGTAAGTGTAATAAATTGGCATATTTTAAACCATACTAACTTTACGACAAAAATATTAAAAATACCATCAACAGAATAATAACAATGTTTTTGTATAACATACACAAACATCTACATTTACTTTTGTATTCAATTACAAATTCAACTACACCCAAAGCATCAAAACTTAATCCGAAGAATTAAATTATATGGATAAAAATGTATAAAAAGTAAACATTAATGAACTGGAATTTTTATTATTACGTTACGAAGTTTTACATATTTATATATAATATGGAGTGAAAATAAATTTTTCGAAAAAGGTTTTGACAGCTCTCCCGAAAATAGTTCGAGCTTTTCTATTTCAGGTGTGCTTTCCAGGCTGGAAACTGCTTAAGGTAACTGACTAAGTTCGGAGCTAAAATTTTTAAATAAGGTTTTTATGGAAATATTTTTTAGTTATTACAGTTATAGGTTATGAAACATAGAAAATAGAAAAATAAACATAAATACACAAAGGTTTTAAAAATCCCGAAAATAGTTCGAGCTTTTTTTATTTACGGCTTTCCAGGCTAAAAAACTGCTTAAGGTCCACTGTATATGTACGGATTATGCTAAAATTTTTAAATAAGGTTTTTATGGAAATATTTTTTTAGTTATTTGAAAAGAAAGCTTTTATGAAAAAAAATACACTGCGCAAAGAAAATATATTCGGAAATAACAAGCCGCATAACTACGAATGTACGATTTAGTAAAAAAGAGGAGAGTAAATTTATCTAATTTTTTCATAACGCTTATTGTTATCAATCGGTTATTATTATCATAATCACACTGTCCCAAACTGATCACATTAAGCGGAGTCCACTGTATTACATGTAAAAACGGATTATGCTAAATCTTTAAGAGTTTTACATAAAATAACTCAATAATCAGCTTTCCACATACCCGGGTATTACCTCCCCCTCAAAAAGATTAAAAAAATACAGGGCACAAAAAATATATTCAGAAATGAACAAGGTGAATCGGAACTACGAAAAAAGGGAGCAGGGAGCGACGCTCTTTGAAAATCGTCAAACAGGAACACTAGTTTTTCCTTAAGCAATATTTATCCAGAAGTTCCGCTGTTATGTGGAATAAAAGGGGCAATGTGGGATAAAAGGCTTGAAAGCCACTGTTCTAACATTTATTCACGAAGCAACTTATTGTTCCAAATTGCTCGATTCCACGGTGTCCCAAACTGATCACATTAAGCGGATCCACTGTATATCTAAAAACGGATTATGCTAAATCTTTAAGAGTTGTACATATAATAACTCAAATAATAATCAGCTTTCCAAATACCCACGTATTACCACCTCCTCAAAAAGAAAGCTTTTATTGAAAAAATACAGGGCACAAAGAAAATGTATTCGGAAATGAACAGGCCGCATCGGAACTACGAAAAAAGGGAGCAGGGAGCGACGCTCTTTGAAAATCGTCAAACATGAACACTAGTTTTTCCTTAAGTAATATTTATTCAGAAGTTCCGTTGTTCTGTGGAAAAAAAGGTGTACTGTGTGATAAAAGGCTTGAAATTCACTGTTCTAACATTTATTCACGAAGCAACTTATTGTTCCAAATTGCTCGATTCCACGGTGTCCCAAACTGATCACATTAAGCGGATTCCACTGTATAAGAGAAGAACCTCGATTTGAAGTCTGTACTGGACGGTGAATATTTAGGGTAGTATGTGCTGCGGTGTAGTACATTGCTGTTATTATTCCAAAGCCATTAATACCCCAAATTTTCTTTATATCGTATTTAATTATAGTAAAATGCCACTGATTTATATTACAATATTCAAATATAGAACAAAAATCAAGGAAATATGCTAAAAAAATATATAAAAATATTGAAAAGTAAAAGAAGCACTCCACGGGCTACACCTGAAAGAAAAAATTGCCAAATTCCACTCTTTTCCTTCCTTCTGTACTACTCCAGCAACCCTATATTTTATCCCTTGTCCTGTGCTGTCGTTGTACAATGCGTCCTTTCCCGGCTCTGTCCAGAAGAACCGAGACTCTAAGGATGGTCCTGAATCACATACTGGAGACCAATCACGACTCTCCAAAACTTGGTGAAGTTTAAGTGCAATCGGTTTCACACCACACGCTTCCTGGAGTCGCGAAAAAATACTTGGGCATGCAGCCCAAAACGTGCGAGTGCGGCGAACAAATCAGTTTCGCAAACCTTATATAAAACAGAGCTGCACCCTCACACTCCTTCCCATCGACAGCAAAAAAATTCCTTTTGACACACGTATGAGTAAAAGGGCAAAACAATGAAGTATGGAAACATTGGCAAAAACTAAGTATAGAAACAGTGGCAAAAATTAAGTAGAGATACATTGAGAAAAATAAGTATAATCAGTTTTTTAAACCTTATGTAAAACATAGCTACACTCTCACAGTATGTATAACAAGGTAAAAGTTAAACTGAATTATATTTCAATACAATTACCTACTTCACCATAAAAGGAGAAGTAAAACGAAGCATCACTTAGCGTTTGAGAAGGTTTATTTAAAATGCATTTAAGGTTAGTTACATTTCATGCATTGAAATTGGGTCGTTTTATTAATGGTGCATTTTTTTGTTTAATATAATGAGTAAGGTCTCATTAATTCTAGTTAACAAAGAAACCTTGCGTGCGGAAAAAGCAAACATCTGATTTAATATAATATAAAATTCAAATTGGGATCAGTTCTTCATATCGGATTTCATTCCTACGCTCTAAATTAGCATAGCTCTGTCATTTTCGTCATTAATCGAGATATTTAACAAAAACAGGAGGACAGTTTCCTTTGAAATATTTGCATACGAATGCACTAATAATAAACGACAGGACACCAATTCCACTCCTTTCTCAATATATGCACATAAATCAACGCATAAAATAGTTTGTAAATTAAAATATCTTTTCGCTTTCAGAGGCAGAAAAAAATATGACATAGAAACGACCTTCCTCAGATTGCTGATTAAGTTAAACATAATTTTCAAAGCGGTCAATTTACGTCCTTAACATAATGGACCGTAATTAAGTTTTTTTTAACGTTACGTCTTTAACCAGATTTTTCTTCGGCATAAAAACAAAAAAGTAAAGTTTTGTCTGTACCGCCGTGCAATGATAATTTTAAATGTGGGGAATCCTACGTTAGCTTATAATTTGAATCAATTTATCGCAGAAATGTTCAGTGATGATTTCGAGACAACATAAAAAATATTGTTTTTATTTTGAACACAATACAGAGATAATAGCGAGCTAAAATCTGAATTTACTAACTCGCTAATTAACTAGCCAATATTCTCGAGGTTATTCCGTTTTTCAAAAGTGCATTTAAAATTCTTCTAACGAATAACCCAAACCTTGAAATATGAATTAAGTAAACTTATTGGGCAAAATTTCCTGCAATTACTCTTTTCTGCTTATTAGAGTCAAAGCTAAAACTACAAAACAGAAAAAGTATTAATTTAAAAAAAGGGTTAAGGAAAATGTTTAATAAAATTTATGTAATTCGCTTTTCAAGGTTCTTATGGATGAAAAATATTTCTTAGAAATATTTCTCAACAATAAGAACAATAAGGAGTAACGATAGCAAAAAGAAGTAAGAGAGTGATACCAAATGAGAATTCAGAGCAGATGTCTTTTAAAAAAAATGAACTCATTCAGCAGCCCTTAAAAAGTTTATCAGAGTAAATACGCGGACAAGATAACATTTTTTTAGGACTGATAAGTAGATTAAGATTCCGATTTTAATTTTCTAGCGGTTTTAATTTACTTGCGGTCCGATATAATTTACTTGCGGTTTTTTTTTTACTCTACAGGGTAAGTAGTTGATAACTTGAACAGATGTAGTGTCTGCCCTTATTGGCTACTGTTGTTCCGTTGGTGATGTTTTCGTCACCAACTGCAGAATGGTGGTTTAAACAAAAATGCACTTGAAGGAAAAATAGACAATAAAACCTAAACAAAATACATATAATGGTATCGATCTCACCACCGGAGGGGCTTTGGTTTGGTGTTGGAGTGCTATTGTCTACTTTTTTGCAACACGAGGGCTAATGAGACCGGAACCTACTGCTTGATTGAACACTGATTTCGAAAGGCTCGAACATCCATCCATCAGGGGGATGTGAACCTATGAACTCCAGCTATCGTTCAACATCACCGGAGAGTTGCGATTGTGAGTCTCTAGCCACCCAAAGATTCTGTACATTAATAACGGTTGAAGATATTAATGGACATGATCCTAACTGGTTAGTAGAGTAAAATAAACTGGTTAGTAGAGTAAAATATGTTCATTATTAATGGACATGATCCTAACTGGTTAGTAGAGTAAAATATGTTCATGTAAAATGAGATTTTAATAGAATAAAAACATATCTGAAAAGAGTTCGTGGTCGCAATGGCCTCCAAGTTCCCAAAATAATTCGTAAGGCTGGCAAGCCAAAGCTGTCTTTCTTTGTAGGGTTTACGAAGGACACAGTTTTTGATAAAATATCTACTTTTCGAATTATAAAATTGGAGCAGTGGTAGCTCAGCCGATCAGCCAAGGCATAAATCTCTTAAACAGAGGGTTGTGGTCTGCCAACAAAGGTTCGAGTTAGCCATATTCAAGATCGGCCATATTCACTGATGGCGGGTGGGACAGGTAAAATAGGAGCGTGGTCCCAGTGGTACTTCAAGTTTCCAAATAATACATTTGAAGGTGACCTGCCAAACCTGATAGGTCAACTGCTTGATCAATGTTTCTAAATTACGAAGACCCAATGTTTTAAATTACGAAGAAATAACAATATAATATGCTATTATGAAAAATGTAAAGATCTTTTTACACAGACATATTTAAGTATATGTATCTTAATAAGTATAAAAATCCCCCACCAAAATGATAAAATTGAATTGTAAATCTCTGCCTTCACTTACCACTTCCTAACAAGCACACTTATATTTTTCTTTATTAATCTATTTAATGTCAGTTGTATAAAGATACAATTAATTATCGCTGATAATTGGAAGAACCTGTAAAATCCTGACTTATTCGTTCGACCAAACTGTCATCAAGTGAGAGGTAATTTTATTTTCTAACCCCCCTCCAAAAAAAAAAAACAAAAAAAATAACATATAAGGGAAAGGGGAGTATGACTGAATATCGTACAACTCAGAGAAATTTAACATTATTTCTCACAGGGATTCGCCGGGACCAGAAAAAAAAGACATAACTGAGAGAGTCGTATAAAGGAGAGTCGTATAAGTGAGAGATCGTTGTATCTGTATATTATGTTTGGGGAGCTTTAAATTCCCCTTGTGAGTAAATACATAGGTTTTCGTGCTAGAAAAACAAAAACAAAAAACGCATGTCTGACTGGCGCCTCACACCTCGGAATGAGAGTTCCGTTTTCGCCCATCTTCCGGCCGGGCCAATGGTCCAGGAATGACAGCAAGGCGGTTGACCGGCCTTCGCAATTTCCCTTTAGATGTCTGGAGGGTAGCAACCCTTACCACACCAATGTTGTAGTAAAAATTAAAACCATTGTTGGAGGAGTATTAAAACACGTTATGTGATTCTTCTTTTTAGTTGTATTTCTCAACTCTCATTGAGATAGAAATAGATAAGGAAAAGTTGCTTAATCCATACCCGTTAATAAAAATTACGAATTAAGAAAAATATAAATATAAATTGTAAATCTCTGCCTTCCCTTTCCCCTCCCTAACAAGCACACTTATATTTTCCTTTATTAATCCATTTATTATTAGTTGTATAAAGATACAATTAAATTGTATAAAGATACAATTAATTATCATTGATAATTGGAAGAACCTGTAAAATCCTGACTTAATTCGTAAATTATTCTCCTCAAATGGCAGACTTTAATTTTTGTTTTCTACAAATGATCGTTTAATATACTGTGGTGTCCAGACTTCCATCATGTCGCTCAGCACAAACAAAGTGTCCAACCCGGCGGAGATTAATAAAATCGCCCATAGAATACCCCCGTTTTGGAAAAAAAACATCCAACTGTGGTTTTCTCAGGTAGAGGCTTCCTTTACCCTCTTCAGTATAATTGCCGACGCAACAAAATTCTCAATACTCGTTGCGCATGTGTATACAAGAAACACTCCTTGCAAGCCCAGTGAGTCATCCGGTCACTCTATAACGACCCACTCACGGCGTCGGGTTCAGTTTAACCTACCGTTGTCACTGGAGGGAGAGTGATGTGGTGTCCAGACTTCGCGACTCCATGGTGAGCCGCCGACCCCCACGCAACGCTACAACTCAACTCTACCGCGCGCGTAAAGCTTACCACAAAGAGTTGGATCGGTCGCATGAGGACTTTCTCGACCAACGCTCTCGCGCGTACTTCTATTTCTACTTCTATTTAAGTGTGAATAAATAAATGTTTATTAATTAAATGGAGTCAGTCATCATTCGCCTTAATACGATACATTGAAATTTTTCGTTATATCGAAAACCTCAAACTAACCACGGTAATTATAATTGAATTGTAAATTAATTCTATCCTTAAATTGCAATCTTTTTAGTAAATCTTCTCTTGTTTCCATCTCTGTCTCTGTCTGGAATAGGAGATCAATAGTTTCGTAAAATTCTTATATCTATTTAAGTATAGATGTGAGGAAAGCATATAAATATAGCGGCAAATTTAGATAATTTGATTTCTTAAAAAAATAAATAAAAATTAAAATAAATTTAAAAAAGGATTTGGTGTCACAAACTAATTTAAGCCTAAATGCTAAATGTGTGTATATTTTAACTTCAGAATTAAAGTACGAGGAAAGGATTTTGTTTTTTTAAATGAATCGTGAAAAAGGGACCATACGTTTTAGTTCATTGTCCATGCTGCAGACTCTTCTACCCCTAAAAGCAACTAATGCCCCAAAAACATTGCAAAATATTTGGAGCAAAAATGCGATGTTACACCAATTCTTTAGCTCAAAAATTGGTGTTATAGTGCAGCCCCTGATAAAGATTGACTTTTGCAACGAATGATAACACTTTTTCAATTACGTACATTTAACAAATTAATGTATACTAAATTGAAATAAAAAAGATATTGAGATTGTGTTATTTTTCTTTATTTAACTTAATACATATAGTTACAAAAATTTTACAAAAAAAATATTAAAAATACACATTGTCGTACAGAGATCACTACAAAATTAGTAAAAACCAGTTCAGATATGGCAAACAATTACAGTCAGTATTTAATATTCCCTTGTACGTACATACAGATGATACACTGAAACCTTTATAATTTATTCAGTCATAGTGAAAACGAAGAACATTGAAATTTTACATGATTGCATTATTTAATGCATTTTGTACAAGGATGTATAAAATAAACTCTGTGTTTAATACTTCTCAATATTTTGTGTCTCGCTTATTTTCTAAGACAAACTATCAGATTTTCTGCTTTAATTTCATTTTAAAATCATAAATAACATAAGGCATGCTATGATTTTTTTCCTACTGAAATCCTGTAATGGCAAGATCTGAAATCTTAGTCTGAGATATTTTCCAATTCTTTATATTTGAACTTGTACACAGATGGCAGCACTATGCCAAAATGAGTAACCGTTCAACTTAAAGCCAATAGATGGCAGCACTGAAACTTGCTAAGCTCGCGAGCGTAAGTGATGAGAATTGTAATAGTAATTGCATCGATTTAAGATAAAATATTTCTTAAAACAACTTTAAAGAAATTTATTCTACGACATAACATAATTCTAGGCCCTTACGTGCCAATAGTAAAATAACTTATTCCATTTGGAAAGGTCCTAAACTTATGTTAAATTTCATTGATATTTTATCTACAAAATATCATTTTAGATGTACACACAATCTGAAATCTCAATACACATTGTATTTTTCAACACTTGTTGCCTTATGTAGTTTCAAAAATAGAAAAGCATTAAATTATTTTGAACTAATTATTTAATAGTTATACAAAATAAAATAAATTCCAGTAAACAGCCAATAATTACGTTTAATGAATTTAGCTAATATGAGATATTTGCAGAATAATGATTAGGAAATATTCATTTGCACTTTGACACCAAACAAATTCTAGATTGTTATAAAACAAAGATAAATACTATGCTACAAGTATTTTATATTTTGTGTAATTAACAATAATGGAAGAAGGGCAGTTGGAATATATTACCCTTGTAAAGGGAACGGTGATACTGATATGGTTTGGAACCTCTGAATTAACCCATTAGTGCTCGAATCATTTCTGTTGAATACATATTATGGTTGAATATCTTACATATAAATTATTTAGGCATCTGAAAGAAAATAAAATGACATTTTAACAACTGTTAATATTAGAATATCAGGGTGAGTTATAAGTGTAATTTATACATATTTCAAAATACTTAATGGGGTAATAATTGTAAGTATATTAAGTATTAATTTCACTATGTAAAATAATGCTAACGTAAATTAATTACATTAAAAATAACATATATATTTATATTTACTAATCAAAGTGGCATGCAACAAACACTACTCCAGCTGTATGTAGCTGTAGAATGGTTGTTGGCCTTCATCGAGGTTTCAAATAAACTAATACTTCAGATTGCCTGATGAACTCAAAAAGTGTGGAGAAGGTCACTATTTTTATATAATGTATATTGCAATGTATCCGGTCCCTGCTTTAGGTAACACAAGGAAGAATCAGGTGTATCTTGATTAATGAATTTATTTACACTTCTGCTATATACATCATTTCACAACTATAAAAAAATTTCTAATCACAGGTAAGTGATTAGTACTCGTAGGCCTGACGGGTACCTAAACTAAATTCAGTCTCTACGGAAATATGTATGATTAGACGGAAGAAACAAATCGTAGCTCTGTCGAAAGTTCTCTGAAGTACAGGTAGGAGATCTAAGCACAGTTAGTTCTGAAGAACTGCAAACAATCCTGAAGAGAATTATATTAAAAAAAGGAAACCCAAAGCACAGGGTATCGCTTCAATCTCAGCAAAAGATATATCCCAAGATGGTATTTTGCTAAAAAAAACCTCTTCGGTAGAGAGACTGGTCAAGGCGACCCCTGAATTAGCTAGTTGCTAACTAACTAACTTTTCTAAAAACAAAAAACAAATCTTCACTCGTCTCTTTCTAGGGCAGGGGCCTCACCCACAATTTCATTATTGGGTCACCAGGCGATGACCTCACCTTCGACCAACTGGATTGGTCCGGGTTAAACAATCATCGGCCGCAAAGCCAGGGGTCCCTGGAATTCTTAGCGGCTACATCTGAGTAGAGGCAAATCCTTTGTCGTTCCCACGATCATATTTTTGGCTGTCAGTGAAGGTGCCGTGTTTTCTGACATATTGTTCCTTTACTATAGGGCACAACAGTGTAGACATCGTGGTGCCGGGGAAAACAATCCTTTTGTATTCACACAAGTCCACCTCTCAAAGCAAAGTTCGTTGATGACGATACACAGCTAAACCACGCCGTTACAATATATATATAAAGTTTTGTTTTTCTAAGTCAAAACATACTGACGTATTTGCTTTTACAGACAGACACACACGCACAATCACTAATCTATATAAAAGGATATTTTCTGGTTCAGGAAAGTACAAAAGGGGAAGACGAATGTAAACGGAAAATTAACAAACATACTAAACACTACAAAGTGTGCATAAAAAGTTCTTAATTTAAATTTAGACTGATGTGGACAAGACATGGCTTGCTTGTACATCTATTGAGTCTATACATATTTAAAAATTTTTGATTTAATGATATCTGAGATATATTATTTACACATTGCTTCAAAGTTTCAGAGTGAGTTGTGTTTCTCATAGTAATAGTATTGTCTATGATTATTAGTTAAGTATAATTATTAGTTAATGCCTGGCAGCGTTAATTTCCATTACACTGATACGTTTCATTTTATAGAAATTTTATTCTAAACAGAAATTTTTCCCTTTTACAGTGTTTTCTGTACTACGTACCAACAAGTAATAAAACAAAAATTAAAAATAATTATCTGCAATTAATATACTAGAAATAGTTTTTTATTATCGTTTTTTCTCGCTTGTTTAAAAATGGACTTTCAAAGCATTCCTATACCAACTGCCTAAAAGCGAGCGATGGCTAAATGGTAGAGCGCTGTTCTTCGGTGCTAGATTTCATGAGTTCGAATCCCGCGATGGCATGGATGTTCGAAGCCGCACGAAATCGGATTTAAGCAATATAGATACTGGTCTCATTATCCCTCTTGTGGCAAAAACTGTAGACCGTTGTGTTCTAAACCAAACCCCACCCAACTGCTAAACAAGAATTGGTTCAACTCCATATGTGTATAATATGCGTCGATATCTTTCAGTTTTTATTTTTTTAGACAAGTGTTTGTGTACGTCATATTGAGATTTTTCATTATATAGAGTGCGGGTTGCAATCCAAAATGGAAGAACAACTGCATATGTGTATAATATGCGTCGATATCTTTCAGTTTTTGTTTTTGTAGGCGAGTGTTTATGTACGTTATATTGAAATTTTTCATTATATAGAGTGCGGGTTGCAATCCAAAATGGAAGAACAACTGCATATGTGTATAATATGCGTCGATATCTTTCAGTTTTTATTTTTGTAGGCGAGTGTTTATGTACGTTATATTGAAATTTTTCATTATATAGAGTGTGGGTTGCAAACCAAAATGGAAGAACAACTGCATATGTGTATAATATGCGTCGATATCTTTCAGTTTCTAGTTTTGTAGGTGAGTGTTTATGTACGTTATATTGAAATTTTTCATTATATAGAGTGCGGGTTGCATTCCAAAATGGGAGAACAACTGCATATGTGTATAATATGCGTCGATATCTTTCAGTTTTTAGTTTTGTAGGCGAGTGTTTATGTACGTTATATTGAAATTTTTCATTTTATAGAGTGCGGGTTGCAATCCAAAATGGAAGTACACCATGAAGTGTTACAACAGTCTTAACAAAATTTGAGCATGTTATTATTATTTATTTATTTATTTTATTTTTTTTTGGTTAGTATGCGTTTTATTGAAAATTTTCCTTATACATGGTATAGAATACAATTACAAAGATAAATGCATAAATAGATGTTATGATAATCTTAAATACATGCTCGTATCATAGTAAAGCACTAAGAAAAATGTATAAAATTCTTATTTCTCAATTTTATTTTATTCAATGTCAATTTTCAGAAAATGTTACCTAAAAAGAAAATTACAACAAATAAACTTGTGTAATATTAAAGTTCTCAAATATTAGGAGAAATTAAAAATAGTATCTTGAATCAAGTATTGCATTTAAATTTATTTGATAGAAAGTAGTAAGAATTTTGTAAAAGTGTTTAAAATCTTTAGAACATGTATGTAATAAGATTATATGTTTTGACCTAAACTGTGATAAGATTTATGAAAAAAATTGTATATGTACTTTCATTCAGAAAGTGACAATTTGTTTGGAAGACTTGACCGGATTAAATTTTGTAACTTTTCGATTTTGAAATAATTTTTTCAATGTTGTTAAAAGGATTCATTACTTAAAAAAATTGCAAATGTATTTTTCATATAAATTGAGGAGCCGAACGATGACCGAATGGTTAGGGCATTGACCTTCGGAACCGGAGTTCGTGGGTTCGAGTCCCACTGTGGCATGGATGTTCGTAGCCGTTCGGAATCGGCTTTAAACAGTAGGTCTCAGTCTCATTAGTCCTCGTGTTGCAAAAAGTAGACCGTAGTGCTCCCAACCAACCATTTAAATTAAGGACAGTGAATGGGGGCTTTTCAACTGTCTTGGTTTTAGCAGCTAAAAGCCCTCCGGGTTGCCTGCCGGTATGAACGTTTTTCAGTTCTAAATACATAATTTCAAATTTCTAGGGCTAATCGTTTAAGAGTTATGTGAAATACACACATTACAAAAGAAACTAGTCCAAATTCTCTCCGGAATGGTCAAATATTTAAATCTTCAAAATTAAACTATCTAATACGTACGTACTGATGTAACTGTGAAAGGTGCTAAAATGGACATAGGAGTGGCCAAAGTAAGTATTTTCGTTGAAATCGGAATACTGAAATTGAATAAGGAAGTAAAAATTTACATCAGTTGTTGATAACGGTATGTTTACATCCATTGAATTCAATGAGCAATACATATAATTTTTCTTACAACGCTTTTAAAGTTGATAAGATGCTTGTGATAGCGTGAAGAAGGCTTTTGTTCCACCTAAATTCTAATCCTTTTTGTTTCTTACCATAGATACCCGAGACATAGCTTGTAAACCCCTCTGTGAAAAAGTAAAAAAAAAAGTTTCTATTGAAGTATAATGTAATAACAATAATCGTCTCTTTACCTTAGTTTTAGAAAGTTACAATAATTGCTCCAATAGTGACCAAAAACTGAAATGGAGAATTCTCAGGAATGAAAGCTGGATGTGCATCTACAGCTAAAACTTAGAAGACATGGCAAGAAATATGAACAATTTCCTAAATTTCAAAGTACAACTGTTGTTGCAAGATGAAATTTTCTATTGCTGGAATGCCTTAAAAGCTTTATGGACTTCTTCCTAAATTTCAAAGTACAACTGTTGTTGCAAGATGAATTTTTCTATTGCTGGAATGCCTTGAAAATTTTGTGGACTTTAACAAAATGTAGATTTTTAAAGATTTATTTAAGAGAATTTTTTATTTAATACAGGAACTGCTGCAAATTTTTTTCTTATGTTGTTTATCAGTATCACGCCCCTCATTTTTTTATTCCGTGAAGAGATACGTACTAAATACTGTTTGCCCGACCGTGTACATACATATACACACTGATAAAAACAAATTTGTTTGTGTGTGTGTGTACGTTTAGAGATTCAAGAAATATAACTATATACAGCTGTTTAAAAAGATACATGCAAACGTTGTCCTAACATTGTTGTATGACAAATTTTTCTATTACTGGAATGCCTTGAAAAATTTGTCTTTAATAAAATTTATAGATTATTTTATTGTTTTATTGTTTTTTTCAGTATTTTTAAAATTAATTCAAGAACTGTTGCATTTTATTCTTATGTTGTTTTAGCAATATTATCCTCCTCGATATCTTACTCCGTGACGGGGCACGTACTAAGTAGTGTTCGTCCGACCCTGCACGCACGCACAGACAAGAAGTCAAACTTGTTTCTGTGTGTGTGTATGTGTTAAAGGATTCTAGAAATATGAATTCATACAGATGTTTAAAGAAAGTTACATGGAGACATTGTTGCATGTTGAATTTATCTTTCATATTACTGGAGTGCTATGAAAAGTTTTTGTTTTTTAGTAAAATTTAAATTTTTTCAGATGATTTTTTAATTAATTCAAAAATTGTTGCAATTCGTTTATCAGGTTGGTTTAGCAGTATTATGACCCACGGTTGTTTTATCGTCGTGCCGTAGAACGGTAGTTCTCGGAGCACCTTACCCGGCAGGGCATATCTCCAGTTAGTAAGATAGATGGTTCTGAGAGGGAGCGGTTCATTCAGTTATGTATGAATATCAAGATGCCAGCTCAGAATGATAAATAAATGAGTATAAAGATAAATGTAATAAGTTAAATATATATAATATTTACACATAAGTTGAAAAATGATTAAATGAGAATAAATGTGGGTAAATATTGATTAAATACGAATAATATAAGATTAAATGCGATTATATGAGAGTAAATAATAGTAAAAGTGGGAATAATAGCATTAAAAACGTAAGCAAGCTTGCTCAGGAACGTAAATCGGATCCTGGCAGCGACCAATTGAATTTCTCTGGTTACAGTGGGAGGAGCCTAAGACACCTCATTAAAATCACAAAATTTAGCTGTTTTCATGTTCTACTGTTTAGATTTTAAAAATTTTTATAAATTTACTGAAAATATTATGAAGGGGTGGAGCCTAATATTCAGCGTACACAAAAATTTGCGTAAAAGCCACAAATGTAATTAAGGACGTATATGACGTATGACGATGAGACGGAGGGAAAAGTCTCGACGTTCCGAGATGAATTGGATGGATAGACAATCGTATATAGCTTGAATATTAGTGAGTTTAAGCACAGAAAAGCCGAATGACGTGTTTAAATGAGTAGAAAAAATTAATTTAATAATTTAGAAGAGAGGCTCTCGGCCTGCGTCTGAACTCCGGATCTGCGAAATCGTAGTCCGGCAGTTCAGCAATAATTTCGTTTGGAAATGTTTATATTAGTGAAGAAATTGTTGGAAATTTTAATAAAAATGTTCCTTAAGAGTAGTTAAGTTAAGATCGCGACGAATGATATCATTACGAGATAGCGCGGAGCTTTAACAATTCGCCTTAATATTTTATTTTGCGCTACTTCGAGAATTTTGATGTTTGAGGGAAATGCATAGGACCAGACTGGCGCGGAATTTTTTTCCTATAAAGTAAGATATAGATGCGGCTTTTCCAACTGTCTTGGTCTTTACAGCTAAAAAGGTTGACTGCAGGTATGAACGTTTTTCAGTTCTAAATGTATAATTTCAACTTTCTAGGGCTAATCGTTTAAGAGTTATGCGAAATACACACATTACAAAAGAAACTAGTCCAGATACTGAACTGACGGAGTGTTCATCCGACCCTCCCTTCATGCACACACACACACACACAATTTTCGAATATGTGTGTCTCATGAAAGTCAAGAAATTTGACTTTATACAACTGTTTCAAGTTATATGCCTGTACCGAGACTCCTACATAAAGAAAACTTCCATGAATTGTTTATGACGATAGGTTTATAGCCTTGATAATTTAATAAGCGATACATTATCTTCCCTTTAACTTATGTAACGTCTATAATGCGTTTCTGATAGCATATAGAAAACTTTCATTCCACCTAATTTCTCTTTCTTTCCGAATGCAACACTTTCACACACGCACACACAAGAACCCAAACTTGTTTGTTTATAGTTTTTATTCCTTCTCGTCAATGCCATCCACGGCATAGTTATTGTCTGAGAGATTGTTTGAATACGACCGCCCAGATCTGACAAAATCGCTGCGTCGAAACACACACACATTGCACTGCAAATATTTTGTCGCATAATAAAAACAAGGTATTTCCGAGCGTAATCATTAGCGTATATATCCTTCTGATAATAGAGACTTTTCATGCCAGCGAGAAAATCGTGACGTCACTCTTTGCCGAAACTGTTGAAAATTTCAGACCAAGTAAAAAAAAAGAAAGAACCAAGTTTTATATGCATGTTATAGAAAATCTGAACTAATTAGAAACTGCTAGTGTCTCCGATGGGCAGCGTTATTGTGGTCAACTCAGTCTTTTCACAACGTAGAATTTCTAAACAGAAAAAGAAATGAAAAAAATAAAAAGTAAAAAGTAATTCACAAAAAACATCATGCACATTGAAAGTGTATGACATGAATGAGAGGGTTTGACACAGAGATGAAATAAAATTTAAAAAAAGTGAAAAAGAACTAACATTTAGCCAGAGTATAAACATGGGATCTCATTTTATGAGAAAAATATAATGTAGACTGAGTTGATGACATTGAGACCATGATGTGTATGAAATAAAATAAAAAAAAAAAGTAACTAACATTAGAGATGCTTTATAACATTTTCATCTATTCATCAAAGCTTTGCAAAGTGTGATGATTTATGTAGTTATTGAGATTGGTGAATGAAGTCCTCCTGATGAGTATGCAGTAAAATAAAAAGTAAAAAAGTAATTCACATTTACCCCAGACTGTTTTACAACATTTTTCATGGGTCCATCTCTTTATTTTATTCATTGCAAAGTGTGATGACTTATGTAGCTATTGAGATTGGTGACTATTGAGTCCTCACGATGAGTATGCAGTAAAATAAAAAGTAAAAAAGTAATTCACATTTACCCCAGACTGTTTTACAACATTTTTCATGGGTCCATCTCTTTATTTTATTCATTGCAAAGTGTGATGACTTATGTAGCTATTGAGATTGGTGACTATTGAGTCCTCACGATGAGTATGAAATAAAATTTAAAAAAAAGTGAAAAGTAACTAACATTTAGCTCAGACTGCTTTATAACATTTTCCATGGGTCCATCTCTTTATTTTATATTTTGAAAAGTGTGATGATTTACGTAGCTACTGAGATTGATGACTATTGAGCCCTTATGATGATTATGCAGTAAAATTTAAAAAATGTAAAAAGTAACTAACATTTAGCCCAGACTGCTTTATAACATTTTTAATGGATTCATCTTTTTTATTTTATGCTTTGCAAAGTGTGATGATTTATGTAACTATTGAGATTGATGTCTATTGAGCCCTCATGATGAGTATGCAGTAAAATAAAAAAGTAGAAAGTAACTAACATTTAGTTCAGACTGCTTTATAACATTTTTAATGGATTCATCTTTTTTATTTTATGCTTTGCAAAGTGTGATGATTTATGTAACTATTGAGATTGATGTCTATTGAGCCCTCATGATGAGTATGCAGTAAAATAAAAAAGTAGAAAGTAACTAACATTTAGTTCAGACTGCTTTATAATATTTTTCATGGGTCGATCTCTTTATTTTATGCTTTGCAAAGTGTGGTGACTTATGTGGCTATTGAGATTGGTGACTATTGAACCCTCATGATGAGTATGCAGTAAAATAAAAAACTAAAAAGGGACTAACATTTAGTCCAGACTACTTTATAACATTTTTAATGTGTTAATCTCTTTATTTATGCCTTGCAAAGTGTGATGATTATGTAGCTATTGATGACTATATAGCTATTGAAAAAACATGGAGAAACAAAAGATAAAAGAGATACCCCGAAAGATACACTGATGAATAATTTTCAATGTAAATCACAAAAGATCTCTTAACTTCCTCATTCAATCAGTTTTCATTTAATTAAAAAGGCAAAGATTCTGAGACACAGTATCATGCATTACGTTTTTCATATTATTCTTTTAGCCGCGGTTGCTCATTTCGCAAATGCGCAACCGGACTCATAACCGGAGGGTTAATAGGTCGAAGTTTGAGTGGGCGAAAGGTCCACCGTGTTCATTGATGGCGGCTGTTACACATAAAATAGGTTTGTGGTCTCAATGACCTCCAAGTTCAAAGGGTAGGAGAGGTTCTGGAGATGGCAAGCCCATATAGGATCATCTGCTTCGTCCGTAGTAGTGCTATATGAGTAACAGCTTCGCAGCTGTGTTTGGCATAAAGGTGTCTGTCTGTATTGCCAGCTGCATTATCCGTTTATAACATTCAAGCCGGATAAACTCAACCAGATAGAGTATTCAATATTCAGGCTACAGATAACAAGCGCATTAAATGTGTACCAAAGTACTTTCCCACGGTGGTCTGCACGTGCATGCACAGCTGTGGGAGGATTTTCCTAGAGGAATTTAGGACTCCAATTGTGCACGTCTAGTTTAGGGACCCCTGCAGAGAAGGTATAGATCACGGAATGGCAGCGTAACGGTCAAGCTCGCACAGAGATGTAACCGTGAGTTATGGGAGCAGGGGCTAAAAATAATGTCAGCTTTCACAAAAGGGGCTAATTTAATGAGCCCACCTGCACTCTCGAAGGGGATGCAGATGTGGGAAAATTTCCCGAAACAAGCGATTGGAAAGGAAGAAAAAGGGGCGTTAAAACCGAGGTGAGGAGTTTGCAAACGAAGTTAAGGGGAGTAGTAGATGTCGGGATTCGAGAGAAGTGGGACATAGAATCCGAAGCCCCTCTCACCATCACCAACTCGTCCCGTACGCCCGAACCGACACCACATGAGGAAAGCCCCTGTTTGATCCTTTGGACCCACTGAAGGACCGACACATCGCATGAGAAAGCCCCTGCCTGCTCCCATGTGCCTTTAATGGAGGTAAAGATAAAATAAGATTTACAGTCACTTAGGCCTCTATTAATGATTTAATTTTGATATTGAAGAATTACGCATTATAAAGAGAATTGTAATAATTATAGTGTAAATATAAGACATAAATAATTGATGATTATGATGTATGATAGCCAAGGATAAATTTATAAATGAATGTACAGAATAAATGTATGAATCTCAATATAAAGTATTATATTCTTACTGTGTTTCCCCTTGTAACTGAACACTGGTGTTTTGGTTGTAAATACATTACAGCAACATGCTTGAAAAGTTCGGTTTTATTTTGTTTGGAACTCAAACTGTACATTTTTTAAACTGGAATTTCTTGTTTAAAACCGATTTTGTACGATTTCGAACATTGATCCTAGCATAGAAAGCAATTAGGAACTGACTTCAGGCATTAAATGACATTTCTCTTATCGTTCAGGTAGCAACACGATTAATGTAGCTCTTGCACCTATCTGCATTGTAATCTAGATATATAATTAAATACGTCGTAGCTTTAATGCAATCCAGTCAAAATCAATTGTATGAATCAAGTTAGAGTAATACGATATTTAAATGGAACTCAACACTAACTGCTTTGATATGTTTATAACCTAAAACGTACTGGATCAATCATTTTTATTCCATTTTAGACCAGAGATTTGCTTTGTAATTGGTTTTTGTAGCTAAATCCAGAAATATACAAGTGTGGATCAGAGTGTAGTCGGGCACTTTAAATTTTACACTCAATCAGTCTTTAATTTTTTACATGTGCTTTTTATGGTTTAATGCTTTTGTTTACTTTTTTATAGATTATTTGCTGTAAAGAACAGTAAATAAGAAATAAGGCGAGAAAAAAGTTCTACTGTAGATTCATGTTGGACTCTATGCAGTACGTGTTTTTGATTGTAAACACGATAAAATTTTGATAAATTACTTATAATATTATTCATTTACAATGATACATTAAGTAAATAAAATAAAATTCAAAAACTATGTATTCTAAGCTTTATATTTACAGTTCGTGTGAATTGACTCAACTAATGATTTCTTTACAGAAAAACTATACAAAATTACTTATTTATTTTAAATTATTTTTTACATAATTTGAAGTTGTATGCGAATGACTATTGTTTAAAAAAAAATATATGAATATAAGCATAAAAATTTGACATTTTTTGACATATCTCGAAATAAAATAAACTGATAAGGAAATTTAAATCCAAATTATTTTTGTACATTTCAAGCAAGAATGTTTATTCTTGTTGTATTGAAGTAGTGGTGCATCTACTCAAGACCCTCCAAGGAGATAAAATATTTCTTTATTTTTTAAACTTTTTCAATAAACAGTTACTTTAATACATAATGATAAAAGTTTTAAGCTTTATAAGCTTATTTTTTCAATGGGAATAACCGATTATCATAATGGTAATACAGTGGACTCCGCTTAATGTGATCAGTTTGGGACACCGTGATTTTGATAACAATAAACGATATGCAAAATTAGATACATTTACCTTCCCATACCCTAATTCACATGTACTACATTTCAAAACAAAATGAAAAACACACCTTATATTATCCTGCATCTATGTATATTATCTTTTAAAACATAAAAATTGTATGCATAATTAAAAAACATTATCAATTGTTGACTGTCTACGATTTTTTCTAAGAACTAATTGATAAATTGTTCGTAATCATAATCAACCTGTCATATCGATTTAAAATTTCGATCGATCTTTTGTTTTAATGTTAAATCATTTCGCTTTCGGGCTTCCATATCGATGAACTGTATGGCAGCGAGAAAAGCATAAAATGTGAATACGTTCCTTCTCAATTCTGATAAGAATTTGTTTCCTTCTGCTTATCTGCAATCCACTGACCACCAGCAAGGTGTGCGTATTTCTGAAAAATTCCAGGAACGTATAATACCCCACTCCTTTGTTCATTCTCCTTTTCCCTAGGTGGAAGAGGGAGAATTTTTAAAAATTCAAACAGCGAAAGAAAAGAAAGGATGGATTCCTTCTGAATAGATTGGGAATATTCCTTTGCCAGTTAAAATGAAGTTTGAAAACTGATAACATTAACCGATGTAATGATCCCATAAAATGATAATTTTAACATACAAGTGAAGAGACAAAATCGGGACCAAGTGATTCCGATAACAATAAGCGATTGATAACATTAACCGCGATGACATTAAGTGGAGACCACTGTATAATACAAATACGGAACTTTTAGTGATGTAAAATTTTTGCTCGTAAAACTGAATGAGGTAACTAATCAACGTCAACCCTTGTGTCAGTTATAATGATATTTAGTATTTCACTCTTAACATATTTTAGGGAACGACTGTTTAAAGCATAAATCTTTGGATGAACAATAAATACTTTAATGTTACGTTACTTCTAAACAGAAATTAAGGCGGCACAACTGTATTCTAGCATTGCATTTTCATTTCCTGCAGTTAACAGCTTCTAGGTCTGCAACTGTTGTTATTTTAAAGGGAAAATAACACTTCACAAAATGGCAATTTATGGGTACATCTGAGAGTCATTTTTTAAGTGACTCTAGTTTTAAGTTTAACATCTTTCCTAAATAGTTTCATTTTTTAAATCCAGTAGAGCACTAAAAAGTATTTTGTTAATTTATGCCTTACGGGATAATTTTACTCTTCAGTGTGTAACTTATAGGTATTTCTTGTATATTTTTAAAAATTTTCTTGTTAGAACTTTTCATTTTATCATTCAGTTCAATCTTGATAATGGTATTTGTCAACAAGAGATTTTATAAGAGACCCGTGGAATTTATTGTCTAATATTCTATTGTATGCAGGACACGTACTAGTACGTTTTCTGACGATTGATACTTGAGCGCGGGACACGTACTAGTACGTTTTCTGACGATTGATACTTGAGCGCGGGTCACGTACTAGTACGGGTTAGTGTAACAACATGGTTTGTTTGTGGGTACAAAAATAACGGTATATACAGGAAAACGAAGCCGAATGTTTTTGTCTACTACATAGATTCTGGAAAAATTTAGACAAATAAAAACTAGTTTTTACATCAGTCGATGCGACTGATGTAAAATTAAATAATTTTTTATCTATTGAGATTTAACTGAATAACTAAATTTACACTCAAAACGCTCGCTCCTGGTACAATTCCGCTGTGAAATGTACCCGCACACAATGTGTTATATGCATTTTCTTAGAACTATAATAACCATCAATAAAATCATAAAAATCTTTAGGAATAAAACGACTTTATGTACCTCCATCAAATAAAACCAGCTGGTAGCGGTAAACACGACTTTTATAGCAATTATAGGAATCAAAATTATCAAATTACTGAATTTGTTGCGGTTATAATAATATATTTGTTCTTATATTGATGGAAGTCTTAATAGTTTCCATCAATGAGAATATATATCTAATTGAAAGAAATTTCGAAAGTTATACTTAGAAAAAAAAACTTTTCTAATGTATTTCAAACTAAATAATTTTAGGTCAACACATTAAGCTTGAATAAAAAATAATTAAAATACATTTTTAACTTCATCAAATTGTGAATAAACAGCGAAGCACATTCGTCTCAATTCTTGTTGAAACAATACCTACTTAAAACCTACTTAATAAAACGTGTTTTATAAAAGTTTTCCACATTTTCATGTAATGATTATTTAGCACTTGTTTCCGTAATGTGATTGTAAGACGCTACGTATAAAGAAGTGTAAAGGCATTAAGAGAGAGTGTCAAAAATTGAAATCATTTAATCATTTTTTGTGATAATTGTTTCTTTCGAAACACCTTGAAAGTCGTACCTGCTGCTTTGCCAATATAAATTATGAATGAAAAATGGTATGAATCTATTGTTTATATATGTTTTCTTGGATGTTTGGCACGTTTTGAACGCTTTATGGGAGGCCCTGACCACGTGTGGCCCCCAGACTATCATTTCAGAATACCTTGCACAAAATGCAGCTGTCTTTTCTAGCAGTTTGTCCGATTTGCCCCTGGCTAAAACACCAGAAGCCGGGTTTATTTTCAACAGTTACGCTGCGCAGAACTTCCACGTGCCCCTCATGCATAATGGATGAGTGGATGAAACGATCCATCCTTTCCCTTTTGGGCAGAAGTTCAAGGCAAAGAAGTTTTCAGTGATTGACACTTCTCGTCGAAGAATCGCCATTTTGCTTTATATTTTCCTGGCCAAAGTTCGCCATTTTCTCCCTACCCGTTGCCACCAGCGGCCTTGGAAAAAAAAGTGAAAAAAAAATAAATAAAAAATTGGCAGACGATTTCTCAGCAAGTCAAAAACGCATGTGTTTATTATAAAAAGAAGTGTTTCGAAGGGTTTTCATTCCAAATGATGGGCTTTGAGGAACAATTTGACCCTCCAGCCAAGGTCGTGGGAGGGGTGCTGTCGAATGCGCTGAGATAATCTGCTACGATAAGCTCAGCGTCCAGCGGAAATTTGCAAGCATGACGAATACAAAATCACGTGTTTAACCCTACGAATACAGGTTTTCAGGGGTAGAAACCAGGAGAAAAGAAATGAAAATACAACGTGCTCTGTATTTCCGTTTTATTTTTTTCGGCTCGGGAAATAGCTAAGAGAATAGGAGAATGAATTACCACATGCAAACAAGCAATACCATTTTATTATTTTGAGGAAGGACGTCCTGGACGTAATCTTTACCGTAACTTTACAAAAGAATATCTTTGTCATTACCCGCTTTTATGCTTAATGCTTCTAGTTACTGGTCTTGATAAGAGTGACACTTCTAGTTCTATGGAAGATCGTGAATAATTCTAAGACACACTGGAATGTAAAATATTGATTAATTTTAATTGAAATTTGAGGTACAGTGGACTCTGCTTAATGTGATAAGTTTGGGACACCGTAATTTTGATAACAATAAACGATATGCAAAATTAGATAGATTACCCCCCCCTTTAATTCACACCTTATATTTATGTACCGTATATTATCCTTTAACACATAAGAATTGTATACATAATTAAAAAATGATCATTTGTTGACTGTCTACAATTTTTTCTAAGAAGCTCATTGACAAATTTTTCGTAATCATAATGTTTTTTAAAGTCACCAGAGCGGTGTTGTGCTCCACGTTTCAACACTTTCAATGCATTATTCATTTCAGTACTAATAAGAGGTGGCTTGATATATCAAAAGATTCTTCATCTGACTCATCAGTTCCATCATTCGTCTGTTTTCCTATGACAATCTGACAGACTTCAGATTCTGTTAATGTGGAAGGTACTGGAATGTGTCTCCGTATTTTCATTTTGTTTATTTCTTCTAGAAAGATCATTACGAGTTTTCAAAATTTTTCACAGTAGAGGCAGAGAAATGTTGCGCTTATTTTTGGTAACCTGTCATAATGACACTAAAATTTTGATCTTTTGTTTTAATGTTAAATCATTTCGCTTTCTGGCTTCCATATTGACAAGCATGTAAGCGAGCAAAATTCCGGTGACGTGTAATTTCCCACTTTTTTGTTCACTTCCCATTTCCTTGGTGAATGAGGGAGAATTTCGGAAATTCACAACAGAAAGAAAGAGATAGAAATTTGGGTTCCTTAAATACATTGTGAATATTCTTTGCCAGTAAATGAGGTTAAAACTGATTTAAAGATGTAACGATCCATAAAGCTATGTTTTACATACAAATACAGAGAAATATACCAAGTGATTTATAACAATAAGCGATTATAACATTAACCGCGATCACATTAAGCAAATATGTATTAGTTTATTTATCAAGTATGAAGAATAAATTCCCAATGTAAGAATTATAATGTTCACAATTTATGTTTTTAATTAAAATACAATTTGGGCGATATAGTTTCTTACATTTCGGTATTTATATTAATTGCTGGATAGATCGTAGCTTTTGGAATCAGCTTTAATAAAAAGATCCATTTATTAGTTCTCATGTTAAATTATTAGACCGTATTCAAAATGAAATTGAACGTTTTAACAAATTATATAATAAATTTCAATTTACAAGAGATAAACAAAGTTGTACCTAATACTTAATGATAATTATTATGTGTTCTATATATACAGTGGACTCAACTTAATGTGATCAATTTGGGACACTGTGATGTTGATGATAATAACCGATTGATAACAATAAACGATATGAAAAGTTTGAATAAGAAGATGACAACTGTAAGTTTTGGGTTAGCATTCAGTTAATACCAATTAAAATCCTTATTGTCAAGGAGATAAGGATAGGAACAAAATCCTTCTCGTTTGTTTATACAGTGGACTCCGCTTATTGGAATTAGTTTGGGACATAGTGGTTTTGATAACAATAACCGATTGATAACAATAAACGATATGAAAAAATTAGATAAATTTTTTCTCTTTATTCAATACTAAAATTTCAAATATAAATAAAAAACTCACCTTATATTTTATGTACTGTATATTATCTTTTAAAAATAAAAATTGTATACATATAAAAAATTATCAATTGTTGACTGTCTACATTTCTATGAAGCTCATTGATAAATTGTTATAATCATAATGTTTTTTAAGTTTAACGGTTTTTTCTAATCTTATATTTCAATCAGAATCTGTTACTCCGTATTTTTATTTGTTTATTTATAGTATTATATTTTCATTTTAATAAGAGTGAGAATCTGTATTATTATTTATATTTTTGAACATTTTAACTTTACAATCTTCGATCTTTTGTTTTAATGTTATTATTGCTTTCTAGCTTAATATCGACAAGCTGCATGTAAGCGGCATAAATAATATTTTCATTTATGAATGTGTTCTTTGCTTTTACAACCATCCAGAAACAGTTGTATTTCTAAAAATTAATTTAATATTTGTTTTCTCTATTTACTTTTTAGGGAAAATTCTCAAATTATAAAACAGCGAAGAGAAAAGAATGGGTTCCTTTAAACTTGTAAATTTTCCTTTGCCAGTTTAAAATGAGGTTTCGCAAACTGATAACATTAATCGATGTAACAATATTATATAATTTTAACATACAAATAATAGAAATATCGGAAATGATTCGATAACATTAAGCGACCACATTTAAGCGGAGTTCTGTATAGTTTGATTATCATAAGATAAATTCCCATTCTAAGAATCATAATGTCCACAATTTAGTGTCTCACCCGATTCACGAACCGTTACGATATTTTTTCTATTTCGGTATTTTAGTTCACATTCGAATACTGTTATAATGCTCGTAGCTTTTAATCGGCTTAAAATAGATCCATCTCTTAGTTTTGTGGCAAAATATTAACCGTAAAAATCCTTTACAGATTTTTTATATTATATGTAATTAACATTTATTTTAGAGATAAACAAAATATAATATTTAGACAGAATAAATTTTTTATATATAATTTCTTTTGTACACAAACACACACAAAAAACGGCTATATATATATATATATATATATCTTGCATATATATATAATATATATTTTACATATATATTTGTCACGAAGATTTGAATACATTTAACTTAACAGAAAATTTATTGATAAGTAGCAACTCGCAACCTTACAGGATCAAGAAGTTGCTACAACTAGTGGGTATCAGCTTTTATACCCGAACAGAATATTCGAGAAATAAATAATTTACATATTAAAGAAAGATCGAAAGTTCAAGAACATAAGGACAATAAATAACATTTTTAAATTAAAAATCCGTATATGGATAAACAGCGACGGCAAGGATCGAACCCACATTTCTCTGGATCGCGTGCTTTGACCATTCGGCACTTAGCTCGTCCTCAGTTCTTTATGCGCAAATATAACATATATAACATATATATACAATATATATATATATATTATTTATATATAATATATTAATAAGACTATACAATATATACATATTATATATACACAAGATATAACAAATATATACGTATATATTATGTATTACATATATTATACATATATTTATATACATATATATATATAAATATATTTTTTATATATAATTTATATATAAAATATAAAATATATATATTTATTATATATATAAATATATATTATATATATATATATATATTATATATATATATATATATATTTATATATATATATATATATATATATATATATATATATATATATATATATATATATATATATATATGCATAACTCTCGCTTCCTGCATTGAAAAATACTATTTTACTCAACACTTAGAGATATAAGTTGTTGTTTACAAAACACAAGCAAATAAACGAAGTAATCTCCGACTTTTCACTTCCTATTTGCTTTTTTACTGTGTATGTGACTTATCAAGTAAAATAAGTTATTTTTTATGAGTAATTTTCATACTTTGAAAGAAGGCATTTTAAGAAAGTCTTCTTTTCTCTCACTTCCTTGTCATTTGATGAGAAATTTCATTTGTGACATTAATTATCCAATTTCGCTGTCTGAAACATGTAACTAGAATTGTTTGGTGTACAATGCAACAGATTTCATTCTTTTATCTCTCAGAGAAAAAAAATTATAAAAACCGATTTTATCAGCTCGCTCATTTCGTGAAGAGACGCTTACAATTGTGCTCTCACGTCATCATTTTCACACCTGCAATAGAAATTGTCTGCTGGCTGCTATCCGAAGTAGAAAGTAATGAATCGAGGAATAAACTGCAGATCTGTTGAGAAGATATCGGAAAAAGTGTTCACTTCTGGATGAGGGTGCTATCAATTATCGTGGCCCGTAAAAGCCACTTCCTTTATTTATCCAAGACAAGTCGAAAAAAAAAATAGTACAAGATACTAGAGCGAACCAAGAAACAGAGCATAATATTCCCAAACCCACCCTCCCTTGACAGGAAGCTTATTTTATACCTGCTTAACCCCCTGGTGGCCAGTATTAGCGCTATGTTTTGCATAAGATTAAGATAAATACTGAACATAAGGTAGCACAATACACTCTATTGCAGTTACTATGAAAAAAGTATAAGATTCTGGAGTAAAACTAATGCAACACGGTACGTTAGAGTAACAGAGCATAATATTCCCAAACCCTCCCTTGCATGACGGGAAGCTTATTTTATACTTGCTTAACCCCATGGTGGCCAGTATTAGCTCCATTTATTGCGTAAGATTGAGGTAAAGACACAATATAAGGTAGCACAGCACACTCTATTAAAGTTACTATGAACAATAGTATATAAGATTCTGGAGTAAAACCAATGCAACATGGTACTTTAGAGTAACAGAGCATAATATTCCCAAACTCTCCCTTGCATGACGGGAAGCTTATTTTATACTTGCTTAACCTCCTGGTGACCAGTATTAGCGCTATTTTTTGCATAAGATTAAGATAAATACTGAACATAAGGTAGCACAATACACTCTATTGCAGTTACTATGAAAAAAAGTATAAGATTCTGGAGTAAAACTAATGCAACACGGTACGTTAGAGTAACAGAGCATAATATTCCCAAACCCTTCCTCGCATGACAAGAAGTTTATTTTATACTTTCTTAACCCCTGGTGACAGTATTAGCGCCATTTAATTGCGTAAGATTGAGGTATAGACTCAATATAAGGTAGCACAGCACACTCTATTAAAGTAATATGAACAATAGTAAAAGATACTGGAGAAAACCAATGCAACATGGTACGTAGAGTAACAGAGCATAATATTACAAACCCTTCCTCGCATGGCAGGAATTATTTTATACTTGCTTAACCCCCTGGTGGCCAGTATTAACTCCATTTATTGCGTAAGATTGAGGTAAAGACACAATATAAGGTAGCACAGCGCATTTATTACAGTTACTAGAATAATAGTAAAATTCTGGAGAAAAACCAGTGTAACGTGGTACGTTAGATTGTTCCAAACCCAATCCAAAGCCTTGATGGTCGTTCTTTTTTATGCTTTCACTAGCGGTCAGTAATACAACTGTACAGGAGACAGCACCCCCTATTACCATTTTTGTGAAAATTAGTGCAAGATACTAGAGAGAACGGTAGAGCAGAATGCTCCCAAACCCTGCACAGGAGCTCTCATTTCTGAACTTCCTGCGACATGCCCTCTAGGTCAGAGATACTGTGAAGCATGGTAGTGATGAAATATCTGATTATTACACACGATAATGAGGACTAATATACTAAGTTAAGTTAATAAAGATATTTAAGCCTAAGAAATAAGAAGATTCACGAGTTCAGTGAGAGGGGAAACATAATACTTAGCAATGAGAAATTAAGTAAAAAGTTACACAAAAGTTAAGTTACAATATTACTCGAATAGTAACTCTAATATTAAGATTTTTTTCAAGAATAATGAAGTTAAAATAAACAGTAGTAGAAGAAATTAGAAAATATTCTCAAGTACAACTGTGCTGGATCGAATCCAGGTAAATGTTAGGAGAAATATGATTGGTTCCTGAGAGCCAATAGAATTTTAGCAGTTCAGCGGTTGATTCCCCGAAAGGGATATCAGTTAGAGAGCAAAGTCCAATTTTTTTTTAGGAAAGTGAGGAAGTCCTGGCTAGCTTTTGCCTGACAGCTTTCCTGGTCTAGGAAAGTCTCTAAAGAGCCAAGAATCTTTTCGTTATCCAACCGATTTTTGAGCATTTTATATACAAAAAAAAAAAAAACATTCTATGCTCAGTTTCTTAAAATTCCGTAAAAACTGTACTTCCGGAAAGACAAAGCGACGGAACTGAAATATTTTGACGATGGAAAAGGAAAACAAAGATTCCGGGAACAGTGAATGCGGGAAAAATATCATAGGTTCTACGGGGATAAATTCGGGACGAAATCAATCGAACGATCAATGCGAGAACGATAGATTAAATTTTTACTGTATTAATAAAAATTTTTGAAAATTTAAACTAGTCACGATATTGTGTTCTCCCCATTACCTTAAACCAAGTAGAAACGGAAAACAAAGAATCAGGGAAAAATATCATAGGTTCTATGAGGATAAATTCGTCACGAAATCAATCGAACGGTCAATGCGAGAACGATAGATTAGATTTTTACTATATTAATAAAAATTTTTGAAATTTTAAACTAGTCACGATATTGTGCCCTCTTGTCATTCCATTACCCTAAACCAAGTGGAAACGGAAAACAAAGAATCCGGGAACAGTGAATGCGGGAAAAATATCATAGGTTCTACGGGGATAAATTCGGGACAAAATCAATCGAACGATCAAAGCGAGAATGATAGATTAAATTTTTAATATATTAATAAAAATTTTTGAAAATTTAAACTAGTCACGATACTGTGTTCTCCAGTCATTCCATTACCTTAAACCAAGTAAAAGACAAAGGTAAGGGCAAGAAAGGTGAATACTTTACGAATATCCTGAGGCTGTCAAGTGTTAAATTCCCGAGAATATGGTTTTAGTTATTAAGTTAAGATGGAAGATATTATATCTAGGATCTCCAAAACCAAACGTTAACAAGGGGAATACTGAACGTGCTTATCGTTCAATCTACTAACCATTTGAAGATCCCCTATTCATGCAAAATTATTCAAGTGCCTATCCACTGATTTATCCCTTGCTAAGTTATCTTTCAAATTTATCTAAGATGGATGGAATCCTTTGACACGAGTTAAAATATTGATCGGTATCTGAAAGCATTTATAACGTAAGAAAACTCGTACTTTTAAAGCTAGGTTCAGTGGAGGGAGAAAAGATGCGTGGGAGAATAATTTTCAATTCATTCGAATCGATATAACTAGTGGGATGGTAGCCTTTGATGTCTACTTATGATTATAGAGTTGGTACATCATGTCATGTCCTAGTAGCTATGCACTGTAGAAAAATTAGCAAGTGAAGAAGCTATTGTATTGTCATTTATTGAGGTATTTAGTTCCCGTATCTTTTACTCAAGATCATGGATCTGATTAACCCCTTCCTTGCTTTGCCCGTACGCCGTACGGGCACAGCTTTCGGGCCTTTACTGATTTGCCCGTACGGGGTACGGGTAATCTCATTTCTATTTCGCTTGCACTGTTTCGGCCCTATTTTTTTCCAATTTTAGTAACAAATTATTCGTATAATGTCCAGTAAATGATAGTTTGCAGTTTATTGCATTTTCTACTCTGATTGGTTCAAAAGCGCGGGTTTTTAAGCATGTTTTGTATCAGAAGGCGAATTTTTATCTTTGAGTGTATAGATTTCTGGTTATATTTTACTAACCGTCTGATAATTTTATTGATGTAAGAGTTGAATAATATATTTTTACTTTTAAATAATGGATAATTCAGAGCGTATGGAGCTAATTTCTTGTGATTCGAACTGTGACTCGGAATCAGAAACTGAATTATCTGTAAATGATAGTAGCGAAAGTTGACTAGATGACCTGGATAGTAGTGACTCTGATAGTAGTACAGATGGAATCAGTCAAGCAAGACCATTTTTTGAAATTAATTGTGATAATCCTTCGGATCCGCCTCCTAGATTTGCTTTCACTGGAATTCCAAAAATTAACTTGGATATCGATGAGACT